>CM046943.1:103713181-104913181 GCA_025698515.1 Gossypium sturtianum
AGTTCTTGAGATGGTGGCTGGAGTAGGTGGAGGTATGGGAGCTCGTAAAATGCACTGCGGCGACTCCGAGCCAATGGAGTGAAGTATTCGTGGCGTGTCTGGTGTGGCACCCAAGACGGTGAGTATTGGTTGAAGCGGCAGAATGAATTATGGATGAGCTGGATCTGACCGCTGAGGAGAAACTGAAAGGAATGGTGTCGCTACTTCGTGATGAGGCATATCAATGGTGGCTCACAGTTCGGGATGGTGCCACAGCTGAGGATCTTACTTGGGAATATGTTAAGGCGGCGTATCAGAAGAAGTATGTTGGTACCAGTTATATTGATGCGCAGAGGAAAGCATTTCTGGGGCTGGTTCAAGGGAACAAATCCGTGGCGGAGTACGAGGCTGAATTCTTAAGGCTGAGTCGGTATGCTCGAGGGATAGTGGCTACGGAGCATGAACGGTGTGTCTGATTTGAGGACGGACTTAGGGATGACCTAAGGTTGTTGATAGCTCCGCAGCAGGAGCGGGAATTTACCGTATTAATGGAGAAGGCTAAAGTGGCCGAAGGAGTTAAGGACTCTGTAAGGCAGAACTCTGATCGGAATAGGCAAAAGAGAGGATTCGGATCGTCGTGGTCATCCGGGAATGCGCTGTAAGAGGCCTAGAGTTGATGGGCGCGAGGTCGCAAGTTGTGACAGGAGGCGTGATCGTATTTGTGATCAGTGTGGGAAGAGGCACCTAGGAGAGTGTTGGAAGAAGACAGGGGGATGTTTCAAGTGTGGGTCCAAGGACCACATGATTAAGGACTGTCCTATACAAATAGACGGGGGCCGACCAACAGGTCAAGGTTCTAATCAGGCTGGAAGAGGGGGACAATAGCCTCAGCGGGGTCGTGGTCTGAATAACAGAGGAAATGGTGCTGGAAGAGGATGTGGGACCCCGGGCTGAGGTGTTGGCAATGCCGAGGCAAGACAGCCAGGTCTAGTGTATGCGGTTCGTCGGAGGGAGGACGAAGACGTGCCGGACGTCATAATCGCCAGACGTTTCTTATAGCGAATAAGCCTTATTTTGCTTTGATTGATGTGGGCTCGACCCATTCCTATGTTGCATATAGTGTAGTTGAAACACTAGGCATAGACTCTAAACTATTTGATAGGGAGATGACTGTAGTAAGCCCATTAGGTCAAACTGTAGTGGTGAACAAGATCTTTCGGAGTGTACCCTTAGAAATTTAGGGAGTGATATTTTCTGCCGACTTAATGGAAATTCCCTTCGGAGAATTCGATCTCATACTTGGCATGGACTGGCTAGTAGAACACCGAGCTATATTGGATTGTGCAGCTAAACGAATGGAGTTAAAGACACCGGAGGATGAGGCGATAATTATGATAGGAGAAAGAAGAAACTACTTGTCTAACGTAGTCTCTGCCTTAAAGGCTGATAAAATGGTTCGGAAAGGGTGCAAGGCATTTCTGACTTTTGTTAGGGATGCCAAAGAAGGGGGAGTTAGTGGAGTTAAGACAGTAAAGGAGTTTGTGGATGTCTTTCCGGAGGAGTTACCTAGAATACCCCCGGACAGGGAGGTGGAGTTTGGAATTGACTTGTTGCTGGGCGGCGCGCGGTATCTATCGCTCCGTATAGAATGGCACCGAAGGAGTTGGTTGAGCTCAAGGCTCAAATCCAAGATTTGCTTGATCGTGGGTTCATTCGACCCAGTGTGTCTCCATGGGGAGCACCGGTCTTGTTTGTGAAGAAGAAAGATGGGACTATGCGTATGTGCATAGATTATCGTCAGTTGAATAAGCCGACCATCAAGAACAAGTACCCTTTGCCAAGGATAGAGCGACTTGTTCGATCGGCTTAAGGGGGCAGCGGTATTCTCAAAGATAGACCTAAGGTCTGGATATCATCAGCTTAAGGTGAAGGAAGCGGATATCCATAAGATGGCTTTTCGGACAAGATACAGGCATTATGAGTTCGTAGTGATGCCATTTGGTTTGACGAACGCCCCGGCCACGTTCATGGATATGATGAACCGGGTTTTTCAACCCTACTTGGATCGGTTCGTCGTTGTGTTCATCGACGATATCCTAGTAGACTCCAAGTTTGAGGAAGAACATGACGAGCATCTCCGGAAAGTGTTGCAAGTGTTAAGGGAGAAGAAGCTATATGCCAAATTCAGCAAGTGCGAGTTTTGGCTTAAGGAGGTTGCATTCTTAGGGCATGTAGTGTCTGCAGAAGGAATAAGGGTGGATCCTAGGAAGATCGAAGCAGATCTTTGGATTGGAAACCACCTAAGTCTGTGGCTGAGATTCGAAGTTTCTTGGGATTGGCAGGCTACTACAGAAGGTTTGTGGAAGGATTTTCATCAATAGCCGCACCTTTGACGAAGTTGTTGAGAAAGGAAGTATCTTTCGTATGGACAAATAAGCAACAAGAGAGCTTTGAGAAGCTTAAGAGGGTTTTGACTGAAGCTCCGGTCTTGATTCAACCGGAGGCAGGAAAGGACTTTGTGGTGTACTGTGACGCTTCTCACACGGGATTAGGATGCGTATTGATGCAAGATGGAAAGGTAGTCGCTTATGCGTCTCGACAATTAAGGCCACACGAGGTTAACTACCCGACGCATGATTTGGAATTGGCGGCAGTGGTCTTTGCACTTAAGGTGTGGAGGCATTATTTATATGGAGAAAAGTCAGTGATCTACATGGACCACAAGAGTCTTAAGTATCTGTTGACTCAGAAGGAGCTGAACTTGAGACAGCGAAGGTGGGTGAAATTACTAAAGGATTATGATTGTTCCATAGAGTATCATCCGGGCAAGGCGAATGTAGTGGCAGATGCCTTAAGTCGGAAAGTGGTGTCGGATCTGAGGGCAATGTTTGCACATCTGAGGTTGTATGACGATGGAAGTCTGCAGGCAGAGTTGCAAGTTAAGCCGTCATGGCTGAATGAGGTAAAGGAAAGTCAGTTAGTGGATGAGGACTTAAGTGCTAAGTTGCAGCAAGTGCAGAGTGGAGAGTTGGAAGATTATGGTATTAATAACGAAGGAGTGTTGTGTTTTAAGGGTAAGGTCTGTATGCCGAGGAACAAGGAGTTAAGGCGGAGGATTCTTCAGAATCGCATGGTAGCCCCTATGCTATGCATCTGGAGGTACTAAATTGTACAGGATCTAAGGAGCAGTTTTGGTGGCCTGGTGCGAAGAAGGAAGTTCTGAATTTGTCGGCAAGTGCTTAACGTGTCGCAAGTTAAGGCTAAACATCAAGTTCCGTCGAGATTGCTTCAAGCGATAATGATTCCGCGGTGGAAGTGGGAGAGAATTACCATGGACTTCGTTAGTGGGTTTCCCCTTACGCCTACTAAGAAGGGCTCGGTATGGGTGATAGTGGACCGGTTGACCAAGTCCGCGCACTTCATTCCGGTGAAGAGTTGATTATTCTTTGCGAAGTTAGCAAAGTTATATGTGGCGTAAAATTGTGAGGTTGCATGGAGTGCCACTATCAATTATTTTGAGATGGGATCCAAGGTTTACATCTCGGTTTTGGAAGGCTCTACATCGGAGCTTTGGGCACTAAATTGGATTTCACTATGGCTTTTCATCCACGATCGGACAGGCGATGCGAACGAGTAATCCAAGTGTTGGAAGATATCTTTGAGAGGTGTGTGATAGACTTGAGAGGAAGTTGGGAAGAATATTTGCCATTAGCGAAATTTGCATACAACAACAAGCTATCAAGCCGATATTCGGATGGCACCCGTATGAAGCGTTGTATGGGCGAAAGTGTCGCACTCCTACGTGTTGGACGGAATTAGGGAACGCGAGTTTTGGGTCCAAAGATTGTGGCGAGAATCAAGAGAAAGTTGAGGTAATTCGAGCACGCAGTTAAAGGAAGCATCCGATGTGGTAAGTCGTATACAGATCTTAAGCGGAAGGAAATAGAATTTGATGTAGGGGATCAAGTGTTTCTTAAGGTATCGCCTTGGAAGAAGGTTATGAGATTTGGTCGCAAAGGGAAATTAAGTCCAAGGTTTATAGGACCTTATCGGGTATTAAAGCGAAGTTGGACCGATGGCATACCGGCTTAGAGTTGCCTTCGGAGTTGAAGCAAATGCACGGCGTATTCCATGTTTCTATGTTACGTCGTTATCGATCGAGATCCATCTCATGTAGTACCAGTTGAGGAGGTAGAGCTAAGACCAGATTTGTCCTACGAGGAAGAGCCGATTCAGATTTTGGAACGAGATGTGAAAGTGCTACGAAGGAAGTCGAGTTCCTTTAGTCAAAGTGTTATGGCGCAATCATGGATCGGAAGAAGCTTCGTGGGGCGGAAGAAGCAATGCGACAAAGAATACCCTCACTTATTTCAGCCAGGTAATTTCGAGGACGAAATTATTTTAAGGGGGGTAGAACTGTAATATCCGGGATTTATAGCTTATGCATTAATGCTAAATTGTATGAAGTAGCATGCCTATGTGTGTTATGATTGTGTTGTATGAATTGTATGAACCTTAGAGTGTAGGTGAATACCTTAGAAATTATTCGATTTTAAGTTTAAAAGAGGAAGCTAGCGAGAGGAGGCCTTAAGAAAATTAGTAGGGAAATATGACACAAAAATGGGCTTGTTTAAGTGGCTTGAGGCGCCACTTAAAGCCTCTGTAAGTGACGCCACAAGGAGTGTCGAGAGGCCTAGGTTCGAGTGCAAGGGAAGCAAATAGGAGAGTTTTATTTTTTGCAAGATTGAGCATGAGTGGGGCAATGGGGCACTAGGGGATGAGTTTAAAATGTGGTCTAATCCTTTTAAAATTTCGGCTAAAGTAAGGGATAATTGATGATTTATTTTAAATTATTTTGATTGTACAAGGAAGAGGAAAAATAGGAGAATAACAAGGGATTTGATAGTGAGAGGAGGAGTTGGCCGAATAGGGGACTCTAGGTGGAGTAATTTCGGCAAAAAAGGGGAAGTGAGGCCATTCTTAATTCTTTTCTTTTCTCTTTTGTTCCTCTGCCGAATTCTCTAGCAAATATCCTCTCTTCTCTTTTATTTTGTCAAAGCCAGAAATACCACGTGTTCTAGCCGAATCTCCATCAACAACCTTCTTCTTCTTTTGCAAACTCAATCAAAAGCCGAATATACCAATAACCCTAGTCGATTGTCCATTAAACCCCAAAAGCCGAAAAATTGTTGATCAACGACTAGCTATAGCCGAATCTCTCAGGTGGTGTCAGGCAGGAGTACAGTTGACTACAGTATTAAGGGTAAGATTGGTTGTTATTCGATTTTCAATTCTTTTCTTTTAGCGAAACTTAAGGATTAATCTATTTTTGTTCTTGGCGAAACATGGAAAGATCTTTGGGATTTCCATAGTAGCCAACTTCTAGGGAGATCATTCGGGATTTGGATCTAAGGTAAGTAAGGTGAGAGATTAGGTAGAAGGCTATGTATTCAAATGTTGGAATTGGATCGACATAGTGCTTGTAGGGATTTCGAGAGACCAAGGACAAGTGATACTTGGATTTAGATCCACAAGGTAAGTGCATGTGATATTCGGCCAAGGCCCTATTTAGTGACTTAGATCTGTTTCTTATTTATTCAAAAGCCGAAAACTAACTAGTTAAGGGAATTGGTGTCTAGCCGATTGCAAGAGGGAATATCACGAGTTTGGGATTTGATTAGTAATCAAATCGGCAAGCAAGGTAAGGATTTTGGTTGCAATAATCCTTCGGGATTTGATTATCTAGCCGAATGGATTGTTGCTAACATGCTTAAGGATGGCCGAATGTAGGAACCGAGGATCTAGAGTATTAGATCGGGATTTTCGGATTTGAGTGAACTCGTTAATAAACTGTGTGTACCCCACACTATCTCTTAATAGATTTATGGTAATGTTTTAATGCATGTGTTAATAAGAATGTGAAAGATATGGCTAAGGTACCATGCAATGGTACAAAGTACTCAGTGCACGTTTACCCACTCCTACTATGAGTATAATATGATCTCGTTATGGCGCATATGTGAAACTATAAGAATGTGAATAAGGAATATGAGATGGTTTATGCATATTTGTATGACATGAGGCATATGGGTGATTATGAAAGGGGAAGTGATTGGTGGTTTTATACCCCAATATCTCGAATGTGGTGACTTCGGTCACATAATTTGAATGTGGTGACTTATGTCACAAAATATATTATCCGGTGGCTATGCCACAATATATAAGGCGATGAGCACGTCGTCTGCAAATGCGCCGCCGATGATGTGTAGCGGATGGGTGGGTCGATTTAGTAATCCCCACGGTGTGATGGTTGGTACGGGTGATGTGTAGCGGATGGTTATCTAGGTTTGGGTTCGAGATTGCATCATTATATTTAATTGCTATTGTATATGTATGAATTGTTATGCCTAAATCGTTGGGATTTAGTGTTGGTATACACCGAGTCTGTTTGACTCACCGTTGTGGATATTTTTCAGGTGACACTCGATGAACGGACCGGTCGGGCAGGAGCTCCGTGGTGGCCATGCTCAAAGCCACAGAAATTATTTTATTTTGGACTATCTATTTTCAAGTATTTTGGATTTATTTGGGTTTCCTTTCTTTGTAATAGGGCCACTAGTAGAAAACTGTTTATGCATGCATTTTAATTATTTAGTATGATACGAATTTTATAAATTTAAAGTTTAAGCAACTTTTCTTAAAAATAAATTTTAAATGTTTAGACACCTAAACACAAACAATTTTCGAATTAAAGATTAACCCCAAAACAACTCGGTATTTTTATAAAACCACCCTAAATTTTCCAAAGTAATAAACATGAAATTAAAACGTTTTACTCGAGGAACATACCAGATCCGGTCTGGGCTCATGGGCCGGGTTTGGGGTGTTTCAAAGGCAAGTGAATAAATTGTTTAATTCAGAGTTAGAATAATAAGTGAAGTCTAAGTGGATTCTTCCTTGGGTATTGTCTTTGTTCATTGGTTTATTTTGATTATTTTCTTCACTCTCTGTTGCGTTCATAGTTAATTACTTAATTAAAATTTAGATTAAAATAAATCTCGTTAATTTTTAGGCTAAATAATAGAAAGATAGTTATTACTAGTAATTTTAGTCCTTGTGGATACGATATTCTAGACTCACCATAGCTATACTACTGTTCGATAGGTGCGCTTGCCTTTGTCGAAATATTAGTTAGTTTCATGACCCATTAAGTTTTTGGCGCCGTTGCCGGGGACTAAGATATTAGGACCGCTTAATTTTTATTACTTTAGCCATTCCTATTTTTATTTGCAATTTATTTTTGTTTTTATTTTAATTTACTAACTCTTCTTTTATTTGCTTCTGGCAGGTAATTTTAGTTTATGACTAGAAGAAACCCGTCAGGACCATTACTTTTTGACAGTGAGATAGAAAGTACCGCTCATAGAAACCGTAGAGAAATAAGGCAAAGTCTACAGTATATAGAGGAAGAGCAAGAGGACGATACTAATACTACCGAGGAGATGGCTGATAATAATCCGCTACCTCCTGTGGTTGCCACAAATCCGGTGAATCAAAATCCTGTTCCTCGTACTATGTACGATTATGCTAAGCCCAATATAACTGGGGCTGAATCGAGTATTGTTAGACCTGCTATTGCTGCAAATAATTTTGAACTAAAACTTAACACTATTCAAATGATTCAACAGTTTGTTCAGTTTGATGGTTTGCAGGAAGAGGACCCAAATACTCATTTGGCCAACTTTCTAGAATTCTGCGACACTTTCAAGATTAATGGTGTTTCTGATGATGCCATTCGCCTTCGGTTATTTCCTTTTTCATTAAGGAATAAAGCTAAACAGTGGTTGAACTCGTTACCACGAGGTTCCATCACTACTTGGGAACAAATGACTGAAAAGTTTTTATTAAAATATTTTCCGCCGGCTAAAATTGCAAAGTTGAGGAATGATATCGCTTCTTTTGTACAGATGGATTTAGAAACTCTTTACGATGCATGGGAGAGATATAAGGACTTATTGAGAAGGTGCCCTCACCATGGGTCACCTTTATGGCTACAGGTTCAAACTTTCTACAATGGTTTGAACCCCTCAACTAGACAACTGATTGATGCAGCCGCCGGCGGTACCCTAAATAATAAAACACCTGAAGCGGCTTATGAGTTTATAGAGGAGATGTCACTGAATAACTATCAGTGGCAAGTCATGAGAATAAAGCTGACAAACCTCGACGCAGTCACCATGTTATCAAACCAGGAGGTGCTCTTAAATAAAAAGATTGATGGTTTATGTGTTTCTACGCAGGTACATCCGGTGATGCAATGTGACACAAATGGAAGAGGGATGAATACTTCAGAATATCTACCCTACAATCCTAACATGGAGAATGAGCAACTGAATTATATGGGTAATAACTCTAAACCTCCAAATAATCCTTACAGTAACACAAATAATCTAGGATGGAAAACCACCCAAATTTTGCATGGAGTGGTCAAGGGAATCAAAGACCACAACCTCTTCCAGGTTTCCAACCACTCTACCAGCAAGAGGAAAAGCCAAACCTTGAAGATATGCTAGCAAAATTTATTTCGGTGTCAGAGACTCATTTTTAGAATACCGAAAATGCATTGAAAAATCAGCAAGCATTGATTCAAGGGCTTGAAAATCAAATTGGACAGCTGGCTAAATTAGTTTTTGAAAGGCAACCAGGTAGTTTACCTAGTAACACCAAACCTAACCCAAAAGACCATGTGAAAGCAGTTACACTAAGGAATGGGAAGGTGTTGGTTGAAGCTAAAAAGAAGATGCCATAAGAAACTGATAAGGCGAAGGGTGAGGAAGTAAATGAGAATGTGACACTGGTACTTAAAGAGTATAAACCACCGATCCCATATCCAGTAAAGTTGAAGAAAGACCGCATGGACGCACAATTTGGTAAACTTCTTGAACTTTTTAAATAATTACATATTAACTTACCTTTTGTTGAAGCTATTTCGCAGATGCCTACATATGTGAAATTCTTAAAAGAGCTTTTAACAAATAAGAGGAAGTTTGAAGAGCTATCAACTGTGGAACTTAACGAGGAATGTTCAGCTATTCTCCAAAATAAGCTACCAACCAAATTGAAAGATCTAGGAAGTTTCACTATTCCCTATTTAATCGGTAGTTTAAATATTGAGAAAGCATTAGTTGATTTAGGTGCAAGCATTAATTTGATGCCTTATAAAATGTTCAAGCAGCTTGGTCTTGGGGAACCAAAACCCACTAGGATGAGTATCCAATTAGCTGATAGATCCGTCAAATATCCTAGGGGAATTATTGAAGATGTTTTGGTAAAAGTTTATAAATTCATAATCCCTGTTGATTTTGTTGTGCTTGACATGGATGAGGACGTTGAGGTGCCTTTAATTTTAGGTCACCCATTTTAAGCTACTGCTAGGGCTGTTTTTGATGTAGGTGATGGTAAACTTGTGCTTAAGGTAGGTGACGAGGAAATTATTTTTAAGATTTATGATGCTATGCAATACTCTAGAGAGCAAGATGATTCCTGTTATTTTATTGACTCTATTGATTATTCTATTCAAGATTCTTTTCAGGAAATTATACATAGAGACACGTTGGAACTGTGTCTTGTCCAAGGTGAGGAGGTTGACGATATCACTGAGATGGGGGAGATAAAAATTGAGTTGAACTCTAATAATATTTCCCAAGACAAAAGAAGTATGAGGGCATTGAAATAAATGACGAATTAAAACAAAAACCCTCTATTGAAGAACCTCCCAAATTGGAATTGAAACAGTTACCAAATAACTTAGAGTATACATTCCTCGGAGATAATTCTACACTACTGGTAATTATTGCTTCAGACTTGGAACCCAATGAGAAAGATGAGTTACTACAAGTACTAAAGGAGCATAAAAAAGCCATAGCTTGGAAGATTTCTGACATTAAAGGGATCAGCCCATCGTTTTGCACCCACATAATTTTAATGGAAGATGAATATAAACCATGTGTGCAAGTTCAAAGACGATTAAATCCCAATATGAAGGAAGTTGTTAAAGCTAAGGTAATTAAACTTCTAGATGCTGGAGTTATTTATCCTATTTCTGATAGTACTTGGGTGAGTCCTGTGCAGGTTGTTCCAAAGAAATGAGGCATGACTGTTGTAGCCAACGAGAAGAATGAATTAATTCCAACAACAACAGTCATAGGTTGGAGAGTTTGCATTGACTATAGGAAGTTGAATGATGCCACGAGAAAATATCACTTTCCCTTACCATTCATTGATCAGATGTTAGAAAGATTATCCGGGCATATGTACTATTACTTTCTAGACGGACTCTCTGGCTACTTCCAAATTCCAATAGCTCCTGAGGATCAAGAAAAGACAACATTTACATGTCCATATGGTACATTTTCTTATCGTAGAATGCCTTTTGGATTATGTAATGCTCCTGCTACTTTTCAATGCTGCATGCTGGCCATCTTTGATGAACTTGTGGAAGATATTATGGAGGTATTTATGGATGACTTCTCGGTATTTGGTAATTCTTTCCACCTGTGCCTTAAAAATTTAAAACAAGTTCTAATAAGATGTGAGGAGACGAACCTTGTGCTTAATTGGGAAAAGTGTCACTTCATGGTTCGAGAAGGGATTGTGTTAGGTCACAAAATTTCTAGTAAGGGGATTGAGGTTGATAATGCAAAAATTGAAACCATAGAAAAATTACCTCCTCCTAGTTCAGTTAAGGCTATTAGAAGCTTTTTAGGACATGCTGGATTTTATAGAAGATTTATTAAGGATTTTTCTAAAATAGCTAAGCCTTTAACGAAACTACTAGAAAAAGATGTGCTGTTCAATTTTAATCAGGAATGTTTAGATGCATTTAATACCCTCAAAAATGAATTAATAAATGCTCCAATTATAATTGCACCTGATTGGAATTTGCCCTTTGAACTAATGTGTGATGCGAGTGATTTTGTAGTAGGTGTAGTTCCAGGACAGCAAAGAGACAAGCATTTTCAACCGATTTATTACGCTAGCAAGACATTGACTGCTGCACAAGAAAATTACACCACCACGTAAAAAGAATTGCTAGTTTGTGGTTTTGCATTTGATAAATTTAGACAGTATTTGATATTATCTAAAGTTTTCATTTACACTGACCATTCAGCTCTTCGTTATCTCTTAACTAAATCTGATGCAAAACCTCGACTCATAAGATGAATTCTACTTTTATAGGAAATTGATTTGGAAATTCAGGATAAGAAAGGAGCTGAAAATCTTGCGGCAGACCACCTTTCTAGGCTTGAAAATCCACATCTCAAAGAACTCGATGAGAGTGAGATAAATGACTCGTTTCCTGAAGAAAAAATCCTGGCTATATCCGACTCCGAGGTACCTTGGTTTGCAAATATTGCGAATTACTTAGCTGCTAACATCCTACCAAAAGGGTTGATACATCATCAAAAGAAGCGATTCTTTGCTGATGTGAAAAACTATTTTTGGGAGGACCCTTTTCTTTTTCGTATATGTGCAGATCAAGTAATTCAGAGATGTGTTACAAAGTCAGAAGCAAGCAAAATCCTAGAACATTGCCATTCAGGACCAACAGGAGGACATTACAGTGGGACTAGGACAGCACATAAACACTCGAATCAGGTTTTTATTGGCCCACTCTGTTCAAGGATGCTAACAGGTATGTTACTTTGTGTGATAGATGTCAGAGAACAGGTAATATCTCTAAACATGATGAAATGCCTCAAACATATATGCTATCATGTGAAATATTTGATGTTTGGGGTATTGATTTCATGGGTCCATTCCCTAGCTCATTTGGGAATAAATACATCTTAGTAACGGTTGACTATATGTCAAAATGGGTGGAAGCTCAAGCTTTACCTACTAATGATGCTAGAGTGGTAGTGAGATTTCTTAAGAAACACTTCTCTCGATTCAGAACACCTAGAGCAATTATTAGTGATAGGGGTACTCATTTTTGTAATGCTCAATTTGATAAAGTCTTAAAGAAATATGGAGTGCACCACAGAACAGCTACCCCTTATCACCCTCAAACCAGTGGACAAGTTGAAGTAACCAACCGAGAGCTTAAGTGTATTCTAGAGAAAACCGTCGTATCAAATAGAAAAGATTGGGCATTAAAAGTAGGCGATGCTTTATGGGCCTATAGAACTGCTTTTAAAACTCCCATAGGAACATCTCCATATAGACTTGTTTACGGGAAAAGTTGTCATCTACCATTTGAATTAGAGCACAAAGCATTTTGGGCTATAAAATTCTTAAACTATGATCTTAAACTTGCAGGTGAGAAAAGATTGATGCAGTTGAACGAGCTAGATGAGTGGCGAGCGAATGCTTACGAGAACTCACGATTATACAAAGAAGCGACAAAGCGACGCCATGATGCTCGTTTGAAGCAACCTAAGTAATTCGCAGTTGGAGATCTTGTTCTACTATACAATTCAAAGCTCAAATTGTTCCCTGGAAAGATGAAATCAAGATGGTCAGGTCCATTCGTAATCAAAATCGTTTTTCCCTATGGCAAAATAGAGGTAACTCATCCGACTTATGGCACATTCAAGGTAAACGGTCAACGACTTAAACTTTATAATGGTGAAGATTTTAGGGATAATAGAGAAGAGTTTCAGCTCCGTGAACCTTCATAAAGTGATGAACATAAGGTAAGTCTAGCTTAAGACTCTAAACAAGTGCTTCTCGGGAGGCAACCCGAGCACTAACCCTACTAATTAGTTTATTTTTACTTTCGTTCATGTTTTAATGCAGGTTTTTGACCCACACGGCCTGGACACACGGGCGTGTCCCTGGCCGTGTAGATCCTGGGACTTATTTTTTAAATTTTAAAGAAATTGGCAGTGAGGTACACGGCCCGGCGACATGGCCGTGTCACCCACATGGCCTAGACACATGGGCGTGTCTTTGGCCGTGTGGATCCTGAAGCTTAAAATCCCCAAAAATCGACAGAGACACGACCCAAATTTATTCCACACGGGCGTGCGACACGACCGTATGGATCACACGGCCTGGACATACGGGCGTGTCTTAGGCCGTGTGAAAATTGGAGCCTCACTTTTCAAAATTCAAACAAGTCAGGGGGCTCCACGGACAAGACACACGGTCGTGTGTGCGATCACACGGGCGTGTCAAATTCCACACGGGCGTGTCCTAGCCCGTGTGAAAACTGGAGCTTAATTTTTCAAATTTTAAAATTTAAAACAAGTCAGGGGGCTCCACGGGCAACACACACGACCGTGTGTGCGATCACATGGGCGTGTGGAATTCCACACGGGCGTGGGAGAAGCGAAGGACTTCGCACACGATCGTGGGACGCGGCCGTGTGAACCACACGGCCTGGACACACGGGCGTGTCCAAGGCCGTGTGAATACTAGGCTTTTAAAAATCACGATGAACACGGGCTGGGAATAGGCCACACGGGCGTGTGACACAGCCGTGTGGCCCAACATGGTCCGTTATAAGACCGTTCCCCTATTTAAATCCCTTTTTCTTTTTCTTTTCTTCTTCTTTCTTTTTCCCAAACCCTCCAAACCCTAGCCGCCACTTTTCCCCCAAGCTCTGCCGCACTTCCGGCCACCAGCAACCCCCTCTCTCTTCTCCTTTTCCCTTTCCTCTTCCCTTGCGCAAACACCTCCTCTTCTTCCCCCTTTCCTTTTTCCTTTCCTTTTAGCCGCCATCCACCCCGACCCCCTTTTCTTTGCACCGCCGCAACCCCCTTGCCACTTCCGGCACCGTCGAACCCCCACCCCTTCTCATTTTTCCTTCTCCCCCAAACCGAAGCCCATCCCTTCCATTTTCCTTTTTTTTCTTTCTTCTTTCCCCCTTCTCTTCATTTCCCCTTCAAAAACACCGCTGCCCCAACCACTACCCCTCACAGACCAACATCCACCCGACCGAACCACCATTCGCCGTTAACCGCCAGTCGCGCCTTACTCCGGCCACCACCCTTGCCACCGTCGGTTCTATTTCTTCCCTTTTTTGCCATTTTGTTTATTTTCTTTATTATTATTTTGTTATTTATCATTTATTATTATTATTTGTTACTAGTTATTTTATTTTCTTTATTTCTTTTCTGTATTATTTTCTCAGTAATATCCTGTTTTATTAGTCCTATTTACTTACTGATATTATGATAATTTGATACTAGTTCTTTATTCTAACTACTTTGATCTTTATTTCATTTACTATTATTTGTTTCTTTATTTCTTTATATTAGTCCTATTTCATTTATTTTTAGAATCTAACTTTTAGTTATGACTTTGATATTTGATTTTACTCCACTAGTATTTTCACCACTGTTATTCTTGATAGCTGCTATCTTTTTAATTTGATATTCGACTACACTAGCTGTAACACCCCAAACCCGGTCAATACACCACGACCGAATCTGGCATGTTACGAGGAAAATCGCGTTTGAAGGGTTAGGTTTCTGGTTAAAGATTCGATGAAAAACTCCTTGTCATATTTTATACTTTTCGAAATCTTGGCATGATTGCTTTGTCATATTTTAATGTTTTAGAGTGATACCCGATGGTAAAGTTTAAAACACATTGCGTTATAGTTTTGAAACCGTTGACCTTCCAAGTTTTTAGCAATTTTAACTCAATTAATTTGTTAAAGCATATTAGAAAGCTACTTTAAGCATAACCATAGTAAAACCTAATTTAAAGGCCATTTACAACCCAAAATAAAACCAAATAGTAATAAATAAGCTAAAGTACCCAATTTTGTAAAGTCTCGAGCAAATCTTTATTAAAGCATGGCATGAGCACCTCGAGTCCATCCCGGCTCCATGTCCGCGTCTAAGTGTCACCTGAAATGTCAAAGGAGAGGGTGAGTCGCAAGACTCAGTGCATAAATCCCACTCCCGATAAAACAACATGCTAACACACATCATTTCATGGCAACATAATCAATGCACCCCGATCCTAACCATCCATATCACCTTTCTACCCGTGTGGTACCAAACCTTTGGTGGTGCCAAACCACCGGTGACCCAAAGTCACGATATCCATAAGTGTGGTGCCAAACCACCGGTGACCCAAAGTCACGAATAATCCAATGATGGGGCCAACCCATCGTGTGATACCAAATCACTAGCGACAATCCCGTATCTCATAAGTGGGCCAACCCACGGTGGTGTTAACCACGAGGGACGAGTCGCAATGAGGTGCCAAACCTCACGGTGTCCCAAAGACACAGTGTGATACCAAATCACCGGTGACCGTGATCACAAATTCGATGATGGGGCCAACCCATCGTGTGATACCAAATCACCGGCGTCAATCAGATAATCAAGCGTGGGGCCAACCTTAATGTGGTGCTAAGCCACCGGGACGAGACGCTATGAGGTGCCAAACCTCCGGTGTCCCAAAGACACAAATGTGATACCAAATCTTTGGTGACAGAAGTCACAAAATCAGCTGTGGTACCAAACCCTTTGGAGGTGCCAAACCTCACGGTGTCCCAAAGACACAAAGTGTCCCAAAGACACGGATATCATATTCCCCCTCCTCTCATATCACCCACACATGTCATACTAATGCAAATGATATAAAACATGCAATCATGCTAACATGCTCAAATGACATCTCATGGTATTTACATCATAAAACATGTTATCACATATATCACTACAGATCTCGTAATGAAACGGACTTACCCGTATCCGTGCTTATACCCCATCGGGTACCAAATCCATCAATCATATTGTTTCACTTTAATAAGTAATTAGGTTATTAATCATATTACTAAGTAGTGTGTTAGTTTACACACCGAAATAGCGAAGGTTTTAATCCTAAGAACCGGTCTAAGACCCTCGATCCTTTTGCTCCTAAAAACAATCGACCAACCATGGGTTAATCACTTAAACCATTCGGCCATAACCATATAAACCAAAGGGTATATCGATTAACCCTTACCTTGCAAACGCGTTTGGTTTCCTACCAAACCCGAACCAACAATGGTTCCTCTTTTAACAATCGGCACACCCTATTAAAAGAAACAGTTAATCCTTTGTCACCCTTGACTTAATCGAAACCAAAAGATTGAACTAATAAAATAATACTAATCACTTACCCTTACTTACCAATCGGTCACTCATGATCAAGGCTCCAATTGATCGCTTCACTGATCACCACCACAATCCAAGGCCCTTGTTCAATGATTGAACAACCAACCAAGATCAACCCTTCACCGATATTCGGCCAAGAGAGAGCTACTAGAGAGAGGGAGATTCGGCCTAAGCCAAGAAAGAAAGCGCAAGAAAAAGATGAGAAAGGGAGGGTTGATATTCGGCTAAAATGAGAACAAATGAAAGGAGGAAATTTAGCAACACAAGGGTGGGATTCGGCTAGATGTTTAACACTCCTATTATCGGCTTTGAATGGAAAAAGAAAAGAGAATGTGAAATGAGAAAGAAGTTTCGGCAAAGGGTAATTGGGAAGATGGGATGAAGGTACTTTCGGTTTGATAAGGTGTTTTGGAGAATATAATTTCAGCTACCAATGCTTTTAATGGAAGAAAGAAATTATGAGGAGAAAGGGTAATAGTTTCGGCTCAACACAAATGAAAAGAAAGTGGGAGAGAAGAGAACATTCGGCTACTCACACAAAGTCAAGGAATCAAGGCACATTCGTGACTAGGTAGTGAACTTTCTGGTTTCCACAGAGAAAAATGAAAGAAAACTCTTTTAGAATTTTGGCTTTGGTATGACAAAAGGAGGAATTTGGCTTGCCAAGATGTTGACCGAAAACACCAAAATGCCCAAAAAGAATTTCGGCAAACCTCTCGTACTCCATACCAAAACCGGCCACTCACTCCCCACACACCCCAATATTCGGCCACTACCTCCAATCACTCACAACCACCCAATTCAAACTAGTTTGAACTAGTCTTCTCCTAAATTCACTCTCCACCCCTCCTTTGAATGAGTTGACAAAGTCCATGGTAGAGTTTGAACTACCAACAACTCCTCCTCCTCCATGCCGTCAAAATGGAAGCCAAAAATGGGGATTTTCGCAGCTTGAACACAGGACCTCTCCCCCCTGCAGATGACGCCACACTCAAGCCCCAAGTGACGCATGCCTTGCCGCTATGCTAGCTCCTCTTTTGTGCAACAAAACACCAAATAAAACCCTTAAACCTCGGCTCCTTCACTCCTCACACCTAAAGCTCAAAAACTAAAATTTTCCCACCTACTCGGGCATACCCCTAGCCTACAAGTAAGCCCTAAGACACCAAAACAAAGCAACATAGCAAGCTCCTAACATGCAAATTATGCCATAACAAAAATAGCCCCTAACCCGGGATATTACGGTTCTACCCCCTTAAAATAATTTCGACCTCGAAATTACACAGTCGAAAAAGTTGAGGGTATTCTTTGTCTCATCATATCCTCGGGTTCCCACGTAGCTTCTTCTACGCCATGATTCCGCCAAAGTACCTTAACCAAAGGCACGGACTTCTTACGCAGTGAACCTTCACCTCCCAATCTAGAATCGCACGAGGTTCTTCCTCCGTGGTCAAATCTGGGTTTACCTCGATCTCCTCCATTGCTACCACATGTGACGGATTCGAACGATAACGCCAAGCATCGAAACATGGAAAGCGTCGTGGATCGACTTAGCTCTCTGCGGCAACTCAAGGCGATACGCCATCGGTCCCACTCGTCTCAATACCTTATACGCCCAATAAACCTCGGACTTAGCTTGCCTTTCTTTCCGAACCTCAAAACCTTCTTCCATGGCGAGACCTTCGGAAAAACTTTATCCCCACGAGAAAACTCTATGTCTCTCCGCTTAAGATCGGCATAAGACTTCTGCCGGTCCGAAGCTTCCTTCAACCGAGCTGAATCAACTTAACCTTGCTTTCGGTCTCGACCAACCAACTCGGGTCCTAACAAGCTGGCGTTCACCTAACTCCGTCCAACACGTAGGTGATCGACACTTCCTACCATACAACGCCTCATATGGTGCCATCTTGATGCTCGCAGTAGCTGTTGTTGTAGGCAAACTCGACTAATGGTGGAAACTCCTCCCAACTACCTCTAAAATCCGAACATAACCCCAAAGCATATCCTCCAAGATCTCGAATAACCCTTTCCGATTGTCCGTCGATTTGCGGGTGAAAAGCGTCTTTGAAATCCAACAGCGTACTCCAGAGCCTGATGCAACGCTTTCGAACCTTGACGTAAATCGGGATCCCTATCCGAGATGATCGATCTTTGGCACACGTGCAACCTCACTATCTCTCGAAACATACGACCGCCAACCTCAAGTGAGTAGTCAACTCACCAGGAATGAAATAAGGTGATTTAGTCGGTCGATCCACAATTACCCAAATCGAATCCTTCTTGCTTGGCGAAGCGGTAACCTTGACGAAATCCATGGTTATCCTTTCCCACTTCCATCGAGGAATCTTCACAGTGAAGCAACCACGTGATGGCGATGTTCACCTTGACCTGTGACATGTCGACACTTCCCAACACACTCTGTCACTTCTTTCTTGATTGACCAGGCCACCAAAAGCGCTCTCGAGATCCCTATACATCTTACTACCTCCGGGATGCATAGCATAAGGGGCTGCTAAAGGCGTCTGAAGAATCCTCTACCTCACTCAACATCCTTGGGCATACAAGCTTTACCTTGAAAACATGACACCCCATCAATAGACAAACTATAACCCTCCAAACCACCATCCTGCACACCGCAACCTCTGCGCTTTTCGTAACCTCATCCTCTACTTTGTTTCTCTACGATCTGCTCAACCCAAGTAGGCTTAATCTGCAACTCTGCCAGAATACTCCCGTCGTCATACAAACTCAAATGGGCAAACATCGCTCTTAAGTCCGAAACAACCTTGCGGCTCAACGCGTCTGCCACCACGTTAGCCTTGCCCGGATGATACTCAATCGAACAGTCGTAGTCTTTCAGCAACTCAACCCATCTACGCTGCCTCAAATTCAAATCCTTCCGATTCAAGAGGTACTTGGACTCTTATGATCGGTGTAGACTATTGATCTCTCTTCGTACAAGTAGTGCCTCCAAATCTTCAGCGCAAAGACTACTGACCGCTAACTCCGGATCGTGCGTCGGATAGTTGACCTCATGTGGCCTCACCGCCGAGATCGTAAGCCACAACCTTACCTTTCCCGCATCAAGACACAACCCAACCCCGTATGTGATGCATCGCAGATGACCGTGAATTCCTTACCTACCGGAGTTGAATCAAACCGGAGCTTTTGTTAGAATCTTCTTAAGCTTGTCGAAACTCTCCTCTTTGTTCCTCGGTCAAACAAGCGGAACCTCTTTCCTTAACAACTTGGTCATTGGTGCTGCAATCAACGAGAAACCCTCTACAAACCTTGGTAGTATCCGCCAAACCAGAAAACTCGAATCTCGGCCCACGACTTAGGCGGTTTCCAATCCAAAAGCGCCTCAATTTTTCGAGGATCCACTCTAATCCCCTCGGTGATACTACATGTCCCAAGAAAGTCACTTCTCTAAGCCGAACTCGCACTTCATCGAACTTAGCGTAAAGTCGCTTCTCCTCAAAATCTGCGATTACCACACGCAAATGCGCATCATGCTCTTCTTACGTTTCTTGAATACACGGGATGTCGTCAATAAAAACTACCACGAACCGGTCCGAGATCTTTGCTTTGAAACACCCTATTCATCATATCCATGAATGCTGCCGTGGCGTTAGTCAACCCAAACGGCATTACAAAAATTGTGTAGTGCCCATACCGAGTCCAAAGCATTTGTCTTGTGAATATCCGCTTCTTTCACCTTTAACTGGTGATACCCAGACCTCAGGTCAATCTTAGAAAATACCGCTGCACCCTTCAGCTGATCAAACAAGTCATCTATCCGTGGCAACGGATACTTGTTTTTGATCGTCAGTTTATTCAGCTGGCGGTAATCTATGCACATCCGCATTGTACCATCTTTCTTCTTAACAAAGAGTACCTGCGCGCACTTACGGTGAAACACTTGGCCTGATAAAACCTCGGTCCAACAACTCTTGGATCTGAGCCTTAAGCTCCACCAATTCCTTTGGCGCCATCCTATACGGAGCAATAGACACTGGCGCAGTTCCGGGTAACAAATCTATCCCAAACTCTACCTCACGATCCGGCGGCAAACCCGGAAGTTCTTCTGGAAACACATCAGCAAATTCCTTAACTGTTCGGACTTTTTCTACAGCAGACTCTTTAGCCTCCAAGGCATACACATGAACCACATACGCTTCACAGCCCTTTCTCACCATCTTCTCTGCCTTTAGAGCAGATACCACATTAGATAAGCAATCTCTCCTATTACCTATCATAGCCACTTCATCACCCTCAGTCGTCTTTAGAACCATGCGCTTAGCCGCGCAATCCAACTTTGCCTGGTACTTAACCAACCAGTCCATCCCAAGAATCAAATCGAACTCCCCAAATGGCAGTTCCATCAGATCAGCAGCAAACACTACCCCTTGGAGTTCTAGGGGTACATCTCTAAACAGCTTATCTACTACCACAGAGTGACCTAAAGGGCTAATTACAGTCATCTGCCTAGAAGATATCTCAGAGTCTAAGTCCATGGTCTCTACTATACTACTGGCCATGTAAGAATGCGTCGAACCCACATCAATCAAAGCAAGAAAAGGAGAACGAGAGATCAAGAACGTCACGGTTATGACGTCCGGTGCGCGCGCTCTCCTCTCGACGCCTTTGCCGCATACACTAACCCAGGTATCGGCGTCCGAACTACCGCACCCGCCCGGTGCTCCACGGCCCCGACCGGATCCATTACTACCTCTGCCATTACCACGGCCCCTCTGCGGTGGCGGTACATTATTCTGAACCGAGTACGGCCACGGCTCTCGATCGAATCTGGCCAACTTACGCGGACGGTCCCTCGCGCGATGATCCAGAGAACCACACTCAAAACAACCTTTTCCACCGGTCCAAAGGCCTCCCCAATGATATCTCCCACAATGGTTTACCGCGGCGGTCCACGACTAGAAGCAACAACCCTACCAGATCGATTCGGCGCCCACTCTGTCTAGCCCTTTCTACGAGGATTACCCGACGATCCGAGAAGACCCAAAGCTCCTCTTATGCCTGTTCTGTCCATGCCCCGCCTCACGGACTCCTTAACACCCTCGGCTACCTTAGCCTTCTCAACCAGACAGCAAACTCACGCTCGTTGAGGAGCAATCAGCGACCTCAACTCGTCTCTCGAGACCATCCTCAAAACGAACACACCTCTCGTGTTCGGTAGCCACAATACCCCTAGCATACCGGCTCGGCTTCAAGAACTCGGCCTCATACTCGGAATGCAGACTTACTCCTTGGACTAGCCTCAAAAATGCTTTTCCATTTGCTGGCGTCGATGTAGCTAGCTCCAATGTACTTTTTTCTCAAATGCACGAAATAATCCCATGTCGATCCTCTGCTTTGCCACATCGTATCCGAACCATGAGCCACCACTGGTATGACTCATCCCGAAGAAGTGATACTATGCCCTTCGACTTCTCCTCGCGATCAAGTCGGATCATCCATGATCCGCTCCGTTGCCTCCAACCAATACTCAGTGATCTTGGAGCAACACCGAAACACCTCGAAAGAATTCGGCCCGTTTGCGGAGTTGCTCAGAGCAGATTTCCTAACTCCCTGCACCACCACCTACACCAGCTACCCTTTCCAACACTCGCGAAGATCGCTCGTGACGCTGCGTCATCCCGGTCGATCTTGAAACTCACCACCTCCGGTGGTGGCGATACCGGTATCTCATTTTTCGACCACGACCGGACCTACGGGTTCGAAACCGTCATCCTACCACGACCTGCGTCCACGACCACGTCCACCTCTAGCGCTCATGACTAAGTTCTCTACGTATCGATTTAGGAGTTTTATGCATCGATTATCTATTCCACTTTGTTTTAAAGCAAAGTCTTATGAATAGTAAAGAAGCTTTGTTTTCGCGAGTTCACGAGAATCCTATCGTTTTGATTTCTAAAGTAATCCACTATTGCAATCATCCAATCACATCAATAAATCACAAGCAATAGTAAGGGGTACTTACAGGCGGACCAGTGCTAGGAGACTCCGGTGTCATGCCCTTCAAACCATTTATTTCAAACAAAACACTTAAAACAGACTTTTGAAAGCATTTTGGGCCTTAGGCCCACAGCCGAGCCTTTGAACTTGGCTCTGATACCACAATTGTAACACCCCAAACCCGGTCAATACACCACGACCGAATCTGGCATGTTACGGGGAAAATCGCGTTTGAAGGGTTAGGTTTTCAGTTAAAGATTCGATGAAAAACTCCTTGTCATATTTTATACTTTTGAAATCTTGGCATGATTGCTTTGTCATATTTTAATGTTTTAGAGTGATACCTGATGGTAAAGTTTAAAACATATTGCGTTATAGTTTTGAAACCGTTGACCTTCCAAGTTTTTAGCAATTTTAACTCAATTAATTTGTTAAAGCATATTAGAAAGCTACTTTAAGCATAACCATAGTAAAACCTAATTTAAAGGCCATTTACAACCCAAAATAAAACCAAATAGTAATAAATAAGCTAAAGTACCCAATTTTGTAAAGTCCGAGCAAATCTTTATTAAAGCATGGCATGAGCACCTCGAGTCCATCCGGCTCCATGTCGCGTCTAAGTGTCACTGAAATGTCAAAGGAGAGGGTGAGTCACAAGACTCGGTGCATAAATCCCACTCCGATAAAACAACATGCTAACACACATCATTTCATGGTAACATAATCAATGCACCCGATCCTAACCATCCATATCACCTTTCTACCCCGTGTGGTACCAAAACCTTTGGTGGTGCCAAACCACAGTGACCCAAAGTCACGATATCCATAAGTGTGGTGCCAAACCACTTTGGTGACCCAAAGTCACGAATAATCCAATGATGGGGCCAACCCATCGTGTGATACCAAATCACTAGCGACAATCCCGTATCTCATAAGTGGGGCCAACCCACGGTGGTGTTAACCACGGGGGACGAGTCGCAATGAGGTGCCAAACCTCACGGTGTCCCAAAGACACGGTGTGATACCAAATCACCGGTGACCGCATGATCACAAATCCGATGATGGGGCCAACCCATCGTGTGATACCAAATCACTGGCGTCAATCCCGTATAATCAACTGTGGGGCCAACCCACTGTGGTGCTAAGCCACTGGGACGAGACGCTATGAGGTGCCAAACCTCTGGTGTCCCAAAGACACAAATGTGATACCAAATCACTGGTGACCGAAGTCACAAAATCAAGCGTGGTACCAAACCCTTTGGAGGTGCCAAACCTCACGGTGTCCCAAAGACACGAGTGTCCCAAAGACACGGATATCATATTCCCCCTCCTCTCATATCACCCACACATGTCATACTAATGCAAATGATATAAAACATGCAATCATGCTAACATGCTCAAATGACATCTCATGGTATTTACATCATAAAACATGTTATCACATATATCACTACAGATCTCGTAATGAAACGGACTTACCCGTATCCGTGCTTATACCCCATCGGGTACCAAATCCATCAATCATATTGTTTCACTTTAATAAGTAATTAGGTTATTAATCATATTACTAAAAGTAGTGTGTTAGTTTACACACGAAATAGCGAAGGTTTTAATCCTAAGAACGGTCTAAGACCCTCGATCCTTTTGCTCCTAAAAACAATCGACCAACCATGGGTTAATCACTTAAACCATTCGGCCATAACCATATAAACCAAAGGGTATATCGATTAACCCTTACCTTGCAAACGTTTGGTTTCCTACCAAACCCGAACCAACAATGGTTCCTCTTTTAACAATCGGCACACCTATTAAAAGAACAGTTAATCCTTTGTCACCCTTGACTTAATCGAAACCAAAAGATTGAACTAATAAAATAATACCAATCACTTACCCCTTACTTACCAATCGGTCACCGCATGATCAAGGCTCCAATTGATCGCTTCACACGATCACCACCACAATCCAAGGCCCTTGTTCAATGATTGAAAAACCAACCAAGATCAACCCTTCACCGATATTCGGCCAAGAGAGAGCTACTAGAGAGAGGGGAGATTCGGCCTAAGCCAAGAAAGAAAGCGCAAGAAAAAGATGAGAAAGGAGGGGTTGATATTCGGCTAAAATGAGAACAAATGAAAGGAGGAAATTTCGGCAAACACAAGGGTGGGATTCGGCTAGATGTTTAACACTCCTATTATCGGCTTTGAATGGAAAAAGAAAAGAGAATGTGAAATGAGAAAGAAGTTTGGCAAAGGGTAATTGGGAAGAAGAGAGGTGGATGGGATGAAGGTACTTTCGGTTTTGATAAGGTGTTTTGGAGAATATAATTTCAGCTACCAATGCTTTTAATGGAAGAAAGAAATTATGAGGAGAAAGGGTAATAGTTTCGGCTCAACACAAATGAAAAGAAAGTGGGAGAGAAGAGAACATTTGGCTACTCACACAAAGTCAAGGAATCAAGGCACATTCGCGACTAGGTGAGTGAACTTTCTGTTTCCACAGAGAAAAATGAAAGAAAACTCTTTTAGAATTTCGGCTTTGGTATGACAAAAGGAGGAATTTGGCTTGCCAAGATGTTGACCGAAAACACCAAAATGCCCAAAAAGAATTTCGGCAAACCTCTCCTACTCCCTACCAAAACCGGCCACTCACTCCCCACACACCCCAATATTCGGCCACTACCTCCAATCACTCACAACCACCCAATTCAAACTAGTTTGAACTAGTCTTCTCCTAAATTCACTCTCCACCCTCCTTTGAAAGAGTTGACAAAGTCCATGGTAGAGTTTGAACTACCAACAACTCCTCCTCCTCCATGCCGTCAAAATGGAAGCCAAAATGGGGATTTTCGCAGCTTGAACACAGGACCTCTCCCCCTGCAGATGACGCCACACTCAAGCCCCAAGTGACGCATGCCTTGCCACTATGCTAGCTCCTCTTTTGTGCAACAAAACACCAAATAAAACCCTTAAACCCCAGCTCCTTCAGCTCCTCACACCTAAAGCTCAAAAACTAAAATTTTCCCACCTACTCAGGCATACCCCTAGCCTACAAGTAAGCCCCTAAGACACCAAAACAGCAACATAGCAAGCTCCTAACATGCAAATTATGCCATAACAAAAATAGCCCCTAACCCGGGATATTACACTAGCTTAGAAGAAATTTCTTAGTAATACTTGGATTTTATTTGGTAATATCTTATTGATACATTGTTTTACTTTTTCAGGTACACCATGACAAATAGTCGAGGTAAAACCAAAGTCGCTATCCCCGCTTCGAAAAAGCGGAAGGGACCTGGCGCGACCTCCTCAAGCGCCTCCGCTGAAGTTCGTCATCCTTATCTCAGATTTTTCGCGGAGCCACCGGAGGACTTATTCCAGCTCCTTCGCGTACGACCCCTAGGTTTGGGCCGCTGCATTGATTGGGCCACGTTGGAGCAGGTCCACCTCGCTGATGAGGTTCGTGCCTTCATCATCACAGCACCATGGGACCGTTTCTTCATTATCGTCAAGCCCACGTATATGGAGTTTACCTTGGAGTTGTGCTCGACGTTTCACCTTCAGAGCGTCATGTCAGTCCATGACGAGCCTGGCACCATCATATTTTGCCTTGACGGTTTAGTGCGCCACATGAGCGTCCCAGAATTCGTTGCTGCTTTGGGACTTTATACGGAGGAGTTCATGAGCACCGAGGACTTTCTTCAGCTCTATCGCCATATTCATTACTCACCCTCGCGTTGTTGGACTGACCTCACGGGCGGCTTGACAAACTATGACGCTAGTCGCTCGAAGGTGACTTCTCTCTCTCCAGCCCTAAGGTACCTTCACGCCCTTTTAGTTCATACTTTGACAGGATAGAGAGAGAGCACCGAAGTCGTGAGCACACACGATGCATATTATTTATGGAGCATGGTACATGGCCATGTATTTGATCTGGCGTACTTCATCACTTTATCTTTCCGCCATCAGACTGACCGCCACAGGAAGGGCCCCATCTGCTTAGGCCCTTACATGACTCGCCTCGCTCGACACTTCGGTCTCCTCGACACACCGGAGCAGTCCTCCACACTTACACTTGTTGGCCAGATGTCCCCTCAGGGCATCTCGAGCATGCTACACATGAGAATGATCGAGCGGCGTCCTGGATTTGATCCTCCCCAGTACTGATTATCTCGTCTTGATGAATAGGATGATCCCGAGGACGTCACTGAGGATGTTCCTCTGTCTCACGAGGATCCACCTCACCCTCCACCTCCGAGTCACTGACCTCCTTCTTCTGCTGCTACTTTGAACAACATATCTGAGCGTCTCACTCGCTTTGAGCAGTAGTGATATCAGCGGTTCGACAGTCTCGAGGCCACCTTACAGCAGATATGCCACCATCTCCATATTTCACCTTCAGCACTGCCACCTCGCGACGCGTCTGACGATGAAGACCTTTGAGTCCATTTCTTTTATCTTTATTTTTATTTTTATTTTTATTTTTATTTTTAGTCTATTTTCCTTTATGTTTCGTATCATATTTTCAACGACTTATCTTTTATATTTTGAACTATATTTTAGTTTTTATAATTATTCCTAATTGAGTAATCCCTTAATCTTCTTCCACAGTTGTGTTTATTTTCTTAATAGTTGCTCAGAATCATGCACTTCACTTTGTTATATCTATAATTCTACGTTCCCTATTCCACGGCTTTCATCCAAAATTCAGGAAGTTTCACTTCTCTCCCTCTCTTGTGATATTCTTATATTGTCATTATCTATTTTGGTACATTATGGACAATGTACATCTTAAGTGTGGGGAGGTTAATTACATCATTATCAGAAAATCCCTGAATTATGTCTTGTTCTTAAGTAATTTTCTCATATTACTATTAGAATGAAACTTCTATTGACTTATGATTTTTATTGATATGTTTTGGATTAAGTCATAGGTAATTGTGCATTGATTTTTTAAACTTTAAGACATTAGAGAATCAAGCATGAGAAGTCTATTTTCAGAATTAAGAATTTGTTAGGTTGTTTTCCCTAAATTTAAATATTACTTTGAAGTTTGAAATTTGCAAGGTTGACATCAAAAACCATAATTTTTGTGAGATTTTGAGCCTTTTAGAGCATACACTTTTCTTGCTCACTTTATTATTGGTTATGAGTGTGTCAATATTGATTTTTTATTCTAGAACTTGCTTCGATTATGCATGTCGAGACCACACCTTTGATTTGATATACTGAGATGATAAAGGCACCTAGGTTTTAACCCACTTATTCCATTAAAAGTCTACCTTCATAATTAACCCCTAGTGAACCCCTTTGAGCTTAATAAACCGTTTCTTGACTCACCCATTAATATTAACCCAAAACTTATTTTTGATTCGTTATTCCCATTTTATTGACTCCCTTTTTGTCGAGATTTGATTTAGTTAGTTGCCTAACTATGTTCTTTTGTTTCAGTTGTTAAATTCTTTCTTATTATTCAAAAATAAAAAAAAAATAAAAAAAGTGGAAATATATATTCATTTATTTTAATTATTACTAGTTCTATGTTATTTAAGCTTAAACGGTTAATTTCACATTTTGAGAAGAAGCTCGTGTTATTATTGATAAGTTTTCAATTGGTGTAATTATTCGGTATTAGTTTATTTTTCTAGTTAGGTAAATTTTCAATTCGATCTCGATTCTAACCCTCTAATTCAGCCTTTATCCACACCTTTAACCCAAGCCCCATTACAAACCTTTTTAAAGGCCTTTTAATTTGTGTATCATCTCATTTTATAGTGGTGGAGATTTGATTTTCATGCAAGCTTATGGTAATAACTTTTCATTTTTGACTTTTGAGGGCTTAATTTGAACCTTAAACACTTTGAGTGATTTGAGTGAATCTTTAGTGAGGATGTCAATTCTTGTCGGTTTTGAATCAAAGGTAATTATTTAGATAAGGGGAAACACCTATGTTTTCGTGCTATAAAAATTTGTGACTTGGATTGTTTGAATCTTTAAGACTCTTTTAGTTAAATTATCAATGTATGAATTATTTGTGAATTATGATAAGACATTATTGATAAGAATTGTGAATTAAGGAAATTTAATTTTAATTGTGAGTTGAGGATTTTGCTTGAGGACAAGCAAACGCTTAAGTGTGGAGATAGTTGATAAACCATAAAAGCAACACATTTTAATCCCATGCTTAACGTGTTTTTGGATGTTTATTTTATATAATTTGATAAATTCGATGCTCTTAATCCTTTAAATTCATGTTTCTATACTTAGGAGAGCATAGGGAAGCGAAAGGAACGGAAAACGAGCCAAAATTAGATAAAACGGGCCATCTCAAGGATCCACACGGCCAAGCCCGCGCCACACGGGCTGAGCACATGCTCGTGTGAACCACACGGGCTGGACACATGCCCGTGTGCTAGCCCGTGTCGATCAAGAGCCATGCAAATTTTCACACGGCCTGGGCCTTCTCACACGGGCTGATCACACGCCCGTGTCCCTGTTGCACCCTGCTTCGTTTTCACGCGAAAAAAGCCAATTTTTAGGGTTTCTAAGCATTCTAAAGTCTATAAATACACACCAGAAGAAGACCTAAGGGAGCACACAGAGTAGATCGAAGAAATTACTTGAAGGAACCCGTCGGAATCATCTCGAAAGCAAATCCACTCCAAGACTGAAGATCTCCATGAAGTTCCTTAAAAGTTTTTGGGTTCTTTATGTCTTGTTATTTTCTTGATTCTATGATGTTTTCCTTTTACGTTATGAACTAAACTCCCTAAATACCTAGGGAGGATGAAACCTATGATGAATCTTATTATTTAATTATCTAAATTACATGATAAATACTTGTTCTTGTTCTTAATTATGTGTTCTTAATTCTTGCTTTAATATTTTCAGGATATTAATTCAAGATTGGATGTGCTTATTCAGTGGAGCAAAAGTCCCTGTTTAAGAGAAGATCTAGCATAATTAAGCGGAGTTGATTGCAACCCTAGAAATAGGACGACATAAATCTGTCGGATTAGAGTCAAATCTAATAAGTGAATCCATAGATCGAGTTAATGCGACGATAGGGGTCTTAATTAGAAAGAGATTTCAATTAATCAACCTAGATTCAATTGTTGTTAGTCTCGAAATAGCTATTAACATAATTCAGGGATTTCTACAGATCAAGGCAAGTGAATAAATCGTTTAATTCAGAGTCATAATAATAAGTGAAGTCTAGGTGGATTCTTCCTTGGGTATTGTCTTTATTCATTGGTTTATTTCGATTATTTTTTTCACTCTCTGTCGCATTCATAATTAATTAGTTAATTAAAATTTAGATTAAAATAAATCCCCTTAATTATTAGGCTAAATAATAGAAAGATAGTTATTACTAGTAATTTTAGTCCTTGTGGATACGATATTCCAGACTCACCATAGCTATACTACTGTTCGATAGGTGCGCATGCCTTTGTCGAAATATTAGTTAGTTTCGTCACCCATCACGGAGTAAGCTATAAAGCTTAGTAAGTACGTATGTAAATAATAAACAATTGATTACCATTCTTTTAACAATCCTCATTATAAGCTCTCAAGATAATACCATCATTATTGCATAAAATTTCAAAATTCATTTATGTTCATCTTGAGCTGTTTACTCGAGTTACAGTCACTAAATTTTTTTTATCCGGAGCTACAGATCTCCAAATTAAGATACACTAAATTTCCCTGAAACTAGACTCACATATATTCTTACCATAAAATTTCTAGAATTTTTGGTTTTCCCAATCGGTATAGTTTATTCTTTAAATTCTCCCCTATTTCGCTGTCTGACAGTTCCAACCCCTCTTCACTAAAAATTAATTATCTCATTATACAAAACTCTAATGACATTTTCGTTTGTTTCTCTTGAAAATAGACTCATTAATAATTTCAAGAATATAAATTTTATTGCATGATTATTTTTTTACAATTTTTAATGAATTTACCAAGTTAGAACAAGGGATTCTGAAATCATTCTGACCCTGTCCCACTAAAATCCAATTATCTCACCATATGAAATTCTTTTGCTTATTTTGTTTCTTTTATGTAGAAATAAACTCAATAAGCTTTAATTTAATATCTCATTAAACCTCAAAATCAATTCCCACCATTTTTAGTAATTTTTCAAAGTTACACAACTGCTACTGTCCAAAACTATTTTATTTCAAATTTCACTCTTTCATGAAACATCATAACAATATGTTCACATTCAATAACATAGTTTGATTAGAATGAATAATACAAAACTTTATCACTTCACTTATTTGTTTTAATCTCACCAAAATTCATCACATATTAAATTCATTGCTCACATGAAATTCCACTTAGTCGAATTTTCCCGATGAACACTTCGGAGTAATTATGGATACACGGTGGTTTCGCACATAGCCCGCCCATAATAACAGATACACGGTGGTTTCGCACACAACCCACCAATAATAGCAGATACACGGTGGTTTCGCACACATCCCACCAATAATAACAGATTCACAATGGTATCACACACAGCCCACCAATAATAACAGATACACAGTGGTATCGCACACAGCCCACCAATAATAACAGATACACAGTGGTTTCGCACACAGGCCACCAATAATAACAGATTCACGGTGGTATAGCACACAGCTCATCAATATTAACAGATGCACGGTGGTATCGTACACAGCCCACCAATAATAATAAATGCTATCCGGTGCACATAGTAGCCTACACTTAGTACTACACATGTGACCATAGCTATTTTATTCCACAATCTCACATAGAACCATATCTCGATGTCATAGTCTAACTATGGTCTTGCACGATTTCACTTAGTCATACTTTGCCATGACTCATTCTTGGTCTTTTCCGTTAATTCATCTTTTAGTACCGAACGAAAGTGTTCAACTTTGTGTTCGCTAGTCTCAAACATCAGACTTTCATTGTACAACAAATATTATAATTAAATTCACGAATTATTCATCAATTTATCAAATAAACATTTATGATTAACATACGAACTTACCTCGGTATGAAACGACGAAATAAGTCAATTACTCGATTATCTTGCTTTTCCCCCAATCTAATTCCAAATCTCATCTTCCTTGATCTATAACAACACATTTAATTTATTTATTCATCATGCTATACAAATTAGCCCAATTTCACATTTTTGGTAAAATTACATTTTTACCCCTAAACTTTGTCATATTTACACTTTTGCCCCTAGGCTCGTTAAATGAAATGTGTTCAATTTCTTTACTACCCATGCATAACCGAACCTTTTTCATGCTTATAGCAGCCCACATTTTCCATTATTTCACACCTTTACTACCTATTTTACAACTTTTACAAAATGGTCTATTTTAGGTGTTTTCATGAAAATCACTTAACAAAAGTTGTTTATTTAAAAACCAAGATTCATTTTCTTCCATAAAAATGCAAAAAACAACATGAATATTCTCATGGAAAAAGCCTAGACTTTAAACCATTTTGCAAAATAGTCCCCTCATTAGCTAGATTAAGCTACAATGGTTCCAAAAAATACAAAATCATCAAAAATGACCATCAAAATCACTTACTTGTGAGAGTTAGAAGTTGCTGAAATTTTCAAGCTTCCATAGCCATTTCCTTGGGTAAGAATCGGTGGAGAAGAAGAGAGAGTGAAAAAGATGACAACTTTTTTATTATTTTATTTTATTACATCAATTTAAGTAACCTAATTTCCACCAACTTTGACCAATTTGTATTTTCTTGTCCCCTATGGCCCGCCAACTCTTTCCTAAGGGCTTAATTGCACATTAAAGACCTCGAATTTAAGGTTCTATAGCTATTTGACACCTTTAGCTTATAGAACAAAACTTTCGCACTTAATGCCATTTAGTCCTTTTTCAAAATTAAGCATGCAATCACTAAAATTAATTCACCAAAATTTTCATGCACTCATATAATCATGCTATAACACATAAAATAATATTAAATAATTTCTCCGACCTTAGATTTGTGGTTTTGAAACCACTGTTCTGACTAACCCCAAAATCGGGTTGTTACAATTCTCTCCCCTTAGGGATTTTCGTCCCCGAAAATCTTACCAGAATCTAGATTTGAGATTCATTTTCTCAGTTCATTATCAATTTCTCACATAACCCCGAATTCTCCATTCTTTGATCTCGCAAGCTAAGATTCTGATCCGTTCTTCACTTTTCATCAAATCAAACTAAATTCCAACTTTTCTTTATAACTAAATCGAGAATTTCTATTTCCACAGCTATACTTTCATAAACATTTAGTTCACTATCTTAAATTCAACGATTTTACGTATCAAGTCTGTATATATTTCTGTCAATCTGAAACTGCTTCTAACTGTTATGAGTTACTTTCACTTTCTGCTCAAATTCTTTGATGAAATCAATCTGGTGGATCTTTTCTCACAAAGCTCGATCAAGTGTCAACCGAGTTCAGTAATTACAACCATACACACTCCATACAAGGCCGGCTTTACGCGCACTAAAAGATTATTATTACACACAACTCAATTAATGGTAATTGTTTTTCTCATTCGCTTTCAAATTCTAAAGCACCACAACGAAACATTTCCTCGAGGATCTAAAATTGTAACACCCCAAACCCGGCCTAGACGTTACGACCAGATCTCGTATGTTACAGGGTAAAAGTTGTTCAAAAAGGTTTTCGAAACTTTGAAGAAATACTATAAGTTTAAAAACTTTTCGTTTGATTGATGTTTCGGAAAACAGTATTTTGAGGTTTAAGGAAAAAAATTTTGTTGGATTCAGCTAATAGCGTACTGGTTGTCATTGTTGGCACATGAGAGAAAACAAATGCTTTATGTTGCTTAAGTTTTGAAAACTCCATCTTAATTGTCAGGTTTTAAACGTATACAGATGTCATATCGTAATTAAATAATAAATAAGGAAAACCAAATATTAAATTAAGAAGGCCTTATTACATAACAAAATCCCCAATTAAAAATAATTGTAGAAGGAAACGAATTTACGAAAAGAAACGTTTTATGGCCTCCACGAGTCCACCTCAGCTCCCAAATCCAAGATCTACTGATTACCTGCAGAAATAAGCAGAGGGGGGTGACTCACTGAGACTCAGTGTGTAAATCCCCATGAAACAAAATCTGGGCCTTAAGCCCACAGATGCACATTGGGCCTTAGCCCACTCAATATAGCATATATCACATGTATGCAATGCAGCCCAGCCCAACCTAGTTTTCCATCCTCTACACACCACCCGTACCAGCCCAACACACCATGGGGATTTCTACAATCAACCCTCCATCCGCTACACACCTCATATGTGGCACCAACCCACTCATGGTTCCAGACCACCGTGATACTAGATCACCGTGACAAAGTCACTATTATCATGCGTGGGGCCAACCCACCGTGGTATCAAACCACCGTGACAATCCCTGAAGAATATATGTGGGGCCAACCCACTGTGGTAGCAAACCACTAGGACGAGTCACCAAATCATCATATATATACGTGGTATTAAACCACCATGGCACCAAGCCACCGAGACATGGTCACTGAATCAGTTATATGTGGGGCCAACCCACTCGTGGTACCAAACCACCGTGACAGTCTCAAATACTTCCCCTTTCGCATCATATCCCAAACCCATGTAGATCATGTAATCATATGAATGCACATACTCTCATCATAGTGACAGATTACAGCATATATTTCATACCCATTAATAAAACGTTATAGACACTTACCTGGTATCCCCAACTTTACCCACAGGGGTATTACGACTGTCTTTCAGTCACTTAGGCTTTTCAGCCCAAAATAGTTAATAACACAGATTAATAACAGTGTGTGAAGTTTTACACACCTGATAACACGCAACACTATGCTTTCTATGTCGACACTATCGCTAGCAGAGACGACTTCTATCTGCCTAATCTGCTCTGAAGCTGGTCCACAACCCGGTGGCCAGTCTCGCACTGCCGATACAGATCGTTTCTTGAACTTAGGGGCTGAAACTACGGGTCCAACCCCTTCCTTCCTTTGACTGGCATTTGAATCCATGACTGATCTTGATCAGAGAACCAGGTTAAAGTAATGAAAAGAACGAAGGATAGATACTCATATCAAAGAAGTCGCTTACCTAGATCAACAGAAACCGGAAGCTTCAGGCTAGGATTAAGGAAACGCTGAAGTCCCTATACATTCATCAAATTAGAATCGACTTCCCAATAAAAGATGGATCCAAAGAAGTGGCCTTCCGGCCAATCAAGCGAATAGAAAACCTCATATAGCCTATTCGGCCAAGAACACTTACCAAAGCCCTCTTGAAAGCAGACCACTGAAAGAAAAGGCGATTGAGACGCGTCTTTCTATCACGAAGCTAGAGTACGAAATGGAAGATCTACGTTCGACAATCAGCAAAGTCGACAGAAAGAGTGCTAACTCCTGACACAAAAAGAGGTTCGACCCTTAGAAGAAAAGAGAAGGAGTATGAAACAAATGGATGCTTCAGCTTGAAGAAGAAACTCGTAACAAATGGCGACGAGAAGATGAGGGACAGGTTTCGGCAATGAAGAAACAAAAAGAAATGACTAGGGAGATTCGGCTAGAGTAAAAACAAAATCAAAGAAATGAATGATAGTAGATGATGATTCGGTCCAGAAAAAGAATGAGGAATGAGGTTCGGCTTTTAGAAGAAATAGAGAAGTATGAAGCAATTAGAAGAAAGCAATGAAGATGGAGAAGGTGTTACGAGGGTTCGGCTATTAAGAAGAAAAATGTGAATTGAAGGGAAATAGTGCCTAAGAGGTTTCAGTTTTTACCAAATAAAAGATGCACCAAACTGCTCTTGAAGGTTGCGGCAACCAGAGGAAAGATGAAAAGAGAAGCACAAATGTGTTTCGGTTTTGGTTAGCAGAGAAATGAAGAAGAAGAAGAAAAAAACAAAACAAAGGTAACTCCGAATTTCTGCCACAGACTTAGGCGGCTTCAAATCCAACACAGCTTCAATTTTCCGGGGATCAACCCTAATCCCCTCAGCAGACACAACATGGCCCAAAAAGGTAACTTCTCTTAGCCAAAATTCACACTTACTGAATTTGGCGTGAGTCAAGCTTTCTCCTCGAGATTTGTAACACCACCCGAAGATGCGAATCATGCTCCTCTTCCGATCTTAAATAAACCAGGATATCGTCTATAAATACCACGACAAATCGATCCAGATAGGGTTGGAATACTCGATTCATCATATCCATAAATGCTGCTGGTGCACTGGTCAACCCAAATGGCAGCACCAGAAATTCGTAGTGGCCATAGCGAGTCCGTAAAAAGTCTTATGAATATCCGCTTCCTTGACCTTAAGGCGATGATATCCTCGACCTCGATCTATCTTCGGAAGATGAAGCCCCCTCGATTGATCGAACAAATCATCAATCCTCGGCAACGGGTATTTATTCTTGATGGTCAACTTGTTCAACTGGCGGTAGTCAATGCACATACGCATTGATCCGTCCTTCTTCTTAACGAATAGCACCGGCGCTCCCCAAGGTGACACACTCGGTCAGATAAAACCCCGATCTAATAGTTCCATAATTTGGGCTTTCATTTCCACCAACTCTTTTGGCGCCATTCTATATGGGGCAATAGACACGGGTGCTGTCCCCGGAAGAAGATCAATTCCGAATTCCACCTCGCGATCCGGAGGTAGTCTTGGAAGCTCTTCTGGGAAAACATCAGAAAACTCCTTAACTGTTCTAACATCCCCCACAGTTAATTCCTTGGCCTCCAGAGCACAAAAAAAAGTTATGAATGCCTCACATCCTTTCCTCACCATTCTTTCAGCCTTTAAAGCGGACACTACATTAGACAAGTAGTTCCTCCTTTCACCTATCACCACCACCTCATCATCCCCAGGAGTTCTTAATACCATGCGCTCAGCAGCACAATCCAAGTTTGCTCGATATTTTACCAACCAATCCATACCTAATGTAATACCCCTATCCCATAACCGTCGTCGGAATAGGTAAGGGGCATTATCAGACTTATAACACAGTTTGAAACAGTAAAATTTTAAACTTTTATCAAACATCATCTCAATTCAATAATATCAAGCATTCATATTCATAGCATGCTTAAAACGAGCATATAAAATCCTAATTACTCAACGGGGAATAATTTAATAACATATGAAAGATTACGAAATAGGGTCACACGGTCAAGTCACACGCTCGTGTGCTCTGACCGTGTGGCACAAAACAGGCTTGGTTTAAGTCATTTTCACAACTCTTATGACATGTACCTACAAGCATCATTTGCATAACATGTTCAAGTATATATATCATCTATACCAAAATGCCAATTAACAAAACTATCACAAGATGAATACATCATATAATACTTCTATATCAAATCAACCATTTTCACTCAAGCCATATCACATAGCTTGATCAAAATACAACAGATCATATCTCATTCATATATACAAGTGACCATATAATTCAACTTATTAACTAGCCTATACATGCCATATTATCCCACATCAAAGAGTTTAGAAATACCAATTACCCCCTAGATAGTGTGATGAAATCTTCGATGACTTCAAACCCGAGCTAACATTTGAATCACTATAAAATACAGAGAATAAACAGAGTAAGCTAATAAGCTTAGTAAGCTCATATAATTAACAGCACTATATAAAAGATTTAATAATTAGCTTGTAATTTTAAGCAATTTGATTGCTTTTGAACCAGCCTTATTTACTTCAATATTTATTTCCTTAATAGTCATGTAATCCATGCGTAATTTATCACATCTACTCAAGTATCACATGAATTTATCAATGTCACTTACTTGTCGAGTATTACACATATACCTGTACTGATTCGTATCCTGATTTCTATTTTCACATTGTCATCTTTTCAGTCAAATCAATGAAACTATCATTGAATACTCAGTATCTTGCTCATTAAGAACCATATACTTGGTAGGCATCTATACTTATACCATATAAATATTACCTATTCATATTTCATCAAAACATCATGAGTAAAAACAATAAGCATTTAAATTCACATAATATTCATATCAATTTATTTCCATTCAAATGACCTGTAACACATTCATATAACCGATAGATGAATTATACCGTATAACATCAATTCATCAGTAAGAACAATAGTTCATCCATTCACAAGGAAGAAACCAAACTTATAATATCTATTTAATATCTAATTCATCTCTCATTTCATTTATACCCATCAAATATCTCATATAAGATTTCGTCTTGTAACTTATATAATTCATGTAACACATCATCTTTATAATTCATCTACTCGTAGTGATCAATTCATGTAAATCATGTAACTTTGTATAACATATATTCATGCAAATCATATAACTCTTGTAGCAATATAATATCCATGTAATTCATGTAATTCAGTATAGCATGTATTCGTATAAATCATGAAATTCCTGTAACATATAAATCATGTATACCAAGTATTATGTATCATGTACACATATAATTGTAACATATAATCCATGTAATTCATATTTCATTTAGCATATAATCTCATATAAATTATGTAACATATATCATGTACTTCTTATATCTCTTATAACATTTACTTTATATATTACAAATCAGTAAATTACCCGTTGATCCATTCGGAATTGGATAGGATACACGGATAATCACACATGTCGTACAATGCCAACGTCCCAGACGTGGTCTTACATGCAATCACATATCGATGCCATATCGGCATAAAGTCTGCTAGGCATAAAGCTTATAATAATTCACGGCATAAAGCACGCTAGGCACAAGCTCAGATCACACACCCAAGACAAGGCCCGCTAGGCTCAAAGCTCGATTTAATACACCGGCATAAAGCCTGCTAGGCACAAAGCCTGATTTAACACACCGGCATAAAGCCTGCTAGGCACAAAGCCCGAATATCACTGTTATAAAGTCATCTTATACATAATTCATATATTGAAAATTCTAGCTATTCCATAAAGTTGATACAGACTTTCAAATGTCAGAACTTTCAATCGAATTAAACTCAAATATATTATTTCCATGCATAATCATATTCAACTATCTCAATTATAACTCTATAAAATTCAAAACAGCATATTAAACTAATTTAAATTCAAAATTAACGATATTTACTATAACAATTTCTCAATTCATATATTTTAAATTCAATTAAAACATATATATTCAAATGCTCAGTTTGCATAAGCCATGTTTATTATCCAGTTGAATTCCTGTACATATATAACATCTATAACATTTTTTTTTCAAGTACCAATTCATCCCATATCTCATTTACTCATATAGTTATTGTACCATATAATATATTTAATCATATAATCATGTATCAGGAAACTTGTATTCCGATACTTGTAACATATAATTTTTGTATCAATTAATCATATAATTTGGTGGTAGCAACATATTCATAGAGCCGATAATTCTAGTAAATTATTCATTACGCATACATATATATATTCAATTTGAATAATTATACATATCTAACAGTTCACTTTTTAGCTATACGAACTTACCTCGTAATCCGTCGACTATTCGTCTACTTTCCGTTTTCCTCGATCTAATTTCGATAATTGTTTCTCTTGATCTATATTAATTCAAATTCAACCCATTTAATCACCAACACATTCAATTAAATCCATAAACATGTAATTTCACCTATTTATAAAATAACCCTTATACTATCACATTTTAACACTTTAATCCATAATACATAAATATGCAAAATTACACAAAATTTTCATATACCCATTCATAACCGAATTTTCTATAGCATCAAAACAGCCTATATTTTTATTTTATTCACACTTCTAGCCGCAAAAATTCTATCTTTTTCAATTTAATCCCAAATACTCAATTTTGTCAAAAATTACTTTATAAAACTTGTATATCTATAAACAACCATCAATAATTTATCAAGAAACATCAAAATACATAAGTATTCAACAATGGCACATTTTAAAAACATCACCAATTTCAGAAATTAGGGCATGGGCTTTGTAAATTACTAAGCAACGATCTAAAAAACGTAAAAATTATCAAAAACCGAAGGAAAACACACCTTGAATTAAGCTAGATGAGGACCGAATGTTTCAAAGCTTTTAAACCCTTTTTGTTTTCTAACTTTCGGCAATGAAAGATGAAGAATTAAAAAAATGGTTTTTAATTTCATATAATATAACATATATTAACATTATTATTAGTTTACTATTTTAACCTTTAATAATTAATAAATATAACTTATATAATAAGGTTACGTTAGTCCTTTGTCTCCCACTAACTTACATAGTGGGTTATTTGCATCTTTAAACCTCCTAATTATAAAGACAACCACTATTCGACCCTTTTAGAAATAACCACCAAATTTTCATTTTAAGCGATTTAATCCTTTTTTTAATCAGACACTCAAATGACGAAATTAAAGCACGAAATTTTTCACACATAATAAACACAGAAAATAAAATTTAAAATATTTTTTTTTCTAACTCGGATTCGTGGTCTCGAAACCACTGTGTCCAATTAGGGTCAAAATCGGGCTGTTATAACTCTCCCCCCCTTTAGGGATTTTCGTCCTCGAAAATCTTACTGGTAAACAAGTTAGGATACTGTTTTCGCATAGCTTCCTCTATCCCTTGTTTACACCAGAGAACTTTCACAAGTGATATACTTCTATTTCTCAACTCTTTGATTTCTCGGGTTAAAAATTCTGATCGGTACTGTTATTACATAGATGTATAAAACACTGATCTTATTCTCCTGTAAATCTCATATAGCTCAATATATCACGAATTCAACTTTACTTTAGTTAGATCAAAGAATCTTTTCTAACAGTGTGATTTTTCAAAAATGTTCTGTCGCCAATCTTGAAAGTCAATATCTTTATATTTTAAAACCTTATACATTTTTCTTCGATGCGAAACTGCTTTCAACTGTCTTGTATTACTTTCGCTTTTTCTCCCATCTCTTTGATCAGCTCAATTCAGTGAATCTATTTCTCATAAAGCTCTGTCCAGAATAATGGAGTTCGGTAATTGTAACTATACAATACTTCGTATGGTGCCAGCTATATATAATCTGATAACCATTATTGTACAGAAACTCCACCATCAATAAATGCTTTTCTCAATTACCTTCAAATTTTAAAACACAAAAACAAAACATAATGTCTGAGAGTTTGAATCATCTGACCATCAGTTTGAGAATGAAATGCCATATTAGAACTCAACCTTATATCCAAATCTTACTATAGCTTTCTACTGAATCGCAATATAAATCTCGGGTTCTCAAGAAAATAGAGACCGACACGCTGTATAATCTGAAAATCTCTAAAATATACAACCCAACAAGTCTATTAAAAGAGAAATTTGTACGTATAGAAATGAATGTGCAGACTTTTTAAACATTCGACAGTAACTCAGATAACATCTTTCTGTTTCGATGATAAGAACAATCCCAATACAGAACTCATCGTATTACTAACCCATTTTTTTTAACTCTAATATCATCTTAGACTATAAAAATCCCGAAGACACATATCAATCAATTTATCTTGCTGGTACTTTAAACTACAAAGCGTAGAGTAATGCTTCATACTTGTCTATCGATATAACTGTTTCAGATTATTAAATATCTTATGTTTCCTGGAAAATCAGACTAACTACTACTGTGAGCTTCATATATCAATCACTGTAAAATCTTTGGATTTCTCGGTACTTAAACTCTATTTCAGAATAATAAGAAATCATCAGTCTTAATACGAAACACAGAGTTAGAAGATGTCTCCCGTTGTATTCTTTTAGCAGGCAATTCATTGTCTTATTTCCGGGTCCCACAGATTTACTGAATAAACATCAATTTACCTTCTTAATTAGGCTTTTATAAAATCACTTTCTGAATTAGATCTGATCCGATAATTATAATTCTTTTTCATATCTTCTAGAATATGAACTCTTCATTCAGACTACCCGTCAATTCACCTGTAAGCGTACAAGATTTATTTATTTATTTTAATCTACGGATAACTCAAGTACACAAAATTTAAGTACCCTTCAAACGGATAACTCAACCAGATTAATCAAATGAATCAATTTCTCCTGTCAATAATGCAGTTCGGAACAAAAAGGGAAATCAATATAGTTCCAATAACAACCAATGCAGAATCACAATCTCTATAGATCCGGAATTTGTATAACCAAATTGAATATAACTATATCCATTCTATGAATATCTTTCACATGTAACCATATAGAATCATAGGAAAGCTGAGAACCCGTAATCCCAAATATAATACTATACTAAACTTTTTGGAGAGAACACCCATATCAAATGGTAAATATCCCAGTAATGTGTTAAAGAAATTCCAGAATTAAAGCATTACTCATATGCACTGAAACCAATAGTAATAGAAACAATATGATTTTCATGTATATTCAACAGAACAATAATCAAAAGAAACAAAATACCAACATCATATAGATTTTATAGTCGACTTATATCAACACAATGTAATAGAATACCGGAGAAAATAGAATAATGCCGATCATAACCTGAATAGCCCAACAAAGCTTTCATATATCAGTATATTTAGATAACATTTTCATATGATAAAAATTTCATCTAAAGATATACAACTTTACATACCTCTGAAGGTAAATGGCCAAGTAGAATACCCGAAAGATATCATCGCAACTTACTTCAACTATAATCGCTGCACTCAAGTATCAGTACAATTCAATTATTACTTCACTGTCTAGTCCTGTCATCACTATTCCCAGGTTATCTCATCCATTATTAAAAATCAATTCAAAAGAGATTCCAGTAATACCTTCTTTAATTAACATACCTGTATAATTTAGTCAACAGAAGTAAAATTTCTCTTTAACGGTAGCATTACATAATCCGAATGATCTCTTGAGAAATCTGCCATCTTTTTCAGGACAGTCTTTATTTGCTAATCCATTCTCATATCTGACGACAGTCTTTATTTGCTAATCCATTCTCATATCTGACTATGTTATAAATCATTTAACCCTTGAGCTCTTTGATTTCATACTTAGGAACTTATTCAATCCAAATCAGATGAATTTCATTATAACTCTATACTGGTAAAGGGGTGCAGGTTGTAAAGCCTCATAATTTGACTCTCACCTATATTCGCATATAACATAATAATTATCAATAACATAATGTTATAAACTATCATTCATATCTTTATGATTTTCAACTCATCACACAAACATTTTACTCGGTATTCACGTATCATAATCAGTACTATCAAAAATAGCTAAGTTGGAAAGCACATCTGTCTAATTAAAACCATTCTTGTCAGAATCAGAAGATATCACACTATCACAGGTTAATTATGGCATGTATAGCTAGAATCGTATACACTACGGTAGTCCTAGAACCGACTAAACCCTAACTCTGATACCAATAAAATGTAACACCCCTATCCCTTAACCGTCGTCGGAATAGGTAAGGGGCATTACCGGACTTGTAACACAGTTTGAAACAGTAAAATTTTAAAATTTTATCAAACATCATCTCAATTCAATAATATCAAGCATTCATATTCATAGCATGCTTAAAACGAGCATATAAAATTCTAATTACTCAACGGGGAATAATTTAATAACATATAAAAGATTACGAAATAGGGTCACACGGTCAAGTCACACGCTCGTGTGGTCTGACCGTGTGGCACAAAACAGGCTTGGCTTAAGCCATTTTCACAACTTATATGACATGTACCTACAAGCATCATTTGCATAACATGTTCAAGTATATATATCATCTATACCAAAATGCCAATTAACAAAACTATCACAAGATGAATACATCATATAATACTTCTATATCAAATCAACCATTTTCACTCAAGCCATATCACATAGCTTGATCAAAATACAACAGATCATATCTCATTCATATACACAAGTGACCATATAATTCAACTTATTAACTAGCCTATACATGCCATATTATCCCACATCAAAGAGTTTAGAAATACCAATTACCCCCAAGATAGTGTGATGAAATCTTCGATGACTTCCAACCCGAGCGAACATTTGAATCACTGTAAAATACAGAGAATAAACAGAGTAAGCTAATAAGCTTAGTAAGCTCGTATAATTAACTGTACTATATAAAAGATTTAACAATTAGCTTGTCATTTTAAGCAATTTGATTGCTTTTGAACCAGCCTTATTTAATTCAATATTTACTTCCTTAATAGTCATGTAATCCATGCGTAATTTATCACATCTACTCACGTATCACATGAGTTTATCAATGTCACTTACTTGTCGAGTATTACACATATACCTGTACTGATTCGTATCCTGATTTCTATTTTCACATCGTCATCTTTTCAGTCAAATCAATGAAACTATCATTGAATACTCAGTATCTTGCTCATTAAGAACCATATACTTGGTAGCCATCTATACTTATACCATATAAATATTACCTATTCATATTTCATCAAAACATCATGAGTAAAAACAATAAGCATTTAAATTCACATAATATTCATATCAATTTATTTCCATTCAAATGACTCGTAACACATTCATATAACCGATATAGAGAATTATACCGTATAACATCAATTCATCAAGAAGAACAATAGTTCATCCATTCACAAGGAAGAAACCAAACTTATAATATCTATTTAATATCTAATTCATCTCTCATTTCATTTATACCCATCAAATATCTCATATAAGATTTAGTCTTGTAACTTATATAATTCATGTAACACATCATCTTTATAATTCATCTACTCGTGTAGTGATCAATTCATGTAAGTCATGTAACTTTGTATAACATATATTCATGTAAATCATATAACTCTTGTAGCAATATAATATCCATGTAATTCATGTAATTCGTATAGCATGTATTCGTATAAATCATGAAATTCTTGTAACATATAAATCATGTATACCAAGTATTATGTATCATGTACACATATAATTGTAACATATAATCCACGTAATTCATATTTCATTTAGCATATAATCTCATATAAATTATGTAACATATATCATGTACTTCTTATATCTCTTATAACATTTACTTTATATATTACAAATCAGTAAATTACCCGTTGATCCATTCGGAATTGGATAGGATACACGGATAATCGCACATATCGTACAATGCCAACGTCCCAGACGTGGTCTTACATGCAATCACATATCGATGCCATATCGGCATAAAGTCTGCTAGGCATAAAGCTTATAATAATTCACCGGCATAAAGCCTGCTAGGCACAAGCCTGTATCACACACCGGCACAAGGCCTGCTAGGCTCAATGCCTGATTTAATACACCGGCATAAAGCCTGCTAGGCACAAAGCCTGATTTAACACACCGGTATAAAGCCTGCTAGGCACAAAGACCGAATATCACTATTATAAAGTCATCTTATACATAATTCATATATTGAAAATTCTAGCTATTCCATAAAGTTCATACAGACTTTCAAATGTCGTAACTCAGTCGAATTAAACTCAAATATATTATTTCCATGGATAATCATATTCAACTATCTCAATTATAACTCTATAAAATTCAAAACAGCATATTAAACTAATTTAAATTCAAACTTAATGATATTTACTATAACAATTTCTCAATTCATATATTTTAAATTCAATTAAAACATATATATTCAAATGCTCAGTTTGCATAAGCCATGTTTATTATCCAGCTGAATTCATGTACATATATAACATCTATAACTTTTTTTTTTCAAGTACCAATTCATTCCATATCTCATTTACTCATATAGTTATTGTACCATATAATATATTTAATCATATAATCATGTATCAGGAAACTTGTATTCCGATACTTGTAACATATAATTTTTGTATCAATTAATCATATAATTTGGTGGCAGCAACATATTCATAGAGCCGATAATTCTAGTAAATTATTCATTACGCATACATATTTATATTCAATTTAAATAATTACACATATCTAACAGTTCGATTTTTAGCTATACGAACTTACCTCGTAATCCGTCGACTATTCGTCTACATTCTGTTTTCCTCGATCTAATTCCGATAATTGTTTCTCTTGATCTATATTAATTCAAATTCAACCCATTTAATCACCAACACATTCAATTTAATCCATAAACATGTAATTTGACCTATTTTTAAAATAACCCTTATACTATCACATTTTAACACTTTAATCCACAATACATAAATATGCAAAATTACACAAAATTTTCATATACCCATTCATAACCGAATTTTCTATAGCATCAAAACAGCCCATATTTTTATTTTATTCACATTTCTAGCCACAAAAATTCTATCTTTTTCAATTTAATCCCAAATACTCAATTTTGTCAAAAATTACTTTATAAAACTTGTATATCTATAAACAACCATCAATAATTTATCAAGAAACATAAAAATACATAAGTATTCAACAATGGCACATTTTAAAAACATCACCAATTTCAGAAATTAGGGCATGGGCTTTGTAAATTACTAAGCAACGATCTCAAAAACGTAAAAATTATCAAAAATCGAAGGAAAACACACCTTGAATTAAGCTAGATGAGGACTGAATGTTTCAAAGCTTTTAAACCCTTTTTGTTTTCTAACTTTCGGCAATGAAAGATGAAGAATTAAAAAAAAATGGTTTTTAATTTCATATAATATAACATATATTAACATTATTATTAGTTTACTATTTTAACCTTTAATAATTAATAAATATAACTTATATAATAAGGTTACGTTAGTCCTTTGTCTCCCACTAACTTACATAGTGGGTTATTTGCATCTTTAAACCTCCTAATTATAAAGACAACCACTATTCGACCCTTTTAGAAATAACCACCTAATTTTCATTTTACGCGATTTAATCCTTTTTTTTAATCAGACACTCGAACGACGAAATTAAAGCACGAAATTTTTCACACAAATAAATTCACACATAATAAACACAGAAAATAAAATTTAAAATATTTTTTTTCTAACTCAGATTCGTGGTCTCGAAACCACTATGTTCGATTAGGGTCAAAATCGGGCTATTACACCTAAGATTAAATCAAACTCCCCCAATGGCAGTTCCATCATATCAGCAAGGAAAACCATCCCTTGATCCTCTAAAGGCACCCTCCTAAAGAGTTTATTCACCACTACAGATTGTCCTAAAGGGCTAAGTACAGTCATCTCCCTAGAAGCAGTCTCAGAGCCTATGTTCAGAGTTTCCGATATAGTACTAGCAACATAAGAATGTGTTGATCCAATATCAATCAGTGAAGTATAAGGCAACCCATAAATAAGAAACGTACCGGTTATGACGTCTGGCGCATCGCCCTCCTCTCGACGTCTAGCTGCATAGACCAACCCAGGCTGTCTCGCATCTGTGTTCCCAACACCTCTGCCCGGTGCTCCACGTCCACGATCGAAACCATTACCTCCTCTGGCTAGACCACGACCTCTCTGTGGTTGCTGACTACCTCTACCCGGCAGAGCATAACCCTGTCCTACTGGTCGCACTCTACTCAACTCTTGTGGACAGTCTCTTACCCGATGATCAATAGACCCACACCTGAAACATCCTCTATTACTCATCCAACACTCACCTGAATGAGATCTACCGCATCTAGCACACCTCTGAGGCCCACTATCAACAACAGGTCTCGCAACACGACTTGGCCCATCCAGCCTAGGCCTCTTCTGAAAACGCCCCGCTGATCCCGACGATCCAAAGTTCCTTTTATTCCTTCCTCTATCCCTATCTTGATTCTGCTTTTTGGACCGCTTCACTTCCTCGGCTATCTTAGCCTTTTCTACTAAAACAGCAAATTCTCTTTCTCGCTGTGGAGCTATCAGCACTCGCAATTCATCCCTCAGACCATCCTCAAACTGAACACAACGCTCATGGTCTGTGGCAACAATACCCCGGGCATAACGACTAAGACGTAGGAATTCCGCCTCATACTCGGCCACTGATTTATTTCCTTGCACCAAATTTAGAAATGCCTTATGCTGCGCATCCACATAACTTGATCCAATGTACTTCCCCTAAAATGCTGACTTGAAAAAATCCCAGGTAACACGGTCAGCCACTGTACCATCCCTGACCGTGAGCCACCACTGATATGCCTCATCACGAAGAAGAGACACAACTCCTTTTAACTTCTCCTCCTCCGTGAAGTCAAGATCATCCATAATACGCTCAACTGCTTCTAGCCAATACTCAGCTACATTAGGAGCTACACCAGAAACGCCCCTAAACATTTCCCCTCCATTGGCTCGGAGTCATTCAGACACAGATTTCTGAGCCCCTGAACCCGTGCTCGCTCCAGCAACTCTCTCCAATACATGTAACATCGCTTGAGACACCGCATCGTCTCCGCCTGTTTGATCCTGCAGCTGGCGGTGCCGGTGCATCACCTTTTGACCCATGTCCAGATTCCAAAGGTTCAGACCCAACATTCCAGCCTCTACCACGACCACGCACAACACGTCCATGCCCCCTAGTACTCATGACTACCGATATGACTTAATCTGATTAAGAATTTTATGGATTAGTACTTTCTTTCGCTGTTTAATACCGAGCAGTCTTATGAGAAATAGCTTTAAAACAAAAGTAATTCTCGTAGATTCATATCTATACCTAGAGGTTTCAGTCTCTAAAGTTTGGACCTCTTAACTCTAGAAATCATAACACAACATAATTATTTCATGCAAAAAAAACAAACAATTAGAACACTTACCACATGGATCGGGTGCTGGTAGACTCAGATGCCATACTCCAACTAAAACATTTCCTTTAATAACATTTTAAATCAACTTTATAAAACATTATTGATCCCATTCCACAGTCGAGGTTTGCAACCCAGACTCTGATACCAAAATTGTAACACCCCAAACCCGGCCTAGATGTTACGACCAGATCTGGTATGTTACAGGGTAAAAGTTATTCAAAAAGGGTTTCGAAACTTTGAAGAAATACTGTAAGTTTAAAAACTTTTCCTTTGATTGATGTTTCGGAAAACAATAGTTTGAGGTTTTAAGGAAAAAAAATTGTTGGATTAAGCTAATCGCGTACTGGTTGTCATTGTTGGCACATGAGAGAAAACAAATGCTTTATGTTGCTTAAGTTTTGAAAACTCCATCTTAATTGTCAGGTTTTAAATGTATACTGATGTCATATCGTAATTAAATAATAAATAAGGAAAACCAAATATTAAATTAAGAAGGCCTTATTACATAATAAAATCAAACCAAATATTAAATTAAGAAGGTCTTATTACATAACAAAATCCCCAATTAAAAATAATTGTAAAAGGAAATGAATTTACGAAAAGAAACGTTTTATGGCCTCCACGAGTCCGCCTCGGCTCCCAGATCCACGATCTACTAATTACCTGCAGAAATAAACAGAGGGGGGGTGAGTCACCGAGATTTAGTGTGTAAATCCCCATGAAACAAAATCTGGGCCTTAAGCCCACAGATGCACATTGGGCCTTAGCCCACTCAATATAGCATATATCACATGTATGCAATGCAGCCCAGCCCAACCTAGTTTTCCATCCTCTACACACCACCCGTACCAGCCCAACACACCGTGGGGATTTCTAAAATCAACCCTCCATCCGCTACACACCTCATATGTGGCACCAAGCCACTCATGGTTCCAGACCACCATGATACTAGATCACTGTGACAAAGTCACTATTATCATCTGTGGGGCCAACCCACCGTGGTATCAAACCACCGTGACAATCCCTGAAGAATATATGTGGGGCCAACCCACTGTGGTACCAAACCACTGGGATGACTCACTAAATCATCATATATATACGTGGTATTAAACCACTGTGGCACCAAGCCACCGAGACATGGTCACTGAATCAGTTATATGTGGGGCCAACCCACTCATGGTACCAAACCACCGTGACAGTCTCAAATACTTCCCCTTTCGCATCATATCCAGAACCCATGCAGATCATGCAATCATATGAATACACATACTCTCATCATAGTGACAGATTACAACATATATTTCATACCCATTAATAAAACGTTATAGACACTTACCTGGTATCCCCAGCTTTACCCACAAGGGTATTACAACTGTCTTTCAGTCACTTCGGCTTTTTAGCCCAAAATAGTTAATAACACAGATTAATAATAGAGTGTAAAGTTTTACACACCTGATAACACGCAACACTATGCTTTCTATGTCGACACTATTGCTAGCAGAGACGACTCTATCTGCCTAATCTACTTTGAAGCCGGTCCACAACCCGGTAGCCAGTCTCGCACTACCGATACAGATCGTTTCTTTAACTTAGGGGCTGAAACTACGGGTCCAATCCCTTCCTTCCATTGACTGGCATTCAAATCCATGACAGATCTTGATCAAAGAACCAGGTTAAAGTAATGAAAAAAACGAAGGATAGATACTCATATCAAAGAAGTCGCTTACCTAGATTAACAGAAACCAGATGCTTCAGGCTAGGATTAAGGAAACGCTGAAGTCCCTACACATTCATCAAATTAGAATCGACTTCCCAATAAAAGATGGATCCAAAGAAGTGGCCTTCCAGCCAATCAAGCGAATAGAAAACCTCATATAGCCTATTCGGACAAGAACACTTACCAAAGCCCTCTTGAAAGCAGACCACCGAAAGAAAAGGCGATGGAGATGCGTCTTTCTATCACAAAGCTAGAGTGCGAAATGGAAGATCTACATTCGGCAATCAGCAAAGTCGACTGAAAGAGTGCTAACTCCTGACACAAAAAGAGGTTCGACCCTTAGAAGAAAAGAGAAGGAGTATGAAACAAATGGATGCTTCAACTTGAAGAAGAAACTCGTAACAAATGGTGACGAGAAGATGAGGGACAGGTTTCAGCAATGAAGAAATAAAAAGAAATGACTAGGGAGATTCGGCTAGAGTAAAAACAAAATCAAAAAAATGAATGATAGTAGATGATGATTCGGTCCAGAAAAAGAATGAGGAATGAGGTTCGGCTTTTAGAAGAAATAGAGAAGTATGAAGCAATTGGAAAAAAGCAATGAAGATGGACAAGGTGTTAGGAGGGTTCGGCTATTAAGAAGAAAAATGTGAATTAAAGGGAAAAGGTGCCTAAGAGGTTTCGGTTTTTACCAAATAAAAGATACACCAAACTGCTCTTGGAGGTTGCGACAACCAGAGGAAAGATGAACAGAGAAGCACAAATGTGTTTCGGTTTTGGTTAGCAGAGAAATGAATAAGAAGAAAAAAACAAAACAAAGGAGTAGACCCAAACGGCACACACCTACTAGACCCCAGTGAAACCCTTTCCCCTTCTCAAGCTTCCCACAACCAGGCCATTACCTCCATCCGGTTGAAAAAATCCCTTACTTTCCTCCTAAAGTCACTCTTGCTCACCTATTTGAAATAGTTTGAATATGTCAACCTCCACCTTTCACTCACGGCCACCCTTTCAAATATTTGACCCATTCAACACTTCCCCCCTTGAAGTGTCCTAGCCGAACTCCACCACCCAAGCTCCCTTGACGCAAAAACAAAACTCCACAATACTGACAATGCGACTTGAACCCCTTCCCTCTACAGCTTCTCCCTTGTGACGCCAATTCAAGCACTCTTAGTGGCGCATCCTTGCCACTTTACGAACTCTCTACTTGTGTTATCCACACACAATGAAATACCCTTAAGACCTACGTCAACTAGCTCTCCCCTACAGTGCCTAAAAGTAAAGTTTTCACCAAGGCTCAAGCTTAGCCCCAAGCCTTCCCGGGACCCCCAAACACACCAAATTAACACACAGAGCATAGCATACACACACAACACGCATTAAATGCAGAACCCCAAAATCCAGGATGTTACAAAAATTCCCTTTTGGGTTAACTATCAGAAATATTAGAGTTTAGCACACTAATTAATCTAAAAGTCTCCGACATGTATAATTCAATCTATCAAAAGAGTAATCTGTACATACCGAGATAAAATGTGCACACTTCTCCACACGATCAATAATAATTCAGACATCATCTTCCTTTTACACAAAATCCTTTGAAATTTTATTTTCTCACCACTCAGATAATAACACAGACTGTAACAGTCCTGAAGGTACTTGATAATCAGTTTTAACCTATTGATAATTCAGACATCTGGACACATAGTTAGAGGTATCACATTTCATACTCATTCGCTAGAACAATCATCTCAGATTATAGTACATCTTAGTACTCCCCGAATAAACAGATAACTATTTTATAATCTCAGGGTTTCTTAATACATGAACTCTATCCCAAAACAATGAATAATCATCGGTTCCAATTTGAAATTCTGAATCAGGAGTCAATTTACTTTGACCCATTTTTAACTTATGATTCACTGACACATTTCTGGGCTTCGTAAATTTGATAAATACACACAATTTAGTTTCTAACTTAGCTAACGACTATCCATCATCCGATATAATCAATCGTATAATCATCACTCACAAAGTAAACATAGGTATCCTACTCAGAACATCCGTGACTGTAATCATTTTCTATGGATAATAATCAATCACTGACTCAAAAGCTTTCGACAGTTCAAGCCATCTTAGCAGTCCTAAATTCAGATCTCTTAGAAACATCAAATGTTTTAAATTTTTGTGGTCATCAAAAGGTTACATTACTTATCAAATAATTAATGTTGCTTACTATTCAGCACAATTGCAAATAATTCGAATAATCTTTCAAGTAAATAATCTAATCAAACTAGACATCTGAATCAATCTTGACTCAAATTATGACTTTTCAATTATTAACCAACGAAGCTTTGAACCACCCTGAAGACACAACCATCACATGGATTAAAACTATAGTGCCATAATAAGGCTGACACCTTAACTGTATGGATAAATAATATCTTAGAGAAAATCCGGGAATAAAGCATTTTTCTTCTGCACTGTAATCTACTATGACCAAGGCTATATAATCCCCAGTATACTAAGCAGACAATAGCCGGTAGAAACAGAATACTATCATCACCTAAATTCTATCACCAATTTTTCTTTAACAAAAGAGAGATAGAATACCAGGGTAAGATGGAACAATGCCAAACATAGCCCAAACAGACCAACCATGCTTTCGTCGATTAGTATATTTAGTTAATGTTTTCATACAATAAGAATTTCATCTGACACATACAATCATATGTACCTCTGATAGTAGATAAATACATATGGTACTCAGAAGAAATCGTCATAAACCATTCGACTATAATCACCGTAATAAACTATCTTTACAATTCAAACATTATTCCATTCTTTGCAGAAATCATTTTTGGAAGAACTTCCAGTTAATACGTACATTCTTTAGGTATCATACCTGAATATTTTGTCTCATCGAATTTAACTTTTTCTTTAACCGTGACATTGCATAATCCGTATAATCCTTAAAAAAATATGATATTTCTTTTAAAACTGAGTTCATTTGTCACACTATACTCAACTCTGTTTGCATCACTAATTATTTCACCACTGAACTCTTTAGTTCACACTTATAAACTTATTCAACATGATTCTCGTAAAATTTCGTCATAAAGCAACATTGGTAAGGGGGTGAGGTCGTAAAGCCTCTAACTTAACTCTCATAAATACATACATATGACTTACCATTCATCACTAATGTAATACTATCATAATCACATAGTTCATTCCAAGAAAATTAACACATCTATTTATTATATGAATGTTTTCTATTATCCACAATTTCACACAATGAATTTACTTACTTGAGCTCAATATTAATATATAATTAAATTCCAACACTTGGCTTCCATTTTACTTACCGACATTTGTCAAATTAGAGAACGCCTTACGGGTTTGAGTACGTCGTTCACTTGATGCCATAGTCCAACTATGGTCTTACACAAAGTCTCACATCGATGCCATGTCCCAGACATGGTCTTACACAGAATCACAATGCCATAGCCCAGCTATGGTCTTACATTCCATACTTTGCCATGGTCCAACCATGGTCTTATCCGTCAATTCTTCATTGAACGATCGTACTCATTTTCTGCGTTCTACTCGGTTTACACATTTAATTCCTTTTTCATAACTTCTCAACATTTATAACATTTTATCTATTGCATAAAATCACCATAATTCATCGAAATACGACATTCAACTAGGACAGTAACATTGTACCCAAAATTCTCAATTTATGGCTATTTCATTTTATACATCATCACATGCATATTATGAACTTTTATTCATACCTTACCACATTTCAACTTATCACAAACACATTTTCAAATATCTCAGTGTCAATGTCAGTATTTTCGAAAATAGCTCAGTTGGAAAGCACCTCTGTCTCAACAGAATAATTTTGTTAGAGCCCGGAGATATAACACTATCACAGTCCACATATGGCATGTATAGCTAGACTCTTACTCATGCTAGGTTAGTCCGAGAACCGACTAAACCATAGCTCTGATACCACTAAATGTAACACCCCTTGCCCGTGTTCAACGCTGGAACAGGGTACGAGGCGTTACCGGACAATAACACTTGCAACTGAACAAATTCAAGGCATAAATTTTTGTTTAAAATTTCAAACTTTTATCTTATATCATCAAGTCTCTAAAATGGACCTACAAGGCCCAAAACATGCTTTGGGAGCGATTCGGAACTAAAACGAGAACTTTTAAAGCTATTGGAACATTAAGAAAATTTCCTTGTTTTGGAGAGTCACACGTCCGTGTGGGCAGGCCGTGTGGTCACACCCGCCCGTGTGGGCCAGGACACGCCCGTGTCCTCTGCCCGTGTAACTATCTGTTTATGACATCATCATTCTTTTTGGATCACACGACCAAGTCACACACCCGTGTGCTAGATCGTGTCCTCCACACGCCTGAGACACACGATCGTGTCTCTGCTTGTGTGGTCAAGAAGATGACTATTTTCCAAGCCAATTTTTACCCTATCCTGCTCATACTTGAGTATAACTTGAATGAGACATTTAATGACATATTAAAGCTACCAAAACATCCACCACACACACGTAACAAGTCATAGCATGCAATTTACTCAACCATGGAATGCGCCATTATGAGTTTATAGCATAACCAATTCATTGGCCACATTAAATGGCTTGATACAATAATGAACTCCGAGTATCATGGGTCATTATCCTAGGACAACTCATAGTAACATATACATATGACCAAGTTTCCTATACATGCCATAACCTTAAGTATAAAATCATCGGTACCTAAATTGTGAGCTCAATAGTGTGATAGGTTCTCTGGTGACTTCCAACCTGAGCTAACCTGAGTACACTATAAACACGAAAAAAAACGGAGTAAGCTATAAAGCTTAGTAAGTACGTATGTAAATAATAAACAATTAATTACCATGCTTTTAAAAATCATCATTATAAGCTCTCAAGATAATACCATCATTATTGCATAAAATTTCAAAATTCATTTATGTTCATCTTGAGCTATTTACTCGAGTTACAGTCACTAAATTATTTTTATCCCAAGCTAAAGAACTCCAAATTAAGATTCACTAATTTTTCCTGAAACTTGACTCACATATATCCTTACCATAAAATTTCCAGAATTTTTGGTTCAGCCAATAGGTACAGTTTATTCTTCAAACTCTCCCATGTTTCACTGTCCGACAGTTCTGACCCCTCTTCACTAAAAATTAATTATCTCGTTGTACAAAACTCGAATGACATTATCGTTTGTTTCTCTTGAAAATAGACTCATTAAGAATTTCAAACATATAAATTTTATCCCATTATTATTATTTTTACAAGTTTTAATGAATTTCCCAAGTCAAAACAGGGGATTCCAAAATCATTTTGACCCTATCTCACTAAAATCCAATTATCTCACCATATGAAATTCTTTTTCTTATTCTATTTCTTTTATGTAGAAATAGACTCGATAATATTTAATTTCATATCTCATTCAACCTCAAAATAGATTCCCATCATTTTTGGTAATTTTCCAAAGTTACACAATTGCTGTTGGCCAAAACTGTTTTATTTCAAATTTCACTCTTTCATGAAACATCATAACAATATGTTCACATTCAATAACATAGTTTGATTAGCATGAATAATACAAAACTTTATCACTTCACTTATTCATTTTAATCCTCACCAAAATTCATCACATATCAAATTCATTACTCACATGAAATTCAACTTAGTCAAATTTTCCCGATGAACACTTCGGAGTAATTACGGATACACGGTGGTTTCACACATAGCCCACCCATAATAATAGATACACGGTGGTTTCGCACAAAGCCCACCAATAATAAGAGATACAAGATGGTTTCGCACACATCCCACCAATAATAACAGATTCACGGTGGTATCGCACACAGCCCTCCAATAATAACAGATATACGGTGGTATCGCACATAGCCCACCAATAATAACAGATACATGATGGTTTCGCACACAGCCCACCAAAAATAACAGATTCATGGTGGTATCACTCACAGCCCACCAATAATAACAGATACACGGTGGATTCACATACAGCCCACCAATAATAACAGATTCACTGTGGTATCGCACATAGCCCACCAATATTAACAGATGCACGGTGGTATCGCACACAGCCCACCAATAATAATAGATGCTATTCGGTGTACATAGTAGCCTGCACTTAGTACTACACATGTGACCATAGCTATTTTATTCCACAATCTCACATAGAACCATATCTCGATGCCATAGTCTAACTATGGTCTTACACGATTTCACTTAGTCACACTTTGCCATGACTCATTCTTGGTCTTTTCCGTCAATTCATCTTTTAATACCGAACGAAATTGTTTAACTTTGCGTTCGCTAGTCTCAAACATCGAATTTTCATTGTACAACAAATATTATAATTAAATTCACAAATTATTCATCAAATTATCAAATAAACATTTATGATTAACATACAAACTTACATCGGTATGAAACGACGAAATAAGTCCATTACTCGATTATCTTGCTTTTCCCCCGATCTAATTCCAAATCTCATCTTCCTTGATCTATATTTTGAATTATGGCATGTATAGAGGACTCGGTTATTTTGTTATATGTCATAATTGATTTGGCCTAAAATGTTGGCCTATGTTATTTGATAGTTCATTTTGTATAAGGCCATTGATGTTGGCTATTATTAATCAAGTTATATGTTTATGATGATGCAATTTATGAAATGCATGACTAGGTTGAATGAGTGTGTGATGAAAATTGAAAAGTTTTAAATTTGGACGTAAATTTTATGTCTCGGTTTAGTACGACTGTACATGTTTTGTTTCGGTAATGCCTCGTACCCTGTTCTGGCATCGAACACGGGTAAGGGGTGTTACATTTAGTGGTATCAGATCTATGGTTTAGTCGATTCTTGGACTAACATATCGTATGTGAGTCTAGCTATAAATACCATATTACTACCTGTGATAGTGTGATATCTCCCGACTCTGACGAGAACTATCTTGCTGAGATAGAGATACTTTCCAACCGAGATATTTTCGATAGTACTAAAAGTGATATTGAGAAATTTGAAATGTGTTTATGATGAGATAGAACTTAGAAAGGTATGAATAGAAGTTCATGATATGTATTTATGAGAGTCAAGTTAGAGGCTTTACGAACTCACCCACTTACCAATGTGGTATTTATGACGAGATTTCACGAGATTGAAGTTGAATAAGTCCATAAGTGTGAAACTAAAGAGTTCAGTGGTGAAATAATTAGTAATGTATACAGAGATGAGAATAGTTTGGAAAGTGGAAATAGCTTTGGAAGAAATATCAAAATGTTTTAAAGATTACACAGATTATGCAATGTCACGGATAAAGAAGAAGCTAGTCTCGGCTATTCGACTCAATTACATATGAAGTCTAAAGATATGTTTACTGAAATTTCTCCCGAATTGGTTTTCATTAGTGAGTGGAATAATACGGGTTTCATGATGACAGAATTAATCAGAAAAATGATGTTTGAGTTATAAAGATGTCTGTGTGTAATAGTTATGGTTGAATAAATTATGATGACCTTTCTGGGTGTTCCATATATTCAATTATCCTTAAGAGTTTATATGAACGTTCTCTTTATAATGAAAATGTCTTTGTATGTGTATACTGGCTGACTCTAATGTTAGATGAAAGCAATGTGGGTCTGTTTGAATTATAGCCGACATTTCCTTATTTCTCCGGGATTCTATTGTAACATCCTGGAGTTTGGAGTTCTGGATTTAATATGTGTTGTGTGTTTATGCTATGCTCTGTGTGTTAATTTGGTGTGTTTGGGGGTCCAGGGGAGGCTCGCGGTTAAGCCTAAGCCTTGGTGAAAATTTTATTTTTTTAGGCAATATAGGGGAGAGCTAGCTAAGGTAGGTCTTAAGGCTATTTAGTTGTGTGTGGATGACACAAGTAAAGAGTTGGTAAAGTGGCAGAGAGGCACCACTTAGAGTGCTTGTAGAGGCGTCACAAGGGAGAAGCTGCAGAGGGAAGGGGTTCAAGTCGTGTCGTCAGCAATGTGGAGTTTTGTTTTTGCGTCTAATGAGATTGGGTGGTGGAGTTTGGCTAGGACACTTCAAGGGGGAGTGTTGAATGAGTTAAATAATTGGAAAGGGTGGCCATGAGTGAAAGGTGGAGTTTGAATTGTTCAAACTATTTTGAATGGGTGAACAAGAGTGAATTTAGGAGGAAAGTAAAGGATTTTCAAGTGGGTGGAGGTAATGGCCGGTTGTGGGAAGCTTAAGAAGGGGGAGAGGTTTCGGTTGGGATCTAGTAGTGTGTGTACCGAAAATCCTTTGGGTCTTAGGTTTTTTTCCCTTTTCTTTTGGAGTATATTCGGTCTTTAAAGGGGGTGTTGAGTGCCGACTTTTGTCAAGTTCTTGAGCTTTCTTTATGTTCTTTTTCTTCCTCCTTTCATTTGGTTCTCCTATTTTTCTCAAAGCCGAAATCAACTTTGGTACATTTCTTCTTCACCAAAATCGTAGCTCTCTTTCTCTCATTACTATTCCTCTTCATCTTTTCCCTTTCAACCGAAACTCTCATCCCATTTCTTTGCTTCATCTTTCTTTTGTTCTTTTGAGTGCTAGCCGAAACATTCTCTCTTCCTCACTTTTCTTCTAGTGTTCTCTCCTTAAGCCGCATGTTTCCACTTGTTCCATCGAAACCTTCTCACCATCATTCTTTGCCAATAGCCAAAATTTAACCTTCTTTCTTTTTGTTTAGCCGATCGATCATTCTCATCTGTTACTTCTCATGTGCCAAATCTTTTTGTGTGCCAATCGAGTTTTGTTGCTGAAGGTAAGAAACAATTCTCTTTGTTTTTTCTTTTCTTCCTTTTAGTTTTGTATGGGCAAAGCCGAATGGCTAGGTTGCATGGCGTTTATACCCTGGTTAACCCTCCTTTCTTTTTCTCTTCTCTTGTTGGGACATTTCTTCGGGAATCTCCATTAGCCGAGCGGTTATAGTCCAAAGCCGAAGGGTCTCTGGTTGCCGAATCGGATCACTCTAATCGGGTTCTTAAGCCAAGTCTGCTAACGTTCGGTTTCTGTTGATCTTGGTAAGCGACTTCTTTGATACGAGTATTTATCCTTTCATTTTTTTCATTACTTTAACCTGTTTCTCTGATCAAGATCTATCATCGATTCGAATGCCAGTCAAAGGAAGGAAGGGGTCGGACCCGTAGTCTCAGCCCCTAAGTTCAAGAAACAATTTGTATCGGCAGTACGAGACTGGCCACTGGGTTGTGGACCGATTTTAGAGCAGGATAGACAGATAGCCATCGTCCCTGCTAACGAGAGTGTCGACATAGAAAGTATAGTATTGCGTGTTATCAGGTGTGTAAAATATTCACACTCCGTTATTAATGTGTATAATTAACTGTTTGGGCTAAAAATCTGAAGTGACTGAATAGAAAGTCGTTATACCCTTATGGGTAAAGCTGGGGATACCAGGTAAGTGACTATAACGTTCTGTTAATGGGTAGGAAAATGTATGCTGTAATCTTCCACTATGATGAGATCATGTGCATTCATTTGATTTGTATGTTCTGCATGGGTTTGGGTTATGATACGAAATGGGAAGTATTGGAGATTGTCACAGTGGTTTGGTACCACAAGTGGGTTGGCCCCATATATATCTGATTCAGTGACCATGTCTCGGTGGCTTGGTGCTAGGTGGTTTAATACCACGTATATATATAACTATGATTTAGTGACTCGTCCCAGTGGTTTGGTACCACAGTGGGTTGGCCCCACATATATTTATCAGGGATTGTCACTGTGGTTTGGTACCACGGTGGGTTGGCCCCACATATGTTAATAGTGGCTTGGTGACACATATGAGGCGTGTAGCGGATGGAGGGTTGATTGTAGAAATCCCCACGGTGTGTTGGGCTGGTACGGGTGGCGTGTAGAGGATGGAAAAACTAGGTTGGGTTGGGATACATTTCATTCCTATTTGTGTATGCTACTTTGAGTGGGCTAGGGCCCAATGTGCAGTTGTGGGCTTGATGCCATTTATGTGACATAAGGGGATTTACACACTGAGTCTTGGTGACTCACCCCTCTGCTTACTGTTGCAGGTAATCAATAGATCGTGGATCTGGGAGCTGAGGCGGACTCGTGGAGGCCATAAAATGTTTCTTTCGTAAACTCGTTTCTTTTTACAAATTATTTTAATTGGGAGTTTTGTATGTAATAAGGCCTTCTTAAGCAAAAGTTTGGTTTTATTTTATTTTATTTATTAGTTATTATCTATCTAAGATATGTTGTTACTATATTTTAACACGAAAGCTAAGATGGAGTTTTGACAAATATAAGTATCATAAAACAACCATTTTTCTTTCAAGTGCCAACAAAGATAACAAATTTTCGATTAACCCAACTCAAAAATCTTTCTTGAAACTACAAATCACCGTTTTTATAATATCACCTAAAACGAAAAGTTTCAAACCTTCGATTTTTCTTAAAAATTTCCAAAGTCCTTTTTACAACCTTTCCCCTGTGACATTCCAGATCTGGTCGTAACGTCTAGACCGGGTTTGGGGTGTTACAATTTTGGTATCAGAGTCTAGGTTGCAAAACTCGGCTGTGGAATGGGTTCAACAATGTTTTATAAGGTCGATTTAAAATGTTATTAAAGGAAACGTTTTAGTTAGAGTATGGCACTCGAGTCTACCGGCACCCGATCCACGCGGTAAGTGTTCTAATTGTTGGTTGTTTTGCATGAAATAATTATGCTATGTTATGATTACTAGAGTTAAGAGATTCAAACTTTAGAGACTGAAACCTCTAGGTATAGATATGAATCTGTGAAAATTACTTTTGAATGCTATTTCTCATAAGACTGCCCGGTAATAAACAGTGAAAGAAAGTACTAATCCATAAAATTCTTAATCAGATTAAGTCGTATCAGTAGCCATGAGTACTAGGGGGCGTGGACGTGTTGTGTGTGGTCGTGGTAGAGGCTGGAATGTTGGGTCTGAACCCTTAGAATCTGGACATGGGTCAGAAAGTAATGCACCGGCACGGCCAGCTGCGGAAGCAAAATTTCAGGATCAAACAGAGGCAGAGACGATGCTGTGTCTCAAGCAATGTTACATGTATTAGAGAGAGTTGCTGGAGCAAGCACGGGTTCGGGGGCTCAAAAATCTGTGTCTGAACGACTTCGAGCCAATGGAGTAGAAATGTTTAGGGGCGTTTCTGGCGTAGCTCCTAATGTAGCTGAGTATTGGCTAGAAGAAGTTGAGCATATTATGGATGATGTTGACTTTACGGTGGAGGAGAAGTTGAAAGGAGTGGTGTCTCTTCTTCAGGACGAGGCGTATCAGTGGTGGCTCACGGTCAGGGATGGTACGATGGTGACCAGATTACTCCGGGATTTCTTCAAGACAAACATTCCAGGGAAATACATTGGATCAAGTTATGTGGGCGTCAAAGCGTAAGGCATTTCTAAATTTGGTTCAGGGAAATAAGTCGGTAGCTGAGTATGAGGTAGAATTTTTACGTCTTAGTCGTTATGCCCGGGGTATTGTTACCACAGACCATGAGCATTGTGTTCGGTTTGAGGATGGTCTGAGGGACGAGTTGTTATGAGTCTTGATAGCTCGCAAATGAGAAAGAGAATTTGCTGTTTTAGTGGAAAAGGCTAAGATAGCCGAGGAGGTGAAGCGGTCTGAAAGGCAGAATCAAGATAGGGATAGAGGAAGAAATAAAAGGAATTTTGGATCGTCAGGGTCAGACGGGGGATTTCAGAAGAGGCCTAGGTTGGATGGGCCGAGTCGTGTTGCGAGACCTGTTATTGATAGTGGGCCTCAGAGGTGTGCTAGATGCGGTAAATTTCATTCAGGTGAGTGTTGGACGAGTAATAGAGGATGTTTCAGGTGTGGGTCTACTGATCATCAGGTAAGAGACTGTCCACAGGAGTTGGGTAGAGTGCGACCAGTAGTACAGGGTTATGCTCAACCTGGTAGAGGTGGCCAGCAACCACAGAGAGGTAGTGGTCCAGGCAGAAGAGGTAATGGTTTCGGTCGTGGACGTGGAGCACTGGGCAGAGGTGCTAGGAACACAGATGCGAGACAGCCTAGGTTGGTCTATGCAGCTAGACGTCGAGAGGAGGGTGATCCATCGGACGTCATAACCGGTACGTTTCTTATTTATGGGTTGCCTTATACTGCACTTATTGATATAGGATCAACACATTCTTATGTTGCAAGTACTATATCGGGAACTCTGAACATAGACTCTGAGATTGCTTCTAGGGAGATGACTGTACTTAGCCCTTTAGGACAATCTGTAGTGGTGAATAAACTCTTTAGGAGGGTGCCTTTAGAGGTTCAAGGGATGGTTTTCCCTGCTGATATGATGGAACTGCCATTCGGGGAGTTCGATTTAATCTTAGGGATAGACTGGCTAGTGAAGTATCGAGCAAACTTGGATTATGCTGCCAAGCGCATGGTGTTAAGGACTCCTGAAGATGATGAGGTGGTGGTGATAGGTGAAAGGAGGAACTACTTGTCTAATGTAGTGTCCGCTTTAAAGGCTGAAAGAATGGTGAGGAAAGGATGTGAGGCATTCATAACTTTTGTTTGTGCTCTGGAGGCCAAGGAATTAACTGAGGGGGATGTTAAAACAGTGAAAGAGTTCTCTGATGTTTTCCTAGAAGAGCTTCCAGGATTACCTCCGGATCGCGAGGTGGAATTCGGTATTGATCTTCTTTCGGGGACAGCGCCCGTGTCTATTACCCCATATAGAATGGCGCAAAAGGAGTTGGTGGAATTAAAAGCCCAAATTCAGGAACTGTTGGATCGGGGTTTTATCCGACCGAGTGTGTCACCTTGGGGAGCGCCGGTGCTATTCATTAAGAAGAAGGACGGATCAATGCGTATGTGCATTGACTACCGTCAGTTGAATAAGTTGACTATCAAGAATAAATACCCGCTACCGAGGATTGACGATTTGTTCGATCAACTGAAGGGGGCTTCAGTCTTCTTGAAGATAGATTTGAGGTCGGGATATCATCAGCTTATGGTCAAGGAAATAGATATTCATAAGACGGCTTTCAGGACTCGCTATGGTCACTACGAATTTTTGGTGATGCCGTTTGGGTTGACCAATGCACCAGCAGCGTTTATGGACATGATGAATCAGGTATTCCAACCCTATCTGGACCGATTTGTTGTGGTATTTATAGACGATATCGTGGTTTATTAAAAATCGGAGGAGGAGCATGATTCGTATCTTCGGGTGGTGTTACAAATTCTGAGAGAGAAACAGCTGTACGTCAAATTCAGTAAGTGTGAATTTTGGCTAAGTGAAGTTACCTTTCTGGGCCATGTTGTGTCTATTGAGGGGATTAGGGTTGATCCCCGAAAAATTGAAGCCGTGTTGAACTGGAAGCCGCCTAAGTCGGTGGCGGAGATTCGGAGTTTTCTTGGCCTGGCTGGGTATTATAGAAGGTTTGTTGAGGGGTTCTCATTGATTGCGGCACCATTAACCAAGTTGTTGCGGAAAGGGGTACCATTTGTCTGGTCTGATAAGCAACAGGAGAGTTTTGAGAAGTTGGAAAGAATCTTGACGGAAGCTCCAGTGTTGATACAGCCTGAGGCCGGGAAAGAATTTGTTGTTTACTGCGATGCGTCGCACACGGGTTTGGGATGTGTGTTGATGCAGGAAGGGAAGGTGGTAGCATATGCGTCTCGGCAGTTGAGACCACATGAGGTGAATTATCCACGATAACTGGAATTGGGTCGCAGAGTGTTTGCTTTGAAGATCTGGAGGCATTATCTGTATGGGGAGAAGTCTGTTATTTATACAGATCACAAGAGCCTAAAATATCTCCTTACCAAGAAGGAGCTGAATTTAAGGCAGCGGAGATGGATCAAATTATTAAAAGATTATGATTGCTCGATCGAGTACCACCCGGGTAAAGCTAACGTGGTGGCGGATGCACTAAGTCGTAGGGTGATCTCTGACTTGAGAGCAATGTTTGCTCATATCAGCTTATATGATGATGGAAGTTTATTAGCTGAGCTTCAAGTGAAGCCTTCTTGGGTCAGTCAGATTAAAGAGAAGCAGTTGGCTGATGAGTCATTAAATTCGAAGTTTCAGTTAGGAGCAGGTGATGGGATAACAGATTTCAGTGTGAATAGTGATGGGGTATTATGTTTCCGAGGAAAGACTTGTATGCCAAAAGATCTTGAGTTGAGACGTAAGATCCTACAGGAAGCGCATAGTAGCCCATACGTTATGCATCATGGAGGAAGTAAGATGTATCGGGATCTGCGGGAACAGTTTTGGTGGCCGGGTCTAAAGCGGGAAGTAACCGAATTGGTGAGTAAATGCTTGACATGTCAGTAGGTGAAAGCAGAACATCAGTTGCCTTTGGGGTTGTTGCAGCCGGTGAAAATCCCACAGTGGAAGTGGGAAAGGATCACGATGGACTTTGTTAGTGGGCTACCTCTTACGCCTACTAAGAAGGATTCAGTATGGGTGATTGTTGATCAATTGACGAAGTCCGCCCATTTCATACCAGTTCGTGCTGACTACTCTCTACAAAAATTAGCCAAGCTGTATGTAGCAGAGGTTGTAAGGTTGCATGGGGTACCGGTGTCTATCATATCAGACAGAGACCCCAGGTTTACGTCGAGGTTCTAGAAGGCATTACATCAATCATTGGGTACAAGATTGGATTTCAGCACCGCATTTCATCCACATACTGATGGTCAGTCTGAGAGGGTAATTCAGATCTTGGAAGATATGTTGAGGGGCTGTGTCTTAGACTTCAGGGGTAGTTGGGAGAAGTTTCTACCGTTGGCAGAATTTGCATACAACAACAGCTATCAGTCTAGTATTCAGATGGCACCGTATGAAGCGTTGTCTGGTCGAAGGTGTCGCACTCCTACTTCTTCGGGTGAGTGGGTGAGCGTCGAGATGTTGGGTCCGGATTTGGTTTCGGAGACAGAAGAGAAAGTTAAGTTGATTCGAACTCGGTTGAAGGAAGGGTCTGACAGGAAAAAGTCCTATGCTGATCTGAAGCGTAAGGACATAGAATTTGTAGTAGGTGACCGGGTTTTCTTAAAGGTATCACCGTGGAAGAAAGTTCTAAGGTTTGGACGGAAGGGTAAACTGAGCCCTAGGTTTATTGGGCCTTATTGTGTGTTGAAACGTGTGGGACCGGTAGCCTATCAGCTCGAGCTACCATCAGAATTAAGTCAGATTCATAATGTGTTTCATGTTTCGATGCTAAGGCGCTACCGTTCGGATCCATCTCATATTGTGCCAGTGGAAAAAATCGACGTAAGGCCTGACCTATCCTTTGAAGAGGAACCAGTTCAAATTTTGGATCGTGGTGTTAAGGTATTGTGAAGGAAGACGGTTCTGTTAGTTAAGGTGTTGTGGCGGAATCACGGGTCAGAAGAAGCTACGTGGGAGCCAGAAGATGTGATGCGACAGCAATACCCTCATCTCTTCTAATCAGGTAAAATTTCGAGGCCGAAGTTTCTTTAAGGGGGTAGAACTGTAACATCCTGGAGTTTGGGGTTCTGCATTTAATATGTGTTGTGTGTTTATGCTATGCTCTGTATGTTAATTTGGTGTGTTTGGGGGTCCCGGGGAGGCTCGGGGTTAAGCCTAAGCCTTGGTGAAAATTTTATTTTTTTAGGCAATATAGGGGAGAGCTAGCTGAGGTAGGTCTTAAGGGTATTTAGTTGTGTGTGGATGACGCAAGTAAAGAGTTGGTAAAGTGTCAGAGAGGTGCCACTTAGAGTGCTTGAAGAGGCGTCACAAGGGAGAAGCTGCAGAGGGAAGGGGTTCAAGTCGCACACAAGCAATGTGGAGTTTTGTTTTTGCGTCTAATGAGCTTGGGTGGTGGAGTTCGGCTAGGACACTTCAAGGGGGGAGTGTTGAATGAGTAAAATAATTGGAAAGGGTGGCCATGAGTGAAAGGTGGAGTTTGAATTGTTCAAACTATTTTGAATGGGTGAACAAGAGTGAATTTAGGAGAAAAGTAAGGGATTTTCAAGTGGGTGGAGGTAATGGCCGGATGTGGGAAGCTTGAGAAGAGGGAGAGGTTTCAGTTGGGATCTAGTAGTGTGTGTGCCAAAAATCCTTTGGGTCTTAGGTTTTCTATTTTTTCTTTTGGAGTATATTCGGTCTTTGAAGGGGAGTGTTGAGTGCCGACTTTTGTCAAGTTCTTGAGCTTTCTTTGTGTTCTTTTTCTTCCTCCTTTCATTTGGTTCTCCTATTTTTCTCAAAGCCGAAATCAACTTTGGTACATTTCTTTTTCACCAAAACCGTAGCTCTCTTTCTCTCAGTACTATTCCTCTTCATCTTTTCCCTTTCAACCGAAACTCTCATCCCATTTCTTTGCTTCATCTTTCTTTTGTTCTTTTGAGTGCTAGCCGAAACATTCTCTCTTCCTCACTTTTCTTCTAGTGTTTTCTCCTTAAGCCGCATGTTTCCACTTGTTCCATCGAAACCTTCTTACCATCATTCTTTACCAATAGCCGAAATTTAACCTCCTTTCTTCTTGTTTAGCCGATCGGTCATTCTCATCTATTACTTCTCCTGTGCCGAATCTTTTTGTGTGCCAATCGGGTTTTGTTGCTGAAGGTAAGAAGCGATTCTCTTTGTTTTTTCTTTTTTTCCTTTCAGTTTTGTATGGCCAAAGCCGAATGGCTAGGTTGCATGGCGTTTATACCCTGGTTAACCCTCCTTTCTTTTTCTCTTCTCTTGTTGGGACGCTTTCTTGGGAATCTCCATTAGCCGAGCGGTTGTAGTCCAAAGTCGGAGGGAGTCGTGATTGCCGAATCGGATCACTCTAATCGGGTTCTTAAGCCAAGTCTGCTAACGTTCGGTTTCTGTTGATCTTGGTAAGCGACTTCTTTGATACGAGTATCTATCCTTTCATTTTTTTCATTACTTTAACCTATTTCTCTGATCAAGATCTGTCATGGATTCGAATGCCAGTCAAAGGAAGAAAGGGGTTGGACCCGTAGTCTCAGCCCCTAAGTTCAAGAAACGATCTGTATCGGTAGTACAAGACTGGCCACCGGGTCGTGGACCGGCTTTAGAGCAGGATAGACAGATAGCCGTCGTCCCTACTAACGAGAGTGTCGACATAAAAAGCATAGTATTGCGTGTTATCAGGTGTGTAAAATATTCACACTCTGTTATTAATGTGTATTATTAAGCTGCTTAAATTTGAAAAACCGAAGTGAGTGAATAGAAAGTCGTTATACCCTTATGGGTAAAGCTGGGGATACCAGGTAAGTGACTATAACGTTCTATTAATGGGTAGGAAAATGTATGCAGTAATCTGCCACTAAGATGAGAGCATGTGCATTCATTTGATTTGTATGTTCTGCATGGGTTTGGGTTATGATGCGAAAGGGGAAGTATTGGAGACTGTCACAGTGGTTTGGTACCACAAGTGGGTTGGCCCCACATATATCTGATTTAGGGACCATGTCTCAGTGGCTTGGTGCCACGGTGGTTTAATACCACGTATATATAAAACTATGATTTAGTGACTCGTCCCAGTGGTTTGGTACCACAGTGGGTTGGCCCAGCATATATTCATCAGGGATTGTCACGGTGGTTTGGTACCACGGTGGGTTGGCCCCACATATGTTAATAGTGACTTGGTGCCACATATGAGGCGTGTAGCAGATGGAGGGTTGATTGTAGAAATCCCCACGGTGTGTTGGGCTAGTAGGGTGGCGTGTAGAGGATGGAAAAACTAGGTTGGGTTGGGATACATTTCATTCCTTTTTGTGTATGCTACTTTGAGTGGGCTAGGGCCCAATGTGCGGTTGTGGGCTTGATGCCATTTATGTGACATAAGGGGATTTACACACTGAGTCTTGGTGACTCACCCCTCTACTTACTGTTGCAGGTAATCATTAGATCGTGGATCTGGGAGCCGAGGCGGACTCGTGGAGGCCATAAAATGTTTCTTTTGTAAACTCGTTTCTTTTTACAAATTATTTTAATTGGGAGTTTTGTATGTAATAAGGCCTTCTTAAGCTAAAGTTTGGTTTTTTTTATTTATTAGTTATTGTCTATCTAAGATATGTCGTTACTATATTTTAACACGAAAGCTAAGATGGAGTTTTGACAAATATAAGTATCATAAAACAACCGTTTTTCTTTCAAGTGCCAACAAAGATAACAAATTTTTGATTAACCCAACTCAGAAATCTTTCTTGAGACTACAAATCACCGTTTTTATAATATCACCTAAAACGAAAAGTTTCAAACCTTCGGTTTTTCTTAAAAAATTCCAAAGTCCTTTTTACAACCTTTCCCCTGTGACATTCCAGATCTGGTCGTAACATCTAGACCGAGTTTAGGGTGTTACATCTATTCTATTATGTTGGAATAAAATCGATGGTAAAAATTTATGTGGGACTATTCTTCTGTTTTTACTGAATATTATTCTGTCTTATATATAAATATTTGGAAAGTGTATTATCTCTGTTACAAAAGAAGTCCAGAGCTAGTAAGCAGTGTTTTTCTTCTAGTTTTCTCTAAGGAATCATCAGGATCTTTATTATTTTCTTATGAGTTATGTTCTCGAATTTCCGGTATGGTATCGTATCTTGGTTTTCCTATCATTCATACTTCGTAAATTATTAATCATGGCTCACCTTTGAAGTGTGTTCTTTGACTTGTAATGACTATATTTATTATGATTGTATTTCTGGATTTGATAATAGAAATGTGGTGATGCTGGTATCAATATTTCCCTAATTTTTGTGAAAGGATTTGACATCGGCAAGAGCGTAAATGGTGAGAGCACAAGCTCAAATTGTATGGTGGTTTTTCTTTTCTCAGGTAAGTTTGACTACGGTCAATGAGTTAAATCAGGATATTTATTTCCTTGAGCTAATACGATTGAAAAGATTTTTGATTAGCATGTTAAGAGAAATTTGAAAGATTGGGAGTTTGAGCTGTTTTCTCGGCATGAAGAAAAGAGTACCTTGATATGTTATTATTCGATAGTTGAAATCAACTCAGTTGTTTTTATTAGAGTGAACTGATTTGTTGAGATGTGATTTGAGTTATATGTATTTAAGCATGTCCTCAGCTAAGAGAATAAATTCTGTGCATTCACGAGTATGAAGACAGACAGTCGAAATGAAAAAAAATCTATATTTTAGAAAGTATGATATAGAGATATACTTATTGGATTAGTTTAACCGAATGATGTTATTACGAGTTAAAGTTGTTCCAATTGATAACTTTATCACAGTTGTGAAAATTTGAATGGTCTGTTGCATGTTAGCAAAGTTGAAAATAGTTGAAAGTATTATTAATCAAAGCTCTAGTTCTGAGTTCAGTCTAAATTGAGAAAAGAATTGGTGACTTTTCAGTGATGTACTATTGAACAGATTGGAATATGTTTTAATACAAAAATGTAAAATGATGGTTTGTATGTTCAGACGATTAAAGTCACATTAAAAAGAATTGTTCGACTAGTGATTTAAAGACGGCCACTTTTATGTCTGTGTTGTGAGTTCGATGATATCATATGTTCGAGGGAAAATTTCATATGCTTCCTAATCCTAATGGTTTAAAGTAGCTAATGTTACAGAAAAAGATCTAAAGTTTAAGACATTGTCAATGGATTTAGATATTGAAAGATTTAGAGAAATTATCGATCAATCTCTGAGAAAGCAGTTATAGTTACAGATGCCTGGATTGAAAATCTTTATTTATTTTTGTGAGTACTTGTTACTTGATTGATCTTATTTGATGATGGTCTAATTCTAGCTATATTAAATGCTAAAACGAGGCTTTCTTTGTGAAACTAAGAAGCTCAGAAATGTGATAGTGAATGGTAATCTAAATGAGTTCAGAGTGAGTTTACTTCTAATGTTGAATTTTAGGTCGGACATGATTCCTGTTATTATTGTTAGTTCAAGATAGAATTTGCGTATTGATGAATCTAGAACTTATGCAGAAGTTTTTGTACGAGGCTCAATAGTAAAACGTCTATTCATCCAAGAGTAATAAAATGTGTAGTTATATAAAGTAGATGTGCTAGTGATTGTGTATGCTACATGATATTTTTGGATCCGTATTTAGATGACGATATGTTAACAGATAAAAGTCAAAAATCAAGTGTATCCAGGACTAATATAGTTATTGATTGTAAGAGAGTGATAATGAGATAGAGAAACATAAGAAAAGGGTATGAGGCATATTTGGCCTTTGTGATGAATGATAGAGAAACAGAGTTAAAGATTGAGTCAGTACCGATAGTATGTGAGTACGTGGATGTTTTTCCCGAAGAATTACCAGGACTACCACGAGTTAGAGAGGTTGAGTTCAGCATTGAGCTAGCTCCCGATACTGTACCAATATCTATTACTCCTTACAGAATGGCTCCAACGGAGTTGAGAGAGTTGAAGTCACAGTTGCAAGAGTTGGCAGATAAAGGTTTTGCTAGATCAAGTTGTTCTCCATGGGGCGCTCCGGTTTTATTTGTGAAAAAGAAAGATGGTACCATGAGATTGTGCATAGATTACCGTCAACTTAATAAAGTGACAGTAAAGAACAAGTACCCATTGCCAAGGATCGATGATTTTTTCGATCAATTGAAGGAAGCCACTGTGTTCTCTAAGATAGACTTGAGATTGGGGTACTACCAGCTGAGAGTAAAGGAATCAGATGTGTCCAAGATAGCTTTTCGAACAAGGTATGGGCATTATGAATTTTTAGTCATGCCATTTGGTTTGACCAATGCTCCTGCGGTATTCATGGACTTAATGAACCGCATTTTTAGACCATACCTCAATAAATTTGTATTCTTTTTCATTGAAGACATACTGATTTATTCCCGAGATGTGAATGAGCATGCTAAGAACCTACGGACAGTTTTACAGACTCTTCGAGAAAATCAATTATATGCCAAGTTCAGTAAAAGTGAATTTTGGCTCAAGGAAGTAGGATTTCTGGGACATATTGTCTCTGGAGATGGAGTCCGAGTAGATCCAAGTAAGATTTCGGCCATAATGGACTAGAATCCACCGAGAAACGTCTCTGAGGTTAGAAGTTTTCTAGGCCTAGCTGGCTATTATAGACGATTCGTCAAGGGGTTTTCTATGATTGCAACCCCGATGACTAAATTGTTACAGAAAAATGTGAAGTTTGAGTGGACAGAAATATACCAACAAGGTTTCGACAAACTGAAAGCGATGTTGACAAAAGCTCCAGTTTTAGTACAACCTGAGACAGGGAAAAAATTTGTGATTTACAGCGATGCATCCTTAAATGGATTAGGCTGTGTACTTATGCAAGAAGGCAAAGTGATTGCTTACGCCTCAAGACAGTTGAAGCCACATGAGAAGAATTATCCGACCCACGATCTAGAGTTGGCTGCCATAGTCTTCGCATTGAAGATATGGAGACACCACCTATATGGTGAGAGATGTCGGATCTTCACCGATCACAAAAGTTTGAAGTACTTGATGATACAGAAAGAGTTGAACTTAAGGCAGCGGAGATGGTTAGAGTTGATAAAAGACTATGAATTATGTGGTCGTCGACGCTTTGAGTAGAAAGTCCCTATTTGCATTAAGGGCATTGAATTCACGGATGACTTTATCCGACGATGGTTCTATTCTAGCTGAGTTGAGAGCTAGACCAATTTTCCTCTAAGAGATCATTGAAGCTCAGAAAGAAGATAGTGAATTGCAAGTCAAGAGAGCTCAGTGCGAGACAGATGTTGAGTTTGATTTCTAGATTAGTCCCAATGGAAGTCTAATGTTCAAAGATAGAATATGTGTACCAAGAAAGGACGAGCTTATTCAGAGAATTTTGCATGAAGCACATAACGGATGTTTATCTGTACATCCGGGTAGTACCAAAATGTTTAATGACTTAAACCAACAGTATTGGTGGCCGAGAATGAAGAAAGATATTTCAGAGTTTGTTTCCAAATGCTTGATTTGTCAGCAAGTAAAGGCTGAACACCAAGTACCTTCGGGTTTGCTTCAACCCATTTTGGTTCCAGAGTGGAAATGCGACCGTATTAATATGGATTTTGTAATGGGTTTACCGTTGTCTCCGAGCAAGAAAGATGTTGTATGGGTCGTGGTTGATAGACTTAGGAAGTCAGCCCATTTTATACATGTACGAGTTGATTACTCACTAGACAAGTTGGCAAACTTGTACGTTTCAAAAATAGTAAAGCTTCAAGGTGTTCCATTGTCAATCATCTCGAATAGATATCCGAGGTTTACATCCAGATTTTGGAAGAAGTTACAAGAGGCCTTGGGTACAAAGTTGAACTTTAGTACCGCTTTTCATCCTCAAACTGACGGTCAGTTGGAAAGGTTAATTCAAGTACTCGAGGATATGCTCAAATGTTGTATTCTTGAATTCCGAGGCAATTGGGAAAAGTTTCTGCCATTGGTAGAATTTGCCTACAATAATAGCTTTCAGTCGAGTTTAAAGATGGCGCCTTATGAGGCTCTATATGGGCGTAAGTGCAGAATGCCTTTATTTTTTACTGAACTCAAGGAAAACTAAATTCACGGGGTTGATTTTGTTAGAGAAGCTGAAGAGAAAGTGAAAGTGATACGAGAATGTTTAAAAGTTGCATCAGATAGACAGAAGTCCTATTCGGACTTAAAGAGAAAAGAGATAGAGTATCAAGTCGGAGATAAAGTTTTATTGAAAATGTCACCATGGAGAAAAGTTCTCAGATTTGGCCGTAAAGGCAAGTTGAGTCCACGTTTTATCGGACCATACGAGATTACTGAAAGAGTTGGGCCGGTAGCTTATCGATTGGCTTTACCATCAGAGTTAGAAAAGATTCACGATGTGTTTCACGTGTCAATGTTGAGACGCTACCGATCAGATCCTTCACATGTAATTACCCCGTCAGAGATAGAGATTCATCCCGACATGACTTATGGTGAAGAACCAATTAAGGTTTTAGCTCGGGAAGTCAAGCAGCTAAGGAATAAAAGTATTGCCCTGGTAAAAGTATTATGGCAAAGACATGGAATAGAAGAAGCTACATGGGAACCAGAAGAGAGCATGAGAAACCAGTACCCAAACCTGTTTGCTGGTAAGATTTTTGAGGACCAAAATTCCTAAGAGGGGGAGAATTGTAACATCCCGATTCAGGGTCTAGTTAGAATAGTGTTGCGAGACCACAAATCTGAGTTAGTAAATTGAGTTCTTAAGGTTTATGACATGTTTGCATGATAGTATTAAAGTTCCATGTAGAAATTTTGTGAAATTGACATGGAATGATCAAATAGGACTAAATTGCAAAAGTTGCAAAATATGAGTTTCTAGAAGCTTTTTGTCTGAAATAGCTTTAGAATATTAATTAGAAGTCCTTAAATAGAAATTTTCCCAAATTATAAGTTTTGGACAAAAATGGACATGAGTTAGTAAATTGTAAATTTTAAAGAGAAGGGCATTTTGGTCATTTACTAATTAAATGATTAAAATGGGAAAAAGATGATAAAAATTTCATTCATCTTCTTTCTTGTGCCAAAAATTGGGAGACTCCATAGCTAGGGTTCTTCAAATTTTTGAAGCTTGCAAGTAAGTCATCCTAGCCCCGTTTTTAATATTCTTCGTATTTTTGGAGTCCTTGTATTATGAATTAGCTATTTTTAGCTATAAGATGAGCTAAGAAGCATGTTCAAAAATCTACCCATGTGTATCATGCATGTAAAATGATATTTTATGGAAGATTATGGGAGTTTGATGTTAGATAAACATCTTTTCCTTAGTGAATTTCATGAAAAATGATAGTATGGACTAATTTGTAATAGTTATGAAATTGGTCATACCTATTAGAAATAGTGAGAATTGATGATTGTTATAGTAGAGAAAATGAATCAGCTAAACGTGATGTTTAAGAAAGTTGAATGAGAATTATTTTACGAGCCTAGGGGCAAAAGTGCAAAATGAGAAAGTTTAGGGGCAAAATAGTAATTTTGCCAAAGTATGAGTTAAGAGTCAATTTAATCAATATGAGTATTAAATGATCTAATTATTATTATAGATCAAGAAAAACAAAGCTCGGATCGAAACCGAGGCAAGAACAAAGTCGAGGACTAAATTGCATATCTACATACATTTTGTATATTGAGGTAAGTTTGTATGATTTCTAAGCTTTATGATTATTATCATTGAATTGCTTAGTATAATGTACATTATTACCATAGAAATGCTTATTGCTATGTTAAATAAAGAAATTAATGAGATTAAGCATGAGAAAGTCCCGACTGAAGTTGAATTACTTAGGATACTCGATCTACCACACGAGATAAGAAAGTCCATATAAGACCAAGCCAAGGCATGGCATCGGCAATCAAGCAAGTTATCCTGTAAGTCCAAGACAAGTCTTGGCATTGAAGAGTTATTATGAGATGACGACCCATGTAAGCCCAAGCCAAGGCATGGCATTGGTGAGTCTCCAAGCAAAGATGTCATGTAAGTCCAAGACAAGTCTTGGCATTGAAAAGCTATCATGAGGTAGAGATTCCATGTAATTCCAAGCCAAGGCATGGAATTGGTGAGTAACAGGAAAGATTTCATGTAAGCCCAAGCCAAGGCTCGGCATTGACCAGTTCATGAGTAAAGATACCAAGTAAGACCATGTCAAGACATGGCAATGGTAAGTTCCCAAGGGAGCAAACAAGGAAGACTTTTAGTAAGTCCATGTCAAGACATGGCATCAATACCAAGATGAGAGATCCCATGTAAGACCATATCGAGGATATGGCTTTGGCATCGAGTTATGTCGGATGAGATTCAGTATCCTCAGTTATTCATAGAAATTCATCGGGCAAGAGAGTAAAGCTCAAATGATATAGTAAGAAAGTTAAGTAAGTAAAGTTTTTATCAAGTTATGCTAGTTAAGAGTATTATTCATGATATGAATGATGAAGTTGAGATTATACTTATCGTAGTAAAGTATACTGATCTATGTGATCAAGTGATACAGGTATAATGTTTACCGTACGAGCATGAGAATAGTAAGTTCCATGAGATATGTAAGAATCAGTAAGAGTAAGTAAGCTCTAATACTTGAGATTCATAATGCCATTGTTTATGATGAATGGTTAATGTTAAGCAAATATATTGCTATGAGAATTACATGCAAACTTACTAAGCTAAATGCTTACGTCCTTTATTCTTTCTTTCCATGTAGTCCCGCCTAGCTAATCTTGTGGATCATCGTCATCGGAGCTCGGAGCACACTATCAATCGATATTTTGGTATAGCCAAGTGTTTATATTAAGTATGGCATGTATAGAAAGCATTTTATTTTGAGTTATGTTTTAAAATTAGCCAAAGTGTTGGCTATTAAGCTTAGTATTCTTTTTGTATATGGCCAAAGAGATGAGTCATGAATGATATGTATGTATGTTTTAATCTATCAATGAAGTATGCATCCTTGTTCATGTTAGATGTAATACTTGAGTTGCTGAATTGAGCATGGGTTTGGTCTTGATTTCAGGGTGGCAGTTGGCTTGGTAAATAGCCTCTAAGTGCCCACACGGATGGACACACGGGCGTGTGTCTAAGCCGTGTGTCCCCTGCACATTAGTGTGTTAAGTCAGGATAGACCACGAGCTAATAACACGGCCGTGTGTACCACACGGTTAGCACATGGGCATGTGAAGTCTGCACTTTACACTTAGTAATTTAATTGTCACACGGGTAATGCACATAGGCGTGTGTATAGACCGTGTGAGTAAGTCAGAATGCCAAGGTTTGGCACGGGCCAGGGCCACGGGCGTGTCCAGGCCGTGTGTAATTTGCCAGTATCCACCACGGGTGAAAGACACGGGCATGTTTTAGGGATGCACGGGCGTGTCCCAAGTCACACGGACGTGTGACCCCTGTTTCGAGAGAAAGTTTCCAGATGAGTTCCAAAAGTTTCGGGACGTAAGTCTGAGGCCTCGTAGGCCCATGAAATGTCTGATTTGACTAAGAAAGAGAAGTTTTTAATTCGGAACGAAATTTTATAGCCCGTAAGTACATGTTTAAGTGAGTTCAAGCATGATAATGTCTCGTATCCAGTCTTAGTATCGAACTCGGGTATGGGGTGTTACAACGTGTGTAGTACTAAGTGCAGGATACTACGTGTACCAGACGGATAGGTCACATGTGTAGCACTAAGTGGAGGCTACTATGCGTACCCGATAGCTTCAATCACATGTGTGGTACTAACTGCAGGCCACTATATGTAAGTGATGGTTTTGGTCACATGTGTAGTACTAAGTGCAGGCTACTATGTGCACCAAATAGCTTCGGCTACAAGGGTGTTACTATGTGCAGGCCACCGTGTATCTGTTATTATTCTGATGGGTTCAACGGGAAATTGACTAAGTGAAAATACATGTGATCATGTAATGACTAAGTGTAATTGAATATGACTATGTGATGAATAAGTGCAGGTATAAGTGTGAAAATTTATGAACACTGTGCTCGATATTTGATCGAACCTTTGGTAAGATGAAACGGAGTAAGTGAAATTATGAAAGAGTAAATTTAGCAACAAAACAGTTTTAGACAGCAGCAGTTGTGTGACTTTGAAAAATCACCAAAATTGGTGGAAATCGAATTATAGATTGAATAAGATATGAAATTAAAGCTGAATGAGTCTATTTTCACATAAAAGAAATGATGTAAACAAAAGAATTTCATATTCTGTGATATTCAAATTTTTGTGAGACAGGGTTAGAATGATGTTGGAATCCCTTGTTCCAACTTTGGAAAATCATTAAAAATTGTATAAAAAATAATTATGGTTTATAATTTATATGATTAAATTTCTTAATGAGTCTACTTTTAAGAGAAACAAATAGAAACATTATCCAAATTTTGTATGATGAGATAATTAATTTTTAGTGCAGAGGGGTCGAAATTGTCTAACAGCGAAAAAGGGGAGAATTTAAAGAATAAAATGTAGTCTTATTTCAGGGAAAATTAACGGATCTTAATTTGGAGTTTTGTAGCTCGAGATATAAATAATTTAGTGACTATGATTCGAGTAGACAGCTTAAGATGAACATGAGTAAATGGTGGAAATATGTGTAATTATGATGGCATTATCTTGAGAACATATTATGAGTATTGTTAAAGGCATGTTAATAATTTTTTTTATTATTTACATACTTACTTACTAAGCTATATGCTTACTCCCTTCTCTTTTCCCTTGTTTTATAGTGTCACCAAGCTAGCTCGGGAATCGGAGATCGTCGGAGATCGTCGGAGATCCATCCACACTATCAACACTCTTTTGGTATTTTTGAAATCAATATTTTGAATTATGGCATGTATAGAGGACTTGGTTATTTTGTTATGTGTCATAATTGATTTGGCCTTAAATGTTGGCCTATGTTATTTGATAGTTAAATTTGTATAAGGCCATTGATGTTGGCTATTATAGATCAAGTTATATGTTTATGATGATGCAATTTATGAAATGCATGACTAGGTTGAATGAGTGTGTGATGAAAATTGAAAATTTTTAAATTTGGATGTAAATTTTATGTCTTGGTTTAGTACGACTGTATGTGTTTTGTTTCGGTAATGCCTCGTACCATGTTTCGGCGTCGAACACGGGTAAGGGTTGTTACAGGAACTCAGAAAATTCAACGCTAAATTTCAATTTTTTTCTTATATACAGGGGTCACACGCCCGTGTGGGTAGGCCGTGTGGCTGACACAGCCATGTGACATGCCCATGTCTCAGGCCGTGTGGGCATTCAATGTGAGGCACACGGTCGTGTCCTAGCCCGTGTCGTTACCCGTGTAACTCCCTAACTTGTGCCACACGGCCTACCACACGCCTGTGTGCTAGGCCGTGTGGTCAATTTAATTTTCACAAATTAAGTGCAGGTTTCACACGGCCAAGACACACGCCCGTGTTCTGGGCTGTATAGCACACACGGCTGAGACACACGCCCGTGTCTCCACCCGTGTGCCCAATTTTGAGGATTCTGTTTCTAAATTTTAGGATGCAGGGGACACACGGTCAATACACATGCCCATGTGCCAAGCTGTGTGTCACACATCGTTGTGTCTACCTATGTGGACTGTAACGCCACAAATTTTGGGCCTAGAAGAATTGGGCCTTCGGCTTGGGAGCGTCTAAAATTCTTGAGAGCAAGAAAACGGCACGAATGCATGTTAGTGCTGCTGGGTTAGCAATATTGGAGTGTTTGGGTTTTGGAGAAGTCCTGGGTTCAAACCTGGGCTTTAGCAAAAATTTTGGTTTTAGGTGAATTAAACCCTGGATATTGGTATGTAGGCCTTAAGAACAATTAAGATTAAAATGTGACACAAGATGGCCTTGTGGTCTAGTGTTTGTGGCTTCATTATGATGGCAAGGGAACTTGGGTTCGAGTCACCCTGTGCACAAAGGAGTATTTATCTTACTCCTTTGCTGCGAGGTGGTGGAATTTGAGTGAAAGACTGCTGGGGAGAAAGTTTGAATTGGTCTTGAATTGTTGGGAGAAGATTATCCAACAAATCAAGGAGGTATTTATGGAGAAGTTTAAGGAATTTGGAAAGGGGGAGAAGTTGTAGCCGAATGGGAGTGCTAGTATGTGCAAATTCGGCTAGAAGGTTTTAGGTGCTTACGTTTTGCTTTGTTAGTTTTCAGCATTTTGTTTTGTGCTCTTCAAGTTCTTTTAAGATGTCGAATTGTGTTTTTGGGGTAGCCTTTAGCACCATTTTTCTCTCGTTTTCTTTTCTAGTGGCTGAATATTGCATTTTGGGTATTTTATGAGTGGTCGATTTCTCCTTTCTTAATTTTACCGAATCTTTCCTTTCTTTCAGCATCTCATTTCTTTCTTTTCTTTCCACTGGGTTGGCCGAATCTCAATCTTTCTCCTCTCATATTTCTAAACTGATTGTACCTTTCTTTTCCCTTTCTTTTCTTTGCTGAATCAATTATTCTCCTTTTCTTCTCCTAAGTCGGATACTCTTTTCTTTCTTACACCTAAGTACCTTGAATCTGTTGGCCGAATATCACATCTTGTAGCTTGGGTTTTGTGTTGACCGATTGTTGCTCTTCTTTTCATCTCTTTTATTTACTTCAGTTCTGGCCATAGGTTTTTGACCAATTCTCTTCCTCCTCACCTAATCATATTGTTTTGGCTTGACAACGGTTCTCTAGTAATTGTAAGTATGATAGACTCTTGCTCTGTTTCTTTAATTTCTTTTTTTTTTGTTTTAAGAGACCTCACTCTTTGGTTCTGCTTAAAACCGAATGCCATTTCTCCTTATCTCTAGTTTTGAGACTTGGTTGGACAATGGGTTTTGTTTCAAGCCTTTGGGTATGCGAGTTTTGTTAATGGGTGGTGCGTTTCATGTGTAGATACTAATCAAGAAGTGGGTAATCGCTTTTAATCAGTAGTTTAGTAGCAAGTATCCATTGATTCAAGCAAGGTAGGTGATTGTGGTTTGAGTGATGAGGTTTGGCTGATTAAGGCAGGTTATGTTTTGTTGATATGCATGTAATCATATGTTGTGAATGATTATAGGTTGGCGCTCGAAGGCAGTGCGCGAGTGTTCACTAGTAGGTGTGTAACTTTGTGCTCTGTTGATGATCGGTTGAAAAGCTGAAAGTGTGTATTCCACACTAATTGGACTGTAGATAAGCAAAAGCCGAAGAGCCGAAAAGTCAAAAAGACGAATTACGACGTTTGATGCCACACGAGCGTGCGATTGCACGTGTGGTGATTCGAGCCTACAAATCTTAGGTGTAGGACTGTAGAGGCTGTTATGGGCCTCGATGGGCTGAAATGGGCCATGTGGGCCCAATGGGCTCGTGGGCCCCACACGGATAAAATGCATGTTATATGGATTCTATTGGTTTGAACTGTGCTGTTCGTGTAGCCGAGGCTATTTTTGGGCTAATTGGGCTACACGAGTGTGTGGGCCCACTTGGGTCGAGTAGTGGGCCTTAGGCCCATTGCACCGTTATGACTGTTTAGGTTACTTAAGTCACTCAAGGCGACGGTGGACCTTCTGTTGGGTCGCTGAGACCCCGATTTTGTGAAATTACTGAAATACCATTGGTTTGCAAAATTACCGAAATACCCCCAGTTTGCAAAATTACCGAAATATCCTCGGTTTGTAAAATTATCGAAATACCCCCAGTATGAAAATTTACCGAAATACCCCTGTAGGGTAGAATTACTGAAATACCCTTGTCGGGTAGGAATACCAAAATACCCCTAAACGGTAAAATGATTATTTTGCCCTCGTAGGTAAATGATTGTTTTATGCTATGTTTTGACTGACCTGAGCTATGATTTTTCTGTCTTTCTAGAGTATGCCATGTGATTTATATATATGTGTTTTGCATACATGACATACTGCATGGGATTGGGATTTTGTAATTGCAGGAAGTGATTGATCTGTTAAGGTCGCACGGGTCGCCCGAGACGACTGTGGACCCACCGATTTAATTATTAGGGTCGCACGGGTTGCTCGAGACGACTGTGGACCTACTGACGGCTTTAAGCAGCTTATATTTTGGCAGCTCTGTTGCGGTATCGGTTAGTGCCGCAATCAAGGCTAACATTGGTGTGCTGGCTTGGTGGGTCGATTTTATCCCTACATGGTGTGTTGGTTGGTACGGGTGGTGTGCTGGCTGGATTGGGGTGGGGTGCATTCTTACACTATTGCATTTTTATTTATGAGATCCAATACTGATATGGGCTAGGCCCAAATGATTCTGTTATGGGCCGAGACCTAAACGATATTGCAATGGGCTTAGGCCCACCAAATCGCATTGTGACCGAATAGGGCTGTGCCTGCATCGCTTCGAATTCTATTTATCGATCGATTGTTTTTATATTAGGGGATTACACACTGAGTTTTCGTAAACTCACCCCATTTTTTTTAAAACTGTGCAGGCAATCCCCAGCCTTAGACGGATCGGAGCTGTGAGGGACTCAGAGATGACCGCACAACTGCTTTTGTTTTTCTATTAAGTTATTCATAAGTACTTTATTTTGGTTTGGGTTGTAATAAGGCCTCTTCAAGTTTCGGATTTTAAATTTTAGGTTTGGTTTTATTTTAATTTATATCTGTTAGAAGTAAATCGCAGTTTTCCAAAATTATTACTGTTTTCAAAATACTACGTTACAACAATTGTTTTCGGTTATCATGTTTTCGCAACGTTTTTAAAAAGCTTCCACAGTTGAAAGGGATTTTGAAAGAAATCAATAACGTTTTAAAAGTGAACAACCTTTTTCAATTAACCCCATTTTAAAATTAAACGAACACAAGTTGAGGCTTTACACAAGTTTTAAATGGCAAGAAGTTTTTGAATATTAAGAAGGGTTCCCAACGAAAATATGGTTTTCGAAAAACACTTCAATGTGACACGTCAGATTCGGGCCTAACTTCTAGGCCAGGTTTGGGGTGTTACATTTAATGGTATCAGAGCCAGGTTGTAAAACTCGGCTGTGGATTGGGCTTTAAAATGGAATTTCTTAAAGAACTGTTTCAAAAAAAATTGAGTATTTGAACTATTTTACTGGATGTTTCTTGGAAGTGTGGTTCACCGAGTCTCCGACGCCGAATCTGTAAGTTTTTTTCTGTTATCTGCTCTTTACTGTTATAAAATAAGAAATACTGTGATTACTCTAGAAATTAGACTATACTACTCTAGTTAGAGTAAACTGGAAAATCGTAGGGAACTAAGACTGTAATTAAGCCTGCGATTGCGAAAACAAACTCTAAACTTATGTTTCTCATAAGACATCTGCTTAACTACTGAAATTGTAAGCTAATTTGCATAAAATTTCTAATTCAGATAATTCGCAAAGTGATAATGAGCACTAGGGGTACTCGTGGAAGGGATACCAGAGGACGCGGCAGAGGCCGTGGGAGTGCTAGAGCTGAGTCTTCGTCATCGGGCCACGCGCCTAATGTCGAGGCTAGGGAGGCACCAGCATCACTGGTAACCGAGACAGGGTCGTTCGACCGAGCTGCTGGGGATGACGCACTGTCTCAGGAAATGCTTCGTATTTTGAAAAGAGTTGCTGGATCTGTTGGGCCTAATACCGTTATTGAGGGCCGTGGGTCGGTTAAGGAACGACTCCAGTTAAATAGAGCAGAGATCTTCAGGGGAGTTTCTGGGGTGGCCCCAAGTGTGGCGGAGTACTAGTTAGAGGCCAGCGAAGGAATTATGGACGACCTCGACTGCACGCCGGAACAAAAGTTGAAGGGTGTTGTGTCCTTGTTGAGGGATGAAGCCTACCAGTGGTGGCTTACGGTAAAAGAAGGCACCCCGTCTGATCGATTGACCTGGGAATTCTTCAAGTCCACATTTCAGGGAAAGTATGTGAGCGCTAGCTATGTCGACGCTCATAGGAAAGAATTTTTGAATCTGGTTCAAGGTGACAAGTCTGTGGCTGAGTACGAGGTGGAATTTTGGCGACTTAGTCGGTATGCTCGTGGGATAATAGCTATGGAATATGAGCGCTGTGTTCTTTTTGAGGACGGTCTCAGAGATAGCCTTCGGGTTCTGATAGCTCCACAGAGGGAGCGGAGTTTCACTGCACTGGTGGACAAAACAAAGGTTGCTGAGGAGGTGAAGCATGTTGAGCGCCAAAATCGGGAAAAGGAAACGGGTAGAAACAAGAGAGACATAGAGCCTTTCAGATCCATTTAGAGGCCTAAGAAACAGGCCAGAGGAGATGGGCCAGTCAGAGCTGGGCCCCATTTTGGCACTTTTGGGTTGCCACCTTGCGCTGGTTGTGGAAGACGCCATGTGGGTGAATGCTAGAGAAGGATGGGAGCCTATTTAGGTTGCGGATCGATGAAGCACCGTATTAGAGAGTATCCTCGAAGGCTGGATTGGATGCAAACTACGAGTAGAGGTAATGTTCAGCCGCTGAGGGGTGATCAGCAGCTATTGAGAGGCCGCGGCAAGGCCAGAGGGGGAGACGGTTTGGGTCGTGGAGCACTGGGCAGAGGTGCTGGTTATGCTGAAGCGAGACAGCCAGCTTTGGTCTATGCAGCACGGCGCCGAGAGGATGGAGACACTCTAGATGCGAATACTGGTACGTACTTTACCCATAGTGTACTATTTACCTAATTTGCAATTAGAATTAGAGTGTGCAGCAGAAGCGTAGTGGTGTAACCTGTGTTGTGCTATTATTAGATAGTTGGAAATTTCGAGGACAAAATTTCTTTAAGGGGGTAGAGTTGTGACGCCTTGAATTTTGGGCCTAAAAGAATTTTGCCTTCGGCTTGGGAGCGCCTAAAATTCTTGAGAGCAAGAAAACGACATGAATGCATGTTAGTACTACTGGGTTAGCAATATTGGAGTGTTTGGGGTTTTGGAGAAGTCCTGGGTTCAAACCTGGGCTTTAGCAAAAAATTTGGTTTTAGGTGAATTAAACCCTAGATATTGGTATATAGGCCTTAAGAACAATTAAGATTAAAATGTGACACAAGATGGCCTTGTGGTCTAGTGGTTGTGGCGTCATTATGATGGCAAGGGAACTTGGGTTCGAGTCACCCTGTGCACAAAAGAGTATTTATTTTACTCCTTTGCTGCGAGGTGGTGGAATTCGAGTGAAAGACTGTTGGGGAGAAAGTTTGAATTGGTCTTGATTTGTTGGGAGAAGATTATGCAACAAATCAATGAGGGATTTATTGAGAAGTTTAAGGAATTTGAAAAGGGGGAGATGTTGTAGCCGAATGGGAGTGCTAGTATGTGCAAATTCGGCTAGAAGGTTTTAGGTGCTTACGTTTTGCTTTGTTAGTTTTCAGCATTTTGTTTTGTGCTCTTCAAGTTCTTTTAAGGTGCCGAATTATGTTTTTTGGGTAGCATTTAGCACCGTTTTTCTCTCATTTTCTTTTCTGGTGGCTGGATATTGCATTTTGGGTATTTTATGAGTGGTCGATTTCTCCTTTCTTAATTTTGTAAAATCTTTCCTTTCTTTCGGCTTCTCATTTCTTTCTTTTCTTTTCACTGGGTTGGCCAAATCTCTATCTTTCTCCTCTCATATTTCTAAACTAATTATACCTTTCTTTTCCCTTTCTTTTCTTTGCTGAATCAATTATTCTCATTTTCTTCTCTTAAGCTAGATACTCTTTTCTTTCTTACACCTAAGTACCTTGAGTCTGTTGGCCGAATATCACATCTTGTTGCTTGGGTTTTGTGTTGACCGATTGTTGCTCTTCTTTTCATCTCTTTTATTTACTTCAGTTCTGGCCATAGGTTTTTGACCGATTCTCTTCCTCCTCGCCTATTCATCTCATTTTGGCTTGACAACGGTTCTCTGATAATTGAAAGTATGATTAACTCTTGCTTTGTTTCTTTAATATCTTTTTTTTTTTGTTTTAAGAGACCTCACTCTTTGGTTCTGCTTAAAACCGAATGCCATTTCTCCCTATCTCTAGTTTTGAGACTTGGTTGGACAATGGGTTTTGTCTCAAGCCTTTGGGTATGCGAGTTTTGTTAATGGGTGGTGCGTTTCCTGTGTAGATACTAATCAAGAAGTGGGTAATCGCTTTTAATCAGCAGTTTAGTTGCAAGTATCCATTGGTTCAAGCAAGGTAGGTGACTGTGGTTTGAGTGATGAGGTTTGGTTGATTAAGGCAGGTTATGTTTTGTTGATATGCATGTAATCATGTTTTGTGAATGATTATAGGTTGGCGCTCGAAGGCAGTGCGTGAGTGTTCACCAGCAGGTGTGTAACTTTGTACTCTGTTGATGATCGGCTGAAAAGCCGAATGTGTGTATTCCACACTTATTGGACTGTAGATAAGCAAAAGCCGAAGAGCCGAAAAGCCAAAAAGTCAAAAAGTTGAAATACGGCGTTTGATGCCACACGAGTGTGCGATCGCACGTGTGGTGATTCGAGCCTACAAATCTTAGGCGTAGGACTGTAGAATTTGTTATGGGCCTCAATGGGCCGAAATGGGCCATGTGGGCCCAATGGGCTCGTGGGCCCTACACGAATAAAATGCATGTTATATGGATTCTATTGATTTGAACTGTGATGTTCGTGTAGCCAAGGCTATTTTTGGGCTAATTGGGCCCACAAACTTGGGCCGAGTAATGGGCCTTAGGCCCATTGCACCATTGTGGCTGTTTAGGTTACTTAAGTCGCTCGAGGCAACTATGGACCTTCTGTTGGGTCGCTGGGACCCAGATTTGTGAAATTACCAAAATACCCCCAATTTGCAAAATTACCGAAATACCTTCAGTTTGCAAAATTACCGAAATACCCCCAGTTTTCAAAATTATCAAAATACCCCCAGTTTGCAAAATTATTGAAATACCCTCGGATTGCAAAATTATCGAAATACCCCTGTAGGGTAGAATTACCGAAATACCCCTGTAGGGTAAGAATACCAAAATACCTCTAAAGGGTAAAATGACTGTTTTGCCCTCGTAGGTAAATGATTGTTTTATGCTTTGTTTTGACTGACCTGAGCTATGATTTGTCTATCTTTCTAGAGTTTGCCATGTGATTTATATATATGTGCTTTGCATACATGACATACTGCATGGGATTGGGATTTTGTAATTGCATGAAGTGATTGATCTGTTAGGGTCGCACGGGTCGCCCGAGACGACTGTGGACCCACCGATTTGATTGTTAGGGTCGCACGGGTCGCCCGAGACGACTTTAGACCTACTGACGGCTTTAACACACTTATATTCTGGCAGCTCTATTGTGGTATCGATTAGTGCCGCAACCAGAGCTAACATTGGTGTGCTGGCTGGGTGGGTCGATTTTATCCCCACATGGTGTGTTGGTTGGTACGGGTGGTGTGCTGGGTGGATTGGGGTGGGGTGCATTCTTACACTATTGCATTTCTGTTTATGAGATCCGATACTGATATGGGCTAAGCCCAAACGATTCTGTTATGGGCCGAGACCCAAATGATATTACAATGGGCTTAGGCCCACTAAAACTGTACTGGGACCGAATAGGGCTCAGGCCCAGACTGCTTCTGAATTCTATTTATCTGACTGACTATTTTTATATTAGGGGATTACGCACTGAGTTTTCGTAAACTCACCCTTTTTTTTTAAACTGTGCAGGCAATCTCTAGCCTTAGACGGATCGAAGCTGTGAGGGACTCGGAGATGGCCACACAACTGCTTTTGTTTTTCTATTAAGTTATTCATAAGTTGGTTTGGGTTGTAATAAGGCCTTTTCAAGTTTTGGATTTTAAATTTTAGGTTTGGTTTTATTTTAATTTATATCTATTAGAAGTAAATCGCGGTTTTCCAAAATGATTACTGTTTTCAAAATACTACGTTACAACAACTGTTTTCAGTTATCAAGTTTCCGCAACGTTTTTAAAAAGCTTCCGCAGTTGAAAGGGATTTTGAAGGAAATCAATAACGTTTTAAAAGTGAACAACATTTTTCAATAAACCCCATTTTAAAATTAAACGAACACAAGTTGAGGCTTTACACAAGTTTTAAATGGAAAGAAGTTTTTGAATATTAAGAAGGGTTCCCAATGAAAACATGGTTTTCGAAAAACACTTCAATGTGACACGTCAGATTCGGGCCTAACTTCTGGGCCGGGTTTGGGGTGTTACATGGACAAAATATGGCCATTTCTTAGCCTTATTTCTCACCCAAATTTAATTTTCAACCTACAACAACATTTGCATATATTTGCCAACCAATTCATGTCATATAAATCAAGCAAACATCATTAACATGTGTGAAATAGTATCACATATTCATATGATCAAACTTACCTTCTTGTGATGATTTATATTTTATTTTAATTCAAAAGTTAACCAACCACATATATATATATGTTAAACATGACATATACCTTATAATATCATATCAAAATAATCCATTTTAGCTATTCCAATGGCTAAATTACAAACAACCATGTACTTGCCAACATAGGCCAAGTTAACTTATACATGCCATTATATCAAAATAAGATTACTTTTTATACCAAAACAAGCTGGAGGATAGTGTGATGATACTTCGACCGATCTCCAACCTTTACGAGCTTTCGAGCACTATAAAATAGAGAAAAGAAAACCTAATAAGCATTTAATGCTTAGTAAGTTGTATAACAGGAATTTAACTTACCATATATTTACATTTAAGATAAACATACAATAATGTATCCAAACAATTTGGCTTATAGCCTAAAACACAACTTCACCAAATCATGTTAGTTAAGTAATTCACATAATACCAAGAACATAGATGAGCTCATCATTTAATGTCTTTCATATTCATAAGCTTTCCATAATATTATTCCATATTACATGTACAGTTTGATGATAAATCATTTCAAATTCAGTTTAGCCATGTCAGAACTTTACCCGTTGAATTTATTAAAAATATCGATGGATACGCTCATATGTACACTTTAGTGTACACTACTATAATTCATCGATTCATTTCCAGGGGTACCCAATTACGACACATAATCAGGAAGCACACTCTCGAGCCTTGTAACGGGAAGCTCACACAGAGCCATTTCGGGAAGCTCATAAAGAGCCTATCGGGAAGCTTATCTGGGCTATATAACGGGAAGCTAATAAGAGACATAATTGGGAAGTTCACAAAGAACCTTGTTGGGAAGTTCACAAACCATATTGGGAAGCTCTAGATAGCCAATATTATAACAGCCCGTTTTTGGTCAAATTAGAACAGTGGTTTCGGGACCACAAATCTGAAGTCAAAATATTTATTTTATTATTATTTTAATGTCTATAGTATGATTGAGTGATTGTGTGAAAATTTTGTTAAGAAATTTTATTGTTTGAATGGTTAATTTGATAAAAAGGACTAAATCGCGTAAAGCGTAAAACTTGAGTTCTAATAGCTAAAGGTGTCTAATAGCTATAGAACCTTAAATTTAAGGTCTTTATGTGGTAATTAGACCATTATTCATTTGAGTGGACATATATGGACATATTAACATATGTATTAGTGGTTTATTATAAAGGTTAAATTGGTAATTAGTAATATAAGTTGATTAAATTAAAACAAAACCATTTTCATCCACCACTGTCATCTCTTTCACTGATTTTTAAAGGAGAAAAACCATGGGAGCATGTTAGGTCATTCGACCAAGCTAATCATCTTGCATTGGTATAATTTTTCATCCCGTTTTTAATGATTTCTATGTTTTTTGTGATCGTTGCAACTAGTATTAGCTAGCCCAGGAACTAATTTGCAAAACTGTTAAAGATTTTGAATGATTCCATTGATGAATATGTATGAGTTTTGATGATTTATGATAGATTATGAATATTTGTTAAGAGTATTATAAGTTTTGTTAAGTGATTTTTGGTTAAAATGCAAATTAGGGGCTAAATTGTGAAATGTTGAAAATGTGTGGTTGAAATGTGAAATAAATGAAAAATATGGACTGCTAGGGGTACTATGGTAATTCGGCTAGCATGGGTTTATGGTGAATTTCATTAATTTGTGATTTTTGTGAAATAAGGACTAAATTGTAAAAGTTGTGAAACATTAGGGGTAAATGTCTAAAAATGTCTAAATAAGTGTTTTGGACTAAATTGAATAGAGAGATGATTAAATAAGTTGATTTTGATTACTTATAGTTCAAGAAAAGAGGAATTCGGACTTAGACCGGGGAAAAAGCAAAGTAATTAAATAGTCGGTCCATTTCATCATTTCCGTACACGAGGTAAGTTCGTATAATTGAACTTGAATGTGTAATTATTCAATTGATGGATGGTATTGAGATTTTATTTATTCTATAGCTAAATATGATAAATTTGATCTAAATGTACGGTTTAAGTCAACGAGATACTGAATAAGACCATAGCTGGGCTATGGCAATCGAATAATAAGACCATAATCGGGTTATGGCATGTGAATGTAAGACCACGGCAGGGCCTTGGCAATGTATGTGTAAGACCATAGTTGGACTATGGCATCGAAAAATTGACATACTTATATCATAAGCATTTATAAACTAGAAGTGATTTGATAAATGAATTGGTGAAAATAGATATGTATCAGTACAGGTATGTACAGAAAACTGTTCGAATGATGAATTAAAAGAAGATGAGAACTTATGAGTTGCTTTGTAGTTAAACTTTATGTTATATCATTGATTGAGGTTTTAATTGCAAATTATGTATCTATTTGGAATTGTTAATGAATGATGTTGATTATTTCATATATACATACGAACTTACTAAGCTTTATAGCTTACTTTGTTATTTTCTTCTATGTTTTATAGTATATCTAAGCTAACTTGGAATCGGGGATAGTCAGAAACTTCATCGCACTATCGGACATCTATTTTGGTACTTTTGAGTTGTGTATATATAGAATATGGCATGTATAGGCTTTGGTCATTTTGGTATGTTTGATGAACATGTATTTTGGGCCATTTAAGTTGGCTTATGTTGATAATTTTGTTAATGTATAAAGATGTGTGAATGGCTTTGTTTTGAATTAGGTAATTGACTTATAATGAATGAATGAGGTTGAATTGATAATGCATATTTGGAATGGTTTTATTGAATGAATCATATATGTGAATTATGTCTAGTAAAGCAAGATGAGTTGATAGGTATTTGAATAGGTACATGGCATTAAATTGAGTGTTGAAATGGTGCAAATAGATATAGTATGAATTGTGTATTGGTTGATGACCTTTGGCTGTATAATTGTGTCTTGAATTGGTACAATTTGAGTTATGTAGGTATATGCAAAGATGGGTGGCAAATTGGCTTGGTAAATAGCCTATTTTTTGTCCACATAGGCAGAGACAGGGGTGTGTGTCTCAGCCGTGTGTTACACACGGTCAGGTTACACGGCCGTGTGTCCCCTGGTGTTGAATTTAAAATGAAGTCAGCATGCTCCACACGGTCTCACACACGGGCGTGTGATCGGTCGTGTGGTACAAGTCAGTATACCCCCTAATTGGCACACGGCCTAGCACACGGGCGTGTGAATTGGCCGTGTTGCATAAGTCAGTATACCCTACAGGTTTGGCACGGCCTAATACACGGTTTGACACACAGGCGTGTGTGGCCACTTCGAAGGGCACACGGGCGTGTGGTTGGCCGTGTGACCCAAGTCGAGATGTACCCTCGCTTTCACACGCCCCGTGAAACGCGGCGTGTCTGGTGGCAGGTGTCGCCGTACACACGGCGCAGTGTCCTCCTCGTTTGAAGCAAAAATTGGCTAAGTGTTGAAAAATTTCTGAGCTATCGGTTTAGTCCCGAACCATTTCGAAAGCATGTTTAAGGCTTCGTAGGCTCGATTAAGGGACACTATCATTGGTTGTGATTGAATTGTAGTTGACATGATAAATTGTATATGAAATGTATGTTTATATGTGTTGTAAGTCCGGTAATGCTCTGTAACCCTATTTCTGGCGTTGAATACGGGTGAGGGGTGTTACATTTATCGGGAAGTTCAAGTGAGCACTCTCGGGAAGCTCACAAAGAGCCAATTTAATGGGAAGCTCATGAAGAGCCTTTAATCGGGATGGTCATAAGAGCTAAGGTGTGTCCACAAAAAATGTAGGATCACAACCTATTGGAATGCTCCGAAGAGCTATGACGGAACACTCGAGAGGGACCACAACCAATTCAGGAAAAATTTGTATCCATCGAATTTCACCTACTCAAACGGAACTTAACGATTCTCGGGTATTTCGGATATATATATAATTATTTTCATTTATATAACAAATTCATAATTCATATATACAACATTCAATTCAAACATAAGAATGTACAAAATTTTGTTACACGAACTTACCTCGATACTTGTTCGTACACGAAATCTACTAATTCGAAACTTTTTGTTTTCCTCGATCCAACTCAGTATTAGGTCTTTTAATTCAATTTAATTCATTTTAATCCATTTTATACTCAATTTAATTCAATTCACATCCTAGGAAAAATTACTATTTTGCCCCTGTACTTTTTACAAATGACGATTTCGTCCCTAGGCTCAAAAATTGAAATTTATGCAATTTAATCCTTATTCCGAGCCTAACTGATCAACACATGTATCTCATAAAATTTAGAATTTTTCCATAACTTTTACATATTTACAATTTAATCCCTAAATCATATTTTCATCAAAATTCATTTTGTAAAAGTTGTTTATCTATCAACAACCTTTCATTTTCTACCATAAATTTTAAAATTTCAGAATATTCATCCATGGCAAAACTTTTATACTTTGTGGAACGGGACTTATCGAGAAGGTAATGAAGAAAATGGGGTTTGCTGAGAAGTGGACCGACAAAATTATGAGTTGCGTTCAGTCGGTAAGATACTTAGTTAAATGTAATAATACCTTATCGTACATTATTATTCTTGAGAGGGGTCTCCGTCAAGGGACCCTCTATCCCCTTATTTGTTTTTGTTCTGTATAGAAGCCTTGTCAAAGATGCTGATTCAGGCTCAGAATAAAAAGTCTTTAAAAGGAATCAGGGCTAGTATTAATGGACCTAGGGTTAATCACTTATTTTTTTGCCGAAGATGCCCTACTTTTCGTTAAAAATAAGAAAAGTGATATTGAAAGTCTTATTAATATATTGAAGGTTTTTTCTAATGTCTCAGGTCAAGATATTAATTATGAAAAATCTATAGTTCTTTTTAGTCCTAATACTCCCAAGGAAGAGAGACACAATTTCGGTGATCTTCTTGGCATGAAGGTGGTTGAGAAGCTGGACAACTATCTCGGCCTTCCTATTCCTATAGGAAAAAAAAGTGGCTTTCTAGGAGATTATTAACAAGCTGTCATGCAGATTAAACAGTTGGACCAAGAGGCTCCTTTCCTTTGGCGGTAAGGAAGTCTTCATCAAAGCAGTCCTTCAGTCCATCCCAACATATGCATTGCCGATATTTATGGCTTCTAGAGGTGTGCTTGACGACATTCAAAAAAATATTAGTAGAGCATGGTGGACGGGCAAAGAAAAAGGCAGATTTTGGGCGATGCTTCCGTGGAAAACTTTGTGTTACCCGAAAGGTATGGGAGGCATAGGCATAAGGGATATTAGACTATTCAATTTGGCTCTATTGGGGCGGCAAGTCTGGAGGCTCATTAATAACAAAGATACAGTGTGTTTTAAAGTTTTATCGTCCAAGTATTTCCCCGATGGCAATATCTTTCACTCAAAAAAGATTGACAAAGCGTCCTTTACATGGACTAGCATTGCGGCTGCAGTGAATATCCTCAAAGATGGATTTGGGTGGCAGGTAGGGAATGGAAATAGGATAAACATAAGGGAAGAAAGTTGGGGGACGGAAGGCTTAAACGGTGGAACTCTCAATATGAATATGACCGACTCGAATGATAGTAGTGTGCCAGAGCTATGGATTAAGGAACAGAGAAGCTGGAATAGGGATAAAATCCATAAGATGTACGGGCAGGATTGGGGGGATAAAACTTGCAATCTCCCCATTGGGAATGAAGACCATGATGACAGAATAATATGGTTTGACAATCTGCATGGTTGTTATACTTCCAAGTCTACTTACTCTTGGTTATTATTAAAAGATATGGGGTGCGGTCCTCATAGGTTTTTTTTGGAAGGCAATCTGGAAACTTGATACTATGCCCAAGGTAAGGATGTTTACTTGACGAGTGGGACACGAGATTCTCCCTACAAATGTTAAAATTGCTTCGATCAGGCAAGGCTTTAAGAAGAAGTGTCCAAGATGTGGGGTTGAGGATGAAACCCTGATCCATGCGATAAAGGATTTTCCATCATCCCGGGCTATTCTTTCCATTAGAGGGTGGAATAAAAATACAATCTCAAAGAAATATAGTCGATGCATAGACTGGTTGGAAGATATGATGCGGGTCATTGATAAAAAAAGCCATGGCCGACCTCATGACAACATTATGGAATTCATGGAACAATAGAAACAACTTCTTATTCATGGGGAAAGAAGAGGAAGCTCAGGTTATTGAACCGTATTTGCAACTTGCTTATTCAGGGGAAAGCACTCTGAGTAAAGAGTTTCATATTTGCAACTTGCTTAATGAACTGTTGCTCTCACCTAATAAAGCTGTTAAGAAATGGGAGAAACCTCCAAAGGGGTTTGTTAAAATTAACTTTGATTCTACTATAGGGGATAATAGAATGGGGTATGGGGCGATTGTTAGGGACGACGATGGTTTTGTTTTGGGAGGTGGGGGGTTTCATTGATGAAAGGGTTTCGGTGCATGAAGCTGAGTGCATGGCTTTTGAAAATAGTATCCAGCTGGCGTGTCAGCTGAAAATTAAAGATGTTATATTTGAAACGGATCACGTGGGCCTGGTCAACAAATTTAGAAATAGTAGGACCGACCTCACCATTATTGGCGCGCGCATTAAAGAGTGTACTGTTGCATTCAACAAATTTAAATCTGCTATTTTAGTTTGGACCGAACGGTCATGTAATAATGTAGCTGATTTAATTTGTAAAAAAATGTATAATGAGGCAAAAACTTGTTTCATTGATATGGATTATCCGATGGAGATTCATAATGCTGTAATTAGTGATGTTACTTAATAAATTGAGTTTACCCTTATGGTCGTTTTTTGTTAAAAAAAAAACTATCCCGATCTAACAAATATAAAAATTACTAAAAACGAGACAAGAAAACATACCTAATTAAGCTGGATTAGTTTCCTTTCTCTCTCCTAGGGTTTCCATAGAGTTTTTGGGGATGAAGATGATATAAACTGATATTATTTATATTTAATTATTTATCATCCATTAATTTTTCCACTTTCTAATTTAGTCCTTGCCTTTTTCTAATTTTCCATGGATGATTCATCAAAAATTTCTACTAACTTTTTTTAATGGTCTAATTACCATATAAGGACCTCTTATTTTGAATTCCATAGCTAATTGATCCTTTTAGCTACTAGAACTCAACTTTTGCATTTTATGCAATTTGGTCCTTTCCATAATTAAACACATAATCAGTAAAATTTTCTTATCAAAATTTTCATATGACATTCCTATCATAATGCAGACCATGCAATAATATTAAAATAAATTTCCTTTCCGGCTAGGATTTGTGGTCCTGAAACCACTATTCCAATTTCACTGAAAATGGGTTGTTACATTTGGGCACTCTAAGGCCAATATATGACAAAAATAAGAATATAGGAGAAAGCCGTTAGAGAATACTCAAGAAAACAACTCGAAAAACACCATTGAAGCCGATTCTGAAGTAGATTTCCATCAAGATTGAATATCTCCTTTGTATTTCTTAGAAAATTATTATGAGTTTCTTTGTTTCTTGTGGTTATACTATCTTTGTGATGTTTTTATTTGCTATCATGAACTAATTTTCTAAATACCTAGGGAGATGAACCCTAGGATGGATTCTGTTCTTTGATTTCTATTTTTACGCAATAAATATTTCGATCTTGTTCTCAATTATGTGTGCTTAATTCTTAGTTTAATATTTCTTGACTACTAATCCATGTTTGATGTCCTTAAATAAAATGAGGAATATACTCTGTTTAAGAGTAGATCTAGCATAATTGAGTGGAGTTGCATACAATCCTAGAAATAGGATGACATAAATCTACCAGATTGGAGCCAAATCTAATAGGGAAATCCATAGATTGAGTTAATGCGATAATATGGGTTTTAATTAGAAAGAAATTTCAATTAATCAACTTAGAGTCAGTTTCTCTTAGTCTTGAAGAGATATATTAACATAATTTAGGGATTTCTACGGATGAAGATACTAGGTCAAGAAATTGCGTACTATAGATTGAAAATGATAGATGAAATCTAAGTGGAATTTTTCCTGGGTATTGTCTCGCTTATTGGTTGTTAATCGTTTATTTTCCTGATTTTTTATTTGTCATGTTCTTTAGTTAATTTTAGTTTTTATCAATCACTCCAATTTTTTAGTTAAATAATAGAAAGGCGGTAATTAATAGTACTTTTAGTCCTCATGGGAGTGATATATTTGCTTACCATAGCTATACTATTAACCGATAAGAGCACTTGCCTTAGTCAGGTTTTTAGTTGGTTTACAACTGCATCACTACCTTTCGAAGGGGAACTAGATCCAAACAAGCAGATTCAAGAGGGCCACCTATTCTGGCAGACAACGACATACACAACTCCCTAGATTAATGGATTTGGAGCTTTACACTTACTCTCCCTACTTGGAGGCTGAAACTCAAACCTTTAAAGGTTTGTGGAAAAAGAGGGTTGGCGGATGTTGCAACCTAAAGAAAAGGTGCAGTTGCAAAATGAGGAGTGTCTATGCCTTCAAGGAATATACAACAGACACCAAGCCCCCCATCCAAGTGTAACTTCCTCCTCATCTTTCACGTCTAATCCCCATCCAAAACTGACACAAAGGCCTCCCCTATTTGATTTTGATCTAGTGGCTAAGTATATCTGTCGCTATGGATCCTTTCCATGTGAACCCTGTGACTTAATCTACACATGCAGACTTACCAGGGTCATCCCTGAGTTCGACATTCCTACTCCTCTAGTTCCAATGAGAAAATCATCAGAGGGGACGAAAGGGATTCGACGACTTTCTTATTTCCAAGAATCAGGCGTAGTCGTTCTTACATCCTTTCGAAGGACTAGCCAAGAGGAAGTGAAAACACCATTGAGGCGACAATCCACTTGGCGAATAAAAATGCTTAATTTCCTTTGTATTTTTCTTTAATGAAATTTCCTTTTCTCCAGGACTTGTACTTTCAATCACTATATTTTTTTAATTACACTTTCTTTATACCTTTTTTCTAATTCGTCTGTTTCTACTATAATCACTACCCGCTAATTTAGGCGAATGTATCTACACAAGAACATATTTACTTAACAACATAAGGACTCGGGGACTTAGCTACACCGAACGTCATCCACATAATTTGTACTCCTTCCAATTCCTTTGTCCAAAGGACTGACTAAACTATGGTCTGATACCTCTAAATTTGTAACACCTTTACTTGACCCGATCGATGAATCCGGGTATGGAAAGCCACAAATAGACCAAATTAGACTAATCACAATTTTAAACTTAAACATGGGAGGATTGACTTTACTGAGTAACAATAAATGCTCCTTACATTAGAAATCTTAAATTTTACTTTAACAACTATTTACTGTTTCCATTTTCAAATCCCAAGAGAACAGTTTAAATACAATATATTTGACCTCGAGGTGAATCCTCTCAAGGTACCCTTTCCTTTGTGCATGACACCTTACTAACGATGATCCTTAATCTAACACGGTCTTGCTTAGTTCATTCCTCGAGCTCCTTATCTCGCGATTCTTGCAAGCACAAGTTAGAACCTTGTAAGTTCGTATGAACTTAGTGAGTTTATTTACTACATTACACAAAACTATACCTCAACTTACAGGGGCTTAAACAGAAAATAATTAAACACAATTAACTCCCTACTTATTTGTTGAATATTTCTCTCAACTCGTAGTGGACGAATCTAATTTATTTTTGAACCTATCCATTGGCTGATAGGTCGTTAAGCGTTGTAACATCCTGAAAAAGGGCCTATGCATTGTCAGTTTAATTGTGCGAAATGACATGTCTTATGTGTTATGAATGTATTCTAAATATTTTTGGAAACTAGGAAATGTAAGGAAATGATTTAGAAATGATTCAAAAGAGGAAATCGAACATTTTTGGAAACTAGGAAATGTAAGGAAATGATTTAGAAATGATTCAAAAGAGGAAAGCGAACATTTTTGGAAACTTGGAAATGTAAGGAAATGTCATAGAAATGTTAAGTTTTAAAGTTCAAAAAGGGGAAACTAAGGCAAGGTGGTCTCAAGAGAAAATGTATGTGAAATATGACATACAAATAGCCTTGGTAAAATGGCTACAAGGCACCACTTAGGGCCTAGCAAGTGACGCCATGTCCAAAGAGAAAGGGGCCAAGGTTCGAGTCACATAGGAAGCAAAATAAAAGATTTTTATTTTGCTACAAGGAGCAAGGGAGTTGGACGGCATGAAGGCTCTTAAAAGAGGAGTTTTATCCTCTTTAAATTTCTGTTAAATAGGTGGATAAATGAGGGATAATTATTGGTATAATTAAAAGGATTATTTCTTTTAATTTTAAATTAAAGAGATAAAGCTATCAAAATAAAAGAGTGGTGGCCAAGTAAGGGAGTCTTGGCCTAGTAATTTCGGCACAAGGAGGAGAACTAAGGCCATTCATTCATTCTCTTCCCTCTGCCGAATTTTCCTAGCAAAATCCTCTCTTCTCTGCTATCTTGTCAAAACCGAAATCTCTAGCAAAGCAAGCCAATTTCTTCACCTTTCTTCTCTTCCTTTTTTCTTTTTCTCTCAACCTTCCAAAAGCCGAAGGTTGTGAGATCATTATCTAGCCATAGCCGAATCCCTGAAGGTTGAAGTGAAGGTGCAATCGATTTCTTCAAATAAGGGATCTTTCGGGATTATCAGAGTAGGCGACTAAAAGGAGGATTTTTCGGGATTTAAAGCTTCAAGGTATTTCGACAACTCCCTAAGCAAGTGAATCTTTTCGGGACTTTAGAATCCACAAGTGATTTAATGGCTAGCCGATTTCAAGAAGGAACTCAGCAAGTTTTCGGGATTTGATCGGCACAAGGGATTAAGGATCTAAAGTAATAGATCGATTTTTCTTTTTTTTCGGGATTTCAAGGAATACGCTAAGTTAATCAGGTGAGTACCTCACACTACTTCTTAATTTATTTATGGCATTATTTAATTTGTATGTGACTATAAGAATGTGCAAGAATATGGCTAAGGTACAGTGAATGGTACAAAGTACCTGTGCACGTATCCTACTCCTACTAGGATTATGAAACATGTTATATTTAATATGTGATAAGAATATGAAAGTTGGCATGTTAATGCATAATATATGTTATGGGGCACATGGGTTATTGAAAAGGGAAGTGAATGTGGTGACCTAAGACCACGAAATCGAATGTGGTGACCTAAGACCACGATAATCGAATGTGGTGACCTAAGACCACGATATCCGAGTGTGGTGACCTAAGACCACGAATACTCATAAGAGGCGATGAGCACGTCGATCGCAATGATCGCCTTCGATGGTGTGTAGCGGATGGAGGGTTGACTTAGTAGTCCCCACGGTGTGCGAGGTTGGTACGGGGATGTGTAGCGGATGGCATATAGGTTTGGGTTGGGATTGCATCATTATTTTGATCTATTATGTGAATTGGTATGTGATGTGATTACGTATGCCTAAGTTGTTAAGATTTAGTGTTGTAGTACACATTGAGTCTGTTGACTCACCCGTTGTGGGAACATGTTTGGTGATGAGCAGTGATGGACCGAGACGACGAGAACTTGTGGTGGCCATGCTCACTTTGAAGTTTTATTTAATTTGGACATTTTAATTTATTTAAGCACTTTATAAATTTTATTTTGGGTTTTATTTGATGTAATAAGGCCATAGTGAACTATGTTAATTTCTGTTCTATTTGCTATGTGACGAAATTTTATTAGAGCTTAAGTCAATTTAGTTTAAGAATAAACTTTAAATATTTTGTCACTCAAGGTAAAAATTTTTTAACATAAAACAAACTTGTTTTCAACTCAAGCCCAACCCACAAACAAACTTTCTTCAAAACCCACAGTTTTTCAAAGGTAATAAAGGAAATGTGAACTGGTTTTCTTCAAGGAACATACCAGATCCGGTCAAGGCTCGTGGGCCGGGTTTGGGATGTTTCAGTTTGGTATCAGAGCCCGTTTCAAACTCTCGGCCTGAGGTTTAAGGCCCAAAACTTTTTTGAATCGAGCCCAAATAAGTTTTATAAAAATATTTTATGAAATTAGCAGGTTTTCGGCATGGCACCCAAGTCTCAGGCCGAGGTCCACGGTGAGTACCCCTATCCCTTGTGTGATTTTTAATATGATCTGTAGAAGGCGTAAATGTAATGGAACGTAGAATAGTATGATAGGTACTTGAACCGTAGGTCTAGTCTACTCAAACGCAAATACATAAGACTTAAATGCCTAAACAAACCTATGGCTAAGTCGCCGAGTTGGGGTGTGGTAACCCCATGCGCATGTTCAGGATTGGATCCGGAAGAGCACGGTATTTAAGCAATCCTAGTGACTCACCTCCTCTTCGCTGGAATCCTACCCAGTGCGTAGCTTCGGTTCACCCTAACCAAGAAGACTCGGTGGGTGTGGCAACCTCACATGCGCATGTCTCAGGACCGGTTTCGGTGGGAGCTTGGTACTTAGCGATCCGCGTGACTCACCTCCTCTCCACTCGAATCCTACAGTGCGTAGCTTTGGTTCACCCACCAAGAGGACTCGGTCATAGGCTAAACACAATAACTAAAACCCAAAAGGAACTAGCCGTGTTTTTATAAAAAAACCTAGTTCTAAAACTCTTAAAATTACCCTTTTTAATTCGTGAGAACTATTTTTACAAAATTTTTCGAAAAATTTCCGAATTGCAAAATTACTAAAATACCCCTAGCGGTAAAATTACAGAAATGCCCTTGGTTTATGAAATTTCCAAAATACCCCCGAGATTCAAAATTTCCAAAATACCCCTGTAGGACAAATTACGAAAATACCCCTGGGTAGTGGAAAAACAACAACAATGGAAACTACAACATTTCTCTGAATGAACGGAAGTTCATAATTGATTGATGGATGTATGAATGCAAAGACTGTGTGCATGTATGAATACGAAAGAACCACTCCTAAAATTTCTTTTCATAAAACTTCTTCGCGGGTAATAAGTGAAACAAGCACTAATTCATAAAACTTTTTAATCAAATCGCGACGGTAGAAATGAGCTCTAGGGGACGTGGTCGTAACGTACGAGGACGCGGTAGAGGTAGAATGACCGTGTCGGAACCCGTTAGATCAAGTCAGGGGTCTGACAACGAGATGCCACCACCACCCCCCAGCTATTGGTGTTGAGCAGCAAGCACGCATGGGGATGATCTTTGTGTCGCAGCCGTGCTGCGAAGTTCTAGAGTTGGTGGGTAGTGCGGGAGGAAATTCGGGAGCCCGAAGTCGGTACTGAGCGACTTCGTGCCACCCGAGCCGAGGTGTTCCGTGGAGTGTCGGGAGTGGCACCCAAGATCACGTGAGTATTGGTTGGAATCAACCGAGCGGGATCATGGATGAACTAGATCTAACCCCGAAGAGAAGGTGAAAGGAATGGTGGCGTTCCTCACGCGATGAAGCGTACCAATGGTGGCTCACGGTTCGTGATGGTGCCCACGGTGAGGATCTGACGTGGGACTATGTTAAGACGGCTTATCGGAAGAAGTATGTCGGCACCGGTATCTTGATGAGCAAAGGAAGGCATTTATGGGGTGGTTCAAGGGAACAAGTCCGTGGCGCAGTATGAAGTCGAAGTTTCGAGGGTCGAGCCGTTATGCTCGAGGAGTTGTGGCTACGAGCATGAGCGGTGTGTCCGATTTGAGGACGGTTTGAGGGATGATTTAAGGCTGTTGATAGCTCCGCATCAGGAACGAGAGTTTTCTGCTTTAGTAGAGAAAGCTAAGGTAGCTGAGGGGATTAAGGATTCTACAAAGCGGAACTTCGACCAGAACAGGCAGAAAAGAGGCTTTGGTTCGTCAGGATCATCTGGGAATAAAAGGCCTAGAGTTGATAGGCCGCGAGGTCGATAAGGCGCTACAGGAGAGCAAAGATCGCCCTTGTGACCGGTGTGGGAAGAAACACTTAGGAGAGTGTTGGAAAAAGACGGGAGGATGTTTTAGGTGTGGGTCTAAGGACCACATGATTAAGGATTGTCCAAAGAAGCCGGAGGAGAGTTGGCCAGCAGCTCAGAATGTTCATCAGGCTGGTAGAGGTGGACAGCAGCCCCAACGTGGTCGTGGTCCGAATAATAGAGGTAATGGTGCTGGCAGAGGACGAGGAACACCGGGCAGAGGTGCTGCTAATACTGAGGCAAGGCAACCGGGTTTGGTTTATGCGGTTCGCCGGAGGGAGGATGGAGACGCGTCGGACGTCATAACCGGTACGTTCCTTATATTTGGGAAACCTTATTATGCTCTGATTGATGTGGGCTCGACCCATTCCTATGTTGCATGTAGTGTAGTGGAAACACTAGGCCTAGACTCGAACTCTCGATAGGCGGATGACTATAGTAAGCCCATTAGGCCAAGCGTAGTGGTGGATAAGATCTTTCTGAGTGTACCCCTAGAAATTCAGTGGAGTGAACTTTCTGGGTGACTTAATGGAGTTACCCTTCAGAGAATTTGACCTCATACTTGGGATGGATGGCTAGTAGAGCATCGAGCCGTGTTGGATTGTGCGGCTAAACGAATGGAACTAAGAACCCGGAGGGTGAGGTGATTATCATGATAGGAGAAAGAAGAAACTACTTGTCTAATGTAGTTTCGGCACTAAAGGTGAAAGGATGGTTCGGAAAGGGTGCAAGGCGTTTTTAGCCTTCGTAAGTGCGTTAGATGGAAAGGAGGAAGGAGTCAATAGAGTTAGAACGGTAAGGGACTTCGTGGATGTGTTTCAGAGGAATTACTGTGAGAATACCCCGGATAGGGAGGTGGAATTTGGAATAGACTTGCTACCAGAATGCAGCTCTGTGTCAATCACCCCATACCGAATGGCGCCAAAGGAGTTAGTTGAGCTCAAGGCTCAGATTCAAGAATTCTTTGGATCGTGGGTTCATCCGACCCCAGTGTGTCTCCATGGGAAATCACCGGTCTTGTTTGTGAAGAAGAAAGATGGGACTATGCGAATGTGCATAGACTATCGTCGATTGAATAAGTCGACCATCAAGAACAAGTACCCTTTGCCAAGGATAGGCGACTTGTTCGATCACAAGGGGGCCGCCGTATTTTCAAAGATTGATCTAAGGTCGGATATCATCGATTGAAGGTGAAGGAGGCGGATATCCATAAGACCGCCTTTAGGACAAGATACGGCCATTATGAGTTTGTAGTAATGCCGTTTGGGTTGACGAACGCCCAATTGCGTTCATGGATATGATGAACCGGTCTTCCAACCCTACTTGGATAGGTTCGTCGTCGTGTTCATCGACGACATCTTAGTATACTCGAAGTCGGAGGATGAGCATGATGAGCACCTACGGATAGTGTTACAAGTATTAAGGGAAAAGAAGTTTCATGCCAAATTCAACAAGTGTGAATTTTGGCTTAAGGAGGTGGCATTCTTAGGACATGTGGTATCCGCAGAGAGGAATAAGGGTGGATCCTAGGAAGATCGAGGCAATGTTGGATTGGAAACCACCTAGGTCCATGGCTGAAACCAAGTTTCTTAGGTTTGGCAGGCTATTACAGGAGGTTTGTAGAAGGGTTCTCGTCAATAGCCGCGCCTTTGACAAAGTTATTGAGGAAGGAAGTACCCTTTGTATGGACGGATAAGCAACAGCAGAGCTTTGAGAAGCTCAAGAAGGTCTTGACTGAAGCTCAGTGTTAATTCAGCCGGAGGCAGGAAAGGAGTTTGTGGTATACTGTGACGCTTCGCATACGGGATTAGGGTGTGTTCTAATGCAAGATGGAAAAGTGGTCGCTTATGCGTCTCGACAGTTAAGGCCTCATGAGGTTAACTACCCAACTCATGACTTGGAATTGGCGGCAGTGGTCTTCGCTCTTAAGGTGTGGAGGCATTACCTTTATGGAGAAAATTCGGTGATCTACACAGACCACAAAAGTCTAAAGTATCTGCTGACTCAGAAGGAGTTGAACCTAAGACAGCGAAGGTGGGTGGAGCTATTAAAGGATTATGATTGTTCGATCGAGTATCATCCAGGCAAGGCGAATGTTGTAGCAGATGCCTTAAGTCGGAAAGTGGTGTCGGATCTAAGGGCGATGTTCGCACACTTAAGTTTGTATGATGATGGAAGTCTGCTGGCAGAATTGCAAGTCAAACCCACGTGGTTGAATGAAGTAAAGGAAAGTCAATTGTTGGATGAGGACTTAAGTGCTAAGCTACAGCAAGTACGTAACGGAGAGTTAGAAGATTATGGTGTTAACAATGAGGAGTATTGTGCTTCAAGGGAAAGGTCTGTATGCCAAAAGACGAGGAGTTAAGACAAAGGATTATTCGGGAGGCGCATAGTAGCCCATATGCTATGCATCCCGGAGGCACTAAGTTGTACAGGATTTAGGGAACAGATTCGGTGGCACGATCTTAAGCGGAAGTTATCGAATTCGTGGGGAAATGTCCGACGACGCAAGTTAAATTTGAACACCAAGTTCCATCGGGATTACTTCACCAATCGAGATTCCACAATGGAAGTGGGCAAGAATCACCATGGACTTCGTTAGTGGGCTTCCCCTTACACCTACTAAGAAGGACTCGATATGGGTAATAGTGGACCGTTTGACCAAGTCCACGCATTTCATTCCAGTAAGAATGGATTATTCTCTTCTGAAGTTGGCCAAATTATATGTAGCAGAAATTGTGAGGTTGCACGGAGTACCGGTATCGATCATCTCCGATAGGGACCCAAGGCTTACGTCTCGATTTTGGAGGGCACTTCATCAAGCTTTAGGCACTAAGTTAGACTTCACTACAGCTTTTCATCCATAATCAGACGGGCAGTCTGAACGGGTTATACAAGTGTTGGAGGATATGTTGAGAGGCTGTGTGATGGATTTCCGAGGAAGTGGGAAGACTATTTGCCTTTAGCTGAGTTCGCCTACAACAACAGCTATCAGGCTAGCATTCGGATGGCACCATATGAAGCGTTGTATGGTCGGAAATGTCGAACACCTACTTGTTGGGTGAGTTAGGAGAACGTCGAGTTTTGGGCCCAGAGCTAGTGGCGTAAACTCAAGAGAAGGTTGAGATAATCGGTGGCACGATTAAAAGAAGCCTCGACGAGCAGGCGTAAGTCGACGCGGACCTTAAACGGAAGGAAATAGAGTTTGAAGTGGGAGATCAAGTGTTTCTGAAAGTCTCGCCTTGGAAGAAGGTGATGAGGTTTGGTCGCAAAGGGAAGTTAAGCCCAAGGTTTATAGGGCCCTACCGAGTGTTGAAGCGAGTTGGACCAGTGGCATATCAGTTAGAGTTGCCATCGGAGTTGAAGCAGATGCACGACGTATTCCATGTTTCCATGCTACAGCGATATCGATCGGATCCATCTCACGTAGTACCGGTTGAAGAGGTGGAGCTAAGGCCAGACTTATCCTACGAAGAGGAGCCGATTCAGATTTTGGAACGAGACGTAAAAGTATTGCGGAGGAAGTTAGTTCCTCTAGTCAAAGTGTTATGGCGCAACCATGGATCGGAGGAAGCTTCGTGGGAGCCAGAAGAGGCAATGCGACGGCAATACCCTCAATTATTTTAGCTAGGAAATTTCGAGGACGAAATTATTTTAAGGGGGTAGAACTGTAACATCCTGAAAAGGGCCTATGCATTTTCAGTTTAATTGTGCGAAATGACATGTCTTATGTGTTATGAATGTATTCTGAATGTTTTTGGAAACTAGGAAATGTAAGGAAATGATTTAGAAATGATTCAAAAGAGGAAAGCGAACATTTTTGGAAACTAGGAAATGTAAGGAAATGATTTAGAAATGATTCAAAAGAGGAAAGCGAACATTTCTGGAAACTTGGAAATGAAAGGAAATGTCAAGTTTAAAGAGGAAAACGAAAATTTTTGGAAACTTGGAAATGTAAGGAAATGTCATAGAAATGTTAAGTTTTAAAGTTCAAAAAGGGGAAACTAAGGCAAGGTGGTCTTAAGAGAAAATGTATGTGAAATATGACATACAAATAGCCTTGGTAAAATGGCTACAAGGCACCACTTAGGGCCTAGCAAGTGACGCCATGTCCAAAGAGAAAGGGGCCAAGGTTGAGTCACATAGGAAGCAAAATAAAAGATTTTTATTTTGCTACAAGGAGCAAGGGAGTTGGACGGCATGAAGGCTCTTAAAAGAGGAGTTTTATCCTCTTTAAATTTCATTAAATAGGTGGATAAATGAGGATAATTATTGGTATAATTAAAAGGATTATTTCTTTTAATTTTAAATTAAAGGGATAAAGCTATCAAAATAGAAGAGTGGTGGCCAAGTAAGGGAGTCTTGGCCTAGTAATTTCGGCACAAGGAGGAGAACTAAGGCCATTCATTCATTCTCTTCCTTCTGCCGAATTTTCCTAGCAAAATCCTCTCTTCTCTGCTATCTTGTCAAAACCGAAATCTCTAGCAAAGTAAGCCGATTTCTTCACCTTTCTTCTCTTCCCTTTTCCTTTTTCTCTCAACCTTCCAAAAGCCGAAGGTTGTGAGATCATCATCTAGCCATAGCCGAATCCCTGAAGGTTGAAGTGAAGGTGCAATCGATTTCTTCAAATAAGGGATCTTTCGGGATTATCAGAGTAGGCGACTAAAAGGAGGATTTTTCGGGATTTAAAGCTTAAAGGTATTTCGACAACTCCCTAAGCAAGTGAATCTTTTCGGGACTTTAGAATCCACAAGTGATTTAATGGCTAGCCGATTTCAAGAAGGAACTCAGCAAGTTTTCGGGATTTGATCGGCACAAGGGATTAAGGATCTAAAGCGATAGATCAGTTTTTCTTTTTTTTCGGGATTTCAAGGAATACGCTAAGTTAATCAGGTGTGTACCTCACACTACTTCTTAATTTATTTATGGCATTATTTAATTTGTATGTGACTATAAGAATGTGCAAGAATATGGCTAAGGTACCGTGAATGGTACAAAGTACCCAGGTACGTATCCTACTCCTACTATGATTATGAAACATGTTATATTTAATATGTGATAAGAATGTGAAAGTTGGCATGTTAATGCATAATATATGTTATGGGGCACATGGGTTATTGAAAAGGTGAAGTGAATGTGGTGACCTAAGACCATGAAATCTGAATGTGGTGACCTAAGACCATGATAATCTGAATGTGGTGACCTAAGACCACAATATCTGAGTGTGGTGACCTAAGACCATGAATACTCATAAGAGGCGATGAGCACGTCGATGCAGCAATGATCGCCTTCGATGGTGTGTAGCGGATGGAGGGTCGACTTAGTAGTCCCCACGGTGTGCAGGTTGGTACGGGGATGTGTAGCAGATGGCATATAGGTTTGGGTTGGGATTGCATCATTATTTTGATCTATTATGTGAATTGGTATGTGATGTGATTACGTATGCCTAAGTTGTTAAGATTTAGTGTTGTAGTACACATTGAGTCTGTTGACTCACCCCGCTGTGGGAACATGTTTTTGTGATGAATAGTGATGGACCGAGAGCAGTAGAACTTGTGGTGGCCATGCTCACTTGAAGTTTTATTTAATTTGGACATTTTAATTTATTTAAGCACTTTATAAATTTTATTTTGGGTTTTATTTGATGTAATAAGGCCATAGTGAACTATGTTAATTTCTGTTCTATTTGCTATGTGACAAAATTTTATTAGAGCTTAAGTCAATTTAGTTTAAGAATAAACTTTAAATATTTTGTCACTCGAGGTAAATGGGTTTTTAACATAAAACAAACTTGTTTTCAACTCAAGCCCAACCCACAAACAAACTTTCTTCAAAACCCACAGTTTTTCAAAGGTAATAAAGGAAATGTGAACTGGTTTTCTTCAAGGAACATACCAGATCCGGTCAAGGCTCGTGGGCCGGGTTTGGGATGTTTCAAGCGTTCTTCGCCTGGGCAATCCTATCAATCCTCGATCAGTCTCGACGGTTCCTCAGATGTAACACCATATTCGCAGACTTTGTCCTTCCTTTACTTGTATTCTTTCATGTAGTTATTCCCAGCATGAATTCTTCCCTCCACCATGCCCTTATAAAGTGGTCCTTCGGCTACCCTCCTAATGGCTCTTGGGTATGTCCCTATAGGTGATTATTCCAAATTTTTTTAGTCAATGGCGGACTCCTTTTCTTACCATAGTTCTGAAGGACTTGCTGGCACTCCATCTGTTCGAATAACTAACAAGGATCCATACCACTCTGACGGACTCAGTCCCACTTGGGTTAAATAGTGAACAGATTACATCCTTGTAACCCGTCTTGTTTGCATTACCTTGCTTTTAAGCATAACATGCATGTCTGCTATGGACCGCTTTGGCCTATAATAATCAACAGACTATCATTTGAGTGACCATCTGAGTTCACGATTTCTCTTACATGATGGTTCCCTACAGAAATTGTTTATCTGGGTGGTACTTCCTCAATAGTCTCCCTTTAAAGAGGAATAGTCTTGACAAACATATCTATCGCTTGGGTACTTCTTTTTGGTACCTCTCTTTCTCTCATGCAATGCTTCATTGGATGCCATCTAGCAACCCTTGGTGGTGGATCCTCTCTACGATCCTCGGATAAACCTTCTTTCATTTGCGTGACCATCGGGCACTACTGGTTCGCCATTTTTCATGTATGTTTCTTGCCATGTTATCACCCTTATGCCCAATTGGCTTTTGTGATTATTGATTTGGCAAACAATTCATGTTTCTACTACCTTAACCTTTTCCCAGAGGATTCCTGAAGCCCACTGGCTAGCTACCAATCGCCAACACTTAAATTTTCCTTTCTAAACCTTTTTTCCTTGTTGGTGTGTTTTTCTCTGGTTATCATTCTGGTGATCTACCCTATGTTTATTGTCCTGGAAGACTACCCTGAGTTTACTGTCCCGACGGGCTACATTGGTTTCCATAGTCAAGCCATGGTCTTACACCTTATAATCCCCATGTTTACTGTCTTGATGGATTGTATTGGTTGCTAGAGCCGAGCTATGGTCTTACACCTTATACTTCTTTAAGGTGTCACCCTAAAAGACCTTACCGCCATTGTAGTGTTGCCCCATAGAGCCTACTGATTGCCATTGTGATGCCTACCTTGATGCTTGAACACTAACGTATCCTCTTCACAATGCCCGGTGCTTCACATATCACAATTTGCACTTCGCAACACCATATGGTGGTATCTAACAGGAAATCCATTTTCCCTATTCCTCCGCCCATTCCTCTATTTCGCCATTCCTAATCTTGATGCTCGAAGCTTCGTACACCATGGATTGCACCCAACAACTCTCAATGGTGGTATCTAATGAAGATTTCATTTCCCCAATTCCTAACTTCATCTAACCATTCGACCATTTTCCCTTCATACTTCAATCATAACACGCAAACACAGACTGGTTATTACATAAATATAATATCATGGAGTATGCCAAACTTATACATGTATCACCACAATTATTTCATGCATGCCGACATATTTGCAGTACTCAATTATGGACTCAACCTTATGCATTCATAGCATTCAATTAACAATGATCATATAACTAAATCTGAACTCCACACAGACTCATGTCAACCATAAAACATTTTAGAATTTGAGTATAGAAACTCATCTGATACTTTTTTGTCTCACCAGCTTAGCTTTTCCAATGCTAAAGCTTCCATTTCTCCTAGAAGCTAAGCATTAAAACCACAAACATAAATTAAATTCAGCATTTTTAACTTAAAATTTGATTTTCCAAAAACATGCAGAACCCCTATAAAGGTTTCTGAAAATCCTTAACTTCATTTTCTTAACCATTCATTTACCAAAGGACTAAGAACCTTACCAGCTTACTGGATTCTCCATTTCTTCGACTCAATCCTCATGATTATTGCTCCATGCAGGGCTTCCCATAACTATCTCTTCTTCGGAGCAACCAAGGTAGATGATGACGAAGAGAGGAAAATGAAACAGAATTGAAATGAATCCCCTCTATGAAGTCATTTTCCAGCTATTTATAGCCCTTCACGCATAATCTTAAACCGTATGGAAACCATCTATTGATAAACATTTTGTCTCCCACTAAGGAACAAATGGGTTTTAATCCAACCATATTAGAATTGGATCTCAACCATGTCCAATTTGGTTACTAAATTTTCCTGATTTTTCAGTAGAGGTCGCTAGCTTATGGCTCTTTTCAATTTTGCCCCTTAATTATTCTTTAATTTACGGACTCAGAGAAAACCGGGTGTGATACGTCGTATCTATAAACCTAGTTTTTGGTAATTACCTTCACAAACCAAAGCATGCATAAATCACCACAAATCAATTATCACACACAAAAATCTCCCCAAAAACGACGCCAACAGCTTGACCTTGCCACAGTGTATGAACACTAAGCAAAGAAATTTGCACAAAAGATATAAAGATGATAATATGGCCTTAACTAGAAGTGTGATAGGTCAATTATAATATTTGTGTTACAATAGAATACGAAGTATTCCAATGATCAAACCCAAAGAAGATTGAGTGATAAGATTGATTAGCATTAACTAAAACAAGCAAAAAGGAAGTCTAGCTAGCTAATTCCTAGGTAGCATAGTACGACAAGTCATGAAAAGAGGTAAATTATATTAAATAATGAACTAGAAGAACTAAAAAGCAATAAAACCAATTTCAAAAAATTAATAATCAAGCAAAGAAAGTGGTTGATTAATATCCATGTCAATGGTTAGTTACCAGTTTAGAGAGCTTGAATGTCTAATTTTCCTAATTGGTCCAATTTTACCTATCGGTCACCATTTTATACAAATAAAAAATTTAATCCATTTTATCTTTCGACCTTACTAAATTAAATCGGGCTAAACGAATTAATGCTCAATAAGATTTCCTCTCGATCTCACTTATCTAGATAATCCCTTAGAATCGTCAATTGTAGGCTTTCAATTTCATTTGATTAAATCCAAATTTTACAATCTAGTCTCTAAACTTTAAATCAACCAATGAACATTTCAATTAATCAACCACAAGCAAAATTAGTTCCTACCCATTATCAATTCACAAAACCCAATCATTTTCAAGCTAGATTAAGTAAGAAAATAATATAAAATAGAGAAGGTTGAGAAATGCATAGTAAAACCAATGAAAATCTTGAATTGATTTATGGATAATATGTTGAGTCCTCATTTATCCATGCCCAATTGTTAATTTGCAAAATTGGATGGATAAAATACTCTATTTCTATTAAATCAAGAAAAGATTACAAATAGTACAAGAAGGTCCATGTACTTTTTGCTAAGGAAAGCAATGTGCAAAAAATCTAAAAGGAATTTTCTAAAAAGTTTAACCTAAAGAAGAAAAGTACTAAGAATCTAATGATAGGATCTCTTTAAAATGTGTCATAAAGTGACTTATACAGTTTGACACAATTTGGCCTACAATTAACAATTATGCCTTCTTTTAATATTTGATTTAAGCTTGGCTGCACTGAAAATTGCCCTTTAGATTTTTCCCTCGTCAGGCACTAGTGTCGCGACACCCACCCTTTAGTGTCGTGATACCCTCGACAGTCGACTCCCTTCGGTGTTTGGAAGCTTTAGTGTTGCAACATTGTCCCTTTGGTGTCACACATTGCCCTTAGGCAAAATGGCTTCCTTAACTTTTACTACCGTGCTCGATCTTGCGACCTTGATAGCTTGGAGTCATGACTACATTGGCTAGTGTCGCAACAATACTCCCTTGATATCGCAACTTTAGAGACAAACCACTTAGAAGTGCAATTTGATGAAATCTAACTCTTCGATTGGTGGTATAGTCATTTGTGTCGCAACCTTGGCCTCAAGGAAAACTCCTCTTCTCGCTTTCACCTCAACCACCTTCTTGAAACAAGCTTAGTTCAAAAGTTAAACCCCTCATGGCATCAACTTGTCATTTTATTCAAAAATGCCATAAAAACTAACATTGAATACAAAATCTAATAATTAAAGAAAAATGATTAAAAAAAACATCATAAAATACTCAAGAATAAGCTTTTCAAGTGTTTAAAGAACATAATTTGACGTATATAAATACAACAAATCAACTATAACCCTATTTGTGAATTTTTTTAAATTACATCATTAGTGCATAAAATAATTATCTTCTTTCAAATTCTTGGAGTTTTTCTTTTTGAAATGGTGAATTTAAAATTCTTAAGGAATTTATAAATTTTACAAATTCGTACATTTATACTTTCCATATATATTATATTGAAATTTGATTAACTTATTGATGGTTTATGCATTTCATTTTTACAACTTAACTAAAATATAAAATTAAAATCAAAATTTCAATTCCAGCAAACATGACATAAATGATTTATTTTAATTATTACCTAGTAGATAATGTTTATTATATTTTAAAAATCAATTAAATAAAATTTATTATTTACTAATATATATATATATATATGCAAATTATTTAATTTATTACTTTTGTTGGCATTATTGATTGGAATCAAATCTCTATGGACTACAATGGTCCATACTTACAAGTCCACGTAGATCATTTGTTATTTATCTACTCTATATGTGAAAATTATGTAATTTATCACTTCTAATTGTTAGAAATTAAGGGCTAGTTTAATAATATTTTTTAAAAATATTTTTGAGCTAAAAAATATTTTTAAATAAAAGTTAAAACTTTCTGCTTCTGCTTTTAGTCAAAAAAGTATTTTTCTAAAACATTTTTTATCTCAAAAGTATTTTTGAAAAACTGAAAAATATCTTATTTAGTAATGCTTTTATCTCAAGCATACTTTTTATCCCAAAAATATTTTTGGGAAACAATATTAAACTGACCCTAAGCATTTTTTAATCTTATAAATAGGCTAGTGGATGAATTTATATTAATCATTCAATCAACCTAAAAATTATATATTTTTAATTTTAATCTCTATGCGATTCATTCATAAATTGAAGATTTTTAAATTTGACTTCTTAACCTTTTCTTGTTTTTTTTGTTAATAAGCGGCGTGCTAATTTAGTTTTTTCTTAAAGATTAGTTGTGAAAGGAATAATTACATATTTGGCTCTTCAATTAAAAAGAAAAATATTTTAAGCTTTTATTTAATTTATTGCCTTTTTTAGTCTTTAAAATCATATTGTTTATCAAATCACTCCAAAATAGATAAAAAAGTTATAATGTGTTAACTTTACTAACTTGGCATACACATGAATTGCCAAGTTGATGCCACATCAACAATTAATTAATTTTAAAAAATTAAAAATTAATTTTTAAAATATTCTTATTTTTAAAAGATTAATTAATTACTGACATGATATTCACATGACACGTGTATGCCACATTAGCAAAATTAATAAATGTTAATTTTTTTCATTCATTTTGAGATAATTTGATAAACAATACAAGTTCAATAACTAAATAAGATGAAAATTTAGATAAAATTACTAAAATAATTTTTTTTTTTAAAATTTAAAAGGACCGAATAAATCATTATACCTTTATGAAATAATTTTCGTTTCTTTGTACTGAATCATAATGTGATTACTGTTGATCTCGGATTTGATGCTGGTTTGAGTGTAACAATTATATAGTAAAAGTACAATATTAGTTTATTATTCTATTTTCAAAGTTAACCACTCTATTTTATTAATTTTCTGAAGCATACAAACAAATTGCAAAGAAACAATGCCTTTAAGACAAAAAAAAAAAAAAAAAAAAAACGACAGCATTTGAAGGTGAGGGTGATGGATTATAATTATTATTTTGCCTTTGCTTTGGTATTTAAGATGGATATTGATCAATAGCTAATTAGATATGTGTTGATTATATCTATATAAAACATATTAAGAATTCCGGTCAACCACCGTTGCTAATAGGTCATGAATCATGATTATTACGAAGGATTTAACTTTTTTTTTTTTTAAATATAAACAAACAATTATATCAAAATACTATGAAAACAAAAATAATTTACTAAATCAAACATTTAAAATTAGCTGTGAGTTCTCCAGAAGTTTTGTCGAAAACCTGAATACCTTCATTCCTATTTGAAGCCATTTTAATTAGAAAATCTGATTTTTATTCTTTTCCTTAAGAACATGACTTAACCTCTATTATCCAATACACTCTAAAACTTAAAAAAATTCTCCTTACCAATATGAAATTTAATACTATCAATTGTTCGTTTTGAATAGTTTTGATAGCCTCTAAGATTACTTTATCAAATTTCCTTTCTAAATTTTTTGTCTTTAATAATTGAATGCAAGTAGCTAGGCATATAAATAAATAATAAATGATTGGCTTTACAACTAGTGATATAACCACGTAGCGGTACTCAACTTTGATATTTTCTCTTTTAATTTATAATTATAAATTTATACGAATTAATATATTTAAGTAAAGGTATATTTAGAATCACATGGGATGAATTAGATGAAAGTGTAATCATTTAATTCTGTACATATATTTAATTGATAAGATGTAATGATATAATAATTTTTTATTTCATTTTTATAGTATAAGTTATAATTGCACAATTATATAATTTTAAATTCTATATAACTTTGTTCAAGAATTCTATAAAAATTGATTTTTGTAAAACCTATGAATAATACTTGAGAAAAATTCTCTAAACAATTTACAAAATCTAAAGTCAATAATTAGTCTAAGAAAGTATTCAACAATATAATTACTAATAAATTTAACAAAAAAAAATATCATATGAAAATTTATCTAGTTACTCTAGCATTTAGTATTTGTTGGGTTATTCTCTTCCTAACATTAAATATATACTCTTTGTCATCATCAATTGATCATTGACCAAGTGTAAATAATTGATATAAATATTATGTCGATTAGTTAAATTTAGTATAAATAATTTATAACAAATACTATGTGATTTATATAATTATTTAGTAGGTCAAAATATATCATAAATTATCTTGTGTCATTAAAGCTATTAGATTATTTAAACGAGATTAGTAAAATAGCATATAATTATACTTTAAAAATAATATATATCCTAAAATTAAAATAGTATCATTATTGTATAAAAATAACTTTTTAAAACTTGAATCATGTACGCTTAAAAAGTCATACGGTAATTGAATTTAAGTGTAATTGTTTGTAATTACATGTGTAATTATTCTAACTCTAAACCTTTCCCATAAGAATTGTAGAGTGTAATTGGGGACCTCTAATTATACTCAATTTAATGGGACCCCCTATTTATAGTGATTTACTCAAAAATATCACATATGTGTAATTAAAAGTAATTATAGCCAAATACAATTATTAGATAATTTTTCAAAGACATACTATGTCATGATCAGCCTAACAAACTATAATATATATCCATACAACTTCAATATAAAATATTGTGAATTTGATAAGAAAAGAAAGAAGAATGGAAGAAGAAAAAAAAGGGAAACGAAAGTTGATGGCTTCTACCAATTGAAGAGAAAAACAAAAAGAGAAGATAGAAAGGAGAGAAAAGAGAGAAAATTCTAAATAATTGCTTGAACATTCTGCTATCTTGGAAAGGTATATATACACTTAAAGCATATACAAAAGAAGAAAAAAAACCTCTCTACAACCCTAATTGATAGCCTAATTCACATAATTACAATTCCTAATATTAGGCAAAGAATCTCTACGTTAAAACATTTCTTAACACTCCTTCTCAATCTGGAGCATATAGATCATATGCTCCTAGCTTGTTACATATATGCTCAATCTAAGGTTTGCGAAGAGACTTATTCAGAATGTCAACTAGCTGATTATTAGAATTGGGAAAACTAGTAGTAATACACTTTGATTTGATCTTTTGTCTAACAAACTGATAATTTATCTATGTGTGTGTGTGTTGTCCTTTCATGAAACACCGAATTTGTAGTAGTGTTGCTTGATTATCACATTACGTTGTTCATTTTACATCTTAACTCCTGAAGAAGTTGTAGTAAATAAATAAGTTCACAAGTGAGTAGAGCCATAACTTAGTACTCTACTTCTACACTCCACCTTGCAACCACATCTTCCTTCTTGATTTTCCATGATATTAAATCCCCTCCAATGAAGACACAATATCCTGAACTAGACCTCCTATCTAAGGGAGATCCTGCCCAATCAACATTTGAATATCCAACTACCTCTGTTTATCCCTTATTTTCATACAACAAACCTTGCCTAATCAACATCCAGTCATAGTGATCATGTTGAGTTATGAAATATTGAACATATTTTCTCAAAATTTTACCAGGGTAAAATCGTCAATAAAATTTCAAGGGTAAAATAGGGATGAGAAAATTATTTAATATAAAATATTAAAGTTTATTTTGGGAAATGGAAAAATCGAATCAGGTTGGATCAAATTATAAGTACTGGGTCAAAAGGCCCAAGAAGCACTCGTAATTAGACCCGATGAATAAGAGGCCTGAATTCCTATCATAATCCGTATGAGGGGAAGCACACCCTATTAGCCCCTCTTCCTCTCCCTCTACAATTCAACAAGGGTTCTACCTTCTCTTCTTATAAATAAATGACACTGGTAGTGCATTATATACAACTTTGAGAGATTGTTCCTCTACCGAAAAATAGAGAGAATTTATTCTTGACTATTAAATATATTTTTGTAGAATAACAATTCTACCGGTTTCTATTAAAGAAGAGAAAATTTCCATTTTCACCCCAAATAAAAGAGAGAAAACTTATTCTAGTTATGTGTTTTGGTTCAATTAGTTCGAGCTCACACTTGAAGCAGTTCGTGGTACGAGAATAACGGAGAAGATCATTTGGTTGAAAGCCAGGAACAATGAACATCCGCTAAGCCAAAAAAATAGGTATGAATTCGATTAAGGTTTATTTCTATAAATATATAAACCAGGTCAATTTTCAAAATTTTAATTTTTCTCTATGCAAGAAAACTATTTTCAAACCGGATTTTTTCCAATATGTTGTACAATGGAAAAGTGGCGTATCTGCAAGGGTGTTTCCATCGCGGTTACTGGGTCCAACCCCATTGCCCTCCTTGTCACCCCCACGAGTCCTCCTACTACCACCACCTAGATGGCTTCTACCCTCATGATGACTATGCTTGATCCTAACCATTTTGGGGGATAATGAAAGAAAATGAAAAGACTAAAAGAATTACCTGAAAAACTTGTACATGAGTGGCAAAAGGAAGGAAGGAAGTGGAACTCAGACAAGAAAAAATAGAGAAGACCAAGAGAGGAAAATTCAGAGATACAGAAGTAAACTTAATCAACAAGGAATGTGGAAAATGATATTAAATAAAAATGCCTCATTTCCTTGCGTCTCGATTTTTATATCCAAGCGTCCAAGGGAAGTTTGGGTTTCATTTACAATAAGCAATTCAAATCCTTGAATTTGTATTTAACACCTATTGGAGTCAGAGAGGGTTTCTTTTAAACCCCTCGATAACTAAAAAAGCAGAAATGTCTGCCAGAGCTAGTTGTGTATCCAGTACCTATTAAGTAGCATACGCCAAGTCAGGAGATGTCCGCCAGCATCAAGCTAAATGGATGACTGATTTATAGAGTAAGCCAAGAATCCGCCAGGATGGCTATGAGATTATCTTTATGCAACTAATCGCCTTCTATGGAGCCAAAAATAGAACCGTTGATTGAGCAGAATAGGGTTGGAATAAATCTGTAAATATTAGGTTTGTGCTACGACACTCGGGAAGAGTAGAAGTGTTTGTCTCTAGGTATGAAGGGAATTATCAAAGGAAAATGGAAATAAGTTCAAAGGCCATCTTTAAATTTAGGTAAAAGAGGAAATTTTGAGGACAAAATTTTCTCTAAGGGTGGGGGTTATCACACTCGGATTTCTATAAGGACTTTATATTTAAAGGAATTCTGGGACTTAATTGAACATATAATAAGTTGACAGACTCTACTAGGAACTTTTGGAAAATTTGTAACTATCGAGTAAATAGTTAAGGTTCAATTCTGGTTTGGTTAGGATGGAATCAACCGGTTCCATAGTGGGAGACATAATGATTGTCGGTGATTGGCTAAAAGAGATTGAGAGACCGTGTACAAGAGTTATATATAAGTGAAAGTGAATATTGTTGCAAATGAAAATCCTCCTCAATTTTGTCTGAATTTTTTTTACTTGCATTGTCCTTTTCAATTGCTCCAAAAAAGAGGAGAACTTAGGAGAGCCCTGCATAGAGCAGAAGATATGAGAATTGGAGTCTGGAAGTAGAAAGATTGAGAATCTGGTAAGCTTGTTCACTCTCTGTGTTCGAGAATTTGAGAAAGGAGGGTAAATACTCTTAATAAGTTTCTGTTTAATGAATTCTGGGTTAAAGATCTATGTGACTTTGATTTAACCTATATTTGTTGTCATGCTTTGCTGCCAGGACGAAGAAGGCTCTAACGTTGAGACAAGCTAAGCTGACAAAGAGAAAAGATTTAAGGTGAGATTTGTGCTCTATCTTTTGGTGATTGATGAAAGTTATTGTGATTATTTAAGTTGTTTGTGTTGGATCCGGTGCCCTAAGTGTAGTATTTTTCATCAATGTACACTTGTAATTTTTCGAATAGGTTGGTTAATAAAACTACTTATTAATTACGTTAATATTTTCTATTATTGTCTTCACATGGTTTTTGCACGCAAAAGCAAAATGGAAGCAAACGTTTCTCACTAGTTGTCTAATGTTTAATTAATATTAAGCGGTGTTACGTGGTCGGATCATAATACAAAAGGACAACTTGTATTAGTAGACGAACCTAAACATGTCCTTAGTTTAATCGGAAATGGGCAAACTAATTGAAAGACTAATATGTTGTCTATCAAGTCCAATTGGAAAGATGCATTGTCTTGGGCATCAGAGCGGATGACTCCTAGAAGATAGAGACATAGATGTGATTGATTGGACTAATAGTACATGAGACATGACCCAAGTAGAATAGATCTTGAATACGTTTATGGATTTATTCACTTGTGACGTTCATAATGTGACATAACTAAATCTTGAGTAGATGATAGACTATGCATGTAACCCCCAAACCCGACCTAGATGTTATGGCCAAATTTCGGAAGGCACATTAATTTCGATGAAAACTTTTTCTTATTAAAAACAATTATGTTTAAATCATTTTTATGAAAACCTATAATTGATTTCTAAATAATTTAATATTTTTTGTAAAACACTTAGTAAAACATGTTTATTTTGGAAAAATTCACTAATTAAATTGAATTATCATTTTAAAGAATTTAAATAGGAAATTTGCAACATCAACGTTGAACGTTACTTATAAATGGTCTAGATGTAAATCATTTGCAGCGAACTTTTAAAAATATTTAGAAAATTTTAAGTTTAAAATTTATTTAAGATTAGATAAAACCATTTAAGTTCTAAAAACAATAATTAAAACATTTATAATTTCATCGATTTTGCACACAAAGCAATTATTATATCAAAAGTATAAATAACCCAAAAATAGTCCAATGTCCAAAAAAAAACCCAAACAGTTTATAATGTATTTTATTAAAAATTGTATCCGAGAGACTCCTCCATATGCTGCATCCAAGTCCTACACTCGTGTATTATCTGAAAAGTTTATGAAAACTAAGGGGTGAGCTAATAAGCTCAGTGTAAATTTTATAACAAGCTAAATATCAATTATCACATAAAACATTTCAATATTAAAATCACAAACATATTATTCAAATATACAAACTTTTATGCACATAATAATGTCAATGCAAATTTTAGTAAAAACAATTATGCATATTTTTCAAAACATCCTACACATCTCCGCTACACACCAAAAGGAATTCCCCAAAACTCATCCAACCAACACACACTAGCACATATGTGGACAAGCCAACAATTTTACAGACAAGCTACTAATACATATAGTTGTAGACAAGCCACTAGGACTGATATGTGGTTAAACCACCAGTTAATTCATCCTAGGGTGCCCGCCAACAATGACTTGCCACCTTGAGTTGCTCGACAACGATGGCTTACTAATCAAGTGTGGTCAAGCCACCAAAATTGTATAGAGGTGATGTCGCAACACACCAGGTCCTGTGCCACTACATCGAGGGCAGTATGCTTCACTTTCAGGGTATCTTCAGGGGTGTGTCACAACATCCTCAAGCTGTGTCACGACACCGAAGGCAATCCTGAAATTCTTCTATTCTTCTCCCTATGTTGCGACATCCAACTCTTCATGTTGCAACACAGCGACCAGTATTGAGTTAGCACACCTTCTAATGGTCTCTTGTATGCTTGGAAAGCATATTGGCTCACCCTGAGGCCTTATTCAGCCCCTAAAGTCAATAAAAGACTCAAATTACATATTTCATTGAAAGCAAATAGAATTACGAACACTTAACTAAAACTTAACCAAAGTGCTTGTATTCAAGCTCCTAAATTGTGAAAACTAGTTTAATCTACTACATTAAATTACGACAGATCAGGTTCTAATGAAGTGTTTCTATTCTACAAGGAAGAGGAGGTGGTAGCATCCTGTTGAATGATAGATCTGAAGGCTAAGCTGTCTTTTGAGGTCATCAGGTGAGTCCCTAAACTGACTCTTACATGCATAATATGTCTTCTAAAAATTTCTATGCTAAGTAACCAAATCGTGAAATAAAAACTAGTAAAATATGATGTGATGACTCTGATGAAGAACAAAAGATTTATAAACTTGCATGTAAGGATAACATGAAGTTTCATGGTCAAAGTATGAAACATGAAGCTTGAGATTAAAAGATGCTTGTGTCTAGATAATAGAAATGTGTTAATATGTCTAAAAGGTCTGGGTGTGTTTGTTACAATTAAGTCAAGATATGATGAGTTCATGAAAGATGGGTCTAAGTATGAAGAGCCTGTGTCTGTCTCAGGAGTTGTCAAAGGGGATTAATACATAGATGACTCTGAAAGGTCTAGACGTGTTTGTTAATACATGATGACTCTGAAAGGTCTGGATGTGTTTGTTACAATTAAGTCAATATATAATTTTAAGGAGGATTATTACCTAATGTGGTTCTCTGTGTGTCCTAGGACGATGAGGGGAAAACCTCACTAAGTGTGAGTCTAGGCAAATCCCTATCACCTAAGTTACTAGGAGAAAAAAAGCCTTTGTGGCAAAACTCTAGAAAGGTAAGCCTTTGTGGCAAACCTATTAAATGACAACTTTTGTGGAAAAACTCTAGAAAGGTAAGCCTTTGTGGCGAACATGTTAAAGGACAACCCTTGTGGAAAAACTCTTGAAAGGTAAGCCTTCATGGTCAACTTCATAAAGAACGCATTTGTGAAAAATCTCTGAAAGGAAACGCCTTTATGGTAACCTCTGTTAAAGAAAAGCCTTTGTGGTTAACTCTAGATAGGAAAGCTTTTGTGGCAATCTCCGTAAAGGAAGCCTTTGCGGCTATATATGAAAAAGAAATGCCTTTATGGCGCAATTTAAGGGCAGGATACCTTGGTGGAAACTCTATAAATGAAATCCCTCTTGACGAATACAAAGGAAGCCTTTGTGGCTATTTAAATAAAGGAATGCCTTCACGAGAAATTTTAAATGAATGACGTGTAAGGAATTAGGAAAAAATGGCATGAACGATCCTCTGAAGGCAAAGTAAAGATAGAACTCTGAGATATGGTAAGTGTAATAGATAACGTATGGATAAGTAAAAGAAATTAAGTATCTAGCGAATTTTGAAAGAAAGACACCATATGTAAATAAAATGGCGAATCTCGCATAATAAAAATAATAGAATAGTGAAGCTAGAGCGCACCAGAATAGGTGGCGAATTTGGGATATGTGTTTATCCTTAATAAGAATAGTAACCCTTTAGCTTCAAATAGTTTCAAGCACAAAAATAGTTTGGCACATTGATCGTTGTGTTTTATGCGATGTCAAAGTCTTTTAATTTATAATGAGAATGATCAAACCTGGAAACTAACTATGACAACGATTTGAGGCAAGTGCACCTATCGAACAGTAGTATAGTTAAGGCAAGACCGGAATGTCGAACCCAAAGGAACTAAAAGTACTAATACTAAATTTCTTTTTATTATCTAGCCTAAAATAAAGGGAATTTGTTGTTTAATGTAAATTAACTAATTATTAAACTAAAGACTCTAAGAAAAAGAAGAATGAATTTGGGGAAAATACTTGTGGGAAAAACCAACTGATTAAGACGATACCTAAGGAAGAATCTACCTAGACTTCACTTGTTATTTTACTCTGAACTAGACGATTTATTCACTTGACTTGATCCGTAGGATTCCCTAATGTATATTAGACCTGTAACAGCCCGATTTAGGGCCTAGTCGAAATAGTGGTGCGAGACCATGAATCCGAGGTGAATTTATGAGTTTTTAAGGTTCATGCCATGTTTGCATGTTAGTGTGAAAGTTTCATGAAGCAATTTTGCTAAATTGAAGTTGAATGGTCAAAAAGGACCAAATTGCAAAAGTTGTAAAATGTGAGTTTCTAGAAGCATTTTGTATGAAATAGCTCTAGAATAGCAATTATAAGTCCTTAAATAGCAATTTGCCCAAATTATAAATTTTGGACAAAAATGGACATGAGTTAGTAAAATAGAAATTTTTAAAGAAAAGGGCATTTTGGTCATTTGTCTAATAAGTGATTAAAATAGGAAAAAGATGATAAAAATTTCATTCATCTTCTTCCTTCCCTTGCCGAAAATTTGAAGACTCCATAGCTAGGGTTCTTCAATTTTTCAAGCTTGCTAGTAAGTTCATCTTAGCCCCAGCTTTTTAATATTCTTCGTGTTTTTGAAGTCCTCGTATTATGAATTAGCTATTTTTAGCTATAAAATAAGCTAAGATGCATGTTCAAAATTTCATCTATGAATGACATGCTTGTTAAATGATGTTTTATGGAAGATTAAGAGAGTTTGATGTTAGATAAACATCTTTTCCTTAATGAATTTCATGAAATATGATAGTATGGACTAGTTTGTAAAAGTTTTAAAATTAGTCATACTTATTAGAAATAACGAGAATTGATAATGGCTATAGTAGAGAAAATGAATCAGCTAAGCATGTAGTCTAAGAAAGTTGAATGAAAATTATTTTACGAGCCTTGGGGCAAAAGTGCAAATATGAGAAAGTATAGGGGCAAAATAGTAATTTTGCCCAAGTATGAGTAAAGGGTCAATTTAGTCAATGTGATTATTAAATGATCTATTTTTGACTATAGATCAAGAAAAACGAAGCCCGGATCGAAACCGAGGCAAGAACAAGGTCGAGGGCTAAATTGCATAACTAGCTACATTTTGTATATTGAGGTAAGTTTGTATGATTTCTAAGCTTTATGATTTATATCATTGAATTGCTTAGCATAATATATAATGTTATTATGAAAATGTTTAATGTTATGTTAAACAAAGAAATTAATGAGATCAAGTATGAGAAAATCCGTATAAGACCAAGCCGAGGCATGGCATCGGCAATCAAGCAAGTTTATCATGTAAGTCCAAGGACCCAAGCTTGGCATTGAACAAGTTATCATGTAAGTCCAAGGACCCAAGCTTGGCATTGAACAAGTTATCATGAAAGTCCAATGACCCAAGCTTGGCATTGAACAAGTTATCAAGAGGAAGATTTCATATAAGTCCATGTCAAGACATGGCCTTGAAACCAAGATGAGATATCCCATGTAAGACCATATCCAAAATATGGCTTTAGCATCAAGTTCATGGTAAGAGATTTGGTATTCTCGGTTATTCATAGGAATTCATCGGGCAAATGAGATAAGCTCACAAGAGATAACAAGAAAGTTTAGTAAGCAAAATCATTATCAAGTGGGAATGAGATATTAGTCATATGATGAATGATAAAATAGAGATTATGATTACTATGTTAAAGTATCTTTGATCAAATGATACAAGTATCTTGTTTACTTTACAAGTATGAGACTAGTAAGTATTACAAGGCATGTAAGAACCAAGTATGAGAAAATAAGCTCTATAGTTGAAATTATGATACCATTGATTATGTCAAATGGTTTATTTAAGCAAGTATGTTGATATGTGTTTTATATGCAAACTTACTAAGCTAAATGCTTACGTCTTTAATTCTTTCTTTTCATGTAGTCCCGCCAAGCTAAACTATGGATCATTGAAGTCGGAGCTCGTGGCACACTATCAATCGCCATTTTGGTATAGCCAAGTTGATTTTAAGTATGGCATGTATAGGAAACATTTCATTTTGAGTATATGTCTTAGAAAGGGGCAAAAGTATGGGCTGTCAAGTTTATTATTCTTTTGTAAATGGCTAAGTGATTGGTCAAGTTTGACTAGGAATGTATGTTATTAATATCAATGAAGCATGTTATATTGTTCATGAAAGATGTAATAATTGAGTTGATGAATTGAGCTTGAGTTTGGTCTTAATTTTAGGATGGCAATTGGCTTGGTAGATAGCCCCTAAGTGCCTGCACGGTTAGACACACGGGCGTGTGTCTAGGCCGTGTATAAACTGCACCTTAGTCTTATAAGTCAGAATAGGCCACGGACCAATCCCTCGGCCGTGTTTTAAGGTTGTGCGTGACAGACGGTTAGAACTTGGGCGTGTGCCCGGTCATGTGAAATAAGTCAGTATATCAAGATGTAGTACACGGTCTAAGTCCTCGGGCGTGCCATGGCCGTGTGTTATAAGTCAGAATGCTATTGTTTTTCACACGGGCTAGGACCACGGGCGTGCTATGGTCGTGTGGAAATTGGCAGAATACTGAGTTTTAAGGGCACGGTCTGAGGAAATGGGCGTGTATGCCTATGCACGGGCGTGTCTTATATTACACGGGCATGTAACCCTTATTTCAAAGAAAAGTTTTTCGATAAGGTTCCGAAAGTTTACCAGTACAAGTTTAAGGCCTCATAGGCCCATGAAATGTATGAATTGTTTAAGAATAAGAAGTTTTAATTTCAGAACGAAATTTTATAGCCCGTAATGTCATGATTAAGCAAGTTCAAGCATAGTAATGTCTCGTATCCGGTCTGAGCCTCGGACTCGGGTATGGGGTGTTACATTTAGTGGTATCAGAGCTACGGTTTAGTCGGTTCTAGGACTAACGTAGCATGAGCATGAGTCTAGCTATACATGCCATACGTAAGGATGTTTTTATAATGATAGTGTGACAACTCCTGACGATTTAAATTATGTTTATATATAGTAAATGGATCCTGAAAGAGATATGGAAGATGACGTGGAAAGTAATGCACCAGCTCCCGCTGAAGGGACGGTGTCGAATGAGAACGAGTTTAGACCCACTACGGTGAGTCAAGGAGGAGGAGAAGAGGCTAGAGAAGCCTTCCTCCATATGATGAACACATGGTACACGGAGTTCGTTCGTACGAACCCGAATGCACAACCCCCTCCACCCCCACCTGTTCCACAACCTATTCCAGTAGCCCCTCAAGTAGTAGAGGTGGCAAGAGGAGTTAAGCCTCCAGTTGATAGGATTAGGAAACATGGGGCAGAAGAATTCCGGGCTAGAAAAGATGACGATCCAGAAAGAGCTGAGTTCTGGTTAGAAAATACCATCAGGGTATTTAATGAATTATCATGCACACCTGAGAAAAGCATGAAGTGTGTAGTCTCCCTTTTAAGAGATTCTGCCTATCAATGGTGGAACACCCTTGTATCAGTGGTACCAAGGGAGAAGATCACATGGGAATTCTTCCAAGAAGAGTTCGAGAAAAAGTATATCAGTCAAAGGTTTGTGGACCAGAAAAGGAAAAAATTCCTAGAACTGAAGCAAGGCAAGATGTCAGTGACTGACTATGAGCGTGAGTTTGTAAGACTCAGCAAATACGCTCGAGAATGTGTGTCCACCGAAGCCATCATGAGTAAAAGATTTGAAGATGGGCTGGATGAGGACATCAAACTATTTGTTGCTGTCCTAGAACTGAAGAAATTTGTGGTGCTAGTCGAAAGGGCTTGTAAAGCCGAAGAACTAGTAAAAGAGAAGAAGAAATCTGAAACAGAGTCTCGTGACTCTAGAAAGAGACAGTGGAATAAGTCATTCCAATCTTCATCCAAGAAGTCAAGAGATTTCCCTACCCAATCGGCTACTTCCATTGGGTTTTCAAAGAAAGACAAGAGCAAGCAATATTCAGGGAATAAAGCACAGACTACTTCAGTTGCAAGTGTTGGGAACATTAGATTCGATAGACCCGAATGCCCACATTGTGGAAAACGCCATTTAGGGGAATGCCGAGCACACGAAAATGCATGCTTTAGATGTGGTTCTCAAGACCACTATATAAAAGATTGTCCAGAGATGATGAAAGAAGAAAGAACTCAGAACCCGAGATCTGGGGGTATGGTCCGAGGAAGACCGCAGAGTAACCTGAGAAAGTGGGGCAAGGGGAAGAGGTAACCCTAGAGAAGCGGTGCGAGACCCGAGGGTAGAGCACTGCAAGGACTTATGCCATTCGCGCTCGCGAAGAGGCATCTTCCCATGATGTTATAACGGGTACCTTTTCTCTTCATGATATCAAAGTTATTGCTTTAATAGATCCCAGATCCACACACTCTTACATTTGTATGAAATTAGTATCTGATTTGAGTATGCCTATAGACTCTACAGAATTTATGATTAAGGTGTCTAATCCTTTTGGCAAGAGTGTGTTAGTTGATGAAGTATGTGAAGATTGTCCATTAATGATTAGAGGTCATTATTTTAAAGCAAACCTTATGTTGTTACCATTTGATGAGTTTGACCTCATTCTCGGTATGGACTGGTTGACTGCCCATAATGTAATAGTTAATTGTGGGAAGAAATACATTGAGATGAGATGTGAGAATGGGGACACCCTTCACATAGAATCGGATGAGCAGTAGGTTGCCGGTTGTGATTTCCATATGACGGCATTGAAATACATGAGAAAAGGGTATGAGGCATATCTGGCCTTTGTGATGAATGATAAAGAAACCGGGTCAAAGATTGAGTCAGTGCCAATAGTATGTGAGTACTTGGATGTTTTTCCTGAAGAATTACCGGGATTACCTCCAATCAGAGAAGTTGAGTTCAGCATTGAGCTAGCTCCCGGTACTGTACCAATATCTATTACTCCTTACAGAATGGCTCCAACGGAGTTGAAAGAGTTGAAGACACAGTTGCAAGAGTTAATAGACAAAGGCTTTGCAAGGTCAAGTTGTTCTCCCTGGGGTGCTCCAGTTTTATTTGTAAAAAAGAAGGATGGCACTATGAGATTGTGTATAGATTACCGTCAACTTAATAAAGTGACTGTAAAGAACAAGTACCCATTTCCAAGGATCGATGATTTGTTCGATCAATTGAAGGGAGCCACCGTGTTCTCTAAGATAGACTTGAGATCGGGGAACTACCAGTTGAGAGTAAAGGATTCAAACGTGTCCAAGACAGCTTTTCGAACAAGGTATGGGCATTATGAATTCTTAGTCATGCCCTTTGGTTTGACCAATGCTCCTGCAGTATTCATGGACTTAATGAACCGCATTTTTAGACCATACATCGACAAGTTTGTAGTCGTTTTTATTGACGACATACTGATTTATTCCCAAGATGAGAATGAGCATGCTGAGCACCTACGGACAGTTTTACGGACTCTTCGAGAAAATCAGTTATATGCCAAGTTCAGTAAAAGTGAATTTTGGCTCAGGGAAGTAGGATTTCTGGGACATATTGTCTCAGGAGAAGGGGTTCGAGTAGACCCAAGTAAGATCTCGGCCATTATGGACTGGAAACCATCGAAGAATGTCACTGAGATTAGAAGTTTCCTAGGCTTAGCCGGTTATTACAGATGATTCATAAAGGGGTATCTATGATTGCAACCCCGATGACGAAATTGTTACAGAAAAACGTGAAGTTTGAGTGGACAGAACGATGCCAACAAAGTTTCGAGAAGTTGAAGGCAATGTTGACAGAAGCCCCAGTTTTAGTACAACTTGAGACAGGGAAAGAATTTGTGATTTACAGCGATGCATCCTTAAATGGATTAGGCTGTGTACTTATGCAAGAAGGCAAAGTTATTGCTTATGCCTCCGCACGATTGAAGCCTCATGAGAAGAATTATCCGACGCATGATTTAGAATTGGCTGCCATAGTCTTCGCATTGAAGATATGGAGACATCACCTATATGGTGAGAAATGTCGAATTTTCACTGATCATAAAAGTTTGAAGTACTTGATGACGCAGAAAGAGTTGAACTTAAGACAACGGAGATGGTTAGAGTTGATAAAAGATTATGAGATGGTCATTGATTACCATCCCGGGAAGGCGAACGTGGTCGCCGACGCTTTGAGCAGAAAATCCTTATTTGCATTAAGGGCAATGAATTCACGGATGACCTTGTCCGACGATGGTTCTATTCTAGCTGAGTTGAGAGCTAGACCAATTTTCCTCCAAGAGATCGTTGAAGCCCAAAAAGAGGATAGTGAATTGCAAGTTAATAGAGCTTAGTGTGAGACAAATGTTGAGTCTGACTTCCGGATTAGTCCCAATGGAAGTCCGGCGTTCAAAGACAGAGTTTGTGTACTGAGAAAAGAAGAGCTTATTCGAGAAAAATTTTGCATGAGGCCCGTAATGGATGTTTATCTGTACATCGGGTAGTACCAAGATGTATAATGACTTGAAGCAACATGATATTGGTGGCCGATAATGAAGAAAGATATTTTTAATTTGTTTCCAAATGCTTGATTTGTCAGCAAGTAAAGGCTGAACACCAAGTACCTTCGGGTTTGCTTCAACCCATTTTAGTTCAGAAGTGGAAATGGGACCGTATTACTATGGATTTTATAACGGGTTTACCGTTGTCTCCGAGCAAGAAAGATGCTGTATGGGTTATCGGCCCATATTATACCTGTACGAGTTGATTACTCACTAGACAAGTTGGCAAACTTGTATGTTTCAGAAATAGTAAGACTTCATGGAGTTCCCTTGTTAATCATATCGGATAGAGATCCGAGATTCACATCCAGATTTTGGAAGAAGTTACAAGAGGCCTTGGGTACAAAGTTGAACTTTAGTACCGCTTTTCATCCTCAAACTGACGATCAATCAGAGAGGTTAATTCAAGTACTCGAGGATATGCTCAGATGTTGTATTCTTGAATTCCGAGGCAATTGGGAAAAATTTCTCCCATTAGTAGAGTTTGCCTACAATAATAGCTTTCAGTCGAGCTTAAAGATGGCGCCTTATGAGGCTTTATATGGGCGTAAGTGCCGAACGCCTTAATATTGGACTGAACTTAAAGAAAACCAAATTCACGAGGTTGATTTGGTTAGAGAAGTCAAGAGAAAGTGAAAGTGATACGAGAAAGTTTAAAAGTGCATCGCATGACATTGAAGTCTTATTCGGACTTAAAGAGAAAAGAGATAGAGTATCAAGTCGGAGATGAAATTTTCTTGAAAGTGTCACCTTGGAGAAAAGTTCTCAGATTTGGCCGAAAAGGCAAATTGAGTCCATGTTTTATTGGACCGTATGAGATTACCGAGAAAGTTGGGCCTGTAGCTTACAGATTGGCTTTGCCATCAGAGTTAGAAAATATACATGATGTGTTTCACGTGTCAATGTTAAGACGCTACCGATCAGACCCTTCGCATGTAATTCCCCAGTCAGAGGTAGAGATTCATCCCAACATGAGTTATGGTGAAGAACCAGTCAAGATATTAGCTCGGGAAGTGAAGCAGCTAAGAAAGAAAAGTATTGCCTTAGTGAAAGTATTGTGGCAAAGACATGGAATAGAAGAAGCCACATGGGAAACAGGAAGAGAGTATGAGAAACCAAAGATATCAAACCTTTTTTTGGTAAGATTTTCAAGGACGAAAATCCCTAAGGGGGGAGAATTGTAACAACCTGATTTAGGGCCTAGTCAGAATTGTGGCGCGAGACCACGAATTCGAGGTGAATTTATGAGTTTTTAAGGTTCATGCCATGTTTTCATGTTAGTGTGAAAGTTTCATGAAGCAATTTTGCTAAATTGAAGTTGAATGGTCAAAAAGGACCAAATTGCAAAAGTTGTAAAATGTGAGTTTCTAGAAGCATTTTGTATGAAATAGCTCTAGAATAGCAATTATAAGTCCTTAAATAGCAATTTGCCCAAATTATAAATTTTGGACAAAAATGGACATGAGTTAGTAAAATAGAAATTTTTAAAGAAAAGGGCATTTTGGTCATTTGTCTAATAAGTGATTAAAATAGAAAAAAAGATGATAAAAATTTCATTCATCTTCTTCCTTCCCTTGTCGAAAATTTGAAGACTCCATAGCTAGGGTTCTTCATTTTTTTCAAGCTTGCTAGTAAGTTCATCTTAGCCCCGTTTTTAATATTCTTCGTGTTTTTGAAGTCCTCGTATTATGAATTAGCTATTTTTAGCTATAAAATAAGCTAAGATGCATGTTCAAAAATTCATCTATGAATGAAATGCTTGTTAAATGATGTTTTATGGAAGATTAAGAGAGTTTGATGTTAAATAAACATCTTTTCCTTAATGAATTTCATGAAATATGATAGTATGGACTAGTTTGTAAAAGTTTTGAAATTAGTCATACCTATTAGAAAAAACAAGAATTGATAATGTCTATAGTAGAGAAAATGAATCATCTAAGCATGTAGTCTAAGAAAGTTGAATGAAAATTATTTTACGAGCCTTGGGGCAAAAGTGCAAATATGAGAAAGTATAGGGGCAAAATAGTAATTTTACCCAAGTATGAGTAAAGGGTCAATTTAGTCAATGTGATTATTAAATAATCTATTTATGACTATAGATCAAGAAAAATTAAGCCCGGATCGAAACCGAGGCAAGAACAAGGTCGAGGGCTAAATTGCATAACTAGCTACATTTTGTATATTGAGGTAAGTTTGTATGATTTCTAAGCTTTATGATTTATATCATTGAATTGCTTAGCATAATATATAATGTTATTATGAAAATGTTTAATGTTATGTTAAACAAAGAAATTAATGAGATCAAGTATGAGAAAGTCAGTATAAGACCAAGCCGAGGCATGGCATCGGCAGTCAAGCAAGTTTATCATATAAGTCCAAGGACCCAAGCTTGGCATTGAACAAGTTATCATGTAAGTCCAAGGACCCAAGCTTGGCATTGACCAAGTTATCATGTAAGTCCAAGGACCTAAGCTTGGCATTGAACAAGTTATCATGAAAGTCCAAGGACCCAAGCTTAGCATTGAACAAGTTATCAAGAGGAAGATTTCATATAAGTCCATGTCAAGACATGGCCTTGAAACCAAGATGAGATATCCCATGTAAGACCATATCCAAAATATGGCTTTAGCATCAAGTTCATGGTAAGAGATTTGGTATTCTCGGTTATTCATAGGAATTCATCGGGCAAATGAGATAAGCTCACAAGAGATAACAAGAAAGTTTAGTAAGCAAAATCATTATCAAGTGGGGACAAATATTAGTCATATGATGAATGATAAAATAGAGATTATGATTACTATGTTAAAGTATCTTTGATCAAATGATACAAGTATCTTGTTTACTTCACAAGTATGAGACTAGTAAGTATTACAAGGCATGTAAGAACCAAGTATGAGCAAATAAGCTCTATAGTTGAAATTATGATACCATTGATTATGTCAAACGGTTTATTTAAGCAAGTATATTGATATGTGTTTCATATGAAAACTTACTAAGCTAAATGCTTACGTCTTTAATTCTTTCTTTTCATGTAGTCCTGCCAAGCTAAACTGTGGATCATTGAAGTCGGAGCTCGTGGCACACTATCAATCGCCATTTTGGTATAGCCAAGTTGATTTTAAGTATGGCATGTATAGGAAACATTTCATTTTGAGTATATGTCTTAGAAAGGGGAAAAAGTATGGGTTGTCAAGTTTATTATTCTTTTGTAAATGGCTAAGTGATTGGCCAAGTTTGACTAAGAATGTATGTTATTAATATCAATGAAGCATGTTATATTGTTCATGAAAGATGTAATAATTAAGTTCTTTGAATTGAGCTTGAGTTTGGTCTTAATTTCGGGATGGCAATTGGCTTGGTAAATAGCCCCTAAGTGCAAGATGATTAGACACACGAGCGTGTGTCTAGCCGTGTATAAAGCGCACCTTAGTCTTATAAGTCGAGAATAGGCCACGGACCAATCCCACGGTCGTGTGTTAAGGTTGTGCATGACACACGGTTAGAACTTGGGCGTGTGCCCGGTCGTGTGAAATAAGTCAGTATATCAAGATGTAGTACACGGTCTAAGTCCACGGGCGTGCCATGGCCGTGTGTTATAAGTCGAGAATGCTAAGGTTTTTCACGGGCTAGGACCACGGGCGTGCTATGGCCGTGTAGAAATTGGCAGAATACTGAGTTTTAAGGGCACGGTCTGAGGACATGGGCGTGTATGCCTATGCACGGGCGTGTCTTATATTACACGGGCATGTAACCCCTATTTCAAAGAAAAGTTTTTCGATAAGGTTTCGAAAGTTTACCAAGACAAGTTTAAGGCCTCAGAGGCCCATGAAATGTACTGAATTGTTTAAGAATAAGAAGTTTTAATTTCGGAACAAAATTTTATAGCCCGTAATGTAATGATTAAGCAAGTTCAAGCATAGTAATGTCTCGTATCCGGTCTGAGCCTCGGACTCGGGTATGGGGTGTTACAAGACCCTCTCTCGAAGTGAATAACGTCTAACCCTAGGTTGATTAATTGAAATCTCTTTCTAATTAAAACCCCTAGAATTGCATTAACTCGATCTATGGACTCCCATATTAGGTTTCACCGTAATCTGACAAAATCTCGTCACCCTATCTCGAGGCGTGTGATCAACTCCGCTTAACTATGCTAGATCTACTCTTAGGCAGGGACTTTTGCTCCACCACCTAAGCACATCAAACTTGAATTAATATCCCGGAAATATCAACACAAGAATTAAGAACACATAATTAAGAACAAACCAAGTATTTATCATATAGTTCAGCAAACGATAACAAGATTCATCTTAGGTTTCATCCCCCTTAGGTATCTGAGGGTTTAGTTCATAATAATAAAAGAGAACATCTCAGAAGAAAAGATAAAACAAAACATAAGGAAAACCCTAAAACCCTTGAAGGAATTGAAGAGAGATCCTCTGTCTTGAGTATGACTCCGGCTTCTTGAGATGAATCAACTGGCTTTCTTCGAGTAAATTCCACAAATCTGCCTCCTTCGGCCTAGCTGGATGCCCCGACAGAAGGCTTCTGTCCACTCCCCTTTTTAGGTCATACTTAGGGTGTTTATATAGGCTTTGGAATGTGTTACTTTGCTTCTAAGCATCCTAATCTGAGTGAAATTTCTCTTTGTCACGGCAGGGACACGGCCATGGCACACGCCCATGTGAATCGTGGCTAGGCCGTGTTCGAGGCTGCTGAAGGAGCACGGCCGTGTGGTCTTGGGCCCAGGCCGTGTCAATTTCGTGATATGGCCCATTTGGTCTATTTTAAGCCCGTTTCTTATTCTTTTCATCTTCCGATGCTTTCCTGAGTATAAAACATGAAAAAAAAGGATTAAGAGCACCAAATTACATAAAATAAAGGATAATTCATCCAAAAGCATGCTAAATGTGAGCTTAAAATATGTTACTATTTCGGTTTATCAAATACCCCCACACTTAAGCTTTTGCTTGTCCTCAAGCAAAATTCTCAACTCATAATTAAAACAAACTTCCTCGATTCATGATATTCATCAATAATGTTTCATCATAATTCAAAGATAATTCATACATGGATAATTCAACTCAAAGATTCCTAAAGATTCAAACAATCTAAGTCATACATTTTTGTAGCACAAAACATAGGTGTTTCCTCTCATCTAAATAATTACCTCTGATTCAAAATCGACAAGGATTGACATCCTCACTAAAGATTCACTCAAATCACTTGAAATGTTTAAGGTTCAGGAAAAAGCAATCATAAGTCAAACATGAGAAGTTAATCCCATAGGCTTGCATGAAAATCAAATCTCCACCACTGAAATATGAGATTATACACAAATCAAAAGGTCTTTAACAGGGTTGTAACGGGGCTTGGGTTAAGGTATGGATAAAGGCTGAATTAGAGGGTTAGAATCGAGACTGATTTGACAAATTACCTAACTAAAAACAATGAACTGAATATAAATAATTATATCAATTGAAAATTTGTACTAATACTACTCTAATACTGAGCTTTTTCTAAAGATGTGAATTTACTGTTTCTGACTCATAGAAATAGAACTAATAATGAATGTACTTCATTTTTTTTAAGAACAAATCAAATACATAATAAAGGATGAATTTAACTGTTGAAATAAAGATTATAGTTAGGCAACTGATCAAATCAAAACTCGATATAAGGGTTGTCAAAAGGAATGATGATAACAACGACAAAGGGTTTCGGGTTAAAATTAGTGGGTGAGTCAATAAAAAGGGTTGTTAGGATTAAAAGGGGTTTACTAGGGGATAATTATGAAGGTAGGCTGTTAGTGGAGTAAGTGGGTTAAAACCTAGGTGCCTTTATCATCTCTATATATCAAATCAAAGGTGTGGTCTCAACATGTATAAATAACAACTCAATGTTGACACACTCATAATCAATTATGTGAGCAAGAAAAAGAATATATGCTCTAAAGGCTCAAAATCTCACAAAAAATTATGGGTATTCGATGTCAACCTCGTAAATTTCAAACTTCAAGGTAATATTCAAATTTAGGTAGAGAACCTAGAAAATTTTAATTTCTGAAAAAAATAGACTTATCATGCTTGATTCTATAGTATCTTAAAGTATAAATCATCAATGCAAAATTAACTATGACTTAATCCAAAACATATCAACAAAAATCATAAATCAAAGGAAATTTCATTCTAATCATAATCTGAGAAAATTACTTAAAGGAACAAGACATAATTCAGGGATTTTCAAATAATACTATAGTTAACCCCCCAAACTTAAGATGTACATTGCCCTCAATGTACAAAGATAGATGATAGCAGAATAATAAAATCATAAGATAGGGAGAGAAGTGAAACTTCCTGAATTTTGGATGGAGTTAATGAAAAGAAACCAGATAGGATTGGCAGAGGTGAACATGGGGGAGTGCCTTGAACCGTTTGAATTTGAATCCTCAAAGCAGCCGGTCTGATTTTATTGTATCCTAAGCTAAATCTAAATGGCATGAAGAAAAAAAAGAAGAAAATAATAAAGAAAATAAAAAAATAAAAGTAAATAATGGAAAATGAAAGAAGAAAGACAACTGGAAAAGAAAAAGGAAGAACGAGGGTTTAAATAAAGATGCAGCCCGTGTTTTGGGAAAAATTTTGTCCTGTTGCCACACGTCTATGGCCACGCTCCTTTTACCTACCTATGGTACCCACACGGCCACGGCCACAGCCGTGTGCAAGGCCGTGTGGGTATGGAAAACCTGCGTCTAAACATGGAAATAAATAAAACTAAACTAATTAGTAGGGTTAGTGCTCGGGTTGCCTCCCGAGAAGCGCTCGTTTAAAGTCTTGAGCTAGACTTACCTGTTATTCGTATAATCGGGTGGTTTGAGGAGGTGAAAATCCTTTCTCATGCGATCAATTCGGTTTTTGATATATAGTTTAAGTCGAGTAGTGTTTTCCGTAGAAGTGCTGAATTTAGGATTGGTTACCTCGACTGTTCCATTTGGGAAGATTTTGAGTACCTGATCTCCTATCTTAAGCTAGGTTGTCCCATCATTAAGTTTCTCGTAGAGTTGCCTCGTTTTTGCTTCGTGTATTTCTTTGAAGTGTATCTTCCACTCGTCTAGTTCATCAATCCGAAGCTTTCGTTCCTCATGAATTTCTTCTTTATTGACACGAGGTATAGGATCTGGCATCTGCGAAAGAGCTTCAAGAAACGGCAAGTTAATATGTAACTTCTTTGGAGGGTTAAGAAATTTACCGAATTGCTCCTCTGTGTGGTCTTTCTTTATCGCATTGGGGTATGGCACACGAGCTTGGTACTCTGTAATAACCGGGTTCGGTACATCATGGCTTACCTCAACCTTACCTTCACTTACCACAGGCTCTTACCTCGGGTCAGATTCCACTAACCTTTCACTGTCATGAGCTGTTACGGCTTAAATTTGCTCTTTTGGGTTAGTTTCAGTTTTGCTTGGCAAGCTTTCTTGTGGTTGTTCTGAGATAAGCTTAGCAAGCTGACCCAATTGATTCTCGATCCTTGTTGATTTTTAAATGTTGTTTCTGTGACTGCTATGAATTTTGTCAGCATCTCCTCAAGGTTCGGCTTCTTTTCCTATGGGTAGGGTTGTTGTTGGAAGTCTGGAGGAAGTTGAGGTCTTTGACTACCTTGATCATCCCACGAGAAATTGGGATGGTACCTACAACCTGCATTATAAGTGTTACTATAAAAATTGTTTCGAGGTCTAGAATAGTTACCCATATAGTTAACTTGCTCGCTCTCCATGCTCTGTCCGTAGAGTGGGTACTCAGGATTCGCCACACCTCCGCTTGTTTCGTACTGCATAACTGGTTGTACCTGCGAGGAACCGTATACACGATCAAATTTTTATGTAACATCTCTACCTGATTTGATAGCATCGTTACTGCGTCAAGGTTGTAAACTCCGGCTGCTTTTGTTGGCTTTGTCCTCATAACTTGCCACTGATAGTTATTCAGTGCCATCTCCTCTATAAACTAAAATTACCTGTCAAAAGCAAATAAAAGAAAAATTAGCAAAATAAAAAAATAAAATTTAATTGCAAAAATAAAATATGGCTAGAGTAATAAAAATTGAGCTTTCCTAATATTTTAGTTCCCCGACAACGGCGCCAAAAACTTGATCGTTGTGTTTTATGCGATGTCAAAGTCTTAAAATTTATAATGAGAATGATCGAACCTGGAAACTAACTATGACAATGATTTGAGGCAAGCGCACCTATCGAACAGTAGTGAAACACCCTAAACCCGGCCCACGAGATTTGCCCAGATTTGGTATGTTCCTCAAGTAAACCGGTTTCAAAATTCTTTCGTTACCTAGAGAAAACTTGTGCGATTTTGAAAAAAATTGTTTTGGGTTGGGCTTGTATTTAAAACGAATTCAATTCTTTATATTAAAAATTTTACTTAAACTTTAATAGGTAAAACTCATAATCATAATAAATAGAAATAAATGGAAAACAACCCAACTATGGCCTTATGGCCTTATTACATCAAATAATTTCCAAGTAATTCAAGTACTTAAATAGAAATAGTAGTTCATAAAATAAAAACTTCATGTTGAGAATGGCCACCACAAGTTCTCGCAGTCCGGTCCATCACCGATCATCACTGAAAAATATTCCCCAACAGGGTGAGTCAAACAGACTCAATGTGTACACAAACACTAAATCAAAATAGAATCAGGCTTACAAATGTTACGCATTCATATCATAGCATACAAATTATGATGCATTCCCAAACCCAAACCTAATAAGCCATCCGCTACACTCCCCCGTACCAACCTGTACACCGTGGGGACTACTAAGTCGACCCTCCTTCCGCTACACTCCATATCGCGGTCTTAGGTCACCGCATTTGTGGTCTTAGGTCACCACGTTCAGATTACTGTGGTCTTAGGTCACCACTTTCAGATTACTGTGGTCTTAGGTCACCACTTTCAGATATCACGGTCTTAGGTCACCGTGTTCGTGGTCTTAAGTCACCACATTCACTTCCCCTTTCAAACAAACCCATATGCCCCATATAATGATGATATGCATAAATATATGCGAGTTCACATTCTTATCATATTCTCATGTTACTAATGACCTTTTCATATTCTTTGTAGAAGTAGGAAACGTACTGAGTACTTAGTACCATAACATGGTACCTAGCCACTTTCATATTCTTAATATCACATATTTTAATAAAACATGCCATGAAACATATTAAGAAGTAGTGTGGGGTACACACACGATTTGCTTAACCACTTCACTTTGAAATCCCGAAATCGATCCATCGCCTTAGATCTCAAGTTCCTACAATTGATTAATCACTTACTATTTAGCACAAAGCCTATTCGGCTAGAAAACCAAATCCTAGTAGGATTTGTATTCTTAAAGCTTACCTTGGTGTCGATTTGATGATTTAATCAAATCCCTAAACTCGTATTTTCCCCTTTGAAATCGGCTAGTCACTAAATCCCTTGAATTGGTTAGTCGGCTTAAAACACATAATAATAGATCTACTACTAAAATAGGCCTTGGCCGAATTTACCTTTGTTCTTACCTTCCAAATCTTAAATCCCGAATTGGATCCTTGCTTCTTTATTCTTTGTCGAAATCCCTATGTACCCATGTTAGATCCAATCTAAAATTAAATCATAATAATATAGCTTATGGCCGAATGGTATTCATAACTTACCTTAGATCTTAGAAGTTAGAAAGATACCTTCTTGTAGTTGATAATTTCTTAAATCCAAAACACCCTTCCATAACTCGACCAAAATCCATAATAGAGATTAGTCCCTAAATTTTAGATAGGTTTAAAATATAAAAGAATTGAAACCAAACTTTGGATCTTACCCTTTTAAGAAATCGGTAGCACCCTTGTTAAAAAGCCCCTTAAAGAATCGGCCTTGATGACTAGATGATAAAGTTTCGGCTTTTGGGATTTAATGGAGAAGTCGACTAGAGGTTCTCTTGGGGTATTTGGTTTCCACGAAAATAAGGAAAAGAAACTTGAGAATTTTGGCAATGGTGGACTATAGATTCGGCTTGACAAAAGAAAAGAGAAGAGAAGAGAGGAGAGCACTCGAGAATTCTCAGAGAGAGAGGAGGAGGAAGAAAAATTGATGAGTAGCCCTATTTCCTTCCTTTTATAGCCGAAACTACTCCTCAAAATCCCTTACTTGGCCACCACTCTTCTTTATTTGATAGCTTTATCTCTTAATTTAAAATAATTAGAGAATAATCCTTTATTATCTCTTCAAAAATAATCCAAATTAAATCCCTTATTTATCACCTTATTAATTGAATATTAAAGAGAATAAAACTCCTCCTTTCTAGAAGGCTTGTGCCGTCCACCTCGAAACTTACGGAAGCAAAAATAAAAATTCTTTTATTTTCTTCCCAAGTGACTCGAACCTGTGCCCAACACCTTGCATGTGGCGCCATTTCAGAGGCCCTAAGTGGCATCTTCAGCCACTTTTCCAAGCCTGTTTGTGTGTCAAATTTCACAAACTTTTTCTTTTAAGGCCACCTTGCCTTAATTTCCTCTTTTAAACTTTAAAACTCGACATTTCTAAGTCATTTCTAAGTTTCCAAAAATTTTCGTTCGGCTCTGTAAACTTGACATTTTCTTACATTTCCAAGTTTTAGAAATGTGCACTTTCCTATTTTGAATCATTTCCAAATCATTTCCATCCATTTCCAAGTTTCCAAAAATGTTCACTTTCCATTTTTTTAACTTAACATTTCCATACATTTTCGGGTTTCCAAAATTGTTCAAAATTTATTCTTAGTACATAAAACATGTTACTGCACAATTAAACCGAAAATGCATAGGCCCTTTCCAGGATGTTACAATTCTACCCCTTAAAATAATTTCGTCCTCGAAATTTTCTAACTAAAATAATTGAGGGTATTGTTGTCGCATTGCCTCTTCTCGGTTCCCACGAAGCTTCTTCCGATCCATGATTGTGCCATAACACCTTGACTAGAGGAACCGACTTCCTCCGTAGCACTTTCACATCACGTTCCAATATCCGACCGGCTCTTCCTCGTAGGATAAGTCTGGCCTTAACTCTACTTCTTTGACAGGTACCACATGAGACGGATCCGATCGGTAACGATGTAGCATGGATACATGGAATACGTCGTGCATCTGCCGCAACTCTGGTGGCAACTCCAATTGGTATGCCACTGCTCCAACTCGTTTCAGTACTCAATAGGGCCCTATAAACCTTGGGCTTAACTTCCCCTTGCGACCGAACCTTATTACCTTTTTCCAAGGCGAGACTTTCAGAAACACTTGGTCTCCCACTTCAAACTCTATTTCCTTCCGCTTAAGGTCTGCGTACGACTTCTGCCTATCAGAGGCTTCCTTTAACCGTGCTCGAATCATCTCAACCTTCTCTTCAGTTTTGGCCACTAACTCTGGACCCAAAACTCGACGTTCTCCTAACTCGGTCCAACAAGTAGGAGTTTTACACTTCCGACCATACAATGCTTCATATGGTGCCATCCGAATGCTAGCCCGATAGTCGTTGTTGTAGGCGAACTCGGCTAAAGGCAAATAGTCTTCCCAACTTCCTCGGAAATCCATCACACTGACCTCTCAACATATCTTCCAACACTTGTATAACTCGCTCGCATCGCTGCCGTCGATTGTGGATGAAAACCGTGGTGAAGTCCAACTTAGTGCCTAAAGCTTGATGAAGTGCCCTCAGAACCGAGACGTAAACCTTGGGTCTCTCGTCGGAGATTATCGATCATGGTACACCATGTAACCTCACAATTTTCGCCACATATAACTTAGCCGACTCAAGAGAATAGTCAACTCTTCACAGGGATGAAGTGCGCGGACTTAGTCAAACGGTCCACTATCACCCATACCGAGTCCTTCTTAGTAGGCGTAAGGGGAAGCCCACTAACGAAATCCATGGTAATTCTCTCCCACTTCCATTGCGGAATCTCAATTGGTTGAAGCAATCTGATGGAACTTGGTGTTCAAAGCCTTAACTTGTCGACACGTCAAACATTTCCCCACAAATTCGGTCACTTATTGCTTAAGATCGGACCACCAAAATTGTTCCCTTAGATCCCTGACATGCCTTAATGCCTCGGGATGCATAGCATAAGGGCTACTATGCGCCTCTCGAAGAATCCTTTATCTTAACTCCTTGTCCTTAGGCATACATGCCTTTCCCTTGAAGCACAATACTCCTCATCATTAACACTATAATCCTCTAACTCTCCGCTCGCACTTGTCAGTAACTTAGCACTTAGATCCTTATCAACCAATCGTCCCTCTTTCACCTCCTTCACCATGTGGGCTTGACTTGCAACTCGCCAACAAAGCTTCCATCATCGTGATAAACTTAAGTGAGCGAACATAGCCCTTAGATCCGACACAACCTTCCGACTTAGGGCATCAGCTACCACATTCGCCTTGCCCGGATGATATTCTATCGAACAAGTCGTAGTCCTTCAACAACTCCACCCACCTTCGTTGCCTCAAGTTCAACTCCTTCTGAGTCAACAGATACTTAAGGCTCTGTGGTTCTGTGTAGATCACTGACCTTTCTCCATAGAGGTAGTGCCTCCAAACCTTAAGGGCGAAAACCACTGCTGCTAGTTCCAAGTCATGAGTTGGGTAGTTAACCTTATGAGGCCTTAGTTGTCGAGACGCATAAGCGACTACTTTTCCTTCTTGCATTAGCACACATCCTAATCCCGTATGCGAAGCGTCACAGTACACCACAAAATCCTTCCAAGCCTCCGGCTGAATTAACACTGGAGCCTCCGTCAACACCTTCTTAAGGTTGTCAAAGCTCTTCTGTTGCTTATCAGACCATTCAAAGGGTACTTCCTTCCTTAGTAACTTTGTCAAAGGCGCGGCTATTGATGAGAATCCTTCTACGAACCTTCTGTAATAGCCTGCCAAACCTAAGAAACTTCGAATCTCAGCCACGGACCTAGGTGGTTTCCAATCCAACACTGCTTCGATCTTCCTAGAATCCACACTTATTCCTTCTGCGGATACCACATGCCCTAAGAATGCCACCTTCTTAAGCCAAAACCCACACTTGCTGAATTTGGCATAGAGCTTCTTCTCCCTTAACACTTGTAGCACCACTCGGAGATGTTCATCATGCTCCTCTTCAGACTTAGAATACACCAAAATATCGTCGATGAACACAATGACGAACCTATCCAAGTAGGGTTGAAAAACTCGGTTCATCATATCGATGAACGCGGCTGGAGCATTTGTCAATCCAAACGGCATCACCACAAACTCAAAATGGTCGTATCTTGTCCTAAAAGCAGTCTTATGGATATCCGCCTCCTTCACCTTCAATCGGTGATATCCAGGACCTTAAGTCTATCTTTGAGAATATCGCGGCCTTTCCGGTGATCGAACAAGTCATCGATCCTTGGCAAAGGATACTTGTTCTTGATGGTCAGCTTATTCAACTGACGGTAATCTATGCACATACGCATAGTTCCGTCCTTCTTCTTTACAAACAAAACTAGTGCTCCCCATGGAGACACACTGGGTCGTATGAACCCACGATCCAACAACTCTTGGATTTGAGCCTTGAGCTCAACTAACTCCTTTGGCGCCATTCGGTATGGAGCGATTGACACAGAGTACATTCTCGGTAGTAAGTCTATTCTAAACTCCACCTCCCTATCCGGGGTATTCACGGTAATTCCTCCGAAAATACATCTTCAAAGTCTTTCACCGTTCTAACTCCACTGACACCTTCTTCCTTTCCACCTAACACACTTACGAAGGCTAAGAACGCCTTGCACCCTTTCTTAACCATTTTCTTAGCCTTCAACGCCGAAACTACGTTGGACAGGTAATTTCTTCTCTCTCCGATCATTACTACTACTTCATCCTTCGGGGTCCTTAGTTCCATTCGTTTAGCCGCACAATCCAACACGGCTCGGTGCTCTACTAGCCGTCCATTCCAAGTATAAGTTCAAACTCCCGAAAGGTAGTTCCATTAAGTCACCCAAAAGTTCACTCCTGAATCTCTGGGGTACATTAGAAAGATCTTATCCACCACTACGCTTAGGCCTAATGGGCTTACTACGATCATCCGCCTATCGGAAGGTTCAGAGTCTAGGCCTAGTGTTTTCACTACACTACATGCAACATAGGAATGGGTCGAGCCCACATCAATTAGAGAAAAATAGGGCTTGTCAAAATAAAGAAAACGATCTGTTATAACGTCCGGCACGTCTCCATCTTCCTCCCGTGAACCGCATAAACCAAACACTGGTTGCCTTGCCTCAAGATTAGCAAAGCACCTCTCGCCTTGTGTTCCACGGCCTCTGCGCCGGCACCATTACCTCTCATTACTCGAACCACGACCTCGTTGAGGCTGCGGTCCTCCTCTACGGTCGACTAACATTCTGAGTTGTTGGTCGGCTTTCATCTGATTGCTTAGGACAATCCTTGATCACATGGTCCTTGGACCCACATCTAAAACATCCTCCTGTTTTCTTCCTGCACTCTCCTAAGTGCTTCTTTCCACACACATCACAAGGTCGACACGCCCCTTCCGAACCAACTTGTCGACCTCACGGCCCATCAACTCTAGGCCTCTTATGAACCTTTCCAGATGTTCCAAAACCTCTTTGGGCCTATTCCTATCCATAGCCCGCTTTGTAGAATCCTTGATTCCTCGGCCACCTTGGCCTTTTCTACCAAAGCAGAAAACTCCCGCTCCCGATGCGGTGCTATCAATGATCTCGGATCATCCCTTAGCCCGTCCTCAAAAAAAGACACAGCGCTCATGCTCGGTTGCCACTACTCCTCGAGCATATCGGCTCAACCTCGTGAATTCACCTCATACTCCGCCACGGACTTGTTCCCTTGAACCACGGCCCGAAATGCCTTCCTTTGCTCATCAAGATACCCGGTTCCCACATACTTCTTCCGAAATGCTTCCTTAACATATTCCCAGTGTCGATCCTCGCCGTGGCACCATCCCGAACATCAACCACCATCGACACGCTTCATCGCGAAACGGTGCCACCATTCCTTTTAACTTCTCCTCGTGGGTCAAGTCAAGCTCATCCATTATGCGCTCTGTTGCTTCCAACCAAGATTTCACCGAACCTGGTGCTACACCCGATACCCCACGAAACATTTCGGCTCCGTTAGCTCAGAGCCGCTCAGCCTGCACTTACGGGTTCCCGAATTTCCTCCGCACCACCACCAACTCCAAAACTCGTAGTACGACTCGCGACACAAAGATCATCCCCGTCCCGAGCTTGCCGCTTAACACCAACAGTTGGGGGTGGTGGTGGCGGTGGTATCTCATTGTCGCACCCTTGACCCGATCTAACGGGTTACGACATCGCCATCCTTCCTCTACCTCGCCCACAACGACCACGCCTCTAGAGCTCATTTCTAACGTCGTGATCCGATTAAGAAGTTTTATGAATTAGTCTTTGTTTCACTTGATTACCCGCAAGAAATTTTATGAAAAGAGTTTTAGGAGTGGTTCTTTCGTATGCACACAGTCTTTCCATTCATTCATCCATACATCCATCAAACAATCATGAACTCTCGTTCATTCAGAGAAAGGTTGTAGTTTTCATTGTTATTGTTTTTTTTTCCTTCCACTACCCAGTGGGTATTTTCGTAATTCTGTCCCTGTGGGTATTTTTGTAATTTTTCAAAAGGAAAAAGTTCCTTGGTGATTTTGTCACAAATTATTTTGGTATTTTTAAATTCTGGTATTTTAAAAATTTTGAAATCCGTGGGTATTTCGGTGATTTTGGACCTCGGGGGTATTTTGGTGATTTTTTTCCAAGTAGGGGTAAATTTTTAAAATCTTATAAATCGGGGATATTTCAAAGGTTGCAAAACTTTGAGGGTTCTTTTTTAGAATTGTACTTTTCAAAACGGTGATGTTACAAAAATTTTGGAAATCAGGGTCATTTTGGTAATTTTATAAGTTAGGGGCAATTTTGAAATTTCCAAAATTCAAGGTATTTTTGATAATTTGCAAATTAGGGTTTTTGAACATTGATAAAATAATGAATTTTTGGCAAAACTGTTGGGTAGTTGGTCATTTTATAAACTAAGGGTATTTTGGTAATTTTACCACTAGGGGCATTTTTGTATAAATCGAAAATCTTTCAGAAAATTTTGTAAAGATGGTTTTCATGAATTTAGAAGAAAGTTTTAAGAGTTCTAAAACTAGGGTTTTGTTGTTTTTATAAAAACACGGCTAATTCCCTTTCGGGTTTTAGTTATTGTGTTTAGCCTATGACCGAGTCCTCTTGGTCAGGGTGAACCAAAGCTACGCACCAGGCAGGATTCGAGTGGAGAGGAGGTGAGTCACACGGACTGCTTAAATACCAAGCTCCCACCGAAACCATTCCTAGACATGCGCACAGAGGTTGCCACACCTACTAAGCCCTCTTAGTTAGGGTGAACCGAAGCTACGCACCAGGTAAGATTCCTGCGAAGAAGAGGTGAGTCACTAGGGATCGCTTAAATACTGTGCTCTTAGGATCCAATCCTAGACATGCGCATGGGGTTACCACACCCTAACTTAGTGACTTAGCCATGGGTTTGTTTAACGTTCCTTAAGTCTTATGTGTTTGTGTTTGAGTAGACTAGTCCTAGGGTTCAAGTTCCTATCATGCTATTCTACGTTCCATTCCTTTTCTACCCTTCTAATATTCATTACACATAATCACACAAATAGTTAGGGGTACTTACCTGGTGGACTGCGGGTCGGAGACTTTAGGTGCCATGCCAGAAAACCTGCTTGTTTCATAAAATATTTTCAAAAAAAACTCATTTGGGCTCGCTTTGAAAACGTTTTGGGCCTTGGCCCACAGGCCGAGAGTTTTAAAACTGGGCTCTGATACCAAACTGAAACACCCCAAACCCGGCCCACGAGATTTGCCCAGATTTGGTATGTTCCTCAAGTAAACCGGTTTCAAAATTCTTTCGTTACCTAGAGAAAACTTGTGCGATTTTGAAAAAAATTGTTTTGGGTTGGGCTTGTGTTGAAAACGAATTCAATTCTTTATATTAAAAATTTTACTTAAACTTTAATAGGTAAAACTCATAATCATAATAAATAGAAATAAATGGAAAACAACCCAACTATGGCCTTATGGCCTTATTACATCAAATAATTTCCAAGTAATTCAAGTACTTAAATAGAAATAGTAGTTCATAAAATAAAAACTTCATGTTGAGCATGGCCACCACAAGTTCTGCCTAGTCTGGTCCATCACCGATCATCACTGAAAAATATTCCCAACCGGGTGAGTCAAACAGACTCAATGTGTAAACAAACACTAAATCAAAATAGAATCAAAGCTTACAAATGTTACGAATTCATATCATAGCATACAAATTATGATGCATTCCCAAACCCAAACCTAATAAGCCATCCGATACACTCCTCGTACTCAACTTCGCACACCGTGGGGACTACTAAGTCGACCCTCCTTCCGCTACACTCCATATCGTGGTCTTAGGTCACCGCATTTGTGGTCTTAGGTCACCACGCTCAGACATCGTGGTCTTAGGTCACCACTTTGAGATCATCGTGGTCTTAGGTCACCACTTTCGGATATCACGGTCTTAGGTCACCGTGTTCGTGGTCTTAAGTCACCACATTCACTTCCCCTTTCAAACAAACCCATATGCCCCATATAATGATGATATGCATAAATATGCCGAGTTCACATTCTTATCATATTCTCATGTTACTAGTGACATTTTTCATATTCTTTGTAGAAGTAGGAAACGTACACTGAGTACTTAGTACCATAACATGGTACCCTAGCCACTTTCATATTCTTAATATCACATATTTTAATAAAACAGGCCATGAAACATATTAAGAAGTAGTGTGGGGTACACACGATTTGCTTAACCACTTCTTTGAAATCCGAAATCGATCTATCGCCTTAGATCTCAAGTTCCTACAATTGATTAATCACTTACTATTTAGCACAAAGCCTATTCGGTTAGAAAACCAAATCCTAGTAGGATTTGTATTCTTAAAGCTTACCTTGGTGTTGATTTGATGATTTAATCAAATCCCAGAAACTCGTATTTTTCCCCTTTGAAATCGGCTAGTCACTAAATCCCTTGAATTGGTTAGTTTTCGGCTTAAAACACATAATAATAGATCTACTACTAAAATAGGCCTTGGCCGAATTTACCTTTGTTCTTACCTTCCAAATCTTAAATCCCGAATTGGATCCTTGCTTCTTTATTGCTGTCGAAATCCCTATGTATCCATGTTAGATCCAATCTAACATTAAATCATAATAATATAGCTTATGGCCGAATGGTATTCATAACTTACCTTAGATCTTAGAAGTTCCGAAAGATACCTTCTTGTAGTTGATAATTTCTTAAATCCCGAAAACACCCTTCCATAACTCAGCCAAAATCCATAATAGAGATTAGTCCCTAAATTTTAGATAGGTTTAAAATATAAAAGAATTGAAACCAAACTTTAGATCTTACCCTTTTTAAGAAATCGGTAGCACCCTTGTTAAAAGCCCCTTAAAGAATCGACCTTGATGACTAGATGATAAAGTTTCGACTTTTGGGATTTAATGGAGAAGTCGACTAGAGGTTCTCTTGGGGTATTTGGTTTCCACGAAAATAAGGAAAAGAAACTTGAGAATTTTGGCAATGGTGGACTATAGATTCGGCTTGACAAAAGAAAAGAGAAGAGAAGAGATGAGAGCACTCGTAAATTGGCAGAGAGAGAGGAGGAGGAAGAAAAATTGATGAGTAGCCCTATTTCCTTCCTTTTATAGCCGAAACTACTCCTCAGAATCCCTTACTTGGCCACCACTCTTCTTTATTTGATAGCTTTATCTCTTAATTTAAAATAATTAGAGAATAATCCTTTATTATCTCTTCAAAAATAATCCAAATTAAATCCTTTATTTATCACCTTATTAATCGAATATTAAAGAGAATAAAACTCCTCCTTTCTAGAAGGCTTGTGCCGTCCACCTCAGAGCTTCTGGAAGCAAAAATAAAACTTCTTTTATTTGCTTCCCAAGTGACTCGAACCCAGCCCAACACCTTGCATGTGGCGCCATTTCCAGAGGCCCTAAGTGGCATCTTGTGCCACTTTTCCAAGCCTGTTTGTGTGTCAAATTTCACAAACTTTTTCTTTTAAGGCCACCTTGCCTTAATTTCCTCTTTTAAACTTTAAAACTCGACATTTCTAAGTCATTTCTAAGTTTCCAAAAATTTTCGTTCGGCTCTGTAAACTTGACATTTTCTTACATTTCCAAGTTTCCAGAAATGTGCACTTTCCTATTTTGAATCATTTCCAAATCATTTCCATCCATTTCCAAGTTTCCAAAAATGTTCACTTTCCATTTTTTTAACTTAACATTTCCATACATTTTCAGGTTTCCAAAATTGTTCAAAATTTATTCTTAGTACATAAAACATGTTACTTCGTACAATTAAACCGAAAATGCATAGGCCCTTTCCAGGATGTTACAAGTAGTATAGTTAAGGCAAGACCGGAATGTCGAACCCAAAGGAACTAAAAGTACTAATACTAACTTTCTTTTTATTATCTAGCCTAAAATAAAGGGAATTTGTTGTTTAATCTAAATTAACTAATTATTAAACTAAAGACTCTAAGACAAAGAAGAATGAATTTGGGGAAAATACTTGTGGGAAAAACCAATTGATTAAGACGATACCCAAGGAAGAATCTACCTAGACTTCACTTGTTATCTTACTCTAAACCAGACGATTTATTCACTTGACTTGATCCGTAGGATTCCCTAATGTATATTAGACCCTCTCTCGAAGCGAATAACGTCTAACCCTAGGTTGATTAATTGAAATCTCTTTCTAATTAAAACCCTTAGAATTGCATTAACTCGATCTATGGACTCCCATATTAGGTTTCACCCTAATCCGGCAAAATCTCGTCACCCTATCTCTAGGCGTGCGATCAACTCCGCTTAACTATGCTAGATCTACTCTTAGGTAGAGACTTTTGCTCCACCACCTAAGCACATCAAACTTGAATTAATATCTCGGAAATATCAACACAATAATTAAGAACACATAATTAAGAACAAATCAAGTATTTATAATATAGTTCAGCAAACGATAACAAGATTCATCTTAGGTTTCATCCCCCTCAGGTATCTGAGGGTTTAGTTCATAATAATAAAAGAGAACATCTCAGAAGAAAAGATAAAACAAAACATAAGAAAAACCCTAAAACCCCCTGAAGGAATTGAAGAGAGATCGTCCGTCTTGAGTATGACTCCGGCTTCTTGAGACGAATCAACTGGCTTTCTTCGAGTAAATTCCACAAATATGCCTCTTTCGGCCTAGCTGGACGCCCCGACAGAAGGCTTCTGTCCACTCCCCTTTTTAGGTCATATTTAGGGTGTTTATATAGGCTTCGAAATGTGTTACTTTGCCTCTAAGCATCCTAATCTGAGTGAAATTTCTCTTTGTCACGGCAGGGACACGACCATGGCACACGCCCGTGTGAATCGTGGCCAGGCCGTGTTCGAGGCTGCTGAAGGAGCACGGTCGTGTGGTCTTGGGCCCAGGCCGTGTCGATTTCATTATATGGCCCATTTGGTCCGTCTTAAGCCCGTTTCTTGTTCTTTTCATCCTCCGGTGCTTTCCTGAGTATAAAACATGAAAACAAAGGATTAAGAGCACCAAATTACATAAAATAAAGGATAATTCATCCAAAAGCATTCTAAATGTGAGCTTAAAATATGTTACTATTTCGGTTTATCACACATCATATTGTCCCCTATTCTTCCCCTTAGTAACCCTTTCCCACTCACCGCCTTATTTATCCTTCTCTAACATTCCTTATTTCTCCATATAGGAAGTCACAACATAATATAACAATTACAGTTAGCTCATAAGTTTTTGTGCACTAATGAACGAAATTTTCTACTTTTGTTGCTTGTCACTTTTTTTTCTTTTTCAATATGTCTCACTCAAAAATCCTTTTACTATTCAAGTACTTTTACTACTCGTTTTAATTTTCTATTCGAATTTTTCTGTTGTTGCACATATTGGCTAACCTATAATCACTATATCACTCTAATCCCTCCTATTTCACTCTATTTTTACAAAATTTTCCAAAATGTATCTACTTAACCCTCAATACGTATGGCCAAACGTCTATAGTCGTGCAGTTTAGGACCAAAGAAAAAGGGTAAGTGAAAATTGATATTTTGGCTCGGGTTTTGTATGAAGGTTCATCAAGAAGTGTTTTCTGGCTCAAAAATAGGTACAAAAAATAGGGTTAGCTTTTTGGCTTGGGTATATACCAAACAATGCCTTAGGTCATCCTCAAGTATCTAAATATTCACAACTCTAATCAACCAAACAACCACAAATTCAGCAATTCTATCATTCATACCAGCATGCTCGTTTCTTTGTATTCTCTATATCACTTGGTACATTCAATTGCTTAATACCTATTTTACAATGTAATAAATAAAACTTATGAGTCTAATAATCAAAATTTTAAAATCACTTATCTTTATACAAAATTTTCCATGAATACAATCGACCTATGTACATGCTCCTAACCAATCACTTGTATTTCTACAAGCTCAAGCACACAATTGACAAGAAAAATCAAAGAAAAGCATAAAAATTTAACATAATGGTTCAAAAAAACTTTTTCTATGTTACCCATCCCAAACTTTAGAAACACAATTTCCTCAATGTGTAGCCTTGTAACAGATAAGGGAAAAAGGTACTCGAGTTATCATGATAATTTCGTTAGCTATTGGTGGGTGCTTCCTCCTTTGATCGTTGATAGCTTAAAATTTTTGTGCATCTACTTTGCAAGGGTATTTTATAAATAATTTAAATCCATTAATCATAATGAATTACAATACCCTAAATTAATAGAAACAAATAAAAAATTGATTTTACTCCCCTAGTGATATCGACTATAACACCCCAAACCCGGCCTATAAGTTACGACCAGATCTGGCATGTCACATGGAATGGTTGTTAAAGAGTTTTCGCGTTCGTTAAAAACTTCAAGTTTTGTTGTTTGTAAAAGTTAGCATTTACTTTTATGAATCTCAAAGGTAAGAACAACGTTGCTATTGTTACTAGTGAGATTATTATTGCTATTATGATTTCCAAAAACTTGTTCAAAACAAAATTTAGATTCGTTGAATTTTTGGAAAGGTGATATTTTGAAAAATGTTTCCGAAGTTAAAGAGAAAGCAAAGTTTATAGGTTGTAAATTGTTCGTTAACATTTTGGAAAACAATTATTAATATTTTAGAAAATCCTGTATTGCACTTTTAATAATGATTAAATACCGAATTAAAAACTAAAACCAAAATAAATCCCAAAGGCCTTATTACATAATATAAAACCCAATTTAAAATAAAATTTAAAGTAAAGTAAAACGGAATTTTCTAAAGTAACGATGTATGGCCACTACAGAGTCTGTCTCGGCTCCAAATCCTCAGCGCTGGGGATCACCTGCAAAATTAAGCAGAGGGGTGGGTTACGAGAACTCAGTGCGTAATCCCCAAATCGAACATCAACTGGGCCTTAGCTTTAACGGAAACAACTGACCTGAGGCCCTTACAGAATCAAACTGGGCCTTAGCCCTAATAGCACGGTAAAACAGAAAATGTATGCAATGCAACCCAGCCCAACCTAATATTCCATCCGCTACACACCACCCGTATCCAGCCTAACACACCTGTGGGGATTTCTACATCAACCCTCCATTCGCTACACACCTCGATGGCAGCCACGCTGCTCATCGCCAAAATTGTGGCAGAGCCACCAGATTATCGAAATATACGTGGCATAGCCACTGGACAAAATGTGACAGAGTCACCGAAATATGTGGCAGAGCCACCGAAATACACTTCCCCGATCATCAATATTCCAATCCCATGCAACATATCATGTCATAAGAATAAAGTGTGAACGTACTGGTATAGCAAATAATCAGATCACATACAATCATACTAAATCTACCCAATGGATATAGTCGTAATTAACTTACCTGGGTTATTCCCAGCTCACCTGCTAAGGTATCACAAAAGCTTAGTCATTATGGGTAATTCGACTTTTAGCCGACATACAGAATATTACGAATAAACGAAATAAAGTGTGAGGTTACACAACTGATTACGTGGAGAACTAGACACTCCCGATCGACGTCACCCTTACTAGCGCCAACCACTACGATCTGTCTATCCAAATCTAATGTCGTCTCCCTTCCACAACCCGGGGGAAAACCCTGAATCGCTGACACCCTACGCCATTTGAAATTGGGAGCAGAGACTACGAGTCCACTCCCCTTAGGCTCCCTTAACGCAACCCCCTTAGATCGGCTAGCACTCGCCTCCATGAAGAAAGTCTTGATCAGTAAAGTATCACAGTGAAAGAATGGTGGTTGTCTAACAAGAAGGTTTGGTTATGGCAGAGTAAATCGAAAAGAGAATAGTCGCAAGGAAACCAGAGAGAAAACTCCTTGCCTTGATTAATGAGGAACCGCACAACAATAGCTTCAGCTATGGAAATGGACCGAAATGAACCTTAGGTCGAAGAGAAGTCGACTGAAGAGAGATTCGGCCCTTCCCAAAAGAGAACAAAGGCGTTTTAGATTACAAAAAGTTGTTAAGGTTCGGCCTAGCCAAGCCAAGAGAAGAAAGAACCAAAAAGAAATATGAACGATAGAGAAAAACCCTTACCTTAGTATTAAGAGTGAGCCGAATGGAATAGCAAGATTCGGCCCTATCAGCAAGACCCCAGAACTCTTGATTCGACTATTTGCAAAAGAAGAAGAACCCGACTCAAAAAGAATAGGAGAAGGTTCGGTCGATGGAGGGAAGGGTAGAAAGACAATGAAGAAGAGAAGATGTTTCGGCTAAAGGAGAAAAGTAATATGAAGGCAGTGAAGGAGAAGCAAAGGTTTGGGTATGTTGAAAATGAAAAGAGGGAAGGGGAACCGAATGTTGGAGAGAACAAATGAAAAGAAGAGTACCTAAAATGACAAAAAGAAATGCCGAAAATGCTAAGGCTACAAGAGAAATTCGGCACAACACCAAAAAGAGTTTCGATTAGCTTTCTTGCTACTTACCCAAATGTCGAATTTGCTTCACTATACCCACCTCTAGCCGAAATTCACTTCCCACAACCCCACATTCGGCCAAACACTCCCAACACCATCGATATCTCTTGTTTTGCTCCTCAACTTGCTCTTCAATCCATTCTCCCCTATCCATTTGAACTAGTTGACCAATTCAAATCTTCACCTGGTAGAGTCCCACACCAACTCCACCTCTTCTCACCTTGAGCACAAAATTAATACTCCAAAATGCAGCATGTGGGATTCGAACACCACTTCCCTTGCTTCACAAGTGACGCCAACTCCACTAGGCCACCTTGCTTTCTTTAGTTATCATAACACCAACTATTAACCTTAAGTCCTGCCTCCACTAGCTCACCCTACCAAAGTGCCCTAAAACCAAAATTTCACCAGGGCCTAGGCTCAACCCCAAGCCTTACCAGGACCCCCAAACACACCCAAATAACAAGCTTAGCTTACCAAACACATAGAATACTACAAAATGCCGAACCCCCTATTTTTAGGATGCTACAGTTCTACCCCCTTAAAGAAATTTCGGCCTCAAAATTTACCTGGTTAGAAGAGATGAGGGTACTGCTGTCGAATTGCATCCTCTGGTTCCCACGTGGCCTCTTCCGAACCGTGATTACGCCATAACACCTTGACTAACGGAACGGACTTCCTCCTCAACACCTTAACCTCTCGGTCCAAAATCTGCATGGGTTCCTCCTCAAAAGATAGATCGGGTCTAACCTCGATTTCCTCTACCGGCACTATATGAGATGGGTCAGAATGGTAACGCCTCAGCATCGAAACATGGAATACATCATGTATCTGATTCAACTCCGGGGGTAACTCAAGCTGATAGGCGACCTATCCCACACGTTTAACTATCCGATAAGGCCCGATGAATCTGGGGCTCAGCTTGCCTTTCCGTCCGAATCTCAAAATCTTTTTCCAAGGTGAAACCTTCAAGAAGACATAATCCCCCACTGAGAATTCTACCTCCTTGCGCCTCAGATCCGCATATGACTTCTGTCTATCCGAAGCTTCTTTCAACCGACCCCGAATCAACTCAACCTTTTCCTCAGTCTCTAAAATCAATTCCGGACCCAACAATCATCGTTCACCCAATTCTATCCAACAAGTAGGGGTACGACACCTACGACCATATAATGCCTCGTAGGGCGCTATCTGAATGCTGGATTGATAGCTGTTGTTGTACGCAAATTCTGCTAACGGCAGATAATCTTCCCAACAACCCCTGAAGTCAATCACACAGCCCCTTTACATGTCTTCCAGAATCTGAATCACCCTTTCTGACTGACCATCAGTCTGTTGGTGGAATGCCGTGCTGAAATCTAGCCTTGTACCCAAAGCTTTATGTAACGCCTTCCAGAATCGTGATGTAAATCTAGGGTCCCTGTCTGATATGATAGACACTGGTACCCCATGCAACCTCACAATTTCGCCGCCACATACGCCTTGGCCAACTACAGAATTTAATAGTCGGTACGAACCGATATGAAGTGTGCGGACTTAGTCAACCGGTCAACGATTACCCACACTGAATCTTTCTTAGTAGGCGTTAGGGGTAGCCCACTAACAAAATCCATCTTTATCCTCTCCCACCTCTAAAGTGGAATCTTCACCGGTTGCAGTAACCTCGAAGGCAACTGATGTCCCGCCTTCACTTGCTGGCATGTCAAACACTTAGTCACAAAGTCGGTAACTTCCCGTTTCAGACCAGGCCACCAATACAGTTCACGTAGGTTCCGATACAACTTGCTTCCACCGGGATGCATAGTGTATGGGCTACTATGCACTTCCCGCAGAATCATCTACCTCAACTCAGAGTCCTTTGGCATACAAATTCTTCCACGAAAACATAATACCCCTTCACTGTTCAACTCAAAATCCATAATCTCTCCCCTTTCCACCTGCTGAAGCCGAGCACTCAATGATTCATCCAACAATTGCTTTTCTTTAATCTGACTTACCCATGTTGGTTTCACCTGAAGTTTCGCTAACAAGCTGCCATCTTCGTAAAGGCTGAGATGAGCAAACATTGCTCTCAACTCCGATACCACCTTACGACTTAGTGCATCTGCCACCACATTGGCTTTACCCGGGTGATACTCAATCGAGCAATCATAGTCTTTCAGCAACTCTATCCATCTATGTTGTCTTAAATTCAGCTCCTTTTGGGTAAGGAGATATTTCAGACTTTTGTGATCGGTATAGATAATCGACTTCTCTCCATACGGGTAGTGTCTCCATATCTTTAGGGCAAACACCACTCGCAGAGCTAATTCCAAATCATGAGTGGGATAGTTCATCTCATGTGGCCTTAGTTGACGAGATGCATACGCTACCACCTTCCTTCTTGCATTAACACACAACCCAAAACGTGTGCGATGCATCACAATAGACGATAAATTCCTTCCCCACCTCTCAGCTGAATCAACACCGTGCCTCGGTCGAATCTTCTTCAACTTCTCAAAACTTTCCTGCATTGTACACTGGCCCACACAAACAGTACTCCTTTTCGCAATAACTTGGTCAGAGGTGTAGCAATCAACGAAAACCCCTCAACAAACCTTTCAGAGTACCCACCAAACCCGTAAAACTTGATTTTCGATCATCGACTTAGGTGGCTTCTAATCCAACACCGCTTCAACCTTCCGAGGATTGACCCTAATCCCTTCGGTAGAAACAACATGCCCTAAAAAGGTCACTTCCCTTAGCCAAAATTTGCACTTACTAAATTTGGCATACAATTACTTTTCTCTTAATATTTGCAGCACCACACAAAGATGTGAATCATGCTCCTCCTCCGTTCTCGAGTACACCAAAATGTCATCTATGAACACTACCACAAACTGGTCTAGATAGGGTTGGAAGACCCGGTTCATCATGTCCATAAAAGCTGCTGGTGCATTAGTCAATCCGAACGGTATTACTAGAAACTCTTAATGCCCATATCGAGTTCGAAAAGTAGTCTTGTGAATATCCGCCTCCTTGACCCTTAACTGATGGTATCCCGATCTCAAATCTATCTTCGAGAAGACTGAAGCCCCTCGCAGCTGATTAAACAAATCGTCAATCCTTGGTAGTGGGTATTTGTTCTTAATAGTCAACTTGTTCAACTGGCGATAGTCAATGCACATACGCATCGACCCATCCTTTTTCTTCACGAACAAAATCGGCGCTTCCCACGGAGATACACTTGGTCGGATAAATTCGCGATCCAACAGCTCTTGGATCTGAGCTTTTAGTTCTGCCAGCTCCTTCGGTGCCATCCTATAAGGAGTGATGGACACTGGAGCCATTCCTGGAAGTAGCTCAATGCCAAACTCAACCTCACGATCCGGAGACAACCCTGGAAGCTCTTCAGGGAAGACATCCGAGAACTCCTTCACAGTTCTGACATCCCCTACAGATAATTCCTTGGCATCAGATGTGCTGATGAAAGCTAAATACGCCTTATACCCTTTTCGCACCATCTTCTCTGCCTTTAATGCTGAAATCACATGAGATAGATAATCCCTTCTTTCTCCTATAACCATCACCTCCTCGTTCTCTGAAGTCTTTAGAACCATACGCTTAGCAGCGCAATCCAAGTTCGCACGGTGCTTAGTTAACTAGTCCATGCATAAAATCAGATCAAACTTGCCGAACGACAATTCCATTAAGTCCGCCAGAAATACCACCCCCTGAACCTCTAAAGGCATATCCCTAAACAACTTGTTTACTACCACAGATTGTCCTAAAGGGCTAATCACAGACATTTCTCTAGTAACAATCTCAGATTTAATACCCAGAGTCCCGGATACAGTACAAGCAACATATGAATGAGTTGATCCAATATCTATCAAAGCAGTAAATGGCACATCAAATATAAGAAACGTACCAGTTATGACATCCGGTGCGTCGCCATCCTCCCGACATCTAGCCGCATAAACCAATCCAGGCTGTCTTGCATCTGTATTCCCAGCACCTCTGCCCGGTGCTCCACGACCTCGACCAAATCCATTTCCTCCTCTGGCCAGACCACGGCCTCTCGGTGGCTGCTGACCACCTCTCCCTGACTGTGCAAATCCCTGACCTACCATCCGCGCCCTAGCAAACTCCTGTTGACAGTCCTTTATCAGATGATCCCTAGATCCACATTTGAAACATCCACCTGTTCTTCTCCAACACTCCCCTGGATGTGTTTTCCCACACTGTGCACAAGGTCGCAACTGACCTACAGCAACTGGCATCCCAACTCGAGCTGGCCCATCCAACCTAGGCCTCTTTTGGAACCCCCTCAAAAGAACCTGACGTCCCAAAACTTCTCTTATTCCTGCTTCTATCCTTGTCTCGATTTTGCCTCTCAGAGCATTTCACTTCTTCGGCAATTTTTTCTTTTTCGACCAGAACAGTAAAATCTCTTTCCCACTGCGGAGCTATCAGTACTCACAGTTCGTCTCGCTGACCGTCCTTGAACCGAACACAACGCTCATAATCGGTTGCGACTATACCCCGAGCATATCGACTTAAGCACAGAAACTCTGCCTCATATTCTGCCACAGATTTATTCCCTTGCACCAGATTCAGAAATGCCTTCCTCTGGGCATCCACATAACTCGCCCTAACATACCTTCCCTGGAACGTTGTCTTGAAGAAATCCCAGGTGATACGATCTGCTTGAGCACCTTCCCTCACTGTGAGCCACCACTGGTATGCCTCATCTCGTAGGAGGGACACCGCTCCTTTCAATTTGTCCTCACATGCGATCCGGGTCATCCATAATTCGCTCAACTGCCTCCAACCAGTATTCAGCTACATTTGGGGCCACACCAGAAATGCCCCTAAATACCTCGGCCCCGTTTGCCCGAAGTCGTTCAGGAATAGATTTTTGGGCTACCGATCCAGTACTTGCTCCTGCAACCCGTTCCAACACCCGCAGCATTACTTGAGACAAAGCATCGTCCCCTCCCGTTCGATCATGGGACCCCGCCTCGGTCACCGGTGATGCAAGTGCTTCCATTTCAGGTATATGCCCTGACGCTTCGGACCCTTCCTCAACACCTCGGCCCCTACCACGGCCACGTCTACCGCATCCACGTCCTCTAGTACTCATGTTTGCTAGATCAAATTAATCTGATATTAGAAATTTTATGAATCAGTGTATAATTCCAGTGTTTATTAACAAATGTCTTATGAGAAGCAGGTATAAAGGTTGTTTTCGCAGATCGAATTTCCTAATGTCTCAGTCTCTATAGTCTTAGCTAACTCTAATAGTTTTTCTAAAATCACTTCATCACATTATTAAACAAAATCAGAAGACTTATGGATTTGGTGCCGGAGACTCGGGTGCCATACTTCCGAAAAGACATATATTTTCTAAACTGTATTTCTAACCAATTTTTGAAAAACATTTTCAAACCCATTCCACAGTCGAGTTTTGCAATCTGGCTCTGATACCATAAAATGTAACACCCCAAACCCAGCCTATACGTTACAACCAGATCTGGCATGTCACATGGAATGGTTGTTAAAGAGTTTTCGCGTTCGTTAAAAACTTTAAGTTTTGTTGTTTGTAAAAGTTAGCATTTGCTTTTATGACTCTCAAAGGTAAGAACAACGTTGCTATTGTTACTAATGAGATTATTATTGCTATTATGATTTCCAAAAACTTGTTCAAAACAGAATTTAAATTTGTTGAATTTTTGGAAATGTGATATATTGAAAACTGTTTCTGAAGTTAAAGAGAAACCAAAGTTTATAGGTTGTAAATTGTTCGTTAACATTTTGGAAAACAATTATTAATATTTTAGAAAATCCCGTGTTGCACTTTTAATAATGATTAAATACAGAATTAAAAACTAAAACCAAAATAAATCCCAAAGGCCTTATTACATAATATAAAACCCAATTTAAAATAAAATTTAAAGTAAAGTAAAACGGAATTTACTAAAGTAACGATGTATGGCCACCACAGAGTCCGTCTCGGCTCCAAATCCTCAGCGCTGGGGATCACCTGCAAAATTAAGCAGAGGGGTGAGTTACGAGAACTCAGTGCGTAATCCCCAATTCGAACATCAACTGGGCCTTAGCTTTAACGGAAACAACTGACCTGAGGCTCTTACAGAATCAAACTGGGCCTTAGCCATAATAGCACAGTAAAATAGAAAATGTATGCAATGCAACCCAGCCCAACCTAATATTCCATCCACTACACACCACCCGTATCCAGCCTAACACACTTGTGGGGATTTCTACAATCAACCCTCTATCCGCTACACACCTTGATGGCAGTCACGCTGCTCATCGCCGAAATTGTGGTAGAGCCACCAGATTATCGAAATATACATGGCATAGCCACCGGATAAAATGTGACAGAGTCACCGAAATATGTGGCAGAGCCACCGAAATGCACTTCCCCGATCATCAATATTCCAATCCCATGCAACATATCATGTCATAATAATAAATTGTATGCATGAACGTACTGGTATAGCAAATAATCAGATCACATACAATCATACTAAATCTACCCAATGGATATAGTCGCAATTAACTTACCTGGGTTATTCCCAGCTCACCTGCTAGGGTATCACAAAAGCTTACCCATTATGGGTAATTCGACTTTTAGCCGACATACAGAATACTACAAACAAATGAAATAAGGTGTGAGGTTACACACCTGATTACGTGGAGAACTAGACACTCCTAATCGATGTCACCCTCACTAGCGCCAACCACTACGATATGTCTATCCAAATCTAATGTCGTCTCCCTTCCATAACATGGGGGAAAACCCCGAATCGTTGACACCCTACACCGTTTGAACTTGGGAACAGAGACTACGAGTCCACTCCCCTTAGGCTCCCTTAATGCAACCCCCTTAGATCGGCTAGCACTCGCCTCCATGAAGAAAGTCTTGATCAGTAAAGTATCACAATGAAAGAATGGTGGTTGTCTAACAAGAAGTTTTGGTTATGGCTGAGTAAATCGAAAAGAGAATAGTCGCAAGGAAACCAGAAAGAAAACTCCTTACCTTGATTAATGAGGAACCGCACAACAACAACTTCGGCTATGGAAATGGACCGAAATGAACCTTAGATCGAAGAGAAGTCGACTGAAGAGAGATTCAGCCCTTCCCAAAAGAGAACAAAGGAGTTTTAGATTACAAAAAGTTGTTAAGGTTCGGCCTAGCCAAGCCAAGAGAAGAAAGAACCAAAAAGAAATATGAACGACAGAGAAAAACCCTTACCTTAGTATTAAGAGTGAGCCGAATGGAATAGCAAGATTTGTCCCTATCAGCAAGACCCAGAACTCTTGATTCGACTATTGGCAAAAGAAGAAGAACCCGACTAAAAAAGAATAGGAGAAGGTTCGGTAGATGGAGGGAAGGGTAGAAAGACAATGAAGAAGAGAAGAGGTTTCGGCTGAAGGAGAAAAGTATTAGGAAGGCAGTGAAAGAGAAGCAAAGGTTTGGCTATGTTGAAAATGAAAAGAGGGAAGGGGAACCGAATGTGGGAGAGAACAGATGAAAAGAAGAGTACCTAAAATGACAAAAAGAAATGCCAAAAATGCTAAGGCTACAAGAGAAATTCGGCACAACACCAAAAAGAGTTTCGGTTAGCTTTCTTGCTACTTACCCAAATGTCGAATTTGCTTCACTATACCCATCTCTAGCCAAAATTCACTTCCCACAACCCCACATTCGGCCAAACACTCCCAACACCATCCATATCCCTTGTTTCGCTCCTCAATCCACTCTCCCCCATCCGTTTGAACTAGTTGACCAATTCAAATCTTCACCTGGTAAAGTCCCACACCAACTCCACCTCTTCTCACCTTGAGCACAAAATTAATACTCTAAAATGCAGCATGTGGGATTCGAACCCCACTTCCCTTACTTCATAGGTGACGCCAACTCCACTAGGCCACCTTGCTTTCTTTTGTTATCATAACACCAACTATTAACCTTAAGTCTTGCCTCCACTAGCTCACCCTACCAAAGTGCCCTAAAACCAAAATTTCACCAGGGCCTAGGCTCAACCCCGAGCCTTACCAGGACCCCCAAACACACCCAAATAACAAGCTTAGCTTACCAAACACATAGAATAGTGCAAAATGCTGAAACCCCTATTTTTAGGATGCTACACCGACTCCTAAAAACATCCTAATACATTAGTTTAATCTATCATTCATTGTTTTCTTGAAATCCTCTTCTCCTCATTTTTTTTTGCAATATGACAAACTATTTGAAAATTTCATCTCTTAGTAGTGTCTTTGGAGGGTTTATCGTTTTATCCGGTCGCTCTATAAGTACTCCTGCTCTTTTGCACAGTTTTGTTACTAAATGGGGAAAGAATATTCCCTTTTCAAGATTTCTTACGCATTCAACCATATTACTGTATATCCACGTACCAATACATATTTGCTTCTTTTGCAGCATTCCGTATGTTATAATAGCATGGATTGGATTGGTGTCGGACACGTTAGTTGTGGGCCAAAATTTTCAACACACAAACTTCATCCAAATTTCGGCTCTCGACATCATTAGTGCTTGGTTGAATGTTTCGGGTACTATTATGCCCTTCTGATATGTCCATATCTCTTTTCCTTACGTAAAAAATCTCAAGATCTCCTTTGTGTCGACGTTTTTGAATTCCTTAAGATATATTTTGTCAAGGTAATTGCGATGATAATACGGTGCGTCATAAAATTGAGAGATACTTCATTCAGTTACCAGGTGTCACGTGTAAAATGATATGTGATTTTGTGCAAGTATACACGTTGGTTCAAGTAATAAAGTGAAGTGGGAGTATCGTTCCCACAGGGATCAGATTGAAGCACAAAAGTGGTCAAGTTATTATAATATGGTTAATGCTATGGCAAGATTGATGAATAAGATGCTATGGCAAAAGTGAAAGTAGAAATGTAATGGCAATAACAAGAGTGATTATCCGAATAGAATGTAAACAAAGAAATAAGCAACTAAATATGTTGTGACAAAGATACTACAACAAAGAATAATGATAGAGTGGAGTTAATTCGGAAGGTCGGGATTACCCAAAATTGACCCTGACTGTCAATAACACCCTGGCAAAATTATATCTACTTTACTGTACAGAAGAGTTCTAAAATGGCCTACCTCTCACGAGAGCAAAACCTCAAGTTACCTTGCCCGTGTCTATAGGCTTCTTAGGTATCTCGCATGAGTTCCTTCTGTATGATCATGACTCTATGTCTAGAGTCGACTACAAGTGTCTATCGAATACTTACTCATTTCATTTAATTTTAATCCAACCAATCAAACCCTTTTGGAATTAGAATCAGTTTATAGTATGCGAACAACCTTCTATGTCTAGAGATCATTGCATTTTAATTAAGAAATAAGAACAATCAAATGAAACAGTAAAGTAAATTAGAGATATACTGCATCCATAAAAACAATTAAGGTTTCATCAAAAGTAATCCCAACCCTATGAGATCTATCTCATGGGCTGGGAAATAAAATTCCAACCCAAAATATTATCCGACATTGTGTTCAACTACTTTAATTCAATATTCGAAGGAACACTAATGGAAATAACGGAAGAACTTTGGAAAGCAACTTTTGCTTGCCCAATCCACACTTCAGCAGCACATCGTCTTATGATGGCTAGGAAAGGCTACCTTCGACTTCCTGTCCTTTGTACAGCCGGACCTTTATTCACGCCTAAGGATCTCTCTAACTTTTTTTGCCCCTTGTGAGGTCCCCTTCATCGAATTTTATAGATATATTAGGCTAGGGTTGGCTAACAGCTCGTGATTATCTTCTCATCTTTTAGGGGGATTTATCTGGTAGAAATTTGAATTTGAATTGGGACTACTGCGCGAAAAGTGTTGACTTGGTCTACCTGGCATTGCCATGACATCCGTGCTGGTAAACTGTCTGCACTTTTTCTTAACAAAACTTCACTCCTTTATTTCCTCGTTCTAAAATATGTTCCTTCCATACAAGAAACTCCACCACAAGTGATTAAAAGCACCTAATTCTAACACAGTCCAAGTCCTAATGCAATTTTAAAATTGCTAACTAAAATGTCCTAAAATGCAACAAAATGTACTTAAGTACAAGCAATTAGCTTGGTCTAAAGGTATGAAATATAAAACTTTTCAAGAGTTATCACCAGGAGATTAACCCCTCTGACCTTGACAGAAATCGCATCTCATAGAATGGTCTTTCTAATTCCCTTTCTTTTAATTCTAGATAGAATTCATGCACCACAAGAATTATTATAGGTTCTTTAGGCGGCAAACAAAAGTTTGTCCACTCTCTCTCTCTGTTGCAATCTCCCATACACTAGTACAATTCCTCATTAAAGGATCAAATCCTTGTTCTTGAATAAAAGTATAAGGCTACAGTTGTTGTAAATATTTATCTATGTTGCTCTCTTGGAATTCAATAGATGGGCTTGAAATGCTTGCACAGAAAGTTACCATTCCTCAGACCTAATATTTTGTGGTAATCTTCTGTTCTGAAAATTAATGAGCTTTTTTCGGCAAAATTGTATTTCTTCTCAATGCTTATATATGCTGAGTGACCTATTTATTCTTAAAGAAAATAATAACATATCAAGAGTTATAATTTAATCCTACTTAGTAAAGGGTCAAAGAGTTATAAACTTAATGGAACTAAATTACACAGACATTAGTGGATAGTTTTAATACAGATAGCAGAGTTTACGCAGTGGTGTCGCTGATAACTCTTGGAAAGAGTTATATTTTGAGCCTCTAAACTTGATTAAATGCATGTACTTAAGTAGATTTATTTGCATTTTAGGTTATTTTTAGAACATTGCATAATAACGCTTGGATTGTGCCTTCAATGTCATTTTATGTTACTTTTCCTATTGGGAGAAAGAGAATTGGTTGTTGTATGCAGTAGGTGCAGAAAAGCTGAAGAAAATGAGAAAAGGAGGAAAAGAATGAAGGAAGTGAAATATTGCCATGGCAAAAGGTTGGATGGATTGCCAACATAAATGCCATGGCAATTCCAGGATAATGCTAGCTCAACACTCAGTCCTTGTCACTCTCAGCCAGTTGTCCGTGTACTAGATAAATCCTCCTGAAAAAGATGAAGAAAAGTGTGTGCTGAGAGATAACTTACCCTATAAAAAAGGATTTTCTTGGAAAGAGGAATTAGAGACAATTTAGGGATTAGTTTTCTCTCCAGAAAAATATGGTGGAAAATTCAAAAGAGAAAGAAAGGGTAGCAGCTTAACAGAGCATAATACATATGTGAAGAAGGGGGAGAGACAGCTATCCTGGATTCACGTACAATCTGAAGATCAAAGAGAAGCTGGAGTGTGGCGAGAATTCATACATTTCTACCTTTATGTTCATTATTTCTGTGATTCAAACTTATTTGAGAATGTTGATTAATGATTTTATTTTGATGTCAACTTTTCCACCCATGAACTAAATCTTATCTGGGCTGGAGTTATTTGGGTGAATGTTTTATCGTCTTTAATGCCCGTGATTTGAGATTGCCTATGTCACTATTTCATTTGATTTATGCTTATTTTAAATGCATGCATGCAAGCTCTAGACATAGTTGATTGTGTGATGTGGTCTTAGATGTATTTTTAATTCTGAAAAAGGTTAAATATACTGGATCTTGAATGTTCGATGCAAGAAAAAACTTGATAGAATATTCGTAGCACTCTAGACATAGATGTTGCGAGTTGTATAGGGAAGAGCGTTCATTGTAGTTATTAATCAAGAGTTTTGTAGACATACAGTAACTTAGATTTCTAGCTTAGGATCTAGCTATCGAAAGAGGCAGGTTACAGTAGTGACTCTTTAAGCAGTTGATTAGACAATATTTTTCCATGGCATTATTTTGATATGAAAATTTCATCTAAATAGTTCCAGCCTGATCCATTCAACAACAGACATACTCTTTCTTTTCTCTGTAATTTGCCACAACGTTTTATTTGCCATATCAATTCTTTGTTTTTAGCATTTGATTTCATTAATTCATTATACAAACATCTGGCTATCATCAACCACATAGGTTCAAATGTACCTTGATCAACACATAGTTACCCACCATTCATGCTACTCAATTGTTCGATATTACCTCTCGTTCAACCTTTGCTATTCCTTTGATTTATTCACACTTAGTGCCAATTTCATAACCGAAACATAATCGTCATCGCACACTTAGTGCCAATATGTTAAACCGAACTTATATCGGTATCACACATACAGTACCAATTCGATAAGCTGAAGCTTCTATCTTTTCGCACACACAGTGCTAATCATCTCTACCTCGTTTCTAATTTCGCACACTTAGTGCCCTCTAATTCAATTCCGCACATCGCATTTCTAATCCCATAGTTATATATATATATATTCATTCAATTCACATCACATAGATATAGTTTACAACTAGTATTATATACGAACTTGCCTCGGACGTCGAAATACTAAAACTGGCCGATTAATCGAGTACTTTGCCTTTGCCTCGATCTCGATCCGAATCTCTCCTTTCTTGGTCTTAATCAAAGAAGACAAGGGCCGAATGCTTCAAAATCATGAACCCTATTCTTTCTTTCTAATTTCGGTGGAACAAAAATATGATAATGGCCATTTCATGCTTTGTTTTATCATATTAAACATAATTTTATTCATTTCCATTTTTGCCCTTAATGAAATGTTTATGAAAACCATTTAAACTATGGACATAATTTTCCATCCTCCATCCACTTACTAAATAATGGATCAATTGCCTCATAAGGCCTCCTCATTTAAAAGCCACATCAAATTAGGCACTTAACAATCAGCACACAGCATTTTACACTTTATGCGATTAAGTCCTTTTTGCATATTAAACACACAATCGATATAATCTTCACACAGAAATTTTACACAGGCTAAATCACATACTGTTAACACAGAAAATAATATTAAAATATTATTCTAACCTCAGATTTGTGATCTCGATACCACTAATCCGTCTAGGGTCTAAACCGGTTGGTACATGAAACCTTTGACTTTTTAAATTCTGTTTATTTGCACACATATAGAGGCATCGATATGGATGTGATTTTATGATATTTGTCACCGGGGCGAGGCGAATGGACTCACCAAGCAGGGACCAACACCCGTGTTAAATTTAATCAAGCCATCATGTTTCCAATGACTAAAATGTGGATGCAATTTATTTGCACCCGCATTTCTCTAAAACAGAATGTACCTCATCTCACTGCCTTTCGAGTGGCTTTACTTGATGCTATTTTATAGAGAAAACAGGTCTGTGTGGGCAAGTGGATTTGCAAAGCATTGCTTCAATGCATCAGTGAACAGAAAGTAGATATGTATTTCCCACACTTGGTTATGGCCATTTGTAAACGAGCGAAGGTTACCATGTCTCCCATGGACCAATTCGTGATGTCGACGAAGAGCATACTCAACAACAATATGTTCTCTCAATTCGTTGAGCTCCAACTAAAGCAAGTGAAGGAATGGAACCAACATCAAAAAGAAAAGATAGATTTACCACCGGCATCCAAGGGGAAAAGCAAAACTGAGCCCCAGTTCACCGGTTTAACTAATTTGTTTGATATGGAATGGGCATCGATTATACACAATGCAATAGATGTCTCTAGTGGGCATCGATTATACATAAAGGCATGGCATTCAAGTGCCTAACCTTTCACCAAACAAGTATGTGCCCTTTCCATATTCTGGTGAGACCAATGGAGGAGTCAAAGAAGGCGATGACGATGAGGATGAGGGTGAAGAAGAAGATGATGGTGATGATAACAACGATGGTGATAATGATAAATAGGAGCCTTTCTAAGCCTCCGAATATGAGGAAGTGTTTTAACCAGAACAACCCTCTACAAAAGGAATCAAATTCTATAGCTTGAGCCTACAAATCCCATCCCAATCTTCGGGTAAGAGGGACCCATCGAGACTACTGCAGGATGGGCAAGGGGAAGGCAATGATGGACACAGAGCCGGTGCACGACTTCGATAAAAATTGAACTTTTTAACTTTTAATTTTTTTTGGGACTTGTAATTTTTATTCTAGATGATTTTTTTTTTATTTTTCTAGTGCAAGTTAGATTTTTGTTACTGCATTTGTTTTCCTTTTAGTTGATTTTTGTGTAGGAGTGTTATATTTTTTACAGCACATTTTTTGGAGCTAAACCGGGAAGGACCTCACTACCCAACATCACGCGCGACACTATCATGCCAAATCAAGTAATTTAATTCCTCTATTTAATTTTGTGCACATTAGGGACAATGTGAAAAATAAAGTATGAAAATAAAGTATGGGGGTGACATAGAATTTTTAAGATTTTTTTTTCATTTTAGTTGTTATTTCGGGTTATTTTTCATAATTTTTTAGAGTAAATTTTTTTATGCGATTTTGTCTGTGCTCGAGCTTGTAGAAATACAAGTGATTGGTTAGTAGCATGTAAATAGGATGGTGTGAATAATCTATAAATTTAGTTCGATAATAATTAATTTTAGATTATTTAATGTCAGACTAATTAGTTTAATTTATTACACTGTGAATAGGTGAAAGTGTGTGAAGCATACCATGTGATAAATGAATACACAAAAAGCATCCATGTTCATTAAATTGTAGGTTGTAAAAATTGGTAAATTCAGTTAATTAAATCCATGTATTGAAATACCTAGGGTTGAGCTAAGCAATTTTTTAGTAGACACATTAGAGCTAAAAATCTTACTCGAAGCATGATATACGCAGTACCATATTTTGAGTCGAAATCCATTTTCTTGATGAACCATGAATGAAACCTTGAGTCAAATATATACTCATTTGATCCTTTTTTCTTTGTCCCTGCACAAACTTAGACATTAGGCCATTGATATTGAAGGTTAGGTAGATACATAACGGAGGTTTCAAAATAAAGAAGAGTGAACCTAAGGAACAATGTGGTATAGTAAATATAAAATTCTTGCAAAATCGTGCTAGAGTAGAAAAATGAATTGTGACAAAAGTTTGTGAAGGCTAAAAGCCAAGTGAGAAAATCTTGAATGAAGAAAGCAGAATGAGATGAAGAAAAGAAAGAAAATAGGAAAAGAAGAGATATACTCATGTTTTCACAAAAGACTCGCAAAGATGATTGTACTCATGAATACTATATTGTACATTAGGAAATGAAAAGAAAAGGAAGGTGAGTGAAGTGGATATAAGGTGGTGAGTTTAATTGGGGCATCAGGGGAGTATTGAGAACAATATAATGTGTCAAACTAATTTTGTGCTTCAATTGTTTTCTTGTACCTATTCTAGAATTCCGAACCGACCTAGGCCGTAGAACATTACAAGTCAAAAAGTCATATGTGACCTAGGTATACACTGCAAGGATATTAATTAATCTAAGTTTGAAAATTTTTACCGCTTAGGTTACTATTACCATAATTGTAACTTTGTCTATTTTTTTTGATGGAATCCTATACTTAACATTCTTTAATTTCTTCGCCTTGTAATTTATTGAACTAATTTGTCTAACATGAAAAATTAAGAGTTAATTACATATCACACTATAATTACATGATTATGCATAACATTTTGTTTACATCGCTCCGATCCAGTCTCTTGTACGAAGCATTCCTGAGTACGTTATATTTGCATTTTTCTTTTTGTTTTCTTTAGTTTCTTTTTTTTTTTGCTTGAGGACAAGCAACGACTTAAGTGTGCAGGTATTTGACCTGCCACAAATTGTACTGCTAGATTAAGTATTTTTCGGCACTTAACGAGCTTATTTTTGAGGAATTTTAATATATTTTATTACATATTTGCATTTCTTAGTTTAGGATTAAAATATTGCAAAATAAGCTATTTATGCATTATTTCGAGTTAACTGACCTAATCGGGACAATATCGACCTTAAAGTGGTTTTAATGATTTAATTGAGTGCACATGATATCCCTTTGAAGGCCCAAAAGCATCAAGAATTATAGTTGGATCGTAACACAAGCTTTTGAAGTCACAACACAACTAAACTGATCAAGAATTTTATATTCGAAGTTGTGTGTCATAACACATATAATTTTTTGTCACAACACTTGAGTGACGTGAGGCTGAAAATAAGCAATGGTGTTTTTGTCCACACAACACATCTTTTTATGTAATTAAGGCTGGTGTTTACCCTAATTAGGACTGCTAAACTCTTCTATAAATAGTTAAGTAGAGGCAAGGATTTCGCTATTCCTAGCACTCCAATATATCATTATGGACAATTTCTATCTTTTCTCTTTTATATTAATTTTTGTTCTTTGCATGATTAATTTAATTGTAGAAAAGACAATTTTCAAGACGATGAGTGCCTAGATCTTTAGAAAGATTAATGAGCAGATGTGGGAGTGATTAATAGAAGAATTAGGGTTGGTTTGTGTGAATGCATGTGTTTTTAAACCCTAGGTTTGACGACCCTAGGAAGTAATATAGGTAAATCAATTTAGAGACGAGGTTATCGAGTAAATCGTGTATTAATCCCAGTCACGAAAGTGAGGCCGAGAGGTAAGCGTGTACTAGTTGATTAGTTAGGCAGTAAAGGTCGAAAGATAATATTGTCTAAGTAATAACTAATTCTCTAATAAAAACCTGAGTTTTGAAGTTAATTACAAGCACGGAAGGGAGTGAATCTTGTGCTTGTTTATTGAGAGATCTTCGGTTGTTAACTCTAGTTTTAGTAGTGAGTTTTTATTTTATAGTATTAATCCTTGCTTTTACTTATCGTAATATGATTTTTTGTGATTATTTGTTTAGACCTGTTACTGTAGAAAGTATATTTATATTTAATTCAACCTCCATTGGGTACGATCTTTGAAATACCTCCATGTGTTCTGGTGTAACACTAAAACTATATTACAGTTTGACATGTTTGCTTGCAGATACCACACTAATTTTATATCTATTTATTTGCACGATTTGTTTACTCTAAGCGCTTGCATGTTTGGAGGGAATCAATACCTCCAAGGAGAATTCGAGTCTGATTCGTCATTTGACGTAGCAGCTTTGGAACTTTCACCTTCCGTCTTGTTTTGTGTCCTTGTATTTGGTAAAGGGAATTAGTTGGTGGAATTATCTCGACTTCGCCAAGTACTACAACAACTTATGATTTATTATTGTCCCAATTTCAAGCAACCAATTCGTCAAAAATTACATACCTTAACAGAACCAACTGATTAGTTTTCGAGTTATAAAGACGATAACCGTTGGACTATTCAATATAGCTAATAAAAATAAATTTTTCTCCTTTTTCATCGAACTTCTCCCGATTTGTAGCAGAGCATGTGCATAGGCAATTGTAAACTCTAAATTGTATAGGGTTTTTCTAGTCATTTTTACCACCTTTTTACTTAAAAATAACACTAATCTCGAGCATTTGTTAATTAATTTAGTGAATTTTGCTTAAATCTCAATCATGGACATGAATTTATGAAATATGCAAATTTTTGCTTTATTATATGAATTTTGTGCATAAATTAAATCATTTTCATATTATTTGTTAATGTGCTATGTTTTAGTAATGCAGTGGGACCATGAGGTGATATAATATGGAGCTCAGTACAATTCTTACATGGACATGAACAAATCCACCCTACTTGGATAGCAAAACCATGCAAATTTGGGTCATAAGGATGTTAATTTGACCCAGTTAAAGTGATGTTACAAGGTGGACATGTCTGGTTATTTATTGGGTCATGAAACCGTCCAACAAGAGGGATTCAAGCCCAAATTCGGCACAAGCCTGTGGCTGCCAAAAAATCAGCTTTGGGACAACTATTTGGAGGTCCCTACACTTTGAAAATCATTAAATCCACTCCATGGCTAAATTTTGCATAATTCCATGCTTAAATCAAGAAACCAACTCACCATCATTTCCACTTGTTATGGCCAACCATTAATAGGAGAGAGCCAAGGGATCTTTGATGCCATTTTTAGTAAATTCAGCCACCAACCTCAAGTATAAATACCATACTCCTCTCACCTTTTCATTCATCCCTTAATCCCTAAAAAATTCATCCGTCATTCCTTCATTCATTACTCATCCATTCAATTTTTTCATTTCATTTTCTTCCTTCTTTCCATGCCTAGGACCCCATACTTCCCTTCATTTTTAGCCAGCAAAACCGTGATAAGGTTGTCCCTTGGTCGGCCTCCTTGAGGAGCCATTAAGAGCAACACGAGGATCGGAGGAAAACATCTTCATTTGGAGTTTGCAAGACTACCGATTTGAACAGAGTTTATTCTTCCTTTACTTTGTTATTTTGATTTAATCATTTTTGCAATGTGCTTTATGATCTTGTCATCAATAATGGTAGCTTAAATCTGTTGATGTAATACCCCTTACCCATATCCGACGCCGGGATAGGGTACGAGGCATTATCGGACTTATTCACAAGCAAACATTCAAAACCGAGACATGAATTTCCACTCAAATTTAAAACTTTTAAAAGACATTCATATTGTCCCTAAAACGAGCCCACGAGGCCCATAACATGCATCAGAAGTGGTTCGGGACTAAACCAAGAACTTTGGAAACTTTTCGAAAACTTAGAAAATTTTTCATGAAAAAGGGACCACATGCCCGTGTGGGTTCGGGACACGCCCGTGTGACCCTAAGACACGCCCGTGCTTCAGGCCGTGTTCAATTTAGGGAACTTTCTGTTTATGACATCATCATCAAATTGAGGGACGGTCAAGTCACATGCCCGTGTGCTTAGGCCGTGTGATCGATTATATTTTCATAATTTTTCATAAAATAGGTGCAGACTTCACACGGCCAGGGCACACGCCCGTGTTCGAGGTTGTCATCCATACGGCCGAGACACACGCCGTGTCTCTGCCCCAGTGCTCATTACTGAGCATTCTATTTTGTAACAATTAAGGTGCAGGGGACACACGGTCGAAACACATGCCCGTGGGGCAAACCGTGTGTCGCACACGGCCTAGACACACGCCCGTGTTTCTACCTGTGTGGACAAATATAAGGCTATTTACCAAGCCTTTTTGCCACCCTTCCATGCACCAATCTACACAACAAAACATAGCACCAATACAAGCATATAATTTCAACCCAATCAGCAATACACAAGGCATCCACATATCATTTACATGCTATCATTTATCACATACAAACATCACATACTTAGCATCTCAAACCATGCAATTTCCCACATTCATGAAAACATCATCGTATGTATATATACTTAACCAATATTAGCCAATATAAAATGGCCATTTACAAAATGAATTATCAACTATTGAAGCCAACACATGTGGCCAAATCAATTATGACACATAACAAAAAGACCAAGTCCCTATACATGCCATAACTCAAAATATTGAAATCATAATTACCCAAAATGATAATTTGATAGTGTGAATGGATCTACGACAGTCTTCGATCCCCGAGGTGGCTTGGTGACACTATAAGACAAAGGAAAAGAAAGGGGAGTAAGCTTTAAAGCTTAGTAAGCTCCTATGCAAATAATAGGAATCATAAACACACATTTATCATGCAACTAACATGAAATGAATTAACATAGATGTCAATATAAATCCCATAGTCCAACTTGGCATGGATAATATTAGAAACCTTAACATCATATCTTGCACAATCATAACCTTACCGAGAGATTCTTCACATATCGAGCTCATTAGGCATAATTTTTACTTGCATACCTGTACCAATCAGCAACATACGATGGTCTTTCGCAACGTTAACATTTCCGTTACGTTTCTCGTTGAACCACTTGGAATACTAAAGGATACTCGAGAAATCTCATACACATAGTGCCATACCAATGCCATATCCCAGATATGGTCTTACATGGGATCTCATATCGATGCCAATAGCCCAGCTATGGTCTTACACGAAACTTCATATCGATGCCATATCCCAGATATGGTTTTACACGAAATCTTAAATAACCCTAATGCCATGACATTTGTATCCTACCTATTCCTAAGGTTCAACCGGGATTTTCTCGCTTGTCGAACTTTGTCGATTACGTTCAAGTAGTCGATCATAATTCATAAAATAATAAAGCAATTAAAGCATAAATAATAATGCATTATTTACATACGAACTTACCTCGATACAAAAATAGTAGGAATGTGACCTAATCGTCAAATACTTTGTTTTTCCCCTGATCTAGGTCCGAACCTCATTTCTCTTGATCTATAATAGCAAATTTAACTTATTTATTATTCACATTATTCAATTCAGTCCAAAAATCATATTATGGCAAAATTACACTTTTGCCCCTAAACTTTGACATATTTACAATTTTGCCCCTAGGCTCGAAAAATGGAATCCATTCAATTTCTTCGATTCCCAAGCCTAGTTGATCCTCTTTTATACTTATAGCAGTCCATATTTTTCATTTAATCACACTTTTAGACACATTTTATAATCTTTTTACAAATAGGTCTTTTTGACATTTTCATCAAAAACCACCTAGCAAAAGTTGTTTATCACACATTAAACATGCATAATCTACCATTAGACATCAAATTAAACAAATATACAACATGGTTCAAACCCTAAACCTTGATTATTCCTTAAATTAATGGTAGAAATAGGTAGATCAAGTGATAACGACTTCAAAAACATAAAGAGCATTAAAAATAGGGCTAGGATGTACATACAATCAAGCTTGAAAGATGACAAAACCCTAGCTATGGTGCTCTCCCAAGTTTCGGCCAAGGTTGAAGAAAGATGAGCAAATTTTGGCTTTAATTTCCCTTTTTATTCTTTTATTTACCAAATGACCAAAATACCCTTGACTTAAAACTTTGAAATTTTATCTCACCATGTCCATTTTTATCCACTAACTTAACAAATGGTCTAATTACCATCTAAGGACCTTCAATTTAGAATTTCATAGAAATTAGACACTTCTAGCATGTAGAACTCAACTTTTGCACTTTTTACAATTTACTCATTTTTACTAAATTGAGTGCCTAAAAGTCAAAATTTTCGAACGAAATTTTCACGAAATCATTCCATAAAACTATAGACCATAAAAATATAATAAAAATAAACTTTGCTGCGTCGAATTTGTGGTCCCGAAACCACTGTTCCGACTAGGCCGAAAATTAGGCTGTTATAATTGAGCTAGGATGATTGCATTTATTCAATGAAGTTTGTTAAATCATGTTTATAGTGTTTGTTCCTCAGTCAATCATGTTTTCAATTAAATTCAAGTATGTATTTCATTCATACGTGATTGGATGCATTTGAATTAGTTGAGTGATTTTGACCAAATGACGGTTAATGGACACAATAATTAAAAAGTGCATACTTAATTTAGATCCTGATCTGACTAAATTAAAGGTTCATAATAACTTTGACGAGCTCTATTATCTTGCATAATTTTTATGTTTTTATGATTGAATTATTTCAAACCTGATCCATTCCTGTTACTTCACATGAATTCTAAGAAACCCTTAGTTTAATATGGTTAGTAAAATGCATATTTCACTAAGTAAAAGAGTCCGAAAGGACTTAATTTGGTTTCGAAACTCATGAAAGATTGAGTTGCCATGGAATGTTTTTCGAACACTGTTAAGCATGAGAAAAATAAACTAAGTTGAATAGTGTAATTATCCTAACATATTCATGTTATTGATTATTGAAAAATAAACTAAGTTGAATAGTGTAATTATCCTAGCATATTATGTTATTGATTGTTGAATTTTGTGTTTTTGCTACTAAACTCATTTTATACATCTCATCTCATACTTTGCATTTAGATTAAATTGCATTAGGGATCATCTTGTATTTAGGTAATTCAATTTAGCTTAATTATCATCACTCAAAATATTTTTATCTCTAAATTGTTAAGTTTAATTTTACAATTACTTGATTAACATACATAGTCCCTGTGGAAATGATAACTTTTTTACTTACTTTATTACTTGATAACGACTGTGTACACTTGCACAAACTTGAGTGTTATAGCAATGCACTCAAAATCTTTGAGCTAACTTATAATCAACTTTCGATTATACGAGGCCTCAAATGGAGTTCTATTTATAACTGCCTTTGTTGGAGAGCGATTCAAAATATACACCGTGCTACTCATAGCTTTGGCCCAAAATTTTTTCGAAAGACTTTCTCCTTGAGCGTGCTACAAGCGATTTCTTCAATCATTTTATTCTTCCTTTCAGGAACTCCATTTTGCTAAGGAGTGTGCCTCATGATGAGCTGTCGTTTAATCTTGTTCTCCTTGAAATACTCGAGGAAAGGCTTGTATATAAACTCTCCTCCTCAATCAATTAAGAGAGTCATGTTCAAACATCCACTTTGCTTCTCAACAAGAGCTTTGAAGTGCATGAAGGTGCTGAAAGCATCAAACTTTTTGTCAAGAAAATAGACCCAAATCATCCTCGTAAAATCATCAACAAAGAGAATAAAATACTGCTTGTTATTGAGTGAAGGATTTTGAGCTGGACCGCATATATCAACATGAAAAAGCTCTAGGGGACTTCGAGCTCTCCAAGTTGTCTTTAGAAATGGAAATCGATGCATCTTCCCGTAAACACAACCCTCACAAACTCTCACTTTTGGATGAATCGTAGGAATTCCAACCACCATCTCCTTTTCCTTCAAAAGTTGCAAACTCTTAAAGTTCAAGTTTCCATATCTCAAATGCCAAAAATAGGAATTATCAATGTCTCCACATTTGAGAGCATAACTCTAAAACTTTACCATATCAAATGGGAATAAACAATTTGTATTCATCTTCACGACAACCACTCTCATATTATTCTTCTTATCGATGATATCACAGTGATCATTATAAAAAATCAGCATATAACTATTCTTCATCATTTGCCCAACATTCACCAAGTGGTGCGCAATATTTAGAGAATAATAGACATCATGAACATGATTTTTGTTACCTCCATTTATGGAGACAACAATGACACCTCATCCTTCAATCTTCATGTGCTTGTTGTCATCAAGTTCCACTTGTGTGGAGAATTTCTCATCTAGCATAACGAATGATTCTCGTTCTTTGATTATGTGGTGGTTGCATCTATTTTCAAGAAACCACATCTCCTTGGCGCTACAATCAACACCCGTAGATGAATAAAATAGCTTCTTGACATGTAACACCCCTAACCCATCTCCGTCACCAAATTAGAGTTACGGAGCATTACTGTACAAAATAAGACCTTTAAATTTAAATCTGAGCAAATAATTCAACTTAAGTATAATTACAAATAATTCATTCAAATCATAGAAAACATACACATTTGGGCCTTAAATCGAGCTTTCGGGGGCCTAAAAATAACTTAAAAGCAATTAGGGATTAAATTGAATAAATTAGAAAATTTTAGGAAAAAACATGAAAATTTGGGAAAACAGGAGTCACACGGCCATGTGGCTAGGCCATGTAACATAACTCAGGCCGTGTGAACATTCGAAGTTGGGACACACGGTCGTGTCTCAACCCGTGTGTCCACCCGTGTGTGCATTCCAAATAGGGCCACACAGCCATGTCGCAGGACGTGTTCATAACCATGTCTATAATTGATATTGGGTCACACGGCCGTGTGCCAGACCGTGTGACAAACTATTTTAAGACACACAGCCATGTCATAGACCATCTCTCAGACCATGTGAAACCTGCACCTAAAATATAAATGACATAAGGCCATGCAAGGAGACCGTGTGTGGCTCACGACCGTCTGACGACCAGTGTCTCAAGCTGTGTGTAACATCCCGATTTAGGGCCTAGTCAGAATAGTGGTGCAAGACCACAAATCTGAGGTATATGAATGAGTTTTTGAGGTTTATGCTATGTATGCATGCTAGTGTGAAAGTTTCATAAAATAATTTTGTGAAATTGCGGTTGAATTGTCCAAAAAGGACTAAATTGAAAAAGTTGCAAAATGTGAGATTCTAGAAGCTATTTGTGTGAAATAGCTTTAGAATATTAATTAGAGGTCCTTAAATAGCAATTTTCCCAATTTCTAATTTTTGGACAAATTTGGGCATGGATGAGTTAAAATAGAAAGTTTATCAAAAAGGGCATTTTGGTCATTTAACAATTAAGTGATTAAAATAGGAGAAAAGATGACAAAATTCATTCATCTTCTTCTTCAAGGCTGCCGAAAATTTCAGAGAGCCATTGTTAAGGTTCTTCAAAATTTTCAAGCTTGCTAGTAAGTGCATCTAGCCTCGTTTTTGATATTCTTTGTATTTATGAAGTCCTTGTTGCATGAGTAAGCTATTTTTAGCTATTTGATGAGCTATGATGGATGTTCAAAAATGTGGCCATGTATGACATGCATGTATTTTGATGTTTTATGGAAGATTATGAAAGCTTGATGTAGTAGAAACATCTTTTGCTAAATGAGTTTCCATAGAAAATGCATGTAGGGACTAGTTTGTAAAAATCTTGAGTTTGGTCATACATGTGTGATGTAGTGAGAATTGATGATTGCTTTAGTTTAGTAAGTGATTCGGCTAAGCATGAAAGGCTAGAAAGTTGAATAAAAATCACTTTACGAGCCTTGGGCCAATAGTGTAATTATGAGAAAGATTTGGGGCAAAAGAGTAATTTTGCCAAAGTATGAGATGTGGGTCAACTTGGTCAATGTGTGTATTGAATAAGCTGATTTATTCATTATGGATCAAGAAAGACAAAGCCTGGATCGAAACCGAGGCAAGAGCAAAGTGGTGGACTAAATTGCACGTTTCTATACTTTTGAGTATCGAGGTAAGTCTATGCATAAACAATGCATTCATACTTACAATTTGTTAATGCTGGATAGTGTATAACATGGTTGAGAATGATTGAGAACCTATGTGGTTCAAGTGAAATGAATGGATAAATGATTAAGTAAGTAGATTGTGAATGTGTTGTGATAATGCTAAATGGTGGGCTAAGTGTGATACCATCCTAATGCATATTGACGATGAGCTGGCTATGTGCGATGCTATCGTTAGGTATATTATCTAGTGGGCTATGTGCGAAACCACTATGAATACCTTGTTGGTAGGCTAAGTGCGATACTACCTTATTAATTGATTGTGGTGGGCTTAGTGCGGAACCACCGAGAGATTTGCTGTGTGGATGTGATAGTGAGGAGAATAACTGTGTGGATGTATTATTGAGAATTAATGATGTGTTGTATATTGTGTAAATGTGATATTAAATGCAGGGGTGCATGTCAATGGTTATGAGTAAGTGACTCATGATGTGTTGAAAATGTGGTAAGGGATAGAAAGAGTAAGCATAGTTGTACATTATATGTTAGTATAATGCTAATTGTTGTTTAGCTTATACTATGTTGCTTAATTGTTTATGTGTAAACTTACTAAGCTCAAAGCTTACTCCCTTTTCTTTTCCCTTGTCTTATAGAGCAAAAGCGTTGAATCGAGATACGAGGATCAATTGGAAGATCGCCCACACTGTCAGCACACTCTGGTACATGAGACTCAATGTTTTGTATATGGCATGTATAGGGGCTAGACAAGTTAGTGAATTCTGTTGTATATGGCTATGATGTGTTGGCCTTTAGATGGATAATCTATTTTGTATAATGCCATAGTTGTTGGCACTTTATTATATGAAAAGACATAGTTATCTAATTGAGATTGTAAAATTTTGAGTTGATCATGGATGTGTTGAATGAGTGCGTGATTGTGTATGCTAGGAGGGTGAAAAGAACTTGGCAAATAGCTTTGTTCTTGTCCATGTGGGTAGACACACGGGCATGTGTCTAGGCCATGTGTGACAGACGGTCAGCCCATGGGCGTGTGACTTGGCCGTGTTTCCCCTGCATGTTAGTATTTTAAGTCAGAATAGACCACAGACTAGTCACATGGGCGTGTGCCTAGAATGTGTGTGTTAATCAGTGTTGGCCACGGGCTAGCCACACGGGTGTGTGTCTAGACTCTAGGCCGTGTTAAGGTAGTCAGTGTGCACCACGAGTGGAAGGCACGGGCGTGTGCCCTAACTGTGTGGCATTGGCAGGATGCTTGAGTTTTCATGCACGGGTAGTGAACATGGGCGTGTGTGACATGCACGGGCATGCCAAATCTTACACGGGCGTGTGAGCCCTGTATAGATGGAAAAATTTTAAGATCATAAGAGTTTTCGATGTGGTCTCGAGAGCCCTCGTGTGTTTGAGAGAGGCCTCGTAAGTCAGGATTGAGGTTGTTGTGATGGCCAAAGAGAGTGGTCATGTTGTGCCTAAGTGGCGATCTTAAGGTTTTTTATATGGTAACGCCTCGTGCCCGGTTCCGGCGTTGAATACGGGTATGGGGTGTTACATTTAGTGGTATCAGAGCTATGGTTTAGTCAGTTCTAGGACTACCGTAGCGGGTGTAATAGTCTAGCTATACATGCCATAAGTGTACGATGATAGTGTGGTGGCTTCTGATGATTTTTAATCTTGTTTTATATAGAATATGGATTCCGATCCATTGACTATTGATGAAGCAGCTAGTAATGCGTCGGCTCCTGCGCAAGAAATCGTGGTTCATTCAAAGTGGACCCGAGGCTAGGGTCAAGGGAATGGGCTGGGAAGCCTTTCTCCGGATGATGCGCAATTGGTACTCGGATTATGTTCGAGCGAACCCTAATGCTCAACCTCCTCCACCTCCTCCTCCTATACCTCAGCCAATTCCTATGGCTCCTCAAGGGATTGATGTAGTGAGGATATCGAAACCCCCGATAGATAAGATTAGAAAACACGGGGCTAAGGAGTTTAGAGCTAAGGTTGATGATGACCCTGAGAGGGTAGAGTTCTGGTTAGAGAACTCGATGAGAGTATTCGATGAACTCTCTTGTACACCTGAAGAGAGCTTGAAGTGTGTCGTATCCTTGCTGAGGGACCCGGCATACCATTGGTGGAAGACGTTAACTTCAGTGGTCCCGAGAGAGCGGGTGACGTGGGACTTCTTTCTGGAAGAGTTTCGGAATAAGTATATAAGCCAGAGGTTTACTAATCGGAAAAGGAAGGAATTCCTTGAGTTGAAGCAAGGAAGAATGTCAGTAGCGGAATATGAGCGTGAGTTTGTTAGGCTTAGCAAATACGCTCAAGAATGTGTGTCGACAGATACCATATTGTGTAAGAAGTTTGAAGACGGACTGAATGAGGACACCAAACTCCTAGTGGGTATTTTGGAGTTGAAAGAATTTGTAGTGTTGGTTGAAAGGGCAAGTAAGGCCGAAGAGTTGAGTACATAAAAAAAGGCTGTGAGTGAAGCCCGAGATGCTAGAAAGAGGCCGATGGGCAAGTCGTATCAAGCCCAGTCGAAAAGGTCCAAGAAAGTGAGTCCTAGGGCAACAGCACCAGTGGGTTATTCGCATCGAAACTTTGGCAATACTCATTCAGGTTCGAGAGTCCAAGCTACCTCGATGGAAAGTGTGGGCAATCCAAAGAACAAATCGGAGTGTCCAAGTTGTGGTAGATATCACACCGGGGAGTGTTGGGGTAACAGTCAAAACTGTTATAAGTGTGGTTCCCTCGACCATTTTATCTGAAACTGCCCCGAGAGGGATGATAAGGAAGAGAAGCTAGAGATGAGATCCAATGATGTGTCTGCATGGGGTAGACCACCAAGGAACCCGAGAGGTGGGAATAGTGGTAGAGGTGCATTTAGAAACTCTGCTGTGAGACCAGAGGGTCGGGCACCTGCGAGGACGTATGCCATTCGCGCTCGCGAAGAGGCATCCTCCCCTGATGTGATAACGGGTATCTTTTCTCTCTTTAACACCCTTGTTATTGCTTTAATAGATCCAGGGTCTACTCATTCTTATATTTGCATGAGATTGGCATCTAGTTTGAGTATGACTGTTGAGTCTACGGACTTTGTGGTTAAGGTGTCAAACCCGTTGGGTAAGCATGTGTTAGTGGACAAGGTGTGTAAGAATTGTCCTTTAATGATTGAGAGTCATTGCTTTTCGACAAACCTAATGTTGTTGCCGTTTGATGAGTTTAATTTAATCCTAGGCATGGATTGGTTGACTACCCATAGTGTCTTAGTGAACTGTGGTAGTAGATTTATTGATTTGAAATATGAGAGTGGAGATGTGGTTCGGGTTGAATCAGGTGGATCGGATAGTCTACCAGTGATGATTTCTTCCTTAGTGGATGACAAATGCTTGAGAAAAGGGTGTGAGTCCTATCTTGCTTTTGTGTTGAATACTCGAGAGGTTGGAGTAGAGTTTGAAATAGTGCCAGTGGTATGTGAGTATCCGGATGTATTCTTAGAAGAGTTACCCAGATTACCTCCAGTGAGAGAGGTTGAGTTTGGGATTGAGTTAGTTCCGGGAATGGCACCTATCTCGATTGCTCCATATAGGATGGCACCTTTAGAGTCGAAAGAACTGAAGGTTCAGTTGCAAGAGTTGACAGATAAGGGTTTTGTAAGACCGAGCTACTCACCGTGGGGTGCTCCGGTATTGTTTGTGAAGAAGAAAGATGGGTCTATGAAATTGCGTATAGACTATAGACAGCTTAACAAAGTGACGGTTAAGAATAAGTATCCTTTACCAAGGATTGATGATCTTTTTTATCAACTGAAGGGAGCTACAGTGTTCTCCAAGATTGACCTGAGGTCTGGTTATTATCAGATGAGAGTGAAAGAGCAGGATGTGTTAAAAACTGCATTTCGAACAAGGTATGGCCATTATGAGTTTTTGGTTATGCTGTTTAGTTTGACGAATGCACCAGTGATTTTTATGGATCTGATGAACCGTGTTTTCAGACCATATGTGGACAAGTTTGTAGTTGTTTTCATTGACGACATATTGATCTATTCTCGGAATGAGAGCGATCATGAAGAACATTCGAGAATTATCTTGCAAACTTTAAGAGATAAGCAGTTGTACGCTAAGTTTAGCAAGAGTGAATTTTGGCTCCGTGAGGTCGGATTCCTAGGACACATTGTGTTGGGTGATGGTGTTAGAGTTGACCCAAGTAAGATATCGACTGTTGTGGATTGGAAATCGCCGAGGAACATGTCAGAAATCAGAAGTTTCTTGGGATTAGCAGGATATTATAGACGTTTCGTAAAAGGGTTCTCTGTGATTGCTACCACGATGATGAAACTATTGCACAAAGATGTCAAGTTTGAATGGACTGAGACATGTCAACAGAGTTTTGAGAGACTGAAGACGTTATTGACTGAGGCACCGGTTTTGGTTCAACCAGAATCGGGGAAAGAGTTCATGGTTTACAGTGACGTATCGTTTAATGGTCTCAGTTGCTTGTTGATGCAAGAGGGTAAGGTAGTCGCATACGCCTCGAGGCAGTTGAAACCGCACGAGAAGAATTATCCGACTCATGATTTAGAGTTGGCTGTGATTGTTTTCGCGTTAAACATTTGGTGACATTACTTATATTGTGAGAAGTGCTGAATCTTTACGGATCACAAGAGTTTGAGATATTTGATGGATCAGAAGGATCTAAATTTGAGACTGAGACGGTGGCTTGAGTTGTTGAAAGACTATGAGTTAGTCATTGATTACCACCTGGGAAAAGCGAATATGGTTGCGGATGCCCTGAGTAGGAAATCCTTGTATGCTCTAAGAGTTATGAGGATGAGTTTGGCATTGTCTGATGATGGTGCTATTCTGGCAGAGTTGAGAGCTGAGCCACTATTTGTTCAACAGATATGTGAAGCTCAGAGAAATGACTGTGAGATGTCACTAAGAGAGATAAGCGTGAGTCGTAAAGTGATTTCGATTTTCGAGTGGGCTGGAATGGTTGTTTGTTGCATCGTGATGTAATTTGTGTACCTAGAGATGAGGAGTTAATCCAAAAGGTTTTGCATGAGCCCCACAAATGGATGCTTGTCAAGACATCCGGCAAAGTATAAAATGTATAATGACTTGAAGAAGTCTTATTGGTGGTCGGGTATGAAAAGAGATATTTCGTGAGTTCGTGACAAAGTGTCCGATTTGTCAACAAGTGAAAGCCGAGCATCAAGTGCCTTCGGGATTGCTTTGACCGTATTGGTACCCGAATAGAAGTGGGATCGGGTTACCATGGATTTTGTGACGGGGTTACCGATGACTCCGAAAAAGAGAGATGTTGTGTGGGTTATTGTGGATAGACTAATGAAGTCGGCTCACTTTATTCCAGTACGTGTTGATTATTCACTGGATAAGTTAGCTGAGTTGTATGTTGCAGAGATAGTGAGGTTACACGGTGTACCTGTATCTATAATATTAGATAGGGATCCGAGGTTCACTTCGAGGTTTTGGAAGAGGTTGCAAGAGGCTTTGGGAACAAAGTTGAATTTCAGTACTGTCTTCCATCCGCAAACCGATGGTCAGTCTGAAAGAGTGATTCAAGTTCTCGAAGATATGCTTCGATGCTGTGTGTTAGAATTCGAGGGTAGTTGGGAGAGATATCTACCTTTAGTCAAATTTGCTTACAACAATAGTTATCAGTCAAGTATACGGATGGCTCCGTATGAGGCCTTGTATGGTCGTAAGTGTCAGACTCCTTTGTATTGGACCGAGCTTAGTGAAAAGTGGATCCATGAGGTCGATCTAGTAAAAGAGACCGAGGAGAAAGTGAAAATAATCCGTAATAGTCTGAAAGTTGCTTCGGACCGACAGAAATCATACGCGGATCTGAAAAGAAAAGAAATTCAGTTTGAAGTGGGCGACAAAGTGTTTTTGAAAGTGTCCCCATGGAAGAAGATTATGAGATTTGGATGAAAAGGAAAATTGAGTCCAAGATTCATAGGGCCGTATGAGATTACAGATAGAGTTGGGCTAGTAGCATACCGGTTGGCTTTGCCAGTAGAGTTGGAAAAGATTCATAATGTGTTCCATGTGTCGATGTTGCGACGGTATCGCTCCGATCCTTCACATGTGATTCCTCCGACGGAAATTGAGATAAGACCGGATATGTCTTATGATGAAGAGCCGATTAAGATCTTGGCTCGAGAAGTGAAATAGTTGAGAAATAAGAGCATAGCACTAGTGAAAGTGTTATGGCAGAAACATGGTGTGGAAGAGGCTACATGGGAAACAGAAGAAGCTATGAGAGAGCAACATCCAAACATCTTTACTGATAAGATTTTCGGGGGCGAAAATCTCTAAAGGGGGAGAGTTATAACATCTCGATTTAGGGCCTAGTCGGAATAGTGGTGCGAGACCACAAATCCGAGGTATATGAATGAGTTTCTGAGGTTTATGCTATGTATGCATGCTAGTGTGAAAGTTTCATAAAACAATTTTGTGAAATTACGGTTGAATTGTCCAAAAAGGACTAAATTGAAAAGGTTGCAAAATGTGAGATTCTAGAAGCTATTTGTGTGAAATAGCTTTAGAATATTAATTAGAGGTCCTTAAATAGCAATTTTCCTAATATCTAATTTTTGGACAAATTTGGGCATGGATCAGTTAAAATAGAAAGTTTATCAAAAAGGGCATTTTGGTCATTTAATAATTAAGTGATTAAAATAGGAGAAAAGATGACAAAATTCATTCATCTTCTTCTCCGAGGCTGCCAAAAATTTGAGAGAGCCATTGTTAGGGTTCTTCAAAAATTTCAAGCTTGCTAGTAAGTGCATCTAGCCTCGTTTTTTATATTCTTTGTATTTTTGAAGTCCTTGTTGCATGAGTAAGCTATTTTTAGCTATTTGATTAGCTATGATGGATATTCAAAAATGTGGCCATGTATGACATGCATGTATTTTTTATTTTTATGGAAGATTATGAAAGCTTGATGTAGTAGAAACATCTTTTGCTAAATGAGTTTCCATAGAAAATGCATGTAGGGACTAGTTTGTAAAAATCTTGAGTTTGGTCTAAAAAGTGTGATGTAGTGAAAATTGATGATTGCTTTAGTTGAGTAAGTGATTCGGCTAAGCATAAAAGGCAGAAAGTTGAATAAAAATCACTTTACGAGCCTTGGGCCAATAGTGTAATTATGATAAAGATTTGGGGCAAAAGAGTAATTTTGCCAAAGTATGAGATGTGGGTCAACTTGGTCAATGTGTGTATTGAATAAGCTGATTTATTCATTATAGATCAAGAAAGACAAAGCCCGAATCAAAACTGAGGCAAGAGCAAAGTGGTGGACTAAATTGCACGTTTCTATACTTTTGAGTATCGAGGTAAGTCTATGCATAAACAATGCATTCATACTTACAATTTGTTAATGCTAGATAGTGTATAGCATGGTTGAGAATGATTGAGAACCTATGTGGTTCAAGTGAAATGAATGGATGAATGATTAAGTAAGTAGATTGTGAATGTGTTGTGATAATGCTAAATGGTGGGCTAAGTGCGATACCATACTAATGCATATTGACGATGAGCTGGCTATGTGCGATGCTATCGTTAGGTATATTATCTATTGGGCTATGTGCGAAACCACTATGAATACCTTGTTGGTAGGCTAAGTGCGATACTACCTTATTAATTGATTGTGGTGGGCTTAGTGCGGAACCACCGAGAGATTTGCTGTGTAGATGTGATAGTGAGGAGAATAGTTGTGTGGATGTATTATTGAGAATTAATGATGTGTTGTATATTGTGTAAATGTGATATTGAATACAGGGGTGCATGTCAATGGTTATGAGTAAGTGACTCATGATGTGTTGAAAATGTGGAAAGGGATAGAAAGAGTAAGCATAGTTGTACATTATATGTTAGTATAATGCTAATTGTTGTTTAGCTTATACTATGTTGCTTAATTGTTTATGTGTAAACTTACTAAGCTCAAGCTTACTCCTTTTCTTTTCCCTTGTCTTATAGAGCAAAAGTGTTGAATCGAGATACGAGGATCAATTGGAAGATCGCCACACTGTCAAAGACACTCTGGTACATGAGACTCAATGTTTTGTATATGGCATGTATAGGGGCTAGACAAGTTAGTGAATTTTGTTGTATATGGCTATGATGTGTTGGCCTTTAGATGGATAATCTATTTTGTATAATGCCATAGTTGTTGGCACTTTATTATATGAAAAGACATAGTTATCTAATTGAGATTGTAAGATTTTGAGTTGATCATGGATGTGTTGAATGAGTGAATGATTGTGTATGCTAGGAGGGTGAAAAGAACTTGGCAAATAGCTTTGTTCTTGTCCATGTGGGTAGACACACGGGCATGTGTCTAGGCCATGTGTGACACACGGTCAGCCCATGGGCGTGTGACTTGGCCGTGTGCCCCCTGCATGTTAGTATTTTAAGTCAGAATAGACCACGAACTAGTCACACGGACGTGTGCCTAGAACGTGTGTGTTAATCAGTGTTGGCCACGGGCTAGCCACACGGACGTGTGTCTAGACTTTAGGCCGTGTTAAGGTAGTCAGTGTGCACAACGGGTGGAAGGCACGGGCGTGTGCCCTAACCGTGGGGCATTGGCAGATTGCTTGAGTTTTCATGCACGAGTAGTGACCATGGGCGTGTGTGATATCCACGAGCGTGCCAAATCTTGCACGGGTGCGTGAGCCCTGTATAGATGGAAAAATTTTAAGATCGTAAGAGTTTTTGATGTGGTCTCGAGAGCCCTCGTGTGTTTGAGAGAGGCCTCGTAAGTCGGCATTGAGGTTGTTGTGATGGCCAAAGAGAGTGGTCATGTTGTGCCTAAGTGGCGATCTTGAGGTTTTAAATACGGTAACGCCTCGTGCCTGGTTCCGGTGTTGAATACGGGTAAGGGGTGTTACACCGTGTGCTCCCAATTTAGCCCCTAAAACGAGAGAAATTAATACCAAACCTTGCCCAACAAGATAAACCGTTTACAAACACATTCAATTGACCAAAACACACCCTAATGCATTCAAAACATACCAATTCAAGCATCCTATATGTTCTAACCAATATGTCATTCAAAGGCACCACATTTCATATACTAAAACCATTCATGAATAAGATTACAATACCACATCTCAACCATACAACATGGGTACAAAAGATAACTTTTTTTCAATCTATACCATCACAACTTACCAATTTAACTAGGCAAAACCATGACCATATTCAAAAGTGTTTAATCATATTCAAGCCAAAGGCAAAAGGCATTATGCATATCAAGGTTTAGCACAACTCAAAACATTACCATATTGCCAAATTAACAACAATTCGTATACATGTCAATACACATATCCCACACACACTATTTAGTTACTTCATTCTCAATTTTTACCACTTAGCCATACTTATTCATAAGACACACAAAAGAGACTAAATTCACCTATTAACACCAGTACTAAATTCACCTATTAACACCAGTGTATACCAACTAATTTCAAAACATATACATACGCAAGTAGGTTAAGCATAGGCTCGTAACATATCAAATTAATATACAACCCTATACATGTCATTTATAACCATTTCAATATATTCATAGGTTGCCAAAGTGGATCAATGGATAGTGTGATTGTGCTCTGACATTAATTCCAATCATTCGAGCTTTCCAATGATCTACAAAATAAATAGAACAACTGTATAAGCAACTAGTGCTTAGTAAACTCGTATAAAGGAAACTTAAACTTATTGAATACGTTAAACTAAGCAATCAAGCATAATTTAGCTTAGTCATAGTCCAAATTTCCTTTCATATACACAACAGCTCACATGGTTAGTTGGTGAAGCAATGCACATATAAATCCAACCAAATCATAGTATATAACATGTCAACATTTCCATTTCATAATTCATCATTCATACGTGTACCATGAACCATCTTTTCCTTTTAATTGCACATATCATTATAATTCCAATTCATTATTCAAAATATTATTTCATTTCATATATTCATGTACTCATTTAAGCTTTGTTTACCCGTTGAACCAAATAGAATAACATTGACTACTCACATAATATTCATATAACCATTTAATTCCTTAAACACACACAAACATCACTAGTTAACATATTTATAGATATATGAAACATATAATCACACCAAAGCATAAAAATTCATTAACAAACTATATTAGTCAAAATATCTATTTCATATTCATACTTATAATACATATCCCAACCGAAACATGTTACCTGAATAGCAAATGGTTGAAGGATGCCATGATGTCTTTTAACCATGGTCTTATTCATTCCCGATTTGATGCCATAGTGTCTTTCAACCATGGTCTTACTCATTTAAGTCATGTTGCCATAGTGTCTTTCAACCATGGTTTTATTCGTCTGAGTCATAATGCCATTGTAACAGCCCAGTTTAGACCTTAGTCGGAACAGTGGTTTCGAGACCACAAATCCGAGGTTGGAATAATATTTTAATATTATTTTTGGTGTTGATTATATGTGAAATAGCTTGTGTGAAAATTTTGTGTGATAATTTTATCGATTGTGTCTTTGAATTAAGAAAAGGATTTAACCGCATAAAGTGTAAATGTTGTGTCTTTGATTTTTAAGTGTTTAATTGTTGTTGTCTTTATAATGTGGAGGCCTTATGAGGCAATTAAACCATTATATATTTAGTGGATGGTGGATGGACATAAAAACCTTTAGATAATGGAAATGGAATAATAATAAAAGGGTTAGCTTGGTAATTAGTTAAATAAGTCATAAATAATTAAACAAAACATGAAGTGTTCATCTTTTTACACTACCTTTGCCGAAAATTGAAGAAGAAAAAGAGAAAGAAATAGGTCTTGGTATATTCAGTCATTGCTATCCTTGATTTAGGGTATGTTTGAGCTCGGTTTTCGATAATTTCTACGTTTTCGTAATCGTTTCTTCGTGCTCTAGCTAACCCATGTCTTAATTTTGAGAGTTAATGATGTTTTTGAAATATACCATTGATGAACATGTGAGTTCTTGAATGTTTGATGGAAGAAAATGAAAGATATGTGTTTGATTAAGATAGTTTGTCTTTGGAGTTTTGATGAATTTGTGTATTTTGGGCTAAATTGAGAAAAGTGTAAATTGAGGGACTAAAATGTGAAATAAAAGAAATGTGTGAGTTTGTATGAACACAAAGGAAATTCGGCTAAGCTTATGTGAAAGGAAATTATGTGAATTTGATGATTTTGTTAATTAGGGACTAAAGTGTCGAAATGTGAAAATGTGAGGGCTATTTTGTAAAATGCCCTAAATATGTGTGTTTGGACTAAAATGAATGATTTGGTAATTGAATGGATTGAATTTGAATGTGTATAGACCAAGAGAGGAGAGGTTCGGATCGAGATCGAGGCAAAGATAAAGTGCTCGATTGATCGACCATTTCGATAGTTCAACGTCGGAGGTAAGTTCGGACATAATACGAATATTTAGTTATGTTAAATGCTATGAAATGAATGTTATAATGATATTGAAATGTGGATGCTATGTGAGAGTTTGAGTTTGAGTTATGTGGCACTAAGTGTGCGTATTCGCAAAAGTGATTGAGATGTTTAGCACTATGTGTGCGAAATAATATAAAATTCAACTTTGTGGTTGGCACTGTGTGTGCGATACCGATTGAAGAGCGGTTTGATATAAATGCACTATGTGTGCGATGTTAATTAAGCTTCGGCTAAATATCTTGGCACTAAGTGTGCGATTGAATCGAAGAAGAGATGGAAGTTGATCGAAAGGGAAAAGTGAGTATTGAGTAGCAAATGTAATTGATTACTAGGTGTTGGCTAAGGTACGCTCGGAACCTACGTGATTGATGAATCTATGAATGAGATTATGAAATGTTAAATGAGCATTTTAGTTTTGGATGGTATTATATATATGTATATGTGAAATAATCTATGTGATGGTTTGTTTGATTTAAATGTGTTATGTTACGAACTTACTAAGCTTTGGAAAGCTTACTGTGTGATTTGTTTCTCTGCTTTGCAATGTCAGTAAAGCTAGCTCGGATCCGGGGATCGTCAGCATATCAATCACACTATCGACAATTTATTTTGGTACTTTTGGAAAGATGTATATAGATTAAATATGGCATGTACAGGCTAGAAGTTATGGTATGATTTGTGATGTTTAATCCTTGCCATGTGATTTGGCTTGGAAGTGAGATAATATTGAATTTGTGAATGAGCTATGAATGTGGTGTGTTTCATGACTTTGTGCTTGATGAAAGAGGTGGTTAAAAGATGAGTTTTGGTATGGATTTTATAATACTTGAATTACATATGTTTTGAGATGTATAATTGTCACTTTCAATGGACTTAGTTGTGATGATATTAGGTATGGAAGTAGATGGTAATGTAGATGGTGTAACACCCCATACCCATGTCCGAGACTGAGACTGGATACGAGACATTACCATACTTATACTTAAGGAAACATGTACTTACAGGCTGTAAAATTTTGTTTCGAAACAGAAACTTCTCTTTCTTAATCAAAACATACGTTTCATGGGCCTACAAGGCCTTAAACACCTATCCGGAAACTATCGAAACTCAATCGGGAACTTTTTCTCGAAACAGGGGTCACACGCCCATATGACTTGGGACACGCCCGTGTACCCCTAAGACATGCCCGTGTCTTCCACCCGTGGTTGACACTGACTAATTTCACACGGCCTTGACACGCCCGTGGCTTTGGCCCGTGTCCTAAACTTTGGCAATCTGACTTATCCACACGGTCCATACACACGCCCGTGTACTTCAGCCGTGTGGTAATTCAATTTACAAGTGCAAGGTGCAGACTTCACATGGCCAGGGCACACGCCCATGTGCTAACGGTGTAGCACACACGGCCGTGTGATTAGCCCATGGTCTATTCTGACTTAAAACACTAATGTGCAGGGGACACACGGCTTAGACACACACCCGTGTGTCTATCCGTGTGGGCACCTAGAGGCTATCTTCCCAGCCAATTGCCACCCTGATATCAAGATCAAACCAGTACTCAATTCATTAACTCAAGTATTACATCTAACATGAACGAGGATGCATACTTCATTGATAGATAAAAACATACATACTTAATCATTCATGACCCATCTCTTTGGTCATATACAAAAAGAATACTAAGCTTGATAGCCAACACTTTGGCTAATTCTAAAACATAACTCAAAATGAAAGCTTCCTATACATGCCATAGTTAATATAAACAACTTGGCTATACAAAAATAGCGATTGATAGTGTGCTCCGAGCTCCGATGATGATGATCCACGAGATTAGCTTGGCGGGACTACATGGAAAGAAAGAATTAAAGACGTAAGCATTTCACTTAGTAAGTTTGCATGTAATGTATATAACAACGTATATAAATGTATATACTTAACATACTCATTCATCATAAGCAAAGGCATTGCTAAGTTCACATGCTTGAGCTTACTTACTCTTAATGATTCTTACACTTATCATGGTACTTACTAGTATCGTGCTTGTAAGATAAACAAGGTACCTGTATCACTTACTCATATAGATTAGCATACTTTGTTAAGGTAAGAATAATCTTAACTTCATCATTCATAACATGAATAATACTCTTAGTTCACTATGACTAGCATACTTTGATGATAGCTTTACTTGCTTAACTTTCTTGCTTTCTCATTTATTCTTTACTCTTTTGCCCGATGAATTACTATGAATAATTGAGGATACTGAATCTCATCTCACAAATATCTCGATGCCAAAGCCATACCCTAGATATGGTCTTACATGGGATCTTTCAACTTGGTATCGATGCCATGTCTTGACATGGACTTACACGAAGTCTTCCTTGTGTTTTCCATTGGGAACTTACCATTGCCATATCTTGACATGGTCTTACTTGGTATCTTTACTCTTGAACGGGTTAATGCCGAGCCTTGGCTTGGACTTACATGAAATCTTCCTTGTTACTCACCAATGCCATGCCTTGGCTTGGAATTACATGGGATATCTATCTCATGATAGCTTTTCAATGCCAAGACTTATCTTGGACTTACATGACATCTTTACATGGAGACTCACCAATGCCATGCCTTAGCTTGGGCTTATATGGGTCTTCATCTCATAATAAATATTCAATGCCAAGACTTGTCTTGGTCTTACATGATAACTTGCTTGATTTCCGATGCCATGCCTTGGCTTGGTTTTATACGGACTTCCTTGTCTCATGTGATAGATCGAGTATCCTAAGTAATTCAACTTCAATCGGGACTTTCTCATACTTAATCTCGTTGATTTCTTTGTTTAGCATAGCATCAAAAATCTCATGGAATTAAGATATATTCTACATCATACTAAGAAATTCAATGATATTAATCATAAAGCTTAGAAATCATACAAACTTACCTCAATGTACAAAATATATGTAGAAATGCAATTTAGTCCTCGACTTTGTTCTTGCCTCGGTTTCGATCCGGGCTTCATTTTTCTTGATCTATAATAATAATTTAGCTCATTTAATACACACATTGACTAAATTGACTCTTAACTCATACTTCAAAAAAATTACCATTTTGCCCCTAAACTTCCTCATAATTACACTTTTGCCCCAAGGCTCGTAAAGTGATTTTTATTCAACTTTCGTGAACTCCATGCTTAGCTGATTCATTCTCTTAACTATAGCAACAATCAATTCTCACTATTTCTATCATGTATGACAAATTTCACAACTTTTACAAACTAGTCCTTACCAGTATTTTTCATGAAATTCATTTAGGAAAAGATGTTTATCTAACATCAAACTCTCATAATCTTTCATAAAACATCATTTTACAAGCATGTCATACATGGGTAGATTTATGAACATGAATTCTAGCTCAACTTATAGCTATAAATAGCTAATTCATAATACGAGGACTCCAAAAATACAAAGAATATTAAAAACGGGGTTAGGATGCACTTACTAGTAAGCTTCAAAAAATTGAAGAACCCTAGCTATGGAGTCTCTCAAATTTTCGGCACAAGGGGGAGAAGATGAATAAGATTTTTGTCATCTTTTCCCTTTTTAATCATTTAATTGATAAATGACCAAAATGCCCTTCTCACTAAACTTTCAAAATTTCTAACTCATGTCTATTTTTGTCCAAAATTTATGATTTGGGCAAATTTCTATTTAAGGACTTCTAATTAATATTCCAAAGCTATTTCATACCAAAAGCTTCTAGAATCTCAAATTTTGCAACTTTTGCAATTTAGTCCTAATGGACCATTCAATGACTATTTCATAAAATTTTTACATGAAACTTTCATACTATCATGCAAACATATCTTAAACCTCAAAACTCATTTTACTACTTCAGATTTGTGGTCTCGCACCACTGTTTCGACTCAAACCTAAATCGGGATGTTACAATTCTCCCCCTCTTAGGAATTTTTGTCCTCAAAAATCTTACCAGCAAATAGGTTTGAGTACTGGTTTCTCATGCTCTCTTCTGGTTCCCACGTAGCTTCCTCTATCCCATGTCTTTGCCATAACACTTTCACTAGGGCAATACTTTTATTTCTTAGCCGTTTGACTTCCCGAGCTAAAATCTTAACTGGTTCTTCACCATAAGTCATGTCGGGATGAATCTCTATCTCTGACGGGGCAATTATATTTGAAGGGTCTGATCGGTAGCGTCGCAACATGGACACGTGAAACACATCATGAATCTTTTCTAACTCTGATGGCAAAGCCAATTGATAAGCTACCGGCCCAACTCTCTTAGTAATCTCGTATGGTCCGATAAAACGTGGACTCAACTTGCCTTTACGGCCAAATCTGAGAACCTTTCTCCATGGTGACACTTTCAAGAAAACTTTATCCCCAACCTGATACTCTATCTCTTTTCTTTTTAAATCCGAGTAGGATTTTTTCTGTCAGAAGCAGCCTTTAAACTTTCTCGAATTACTTTCACCTTCTGTTCGATTTCTCTAACCAAATCAACCCCGTGAATCTGGTTTTCCTTGACTTCAGTCCAATATAAAGGCGTTTGACACTTACGCCCATATAAAGCCTCATTGGGCGCCATCTTCAAGCTCGACTGAAAACTATTATTGCAGGCAAATTCTACTAATGGGAGAAACTTTCCCAACTGCCTTGGAATTCAAGAATACAACACCGGAGCATATCTTCGAGTACTTGTATTAACCTCTCTGACTGACCGTCAGTTTGAGGATGAAAAGCTGTACTAAAACTCAATTTTGTACCCAAGGCCTCTTGTAACTTCTTCCAAAACCTGGAGGTGAATCTCGGATCTCTACCCGTTATGATTGACAAAGGAACTCCATGTAGCCTTACTACTTTTGAAACATACAAGTTTGCCAACTTGTCGAGTGAGTAATCCACTGCATGTGGTATGAAATGGGCCAACTTCGTAAGTCCATCAACCACAACCCATACAAAGATCTTTCTTGCTTGGTGACAACGGTAAACCCATTACAAAATCCATGGTGATACGATCCCATTTCCACTCGGGAATCGAAATGGGTTGAAGCAAACCCGAAGGTACTTGGTGTTCAGCCTTTACTTGCTGACAAATCATGCATTTGGAAACAAACTCTGAAATATCATTCTTCATTCTTGGCCACCAATATTGTTGCTTCAAGTCATTATACATCTTGGTACTACCCAGATGTATAGATAAACATCCGGTATGTGCCTCATGCAACATTTTCTGAATAAGCTCCTCCTTTCTCGGTACACAAGTTCTATCTTTGAACATCAAACCTCCATTGGGACTAATCTGGAAATCGGACTCAACATCTGTCTCGCACTGAGCTCTCTTGACTTGCAATTCACTATCTTATTTTTGAGCTTCAATGATCTCTTGGAGAAACATTGGTCTAGCTCTCAACTCAACTAGAATAGAACTATCGTCGGATAAAGTCATCCGCAAATTCATTGCCCTTAATGTAAATAGAGACTTTCTACTCAAAGCATCAGCGACCACATTCGCCTTTCCGGGATGGTAGTCAATGACCAACTCATAGTCTTTTATCAACTCTAACCATCTCCGTTGCTTTAAGTTCAACTCTTTCTACGTCATCAAGTACTTCAAACTTTTGTGATCAGTGAAAATCTGACATCTTTCACCATACAAATGGTGCTTCCAAATCTTCACTGCGAAGACTATCGCAGCCAACTCTAAATCGTGCGTCAGATAATTCTTCTCATGGGGCTTTAGCTGTCTTGAGGCATAAGTAATCACTTTGCCTTCTTGCATAAGTACACAGCCTAATCCGTTTAAGGATGCATCGCTGTATATCACGAACTCTTTCCCTATCTTGGGTTGTACTAAAACCGGAGCTTCTGTCAATAATGCCTTTAGTTTCTTGAAACTTTGATGGCATCTTTCTGTCCACTCAAACTTCACATTTTTCTGTAACAATTTAGTCATCGGAGTTGCAATCATGGAAAACCCCTTGACGAATCGTCTATAATAGCCAGCTAGGCCTAGAAAACTTCTAATCTCAGAGACATTCCTCGGTGGATTCCAGTCCATTATGGCCGAAATCTTACTTGGATCTACTCGAACTCCATCTCCCGAGACAATATGTCCCAGAAATCCTACTTTCTTGAGCCAAAATTCACTTTTACTGAACTTGGCATAAAGTTGATTTTCTCGTAGAGTCTACAAGACCGTTCGTAAATGCTCAGCATGTTCATTCCCATCTCGGTAATAAATCAATATGTCATCGATAAAAATGACTACAAACTTTCGAGGTATGGCCTGAAGATGCGGTTCATTAAGTCCATGAATATCGCAGGAGCATTGGTCAATCCAAAGGGCATGACTAAAAATTCATAATGCCCATACCTCGTTTGAAAAGAGGTCTTGGATACATCCGAAACCTTTACTCTCAACTCGTAGTACCCAGATCTCAAGTCTATCTTAGAGAACACAGTGGCCCCCCTCAATTGATCGAACAAATCATCGATCCTTGGCAATGGGTACTTGTTCTTTACTGTCACTTTATTAAGCTAACGGTAATCTATGCACAATATCATGGTGCTATCTTTCTTTTTCACAAATAAAACTGGAGCACCCCATGGAGAACAACTTGATCTTGCAAAACCTTTATCTGTCAAGTGTTGCAACTGTGACTTCAACTCTCTCAACTCCGTTGGAGCTATTCTTTAATGAGTAATAGAAATTGGTACAGTACCAGGAGCTAGCTCAATGCTAAATTCAATCTCTCTAACTGGTGGTAGTCCTGGTAATTCCTCGGGAAAAACATCCAAGTACTCACATACTATCGGTACTGACTCAATCTTTAACTTTGTTTCTCTATCATTCATCACAAAGGCCAAATATGCCTTATACCCCTTTCTTATGTATTTCTGTGCCGTCATATGAGAAATCATTACCGGTGATCTACCTTGTTCGTCTGGTTCTACGTGGAGAGTGTCCCCATTCTCACATCTCATCTCAATATATTTCTTCCCACAATTTACTATTACATCATGAGTGGTCAACCACTCCATACCAAGAATGATGTCAAACTCATCAAATGGTAACAACATAAGGTTTGCTTTAAAATAATGACCTCTAATCATCAATGGGCAATCATTACATACTTTATCGACCAGTACACTTTGGCCTAATGGATTAGACACTTTAATCACAAATTCTGTAGACTCTATAGGCATACTCATACTGGATACTAGTTTCATGCAAATGTAAGAGTGTGTGTGGATCCGGGATCTATTAAAGCAATAACTTTAATATCATGAAGAGAAAAGGTACCCGTAATAACATCAGGAGAAGATGCCTCTTCGCGAGCGCGAATGGCATACGTCCTTGTAAGTGCCCTACCCTCGGGTCTCACAACCTGCTCTTTAGGGTTACCTCTACCACTTGCTCCACTACCCGGGTTCTTCTGCGGTCTTCGTCTGACCATACTCCCAGATCTCGGGTTCTGTACTCTCTCTTCTTTCATCGTCTCAGGGAAATCTTTTATAAAGTGGTCTTGGGAACCACATCTGAAACAAGCATTTTCATGCGCTCGGCACTCACCAAGATGACGTCTACCATGACCTGTGGGCATTACGGTCTCATCGGATCGAATGTTCTCCACACTAGCGACTGAAGTAGTCTGTGCCTTATTTGCCGAATACTGTTTACCCTTGTTTCTACTTGAAAACCCTGTGGATGAAGCCGATTGGGTGGAGAAATCTCTTGACTTCTTCGAAGAGGGTTGGAATGACTTATTCCACTGTCTCTTTCTTGAGTCACGAGACTCCATTTCAGATTTTCTCTTCTCTTTTACTAGCTCTTCTGCTTTACAAGCCCGCTCCACTAACACAACAAATTCTTTTAATTCTAGGACAGCAACACACAACTTAATGTCCTCATTTAGTCCATCTTCAAATCTCTTGCTCATGATGGCCTCGGTGGATACACACTCTCGAGCGTATTTACTGAGTTATTTGATCTATAATAATAATTTAGATCATTTAATACACACATTGACTAAATTGACTCTTAACTCATACTTCAAAAAAATTACCATTTTGCCCCTAAACTTCCTCATAATTACACTTTTTCCCCAAGGCTCATAAAGTGATTTTTATTCAACTTTCGTGAACTTCATGCTTAGCTGCATTCTATTAACTATAGCAACAATCAATTCTCACTATTTCTATCATGTATGACAAATTTCAAAACTTTTACAAACTAGTCCTTACTAGTATTTTTCATGAAATTCATTTAGGAAAAGATGTTTATCTAACATCAAACTCTCATAATCTTTCATAAAACATCATTTTACAAGCATGTCATACATGGGTAGATTTATGAACATGATTTTTAGCTCAACTTATAGCTATAAATAGCTAATTCATAATACGAGGACTCTAAAAATACGAAGAATATTAAAAACGGGGCTAGGATGCACTTACTAGCAAGCTTCAAAAAATTGAAGAACCCTAGCTATGGAGTCTCTCAAATTTTCGGTACAAGGGGAAGAAGATGAATAAGATTTTTGTCATCTTTTTTCCCTTTTAATCATTTAATTGATAAATGACCAAAATGCCCTTCTCACTAAACTTTCAAAATTTCTAACTCATGTCCATTTTTGTCCAAAAATTATGATTTGGGCAAATTGCTATTTAAGGACTTCTAATTAATATTCCAAAGCTATTTCATACCAAAAGCTTCTAGAATCTCAAATTTTGCAACTTTTGCAATTTAGTCCTAATGGACCATTCAATGACTATTTCATAAAATTTCTACATGAAACTTTCATACTACCATCCAAACATATCTTAAACCTCAAACCTCATTTTACTACTTCAGATTTGTGGTCTCGCACCACTGTTTCGACTCGGCCCTAAATCGGGATGTTACAGATGGTTATTGAGTGCATGAAATGGCATGTTTGAGTGCATTTAAAAGCATGAAGCAGTCTTGTTATGTAGCTTGTTGGTAAAACCTTGTATGGGTTTCAAATTGGCATTGCAATGGCCTATTTTTCCTATACGGTTATGGCACACGGGGGTGCCTAGTAGTCGTGTGAATTAGTCAGTATATTGCCTAATAGTACACGGCCCTAGAACACGGGCGTGCCTAGTGGCCATGTGAAAGAGTCAGGATACTTGCCCTATTTTAGCACGACCTGGACACATGGGTGTGTCTGGTGATCATGTGAGGCACACGGCCTGATTGCACGGGCGTGTGACCTCAACAGTGTTAAAGAATATTTGAAATTTTGAAAACTTTCATTAGTGTTTGGTTTAGTCCCGACCCATTTTTAGCATGTTTTTGAGGTCTCGAGGACCTCAATAAGGGACTTTACGATTTTGTTATGATATGCTTTAATGATGATTGACTTTGTATTGAGAATTGATTGTGAAATGTTTCGATTGATCGATAACGCCTCTTAACCCTATTCCGGCGACAGTCTCGGGTTAGGGGTGTTACAATTTTATTGGTATCAGAGCTACGGTTTAGTCTATTCTCGGACTAACGTAGCGTGTGTGAGTCTAGCTATGCATGCCATATATGAAATTGCAATAGTGCGATGAATCCTGACAGTTATAAATGTGTTTTCGTATAGCAAATGGATCCCGATCGAGCAGTTGCTGACGATGTAGAGAGTAACGCGCCTGCTCCCGCTCAAGGGACAGCGCCAGCCACATCTAGGCCAAATGAAAGTAGTGAGGGAGGAGAGGCTAAGCAAGCCTTCTTCCGTATGATGAGTGAGTGGTTTTCGGAGTTCGTTCGAATGAATCCGGCTGCTCCACAACCTCCACCCCCACAAGTACCTGTTGTGCCTCAAGTTGTAGATTCGATCAGATTGAATAAACCTCTTGCGGATAAAATCTGAAAGTACGGGGCTAAAGAGTTCAGGGCCACAGCTGATGATGATGCCAAGAGAGCTGAGTTTTGGCTCGAGAATACCCTTTGAGTATTTGATAAGATGTCGTTGACTCCTGATGAATGTATAAAATGTGCTGTTTGGTTGTTGAGGGATACTGCGTATAACTGTTGGAAAACATTGATATCCGTGGTTCCGAGAGAGAGAATCACTTGGGATTTCGTTCAAGCCAAGTTCAGAAAGAAGTATATCAGTCAATGATTCATTGATCAGAAACGTAAAGAGTTTTTAGAGCTAAAACAAGGCCGTTGGACGATTCGAGTCACGAAAGCAGAATTTGTGAGATTGAGCAAGATATGCGGGAATGTGTTTCGACCGAAGCTAATATGTGTAAACGCTTTATAGAAGGATTGAATGAAAATATTAAGCTGTTGGTTGGAATACTTGACATAAACGAATTTGTGGTGTTAGTTGAAAGAGCATGTAAACCCGAGGAGCTCAATAAAGAAAAGAAAAAAGTTGATCCTAAAACTCGTGATGAAAGAAAAAGATCGATGAGTAAGATTTCTCAACCTTCGACGAAGAGATTTAGAGATACAAGCAACCGATCGCATACTTTATTTGGACATCCGAATAGAGATCGTGCAAGACTAAGTGTTGGTCCGAGAACTCAAGCTCCAATAGAATCAAGTGTGATAGTGCCAAAAGTAATAAACCTGAGTGTAGACAGTGTGGAAGACGACATATGGGAGAATGATGGGGCAAGTACAACAATAGAGTTTGCTATAAATGTAGATCACGAGATCACTTCATTCGAGACTGCCCAAAGATGGCTGAGGAAGAAAATGTTCAGAATGTGAGATCGAGTAATGTGACAGCTAGGGGTAGACCACCTAAAAATGTCGGGAATGTGAGTGGGAGTTATAGAGGGACTACTGATACAGCTGTGAGATTGGAGGCGAGAGCACCTGCCCGAGCTTATGCAATACGTGCACGAGAGGAAGCATCATCTCCAGACATCATCACTGGTACTTTTACTTTATTTGATACTGATGTGATTGCATTAATAGATCCAGGTTCAACTCATTCCTATGTGTGTGTGAATCTAGTATTGAATAAGACTCTACATGTTGAGTCTACTGAATTTATGGTTAGAGTATCGAACCCCTTAGGCAAGTGTGTCTTGGTGGATAAGGTGTGCAAGAATTTCCCATTGATGTTTCGTGATATATGTTTTCCGGCTAATTTGGTGTTGCTACCATTTGACTAATTTGATATAATTCTGGGTATGGGTTGGCTCACTCTGCATAATGCTATTATGAATTGTAAAAGAAAAAGTATCGAATTGAGAAGTCAGAATGGTGAGATAGTTCGAATTGAATCCAGTGATTTGAAAGGGTTACCAGCTGTTGTATCTGCAATGAAAGCTCTGAACTATGTGAGAAAGGGTTGTGAAGCTTATCTAGCATATGTGATTGATACAAAAGTGTCAGAAAAGAAAGTTAAATCTGTACCTGTGGTTAGTGAGTTTCCAGATGTGTTTCCTGAAGAATTGTCGGGATTACTTCCAATCAGAGAAGTTAAATTCGGTCTTGAATTAGTTCCGGGAACGACTCCTATCTCTATAGCTCCTTACAGAATGGCACCGACCGAATTGAAAGAGTTAAAATCTAAGTTGCAAGAGTTGACGGATAGAGGATTTGCACGACAAAGTTTCTCGCCCTAGGGTGCTCCTATGTTATTTGTGAAAAAGAAAGACGGTACTATGAGAATGTGTATTGATTACCGATAATTAAACAAAGTGACGATAAAGAACAAATATCCATTGCCTCGTATCGATGATTTTTTTGATCAGCTGAGAGGAGCTACAGTGTTTTCTAAGATAGACTTGAGATCGGGTTACTATCAGTTGAGAGTCAAAGAATTCGATGTGCCGAAAACTACTTTCAGAACAAGGTACGGACATTATGAATTCTTAGTGATGCCTTTTGGATTAACGAATGCTCCTGCAGTGTTTATGGATTTGATGAATCGGATATTTAGACCGTATTTAGATCGCTTTGTTGTGGTGTTCATTGATGATATTTTGATTTATTCCTGTGATAAGACGCAACATGCCGAACATTTAAGAATTGTGCTACAGACTCTACGTGAGAAATAGTTGTATGCTAAGTTTGGCAAATGTGAATTTCGGTTGTGTGAAGTTTGTTTTCTGGGGCATATTGTATCAGCTGCGGGAATACGAGTTGATCCGAGTAAGATTTCAGCTATTTTGGAATGGAAGCCTCCAAGAAATATGTCTGAAGTCCGTAGTTTTCTGGGACTAGCGGGATATTATAGACGGTTTGTGAAAGGCTTCTCGATGATTGCGACTCCGTTGACGCAGTTGCTACAGAAAGATGTTAAATTCGAGTGGTCAGAAAAGTTTCATCAGAGTTTTGAGCAATTGAAAGTGTTGTTGATGGAAGCACCAGTGTTAGTTCAACCTGAATCGGGCAAAGAATTCATAGTATACAGTGATGCATCATTGAATGGTTTAGGCTGTGTGCTGATGCAAGAAGGCAAAGTTATTGCTTATGCTTCGAGGCAGCTAAAGCCGCATGAAAAGAACTATCCGACGCATGACCTTGAATTGGCCGTAATTGTGTTTGCGTTGAAGATTTGGCGTCATTATCTATTTGGTGAGAAATGTCATATTTATACCGATCATAAGATTTTGAAATACTTGATGACTCAGAAAGAATTGAATTTGCGACAGAGAAGATGGCTAGAACTGTTGAAAGTTATGAACTTGTGATTGATTATCATCTGGGTAAAGCTAACGTTGTAGCTGACGCTCTGAGCCAAAAGTCTATATGTGCTTTGCGAGCAATGAATGCTCAGATAGATTTGTGTGATGATAGTATGGTTTTGGCCGAGTCAAAAGTAAAACCGATGTTTGTACGTCAGATTTTTTATGCCCAGAAAAGTGATGTTGAAATAATGGCTAAACGAACTCAGTGTGAATTGAATGTTGATTCAGAATTTCGAGTTGATAGTGATGATTATTTGAGATTTAGAAATCTGATTTGTGTTCCGAATAATTCAGAATTGATTCAGCTAATTTTAAACGAATCTCATAATAGCCGTTTGAATGTTCACCCGGGGAGTACGAAAATGTACAATGATTTGAAACAATTTTATTGGTCGCATGGTATGAAACAGGACATCTCTGACTTTGTGTCAAAATGTTTAGTTTGTTAGCAAGTTAAAGCTGAACATCAGGTTCCGTCCGATTTGCTACAACCGATCATGATTCCTGAGTGGAAATGGGAGAGAATTACGATGGACTCTGTGTCGGGATTGCCTTTGTCTCTGGGAAAGAAAGATGCAATATGGGTGATAGTTGACAGATTGACGAAATCAGCTCATTTTGTTCCGGTGAGAACATATTATTCACTTGATAAGCTAGCTGAATTGTATATTGCTGAGATTGTGAGATTGCACGGGGTGTCACTATCTATTGTATCTGACAGAGACCCAAGATTTAACTCGCGATTTTGGAAGAAATTACAAGGGGCTTTAGGCACAAAATTGCATTTTAATACTGCATTTCATCCGCAAACGGATGGTCAGCCCGAGCGAATTATTCAGATTCTGGAAGATATGTTGAGATGTTGTATTCTTGAGTTTGAAAGTACGTGGGAAAAGCATTTATCATTGATTGAGTTTGCATACAACAACAGTTTTCAATCTAACAATAAAATGGCACCGTATGAGGCTATTTGCGGTCGAAAATGTCGAACTCCATTGTATTGGACTGAGCTAAGTGAGAATAAGATTCACGGGGTTGATCTTATAAAAGAGACTGAGCAGAAAGTGAAAGTGATACGTGACAGTTTGAAAGCGGCTTCAGATCGTCAAAAGTCTTATGCAGATTTGAAACGAAAAGATATTGAATTCGAAGTTGGCGATAAAGTGTTTTTGAAAGTATCTCCGTGGAAGAAAATACTTCGATTTGGCCAAAAAGGCAAGCTGAGCCCGAGATTCATCTGACCGTATGAAATTATTGAGCAAGTTGGGCTAGTTGCTTATAGATTGATGTTACCACCAGAGTTAGAAAAGATTCATAACGTGTTTCATGTGTTGATGCTTCGACGGTACAGATCTGACCCGTCTCATGTGATTGCTCCTACTGAGGTTGAGATTCAATCAGACTTGTCGCATAGTGAGGAACCGATTCGAATATTGGCACGAGAGACTAAAGAGTTGAGAAACAAAAGAATTTCCTTAGTGAAAGTGTTATGGCACAAACACGGAATTGAAGAGGCTACGTGGGAGTCTGAAAACACTATGAGAGAGCAATATTCGCATCTATTCACTGGTAAGATTTTTGGGGACGAAAAACCCTAAGGGGGGAGAGTTGAAATAGCCCGGTTTAGACCCTAGTCGAAATAGTGGTTTCGAGGCCACAAATTCGAGGTCGGAATAATATTTTAATATTATTTTTGGTGTTGATTATATGTGAAATAGACTGTGTGAAAATTTTGTGTGATAATTTTATCGACTGTGTACCGAATTAAGAAAAAGGATTTAATCGCATAAAGTGTAAATGTTGTGTCCTAATTTTTAAGTGTTTAATTGTTGTTGTCTTTATAATGTGGAGGCCTTATGAGGCAATTAAACCATTATATATTTAGTGGATGGTGGATGGACATAAAAACCTTTAGATAATGGAAGTGGAATAATAATAAAAGGGTTAGTTTGATAATTAGTTAAATAAGTCATAAATAATTAAACAAGACATGAAGTGTTCATCTTTTTACACTACCCTTGCCGAAAATTGAAGAAGAAAAAGAGAAAGAAATAGGGCTTGGTATATTCGGTCATTGCTATCCTTGATTTAAGGTATGTTTGAGCTCGGTTTTTGATAATTTCTACATTTTTGTAATCGTTGCTTCGTGCTCTAGCTAACCCATATCTTAATTTTCAGAGTTAATGATGTTTTTGAAATATACCATTGATTAACATGTGAGTTCTTGAATGTTTGATGGAAGAAAAATGAAAGATATGTGTTTGATTAAGATAGTTTGTCTTTGGAGTTTTGATGAATTTGTGTATTTTGGGCTAAATTGAGAAAAGTGTAAATTGAGGGACTAAAATGTGAAATAAAAGAAATGTGTGAGTTTGTATGAACACAAGGGAAATTCGGCTAAGCTTATGTGAAAGGAAATTATGTGAATTTGATGATTTTGTGAATTAGGGACTAAAGTGTCGAAATTTGAAAATGTGAGGGCTATTTTGTAAAATGCCCTAAATATGTGTGTTTGGACTAAAATGAATGATTTGGTAATTGAATGGATTGAATTTGAATGTGTATAGACCAAGAGAGGAGAGGTTCGGATCGAGATCGAGGCAAAGATAAAGTGCTCGATTGATCGACCGTTTCGATAGTTCAACGTCCGAGGTAAGTTCAGACATAATACGAATATTTAGTTATGTTAAATGCTATGAAATGAATGTTATAATGATATTGAAATGTGGATGCTATATGAGAGTTTGAGTTTGAGTTATGTGGCACTAAGTGTGCATATTCAGAAATGTGATTGAGATGTTTAGCACCGTGTGTGCGAAATAATATAAACTTTGACTTTGTGGTTGGCACTGTGTGTGCGATATCGATTGAAGAGCGGTTTGATATAAATGCACTATGTGTGCGATGTTAATTAAGCTTCGGCTAAATATCTAGGCACTAAGTGTGCGATTGAATCGAAGAAGAGACAGAAGTTGATCGAAAGGGAAAAGTGAGTATTGAGTAGCAAATGTAATTGATTACTAGGTGTTGGCTAAGGTACACTCGGAACCTACGTGGTTGATGAATCTATGAATGAGATTATGAAATGTTAAATGAGCATTTTAGTTTTGGATGGTATGATATATATGTATATGTGAAATAATCTATGTGGTGGTTTGTTTGATTTAAATGTGTTATGTTACGAACTTACTAAGCTTTGGAAAGCTTACTATGTGATTTGTTTCTCTGCTTTGCAGTGTCAGTAAAGCTAGCTCGGATCTAGGGATCGTCAGCATATCAATCAAACTATCGGCAATTTATTTTGGTACTTTTGGAAAGATGTATATAGATTAAATATGGCATGTATAGACTAGAAGTTATGGTATGATTTGTGATGTGTAATCCTTACCATGTGATTTGGCTTGGAAGTGAGATAATATTGAATTTGTGAATGAGCTATGAATGTGGTGTGTTTCATGAATTTGTGCTTGATGAAAGAGGTGGTTAAAAGATGAGTTTTGGTATGGATTTTATAATACTTGAATTACATATGTTTTGAGATGTATAATTGTCACTTTGAATGGACTTAGTTGTGATGATATTAGGTATGGAAGTAGATGGTAATGTTGATGGTTATTTAGTGCATGAAATGGCATGTTTGAGTGCACTTAAAAGCATGAAATAGCCTTTTTATGTAGCTTGTTGGTAAACCCTTGTATAGGTGGCAAATTGGCATTACAATGGCCTATTTTGCCTACACGGTTATGGCACACGGGCGTGCCTAGTAGCCGTGTGAATTAGTCAGTATATTGCCTAAGAGTACACGGCCCTAGAACACGGGCGTGCCTGGTGGCCGTGTGAAAGAGTCAGGATACATGCCCTGTTTTGGCACGACCTGGACACATGGGTGTGTCTGGTGATCGTGTGAGGCACACGGCCTGATTGCACGGGCGTGTGACCTCAACAGTGTTGAAGAATATTTGAAATTTTGAAAACTTTCATTAGTGTTCGGTTTAGTCCCGACCCCTTCTAGCATGTGTTTGAGGTCTCGAGGACCTCAATAAGAGACTTTACGATTATGTTATGATATGCTTTAATGATGATTGACTTTGTGTTGAGAATTGATTGTGAAATGTTTCGATTGATCGGTAACGCCTCTTAACCCTATTCCGGCGATGGTCTCAAGTTAGGGGTGTTACAGCCATAGCGTCTTTCAGCTATGGTCTTACTTGTTTGCAGTATGATGCCATAATTTCTTTCAACTATGGACTTATTTAATTCCGGTATAGTGTCAAAGTGTCTTTCAACTACAGTCTTAATCATTTCCTTCAAACAAAAAAATTTTGATTCACATATATACACAAATAGATATTAAATTTACTAAAACAGTAGCTAATTGAATTAACCAAGTTACGATCTTACCTCGATTAGAACAGTTGCTAAAACGGAGTTGACAACTAGTCTGAAACTTTAGCTTTTCCTCGAGTTAAATCCAATTGTAGTGTTTCATGATCTAAATAATAATTTTCATTCAATTACACCATTAAAATAGCTTAAAATAAGTAATTTAACTTATAACCCTTAACAATGAAAATTTACAAAATTACCCTTAAAATTTACCTTTTATGCAATTTAGTCCCTAAATCTAAAACTTCCAATTTAACCATTTTTAATTAAAATTCATGCTAGAATATTTTTACCTAGTCTTATAATATCCCATAATTTATCATCAAGTCACAATATTTTTCTTGAATTTTAAAATTTTCATAAATAAGTCCCTAAACCTTAAAATCATCAAAAATTACTTAACAAATTATGTCTATTTAACATTAAAGCTTAACAATCTACCATAAAACTTCAAAAACATATCAAACTCATCCATGGCATAATCTATAACATTTAACAGTTTTACAATTTGACCCTCGAGTTAACTAGATTAAGCTAATACGAACTCAAAAACATAAAATTTAAAAAAAAAAAAACTAATAGCTTAAGGACTTACATGCATGAGAAATAGAAAAACAAAAGCTTAAAGAGGCTAAAGCCATGGAGTTTCGGTAGAAAACCTCAAAATAAGAAAGATGATATGTTTTTTTTTTATTACTTTATCTTTTGTTTAATTTAATAATATTATTATAAATCATATATTTTTTAATTTAGTTCTCCACTAACCGTACCTACTTTTAATTATGGTATAATTATCATGTAATTCCACTCCATTTAACAAAATAATCCATTTAACTAATAAAAAACAATAGCTAGTGAATTTTGCAACTTTTACGATTTAGTCCCTTTTGCTTAATTAACTATTTAAACGTTAAAATTTCTTAACCAAAATTTTTAATATGACCCTAATAAAACTTTGTAAATATTTAATAAAATATTTATGGCTCAATTTGTAGAAACAAGGTTCCGATACCTCTTTTTCTAAAACCACTTGACTTTTGAAACATACCACTTGAACCTAATTGTTCTTTTAATTAACAAAATTTATTAAATCAAATTTCAATAATATGATATTTGGCTTATAAATATTAATTAATAATATTTATGAATTCTCTTGTTAGATTTGTGGTCCTGATACCACTATTTCCGACACCACTGAAAACGAGCTGTTACATGACATCATTTTCTTTTGTAAAATTCGCTTTAGATTCTACAACTTCACCTTTCTCTTTAAACTACCAGCCCCAATTAGAATGACTGGGAACTTTGAATCGAGTGCATCGATACCAGCAATCTCTTAATTCATGATTGGGCTTTTTACAGATTCGACACTGTGAGCCCGACTTCTGCTCACCCGAATATGACTTCCTTCCATGTCCCATGCCACGACCTTAACCCAAGCCTCTTCATCCTCTACTCGATGATCCTCTGGTAGGTGATTTGTATAGCCATTGACTCTATTTTCATGTGCCTCCGGAGAGCTAAACAACTTGTACTGAGTTAGCTGTGATTTATCCTTCGGCTCCTTGATCACAACAAAATTGTTCTTGAATTTTTGCGACAGAGACCTGATAACTCTTTCCACTGATTTCTTCTTAGGGATTGTATCACCACAACCCTTAATTTGGTTAACACTCTCAACCACCCTCGAACAAAAGTCTTTAACAGATCCAGTTTCCTTCATTGATAAATTATTGAAACTTCTCCAATAATTCTGTAACTTAATGGAGATTACTTTATCAACCCCTTTAAACTCCTTCTTCAAAACATCCTATGCTTCTTGGGCACTTTTAATGCTGAAAATCTTGGGGTAGATGGATTTACTCACACCCTGTTGAATAATTCACAAAGTTGTCGCATTCTTCTTTATATTCTTATTCAATTGATGCTCATGTTCTTCTTTCTCATCTAATTTGGACTCGACTTAATATCCTTACTCCACCATGCCCTAAAAATCTTGAGAAACGGATATGATCTCCATTTGGGAGCTCCAATACTCATAGTGTTCTCCTTCGAATATTGGTATTTGAATGGGGGAATTGACGAAGAACATTAAAGGGTTTGAAGAGGCCATATTGGCTATTCATACCAAAATTTTTTGGAGACAACAAAGGATAGTAGATAAAGGATTATGATTAACTGAGGAATTGATTTGATATTAAGGGGTCAATTTTTTTCTGTTCTACATTTTAACTAATACAGACACAACACACTTATATATTACTCACAAGAACCTTCTAGAGTGACTAATAAATACTCATAGGGATCTTAACCCAACTACTCAAACTCTCTAGATTCATGAATGTGAACTACTCAAATTCTCTAGATTCATGAATGGAAATTCCAAATTAACTCTTAACAAATTTCATCTAGAGAGAGCTCTGATTTTGTGTTTTCTTGGCGATTTTATGTTAGTTTGTCGGTGGTTGTAAGTTTAGAAAACTATTAAAATAATATATTTCATATTTAGAAAGGTTTTGGATGAATTCGTGAAGTTTTGAGTTTATTCTTGTAATACCCTCAACCCAATGCGATTAACCGGATTCAGATCTTGAGTGTTACCATACAAATATAGACACAAGCTTAATTTACTTATGCGATTTACAAATAATGACAACTTTCTTAACTACAAAATTTCAAACTAAAATACATGAGTAAATACAATGAGTAAATACAACTACAACACAAGGTAGTTAAATTACAATGATATTTAACATTGAATCCTAATCTATTACAGACACCCCAAAGCATGGATTTCTAAGTGGATATTTAAACTTCAAATGCACTGCTAACTCGCTCTGTATGCATAATGACTCGATACGCCACTTATTGGCGTAGCCTTAGCATCGTCCCTCCTGGCACAGAGTCATATCAATTTACCTTTAACATATCACACACAGAGGTAAGTTCATAAGAACTTAGTGAAGAAAACGTCCTTTACCTGCACAATGCTTGCACATTGTTAATGAAGAATTGTTATGACGTTCTTATTACTCTGGTCTTTAAACTTGTTTTTGGCAAATACTTTTCTTAGAATTTCATTCTTCATTCTCTATGGATATCACACCCTACTCTGAACTCATTACTTACCCATCAACATCTTCGATGCACCACTTACCTCTTTGAATCGGATCTTTCATAAGTCTTTACCCATTTCCATTAAATAGGTCTATACGACCAAAACACCGTTACTTTTGTATACGTAACTTAAAGCCATCATTTCACCACATTTCATGTTTGATCACATATACAAATAACAGATACCTTCCTTCAGTTATAAAATTAGAAAAATCCTTATTCAGAATATGCTTCTTTTATGTTTGCCCATAATCCCTTCTGCATCTCATCCCTTCATTATTCACAGTCAAATCATGGTATTGCATAACACTTTACCGTATCCCATAAAGATAGTATGCCTTTTTGACCTTTCTAATCACACTTACAGGCCAAATTGATCGCACTAAAATAGCTTAATAAAGAATTCATCACATGAATAATTCTTTTAATGTACGTCATTGAGAGTCTTATCATTACACGCCAAGAGCATCTCTTTTCAGAGTTTACCATGGAGACTATGCTATTAGTGTGCACCACAAGGGCATTCGTTTCAGAGATCGCCACAAAAGCTTCCATTTCGTGATTTACAACAAAGGCTTTCTTTTCATGGTTTGCCACAAAGGCTTTCAATTCATTTTATGCCACAAAAGGCTTTCTTTCATATAACGCCACAAAGGCTTTCTTTCATATTACACCACAAAGGTTATTCTTTTCATATTACGCAACAAAGGCTTTCCTTATCTGTCGTGTTTTTGCCATATGGATTTGCCTAAACTCACATATGTGAGGTTTTCCTATTATTGCATGGGACATGCAGAGAACCCCTTTAGGTAATAGCCTTCCTTTAAGTTCCTTTAAAAAATTTCATGGCCATGGATTTTTCCTTTCAAAATTCATGTTGAAAGTCCCGACAGACCCCTTTAGACAATACCACAAATACAGACACAGACTCACTTCATAGACCATTTGTGCACTAACGCAAACCACATTCATATTTTAACAGATCATACCTCATAGCATACATTCGAGACATACATATGTGGTCAAACCTAATCTTTTCAAATTCCATACCATAACACGCATTCTATTTTCAACAATCATTCACACAGCTATATAACCATCATACCACATTTTTCTAGCTCTGGTTTCATTATTCAATCAGTTTCTACAGGAATGTTTCATATGAATAATATTCATACAAGAGTCAACTTAGAAACTCACTTGATTCTCACCTACTGTAGTACAAGACTCCAGATCCAGACTCCCATCGTGCAAATCAGCAGCAACTACTTCTACAAAACATAGAAACCCATCAAGATCTATCCATATACCCTTTTTTCCATCATTTCTAACACTGGAAATCCCCAAGCAAAGCCTTATTTCTTTATCTTATTGATTTACCAGATCTAACAGACATACTCTTTCGTAACATAACATACAGAGTCGTAAATCTTACCTTGACATAGAATAATCAATGATGAAGATCCTAATCTACAACTCTAGCTCTAAGGAGAAAGAAATATTGTAGGTTTTCTTAGTTTCAGGTAACAATAATTCTTAAAGAAGGAAAAAGTAAAACTTCCTCTTTTTCTAACTCGAGTATCTAAATATCTAACTTAAGCCTTTATTGAAACTTCACACGTGTCACAAAATGTCACCACTTCCTTTATAAATGGTTTACAGCTATGAAAACCCAATTTTTTATATTATCTCTAGTTCACCTTGTCAGTTAGTTCCTAACCAATTAATTTACAACGTAACTAGCACAGTAACTCAGTGAACTAGGCGTACAACACCTTTGATGATAACTCCTACATACAAGATTCTCAATACTCTTACCAATCTCTTATTCTTTACGAGTTAATACATTTTGAGAACAGTCCTTGCATAATATTCTAAAGTCTGCTATGCGCTCGATCTATACACGAAAACAATAATTGGGCGGATAGGCTGCGCCCCACAGATATCTCTCATACTACTCGCTCGCACATAGGACCTGCCAAAACTTAGTGTTACAATTTTAGAGAGAGAAAGAGAGTAAGAATTATTTGTGTATTTACTAGAATTAGGAAAATTTTAGAGTATTAATAAGTTATGGATCATTAGCAAACTAATAGATTTTAGTTTTGAGAAGTTTCAATTAGAGTTCTCTTAAGTGGTTTAAGAAGTAAAATTATTGTCTCATTTGATTGAATAGTATCATTTCATTATATTTAGGAGTTTTTGTTGTTGTTTATTTTTATTCTAATTTGGTTTATTGTTTTGATGATGAATTTGGCGCTAAAGAAGTTTGTAAAAGTTGGAAGGCAAAAAGGAATGAAAAAGTAGTCAAACCTTAGTTGGTTTAAGTTTATGCATTCTAATTTTTTATATGCTCCATGTTTGTGTCTAAATTGCTAGCCTAGGGATTAATTTTGTGGTATTAGTGTCATATGTTTTATTGGTAAGTAATATGATATGTATATGGAGCTTAAGTTGATTTATGATGAACTAAGTGAATGTTATTGATTGATATATTTTCTTGAAAATGCCTAATGAAAATCATGTTGCTTCTAATTCATTGATATGTTTTTTATGTTGATCATGTTGGAAAAACATGTTTCTAATTGTTAATGACCCTAGTAAATAGTATTGGATAGTTCTTATTTATAGTGGGCATACCATAAAATATGTAGAGCTCTTTAAAAAAAAATTGTGTTTATGAGTTAGCTTAGTGTGCCCGAGAGATTTGTTTTGTGGTGGTTTACACAATTCATAGGGAATGATTGGTTAAGTCATGTTACACACACACATACACACACCAAGATTCATTTTATTTTGTACCTTACTATTGTGCTTATGCACTACATTTCGCTGATTTGGTTGGATATTTATGTATCAATTTACACTTCCAAGTTCAATTAATAGACACAATCATTTAATAATAAATGTTAATGGTATTTGATATGTGAAATTGTTGGTGAATGATCATGTTGGCATGAATTGTGCATTGCTATTAAATATACTATAGTGGTTTACATGTATATTTCAAATCATGTAAGTTTTAAATGACATTTTCATTATGATCAATGGTGATATGATATTGTGTATTAATGTTTATTTAGTATATTTTCAATTTAGCTTAACCACAAAATTTATTAGAAATTTGATATGCACCATTAAGCTTAATAGAAAAGCTTAACGTGCAGATTTGTTCTGCACACAGGATCAGGGGGTTCATAATCATTTCTTGGGTATGAGCATCATCATTCTCAAGAGTCTCAACTGATTTTTTTTATTTTGTAATGTCACTTTGGACTTACCATTAGACCCTTTAAAAAATCAACTTGATAGAGTCTTCAATATCAAAGGAATCAATAGATATCTTCTTATTGTAATCTTCTTTATAAATTAAATCTCTTCAAATAAAGAAATTCTATTCCATCTTCAAAATATCCTTGCTTGACTTGATTTCCTCCACAGTTTGACTTTATCAATGAACTGTTAAAAATCCTTAAAAATGTGCTTTTAAAGAGTATATCAATTTTGATAATAAAAAAAATGTCAACCAAATATGACATAGTATTTTAGCTTGCTAGATGCAAACTAAATTGCGATTTCAATTGCATCTAGCCCATGTAGCTCGTACTAATAGAGCTGATCATGAAATTCTGTATAAAAGGGAAGATCAACCATAGAGAGATGTGAATTGTGAGCATCTGTACACTAAGAAAAAGAGCTTTCTTATTTGGTTTGTTTAAAATTTACATTGATATTTGGAGAGGATGTTTTACAGCCTTTGGGAGGAACGCTTTCTGAAGTGCAAAGGGATCTTGCAAGTATCACAACATGGAGACTGTAGTAATCGTATGAGGTTCTAGATTGACTAAATTTTCATCAATGGTTGTTTATTCTTGAATGGCGGATTGATTCTGGGCCTAACCCTATAAATGGATATATTCATCAAACTAGGTAAACAATGTGTTTCTTGTGTTTCAAGTTTCATGAAATTTTCTCGAAATATTATTCACGGAATTACAACACCGTTAGTAACTCTACATTTCACTAACGATTCACTCAAAACATTGACCAACCAACGATAATCAATTTTAATATATATATATATATATATATATAAATTGAAAACAGAAAAAAAAAAACAATCAAAAGAATTGAAAATTAAAACCGAACCGGAGGGACCAATCTGTCAGATTCGGGTTGTTTTCACGTCCCTACAAATAATTTATCTATGCTGTTGTCACACGCTTCGAAACAAACTTGCTTTCATATTATACATTTATACTAGAATTACAGTCTGGACTCTCGACACACACAAAGGAGAAGCTCCATATTTTCTCTGTAATTAATTCATGGAGGTCGTCAAGGAATCTGAACCAAACACTGCCACCATGAGAAAAGCTCTGCTAGTAATAAACTGCATCATCCTTTCTATAGGTAACTGTGCAGGTCCACTTATGATGCGCCTTTACTTCATCCATGGTGGGAAACGAGTCTGGTTCTCGAGCTGGCTCGAGACGGGTGGTTGGCCCATCATCCTTTTCCCAATCGCTTGTGCTCACTTTTACCGTTCGAGGACCCAACCCAGTTCAGAAAACAAGCTTTTCTTCATGAAACCACACTTGTTCATTGCTGCCGCCGTCATTGGAATCCTCACTGGCCTTGATGACTACCTCTACGCCTATGGGGTCGCACGCCTTCCAGTTTCAACTTCATCTTTAATCATTGCCTCGCAGTTGGCTTTCACCGCAGGGTTTGCTTTCGTTTTGGTGAAGCAAAAGTTCACTTCTTATTCCATAAACGCCGTGTTTCTGTTAACGATCGGATCAGGCGTTTTAGCCATGCATACCAGCAGCGACCGTCCTGCGAATGAGTCAAACAGGGAATACGTTTTGGGATTTCTGATGACCGTCGGTGCATCGGCTTTGTATGGGTTTATTTTGCCTTTGGTGGAGTTAACTTACAAGAAAGCAAAGCAAGAAATCAGCTACGCACTTGTGATGGAGATTCAGATGGTGATGTGTTTGTTTGCTACTGGTGTTTGCACCATTGGCATGCTGGTTAACAACGATTTCAAGGTTCCTTTTTTTGTCTCTTTCAATCTTAAACTCTTGCCGGCCTACGTATATTCCATTTCCATCAAATGAAAAGTGAAACTTATTACTATTACTATAAACATAGTTTAATTGATTTCTAATTCTTGAGATATGTAAGTTACAACTTTCTTTCAATGGGTCTGTTTCTGTTTCCTGTTTATCGAAAAGATTAAAAGCTAAGATATAACCCAAACCAAAGCCACTTTCATAAAGTAGCTGCTTTATAATTCTATTCTAAAGCGGAGAGAGAAATAACCATTAATTTACGGGTTCTATTTTGCAGGTAATTCCAAGGGAAGCAAGGGAATACGAGCTCGGGGAAGCAAAGTATTACATAGTCGCGATTTGCAGTGCAATGATATGGCAATGTTTCTTCTTGGGAGCAATAGGAGTCATCTTTTGTGCTTCATCTTTGTTATCAGGAATCATAATTGCTGTTTTATTACCCGTAACTGAGATTCTGGCCGTAATTTTCTACAACGAAAGTTTTCATGCCGAGAAAGGTGTTGCGCTTGCACTCTCTCTTTGGGGCTTCCTTTCTTACTTCTACGGTGAGATTAAGCAATCCAAGGAAAACAAACCAGCTCTTGAAACCGAGATGGCTTCTGTTCCCAATCGACAGGAAAGTGTGTAAAATATGGTAGATCCATCCGCCCGAGTCCACCACTTCCGACTACTTCCATCTTCGGCTGCCTAAGAGTTTACGCCAAAATTGCTCGAAACATTTATCCTAGTTACTTAAGTGAGAAATTAGTCAATTAATTATCTTTACGTATGAACATGTAAGAGTTCGGTTCCCTACGATTTCAGGGTTTTAAACATTATATGGCAACTATTAATACTATTATCTTTTCATTTTTTCTTCATTTCCGAATTTAACAAAAAAATACGTCTATCATGGCGTCATGCATGCCCTTTTTTCTCAATGTAGGAGTATATAAAATATAATACATTTATTTCCTACAAATAGGCTATCGATCGATACAAATACGCCAAGACGTATAGGTCCCATTCACCCAAAAATGCGTAGACTGGAAAATATTTTCTGACGTATGCAGGGCTATCAAATGTTTTGATTTAGGAGCTTTAAAATTTTAAAAAAAAAAAAATTAATAAAAATAAAATTATACTTTGACTTTCTTAAAATTAATAAAAATTTAATTTAATATTTTAAAAATTATAAATATATAGATATTAAAATAGTAAAATTATTTTTTTACTATTGTAAAAATATAAAATTTCATTTCGACCCCCTAAAAATATTTTTTAATTCAACATAATCTCAATTGCCATCGGTTTGGGGTGTAAACTTGTAAAGTAAATAATACAACACAAATAAGAGTGAAAGTAAATTAGGAGTCGGATTTTATATTTTACTCTTTTATTAAAAAAATAAGTAAATTAGATTATATATATTAGTTCAAAGAGTAAATTGAATTTTCTATTAAAAATTTTACTCATTTATGTTATTAAAAATTAATCTTTATATATTAAAGTGAGATACATGTAATACGTCATATATTTCAATGTATTTTTTTTTCATCAACCACTGAGCGAATTTTGTATAAAACAGCCATTTGTTAACTACCTACGAGCGAAAACGTAAATTTCATGCATTGTTATATGAGATACCCAAAAATAGTTTCATTTATCCATTATGGATCAATATATTATTTGTAATATACATAAAAATATTATTTAAATCAAATACAAAACATTTACATCATCAAATCCAAGAATAGCTTTCGAGGAGTTTTCTCTTTCATCTTTCCTTTTTTACGTCATTTCATAGCAATCTTTGAATCCGATTCTATAACTAAGCTTCTTCGTTTCCACCCTTTTTTTTTAATTTCTTTTTAATGATAGAGCGACGTGAAGTTGGCTCTCTCCACCACAATTTTCTGAAATTCCTTCACCATTAAAATCTTTCAAATGTTTTATCAGACCTATCTTACAATTTTTTTTACTTGAAAAGATTCATACTCGATATGCATTGACCCCACTAACATGAATTATTTTGCGGATTATTATTATATATAGAAAATTCTAACATCTTATTTGTCATTGAAAATAATTACATTTGGTACAAAACAACGTGTTAGAAATTTTCTTTTATAAATTTAAACTTAAAAATCACGAAAAGAGGAGAGAGAGAGAGGATGTATACGAAGTTTTCTTCACCTGTTTTATCAATTTAAGGTTAAAAAGTTAGATGCTTGCTTCCAATTTGTAAATGTCATTAATTTTTTTCCTCTTAAAATTAAACGGAAATGCTATATCTTTCAACTTAAGAATTTATATATACATATACATATGTGTATATGAGGTTTATATTTAATAATATGACATGATTTTAGTGTCAGTTTGTTTATTTTTTGTTGGGCTCCCTTTTTGCTGACTGATATATTCACACACGAGGTTTATATGTAATTGTTATTTATTGTTCTTATATTTTATTCTTTAAAAAGAATACATGATCCGAGTAAGTGTATAAATTTATAGTCTATATCAAATATAAATACAAAAATTAATTACTGCTTTAATATATTGATAATTTATAAATAGGTAAAGTGTTGGGAAAATTAGTTTTGAAAACGAATTTTGTTACCCAATAAAAATTTAAAAATTTTCATAAAATCAAGTCTTTGTTTTGTTATCTATGATAATAAAAGTATGTAACACCCCTAACCCGTATCCGTTGCCGGAACAGGGTTACGGAGCATTACTAAAATTTTCAGAACATTTACAGATAATTCATAACAGTTACTATTCGTTTCCCAAAATTATTCGTAACGTCCCTTAAATGGACCCTCAAGGCCCAATATAAGCATTAGAATCGAGTCGGGACTTAATCGGGAGCTCTAAGAATTTTTCGCGAAATTTCAAAATTTTTCCAAGGTGCAAGGCTCACACGCCCGTGTGGTCCAAGGGACACGCCCGTGCTGCAGGCCGTGTTCGAAACTAGGTAGCTCTCTGACTTGCGCCACACGGCCGGCCACACGCCCGTGTCCTAGGTCGTGTGGTAAATTTTATTTTTCAAATTTAGGTATAGGTTTCACACGGCCAAAGCACACCCCCGTGTTCCAGGCCGTGTAGCACACACGGCTGAGACACATGCCCGTGTCTCTGCCCGTGTGCTCAATTCTGAGCATCTTGTTTCTCAAATTTAAGGTGCAGGGGACACACGGCCTAACCACATGCCCATGTACCAGCCCGTGTGTCACACACGGTCTAGACACACGCCCGTGTGTCTGTCCGTGTGGACAAAATAAAGCCATTTTTAGCTTCATTTCTCACCCAAATTTTTTTACCAAGTTCTTACACCAGACTTACATCCAAATACCAACCAATCCAAGCATTGAATTCAAGCAATTTATAACATCTAATATGATATATTATTACATGCATTCATGTTTTTAATCTTACCTTTTATAAGCGTACTCATTTAACCTTTCTCAATCAATCAATAATAAACACTTATATTAACTCCATAAAATAAACTTAATATATATATATACATGTACCAAACATAATCATCACTAGCCATTCCAATGGCTAGATTACAATAATCATTTACATTTACATGCCAATATGGCCCATATAACCTATACATGCCATTATAACCATAATTGATTTACCATATGTACCAAAATAGGCCGATGGATAGTGTGAGTGATCTCCGCCAAGCTTCCAATCCAACGAGCTTCCGATTTACTATAAAACAGGGAAATAAAACTAAGTAAGCATATAATGCTTAGTAAGTTCGTATAACATGGTACTTAACTTACCATTCAATATATCTCAAGATAAACATGTAAGGCACATTCAATCAATTTGATCTCAAGCCCTACACATATCCTCATTGCCTTTGTTAGTCATATATTTCATAATAACATCAGAAACATATATGGGCTCAACAACAATCAGATTTCCAGACATATATATGTACATACTTTCTATATCCCGTATTCATAAAACATGTATAAATCACATCGTTATAACTTAAGTATATTTCCATATAATTCATCTCGAGTTCAGATTATCTCATATTAGAACTTTACTCATATTACTCAAATTATCAATGTCACACGAGTAATAGTACACTCAAAGTGTACAAGTCTAAAATCAAGGATGACATATTCATCAAATGGATTCCATGTACAAGTATCATTATCTCATGTTTTCTTATATCAATTGTCATGTATCATCATTTTGATGTATTTCAGACATATACCTATAAAAACTCATTTCTTATTCATATTTTCTCATGTTAGGATTTTTACCCGTTGAATTTATTCGGAATATCGATGGATACACAAGTAGTACGCTCGAGGTGTACAAATCAGGATCCGTCAATTCATGTCCAATGGTACCCATAAGTTACTATTTCAGAGAGTACACTCTCGAGCCACACATATATATGACAAGATTACTAGTCTAGGCAAAATCCTGTCTCCAATATATATATATATACTCAATACAGCTTAGTCATGATTACTAGTCAAGGCCAAATCCTTTTTATGACATATGCTCTAAAGAGCTTAATCTAGATTACCCGTTCAGGCTAAATCCAATCTATAATGTATGCTCGAGAGGACTTATTTTAGAATTACCCGGCCGCAACAAATGTAGGACCTCATTCATTTCGGGAAATCACATATCCATCGATTTTTCATTTATTCAAACGGGATTTAACATTTTTCAAGCATTATCTGGCATGTGATTATTTCATACATCTATAACATTCATATAATTCAAATAAACACATTCCACATTCACTTCAAGCATATAAGTAACATTTTTATCATTTATCATTTATCGGGCATTATTATTAATCGGGCTCTGTCAGATATATTTTCAATGCCATATATATATAATATTTATACAATTCACAAACACAACATTTAATTCAAGCATATAAACATACACAATTTTAGTTACACGAACTTACCTCGACAAATGTTCGTGTACATAAAATCTACTAATACGATATTTTCCTCTTTTCCTCGTCCTAGCTTCAAATTTGGTCTATCTGGATCTAAACGAGTAAATTTAACATCAATTTATCACATTTTAAACTCAATTCAGTCCAATTTACATCTTAGGCAAAATTACCATTTTGCCCCTAAACTTTTAATTAATGACGATTTCGTCTCTAGGCTCGGAAAATGAAATTTATGCAATTTACCCCTTATTCCAAGCCTAACCAAAATTTCACTATAAAATTTATAGCACATATATTCTATAAAATTCAGAATTTTTCTTCAATTTTCACAACTTTACACTGTAGTCCCTAAATCATGTTTTCATCAAAAATCACTTTGTAAAAGGTGTTTATCTATCAACAACCTTTCATTTTCTACCATAAATTTCAAATTTTTAGCATATTCATGCATAATCTAATTTCCATACTTTGATAACTTTTCAAATTGATTCCCCAAATAGATAGATTAGACTATCCCGGTTTCAAAAATATAAAAATTACTAAAAATAGGACAAGAAAACTTACCCAATTTGGCCAAGAAAGCTTGCTTTCTCTTTCCTAGTGTTTCCAAGGAATATTTGGGGTTGAAGATGACAAAAATAAGATGATAATTCTTTTATCATCTTTTAATTAATTAAATTAATTCACTTTCCAATTTAGTCATTGCCCTTTTTCTAAATTTCCATGGATGAGTCACCAAAAATATCTACATACTTTTCTTTAATGGTCTAATTACCATATAAGGACCTCAAGTTGTGAATTCCATAGCTATTTAATCCTTCTAGCTACTAGAATTAAACTTTTACATTTTATACGATTTGGTCCTTCCCGTAATTAAACACGTAATCGGTGAAATTTTCTTATCAGAATTTTCACATGACATTTCTAACGTAATACGGACCATGTAATAAAATTAAAATAAATTTTATTTTCGGCTCGAATTTGTGGTCCTGAAACCACTGTTCCAATTTCAATGAAATTGGGCTGTTACAATTCTCCCCCTTTAAAGAATTTTTGTCCTAGAAAATTTTACCAGTAAAGAGATTCAAACATTACTTTCTTATAGTTTCCTCCGGTTCCCAGGTAGCTTCTTCTGTAACAACCCGTTTTGGGCCTAGTTGGAACAGTGGTTTCGGGACCACAAATTCGATGTAGTAAAGTTCATTTTTATTATATTTTTATGGTCTACAGTTTCATGGAATGATTTTGTGAAAATTTCGTTCAAAAATTTTGACGTTTGGGAACTCAATTTAGTCAAAAGGACTAAATTGTAAAAAGTGCAAAAGTTGAGTTCTACATGCTAGAGGTGTCTAATTGCTATGAAATTTTAAATTGAAGGTCCTTAGTTAGTAAATAGACCATTGGATAAATTAGTGGACAAAAATGGACATGGTGAGATAAAATTTCAAAGTTTTAAGTGAAGGGCATTTTGGTCATTTGGTAAATAAAAGAATAAAAAGGGAAAATAAAGCCAAAATTTGCTCATCTTTCTTCAACCTTGCCTGAAACTTGGGAGAACACCATAGCTAGAGTTTTTGCATCTTTCAAGCTTGATTGTAAGTACATCCTAGCTCCGTTTTTAATGCTTTTTATGTTTTTGAAGTCGTTATCATCCGATCTATCTATTTCTACCATTAATTTAAGGAAAGATCAAGGTCTAGGGTTTGACCCATGTTTGATATTTGTGTATTTTGATGTCTAATGGTAGATTATGCATGTTTGATGTGTGATAAATAACTTTTGCTAGGTGGTTTTTGATGAAAATGTCAAAAGGACCTATTTGTAAAAAAAGATTATAAAATGTGTGTAAAAGTGTGATTAAATGAAAAATGTGGACTGCTATAAGTATAAAATAGGATCGACTAGGCTTGGGAATCAAAGAAATTAAATAGGTTTCATTTTTCGAGCCTAGGGGCAAAAATGTAAATATGTCAAAGTTTAGGGGCAAAAATGTAATTTTGCCATAATGTGATTTTTGGACTGAATTGAATAATTTGAATAATAAACGAGCTAATTTTCTATTATAGATCAAGAGAAACGAGGTTCGGATCTAGACCGGGAGAAAAATAAAGTATTTGACGATTAGGTCCCATTCCTACTATTTTTGTACCGAGGTAAGTTCGTAATGCATTGTTATTTATGCTTTAATTGCTTTATTATTATATGAATTTTGATTTACTCTTGAATGAAATCGACAAAGTTCAACAAATGAGAAATCTCGGTTGAACCTTAGGAATAGGTAGGATACAAATGTCATGACATTAGGGTTATCTAAGATTACGTGTAAGACCATATCTGGGATATGGCATCGATATGAGATTTCGTGTAAGACCATATCTGGGATATGGCATCGATATGAGATTTCGTGTAAGACCATAGTTGGGCTAGTGGCACCGATATGAGATTACATGTAAGACCATATCTGGGATATGGCATTGGTACGGTACTGTATGTACGAGATTCCCGAGTATCCTTTAGTATTCCAAATGGTTCAACAGGAAATTCAACGTGTATGTAACATCCCAGTTTAGGGCCTAGTCGGAATAGTGGTTCGAGACCAAAAATCCGAAGGTCATGAATGAGTTTTTGAGGCTTATATTATGTATGCATGCTAGTGTGAAAGTTTCATGAAGCAATTTTGTGAAATTGTGGTTGAATTGTCCAAAAGGACTAAATTGCAAAAGTTGCAAAATGTGTGTTTCTAGAAGCTATATGTGTGAAATAGCTTTAGATTATTAATTAGAGGTCCTTAAATAGCAATTTATCCAAATTCTAATTTTTGGACAAAAATGGGCTTGGATGAGTTAAAATTGAAAGTTTATCAAAAAGGGCATTTTGGTCATTTATCAATTAAGTGATTAAAATAGGTGAATAGATGATAGAAATTCATTCATCTTCTTCCCATAGCTGCCGAAAATTTGAGAAGCCATTGTTAGGGTTCTTTCAATTTTTCAAGCTTGCTAGTTTGTGCTCCTAAGCCCGGTTTTTGATATTCTTCGTATTTTTGAAGTCCCGGTAGCATGAGTAAGCTATCTATAGCTATTTGGTGAGCTATCATGGATGTTCAAAAATGTACATATGTATGACATGCATGTATTTTTATGTTTTATGGAAGAATATGAAGGCTTGATGTAGTAGAAACATCTTTTGCTAAGTGGTTTTCCATGAAAATGCATGTAGGGACTTAGTTGTGAAAATCTTAAGTTTGGTCATATATGGGTGATTTAGTGAGATTTGATGAATGCTTTAGTTGATTAAGTGGTTCGGCTAAGCATGAAAGAGTAGAAAGTTGAATAAAAATCACTTTACGAGCCTTTGGGACTAAAGTGTAAATATGAGAAAGTTTAGGGGCAAAATAGTAATTTTGCTAAAGTATGAGATGTGGGTCAATTTAGTCAATGTGTGTATTGAATAAGCTGATTTATTCATTATAGATCAAGAAAGACGAAGCCTGGATCGAAACCGAGGCAAAAGCAAGGTGGTGGACTAAATTACACATTTCAATACTTTTGAGTATCGAGGTAAGTCTATGCATAAACAATGCATTCATACTTACAATTTGTAAATGCTAGCTAGGGTGTAGCATGAATGAGAATGAATGAGAATGATTGGGAACCTATGTGGTTCAAGTAGAATGAATGTAATATAGATGTGAATGGATGAATAATTGGGTAAATAGACTTGTGCATGTGTTGTGATAATGCTAGATGGTGGGCTAAGTGCGATACCATCCAAATGCATATTGACGATGAGCTGGCTATTTGCGATGCTATCGTTAGGTATATCATTTAGTGGCTATGTGCGAGATCACGATGATTACCTTTGTGGTAGGCTAAGTGCGATACCACCTTATATATTGATTGTGGTGTGCTAAGTGTGAAACCCCGAGATATTGGCTATGTGGATTAATTGTGTATATTAGCTGTGTGTAATAGCTGTGTGGATAAGATATGTGGATTAGCTGTGTGGATTAGCTATGTGAGTTATCTATATGGATGCATTATTGAGCAATAATGACGTGTTGTATATTGTGTAAATGTGATATTGAATGCAGGGTGCATTTCAATAATTATGAGCATGTGACTCATGATGTGTTGGTAATATGGTAAGGGATAGAAAGAGTAAGCATAGTTGTATATTATATGTTGGTATAATGCTAATTGTGGTTGGGCTTATACTACGATGCGTAATTGTTTATGTGTAAACTTACTAAGCTCAAAGCTTACTCTCTTTCTTTTCCCTTGTCTTATAGATTAAAAGCGTTGAATCGAGATACGAGGATCATCGGAAGATAGCCCACATATCAGCACACTTTGGTACATGAAACTTAATGTTTTGTATATGGCATGTATAGGGGCTAGATAAGTTAGTAAATTTTGTTGTAAATGGCTAAGATGTGTTGGCCTATAGATGGATAGCTTATTTTGTATAATGCCATGGTTGTTGGCTATTACATTATATGAAAGAAAGATGTAGTTTTCTATGTGAGAATGCATTTCATAAAAGCTTAGTAAGTTCGTAATATAACACAATTAGCTCAACAATTCAAATTCAATATACAAAATTACCAACACCTAGTTCAATTCACCTCAATACTCAATTCTCGTCCATAACAATTCCTCACTTTCATACATAACTATATGTTCAATGTACAAGCATTTACCAAGATACTTAATCTCACTCTTTCCATCATTCATTCTCATAACTATCCACTTATCTCAACACAACTTCATTAACCACATAGGTTATGTAATGCACACCATCATCACGTATTCAATTACAACATTTACCATTCAATGCTCCAAGCCGTTACTCATTCAATCCTCTTTAAACATTCGATAAATTCGCACACTCAGTGCCGTATAATTAGCCGAAGCCACAATACTATCGCACACTTAATGCCATATAAATAGCCGAAACCACGATATTATCGCACACCTAGTGCCATCACATTAAACAGAGAATGTCTCAATATCACACACACAGTGCCAAATAATGTAGTCGCTACTTTCTTATTCTCGCACACTTAGTGCCGATCATCATTGTATCGTTTCTATTTATGCTTACTTAGAGCCACATCTGTTCAAACTCACATTTAACATTTCTAACTTATCAATCACATTTTCATTAATTACTCAACATGTAAACATAATTAAAACAATTCGTATTATACACGAACTTACCTCGGACGTAGAAATAACGAAACAAGTAGATCAATCGAGCACTTTGTCTTTGCCTCGATCTCGATCCAAATCTCTCTTTTCTTGATCTAAATAATATTAAACTCAACTCATTCAATCACCAATTCATTCAATTTAATCCAAACACAAATATTTAGGGCATTTTACAAAATAGCCCCCACATTTGCATATTTTGACATTTTAGTCCCTATTTCATAAAAACACAAAATACCCATAATTTCCATATACACATGCTTAGCCGAATTTTCCCCTAGCTCATTCAAACCCACATATTTCATTTATTTCACATTTTAGTCCTTCAATTTCTCATTTTCAAAATCTAGCCCAAAATAGCCAAATTCATCAAAAATTTAAAGACAAAATATGTTAAACTATCACATATCTTTCATATTTTCTCATCAACTATCACAAAGCTCAAGCATTCATCAATGTAACATCTCAAAATCGTCATCAAATTCTAAAATTAAAGCATGGGCTTGATAATATACTAAGCAACGATCACAAAAAATGTAAAAATCATCAGAAACCGACCTCAAAACATACCTTGATTAAGAACAACAATGGCCGGATGTGAGAAAGCTTCTAACCCTTATTCTTTCTTCTATTTTCGGCAAAAACAAGAATGATAATGGCCTGTTTTTCTTATTTGTTTTATTTGTTATTCATTAATTCTATTTTTACCATTTTAACCTTTGATTAAAACATTAAAATTCTACTAATATAAGCTCATGTTTGTCCATCCCCCTATCAAAGGTCTAATTACAACATAAGGACTTCTCATTTAAGAAGCCATGCCAATTAAGCACTCTAACAACTAGCACCTAACTTTTGTATTTTATGCGATTAAGTCTTTTTTCAAAATTTGACATACAAACGATAAAATTTTCACACAAAATTTTCACACTTGCTTAATCACATACTGTAAACACCAAAATTAATATTAAAATATTTTTCTGATCTCCGATTTGTGGTCTCAAAACCACTATTCTGACTAGGGTCTAAACCGGGCTGTTACAACTCTCCCCCCTTAGGGTTTTTCATCCCCGAAAATCTTACCTGTGAATAAATTCGGATATTGTTCTCTCATAACATCTTCAGGCTCCCACGTAGCCTCTTCAACTCCGTGTTTGTGCCACAACACTTTCAGTAAAGAAATTTTCTTATTTCTCAACTCTTTAATCTCACGTGCCAGAATTCGAATCGGTTCTTCATTATACGATAAATCAGACTGAATCTCAACTTCAGTAGGAGCAATCACATGCGATGGATCAGATCTGTATCGTCGAAGCATCGGTACATGAAACACATTATGAATCTTTTCCAACTCAGGTGGCAACATCAATCTATAAGCAACCGACCCAATACGTTCGATAATTTCATACGGTCCGATGAACCTCGGACTCAATTTGCCTTTACGATCGAATCGAAGTATTTTCTTCTATAGAGATACTTTCAAAAACACTTTATCACCGATCTCAAACTAAATATCTTTTCATTTTAGATATGCATAAGACTTCTGACGATCTGACGCCGCTTTCAGTCTGTCACGAATCACTTTAACTTTCTGTTCAGTCTCTTTAATCAAATCGACCCCGTGAATCTTATTCTCACTAAGCTCAGTCTAATATAATGGAGTTCTGCATTTATGACCGTAAAGAGCCTCATATGGTGCCATTTTAATGCTAGATTGAAAACTATTATTGTACGCGAATTCAATCAACGGCAAATTGCTTTTCCCATATACTTTAAAACTCAAGAACACAACATCTCAACATATCCTCAAGAATCTGAATGATACGCTTAGATTGACCATCCGTTTGCGGATGAAATGCAAGATCTTGAAATGCAACAGACATAAAGCCTCTTGCAGTTTCTTTCAAAACCGTGAAGTAAACCTCGGATCTCTATCAGACACAATGGATAATGGTACCCCATGCAATCTCACAATATCAGAAATATATAATTCGGCTAACTTATCAAGTGAATAATATGTTCTCACCGGAATAAAATGAGCTGATTTCGTTAATCTGACAACTATAACCCAAATTCCATCTTTCTTTCTCAGAGATAAAGGCAATCCCGATACAAAGTCCATTGTGATTCTCTCCCATTTCCACTCAGGAATCATGATTGGTTGTAACAAACCAGGTGGAACCTGATGTTCAGCTTTGACTTGTTGACAAACTAAACATCTCGAAACAAACTCTGAGATATCCCATTTCATACCATGCCACCAATAAAACTTTTTCAAATCATTGTACATTTTCGTACTTCTCGGATGAACAGACAAACAACTATTATGAGCCTCGTTCAAAATCAACTGAATCAACTCTGAATTTCTTGGAATACAAATCCGACCTCGGAATCTCAAACAACCATCACTATCAACTCAAAATTCTGAATCAGAATTCAAACCACACTGAGCTCGTTTTGCCATCATCTCAGCATCATTTTTCTAGGCATCACAAACCTGACATATAAACATTGGCCTCACTTTTAACTCAGCCAAGACCGAACCATCATCACACAAATCTATTTGAGTACTCATTGCTCGTAAAGGAAATAAAGACTTTCGGCTCAAAGCTTCAGCAACAACATTAGCTTTCCCCGGATGATAATCAATTACTAATTCGTAATCTTTTAGCAATTCCAACCATCTTCGCTGTTGTAAATTCAATTCTTTTTGAGTCATCAGATATTTCAAGCTCTTGTTATCAGTATAAATGTGACATTTCTCACCAAACAAGTAATGACACCAAATTTTCAATGCAAATACAATTGTTGTTAATTGAAGATCGTGTGTTGGGTAGTTCTTTTCATGTGGTTTTAACTGTCTCGAAGCATAAGCTATAACTTTGCCCTCTTACATCAATACACAGCCTAAACCATTCAACGATGCATCACTGTAAACTATGAAATCTTTACCTGATTCAAAACTCTGCTGACACTTTTCTGACCACTCAAATTTAACATCTTTCAATAGCAGTTTCGTCAACAGAGTCACAATCATCGAGAAGCCTTTTATAAACTGTCTATAATATCCCGCTAGTCCAAGAAAACTGTGAACTTCAGACACATTTCTCGGATGTTTCCAATCTAAAATTGTTGAAATCTTGCTCGGATCAACTCGTATTCTCGTAGCTGACACTATATGTCCCAGAAAACCAACCTCGCGCAACCAGAACTCACATTTACTAAACTTGGCATACAATTGCTTCTCACGCAGAGTCTGTAACACGATTCTCAAATGCTCAACATGTTGCGCCTCATCACAAGAATAAATCAAAATATCGTCAATAAACACAATGACAAATCGATCCAAATACGGTCTGAATATCCGGTTCATCAAATCCATAAATACTGCAGGAGCGTTCGTTAGTCCAAAAGCCATAACTAAAAATTCATAATGTCCGTACCTCGTTCTGAAAGTAGTTTTCTGCACATCTGATTCTTTGACTCTCAACTGATAATAACCTGATCTCAAATCTATTTTCAAAAACACTGTAGCTCCTTTTAATTGATCAAACAAATCATCAATTCGCGGTAGAGGATATTTATTCTTTATTTTCACTTTATTCAACTGTCGATAATCAATACACATCCTCATAGTACCATCTTTCTTTTTCACAAACAACACAGGAGCACCCCAGGGTGAGAAACTTGGTCGAACAAATCCTCAATCGGTCAACTCTTGCAACTGAGACTTCAACTCTTTCAATTCTTTCGGTTTCATTCTATACGGAGCTATTGAGATAGGAGTCGTCCCCGGTACTAAGTCAATACCAAACTCAACTTCTCGTATCGGAGGTAATCCCGGTAGTTCTTCGGGAAACACATCCGGAAACTTGCAAACTACATGACAAATTCAACTTTCTTTTCTGTCACTTTTGTAGCTATCACATATGCAAGATAAGCTTCACATCCCTTTTTCACATGATTCAAAGCTTTCATTTAAGATATTACAGTCGGTAGCTAATCGTGTGTCAGAGTCTTAAAAATTTATATAACGAATGATCTAGCCTAGAAACTAACTATGACAACGATTGAGGAAAACACACCTATCGAATAGTAGTATAGTTTAGCAGCAAGACCGGATTGTTGAACCCAAAGGAACCAAAAGTACTAATACTAACTTTCTTTCTATTATTTAGCCTAAGAATTAAAGTGAATTATTGTTTAATCGGAAATTAACTAACTACTAAGCTAGAGATGCTAAGACGAAGAGAATGAATTGGGGAAATACTTGTGGGAAAAAACAATTGATTAAGACAATACCCAAAGAGGAATCCACCTAGACTTCACTTGTTATCTAACTCTGAACCAGACGATTTATTCACTTGACTTGATCCGTAGGATTCCCTAATGTATATTAATACCTCCGTCGAGGCTACTAACGTCTAACCCTAGGCTGATTAATTGAAATATCTTTCTAATTAAAACCCCTAGAATTGCATTAACTCAATCTATGGACTCCCATATTATGTTTGACCCTAATTCGGTAGATTTTTGTCACCCTATCTCTAGGCGCGCGAGCAACTCCGCTTAACTATGCTAAATCTACTCTTAGACAGGGACTTTTGCTCCACTGCCTAAGCACATCAATACTTGAATCAATACCCTGAAATATCAAAACAAGAATCAAGAACACATAATTAAGAACAAATCAAGTATTTATCATATAGTTCAGAAAACAATAACAAGATCCGTCTTAGGTTTCATCCCCCTCAGGTATTTGAGGGTTTAGTTCATAATTATAAAAGAATACATCTCAGCAGAAAAGATAAAACAAAACATAAGAAAAACCCTAATACCCCCTGAAGGAATTGAAGAGAAGATCTTCCGTCTTGAGTATGAATCCAGCTTCTTGAGATGAATCAACTGGCTTTCTTCGAGTAAGTCCCACAATTCTGACCTCTCTGGCTTGGCTCCTTGGCCTAGCTGGACGCCCCCCTAAAGGTTGGCCTTTAGGGTGTTTATATAGGCTTTTGGAATGTGTTTCTTTTCCTCTAAGTACCCTAATCCGAATAAAATTCTTCTTTTCCACGGCAGGGACACGCCCGTGTGGCACGCCCGTGTGAATCGACTTCAGGCCGTGTTCGAGCCTGCTAAAGGGGCACGACCGTGTGGTGAAACCCCAGGCCTTTTCGATTTCTCACTTTGGCCCATTTGGCTCGTTACAAGCCCATTTTCCGTTCTTTTCATCCTCCTATGCTCTCCTGAGTATAAAACATGAAATTAAAGGATTAAGAGCACCAAATTCCATAATTCAAGGGATAAATCATCCAAAAGCATGCTAAATATGGAGATAAAATATGTTACTATTACGGTTTATCAAATACCCCCTCACTTAAGCTTTTGCTTGTCCTCAAGCAAAATTCTCAGCTCACATTTAAAACAGAATTTCCTCAATTCATAACCTTCATCAATAATGTCTCATCATAATTCATAGGTAATTCATACATTGATAATTTAACCGGAAGGTTCCTAAAGATTCAAACAATCAAAGTCATAGTTTTTATAGTAAGAAAAATAGGTGTTTCCCCTTACCTAAATAATTACCTATGATTCAAAATCGACAAAAATTGACATCCTCACTAAAGATTCACACAAATCACTCGAAGTGTTTAAGGTTCAAAAATAAGCACTCAGAAGTCAAACATGAAAAGTTAATCCCATAGGCTTGCATGAAAATCAAATCTCCACCACTGTAAAATGATATGATACGCAAATCAAAAGATCTTTTATGAGTTGTAACAGGGCTTGGGTTAAAGGTGTGGATAAAGGTTGAATTAGAGGGTTAGTATCGAGATTGACCTGACAAATTACGTAACTAGAAACGACGAACTGATAATAAATAATTACATCAATTGGAAACTTAATACTAATAACATGAGCTTCCTCTAAAGATAATGAAATTAGCAGTTTGAGCTCAAATAACATAGAACTAATAATGAATATACTACGTTTTTTTAAGAACAAATCAAGTACAATAATAATAAGATGGAATTTAATAATTGGAATAAAGAAAATAGTTAAGTAACCGATCAAATCAAATCTCGATATAGGGGTAGTCAAGAGAAATGGTGATAACAAATACAAAGTTGGTTTTGGGTTAATATTAATGGGTGAGTCAATAAAAGGGTTGTTAGGATCAAAGGGGTTCACTAAGGGTTAATTGTGAGGGTAGGCTTTTTATGGAGTAAGTGGTTTAAATCCTAGGTGCCTTTATCATCTTAGTATATCAAATCAAAGGTGTGGTCTCGACATGTATAATCGAAGCAAGTTCTAGAATAAAAAATCAATGTTGACACACTCATAATCAATAAAGTGAGCACGAAAAGGAATGTATGCTCTAAAAGGCTCAAAATCTCACAAAAATTATGGGATTTTTGATGTCAACCTCGTAAATTTCAAACTTCAAAGTAATAATTAGATTCGGGTAGACAACCTAACAAAATTTTTACTTCTAAAAAATGGACTTATCATGCTTGATTCTCTAGTCTCCTAAAGTTTAAATCATCACTGCACAATTGTCAATGACTTAATCCAAAACATACCGATCAAAATCATAAATCAGAGGAATTTTATTCTAATAGTGATATGAGAAATTTTAATTAAGAACAAGAAATAATTCAGGAATTTTAGAATAATGAAAAAAGTTAGGCACTTTTAAGATTCACCCCCCACACTTAAGATGTACATTGCCCTCAATGTACAAAGATAGATAGGAATTCATAAAAGATAGGGAGAGATGAAACTTCCTAAATTTTGGATGGATTCCTTGAGTTGGAGGTGTGGAAACTTGATTCAGAGGTGAAAGATAAGTTGGAGGAGGCGTCTCTGGTGGTGGTATGGTGGCTGCCCACTATTACTACGCTAGATGAAGAAATTGGGTAGCCCGTGAAGAAATAGCCAAGAAATAGTAAGACATATTTAAAATAATCTAATTATGTATGTAAAGACAAGAAAGATAAAGAGAAAGAAAATAGAAAGTACAATAAAATTAAAAGAAAAGATTAATAGACTGAAAAGTCCTTATTGTTAGATGGTTGGCGAGGTAGGTGTGATTTCTAAGGCCGTGGTGTGTGATTCCCAAGCAGCCTGAAGAACCTAAAAACAAGAAACTAAAATAAGATACACTAAATTTAGTTGAAGAGAAGTTAAAATAAGGAAAATAAAGGAAAAGAGAAAAGAAAAATAAAAACTAAATGGCCTAAAATGTCCTCGGCTTGTCGAGTTAATAAAGCGGCCGGCATGAATTTATGTAGGTCGGTCTCGCAGAGGGAGACTGTGCTAGGATCCTTTCGCTTCATCGACATGGATATGGTGTACATCTAGAGTTTGGAAAAGGGCCAAGGAAGGAGAATATGGAAGGGGGGTCTGAAAACGTATGGAAGAAGGGGAATGGGGAGTAGTTGAGAAGAGGGAGGGGGTGGTTTAAATAGAGTTTTGATGTCTGGTACATCCCCACGCCCGTGTACCATGGGTGTGTTAGGTCACACGGCCGTATCGCACGACCGTGTCGTGCTTCGTTCGTTTCTCCCACGCCCGTTTCGTGGTCACCACGCCCATGTTTGATAAAATAGTGTCGACCACGATTGTATCGCACGACTGTGGTACTTAGTCGGAGCCCGTGTGACTTCCCTTATTGTCGGCCACGGCCATATCACACGGTCGGGGCAATTTATAGTCGTTCATGATCTGGGAATCTTTCGTCATTGGCTCGTACTACCTCTGCTATGTCAGTACGGAAGTCCGTAGTATCCATCGGCCACGGCCACGGCCGTGTGGTATGGAAATTTGCGCCTAAATATAAATAAAAGAAAAGAAACAAAACTAAACTTAATTATTAGGGTTAGTGCTCGGGTTGCCTCCCGAGAAGCGCTCGTTTGAAGTCTTAAGCTAGACTTACCTCTCATTCGCATAATCAGGGTGGTTTGAAGAGTTAAACATCCTTCCTCATGCTCGACTGTTCCGTATGGGAAGACATTGATTACCCTAAAAGGGATTTCTTTGTTTGTATTCGGGTCAGGAGGAGATATTCGAGGGTCCACTTTATCTAACAATACCTGATCTCTGATTTTGAATTTGTTTGTCCCATAGAGTGGCTTTGGTTCTGCTTCGTGTATCCCTAGTTTTTTCTTGAAATACGTCTTCCACTCATCTAGTTCATTGATCTAGAGCCTTCGTTCCTCATGGGTTATTTCTTTGTTGGCATGAGATATAGGATCTGGCTCAGTTGTGTTGTTCCGTGGTGCTTCCTGAAAATATGGTTTTACTAATTGGTTATCAATTGAATTTACTTTCTCACCTCAATCACTTGATGTCCTGGTTGAGTCGAGAGCCTGAAGACTGATTGATTCGTCACCTACACGGAGTATGAGTTCTCCTGTACCAACATCAATTTTAGTTCTGGCAGTTGCTAAAAAGGGTCTTCCTAAAATTAAGGGGATACTATTGTCCTAATCCATGTCTAAAACTACAAAGTCTACTGGGAATACTAATTTATCAATATTTACGAGAACATCTTCGATTATACCCCTAGGAATTTGAATAGTCTTATCAGCTAATTGAATGATCATCCTAGTTTTTTTGGGTTTCCCTAGACCTAGTTGTTTAAACATTTTATAAGGCATAACATTTATGCTTGCCCCTAAATCAGCTAAAGCGTTATCAATAGATAAACTACCAATTAAACATGGAATTGTAAAACTCCCTGGATCTTTTAATTTTCGTGGTAGTTTATTTTGTAGAATTGCTGAGCACATTGCGTTTAGCTCCACATGCGATGCCTCGTCTAACCTCCGTTTGTTTGTCAGGAGTTCTTTTAAAAATTTCCTTGATTCTGGCATCTGCGAAAGAGCTTCGAGAAACGGTAAGTTAATATGTAATTTCTTTAAAAGTTTAAGAAACTTACCGAACTGTTCCTCTGTGTTATCTTTCTTCATTGCTTCGGGACATGGTATGCGAGGTTAGTACTCTTTGATTACCGGTTTTGATTTATCATGACTTACCTCGACCTTACCTTCCTCTACCACATCCTCTTGCCTTAATTTGGGTTCATCTAACCCTTTACTATCATGAGCGGTTATGGCTTGAAGTTGCTTCTTTGGGTTAGTTTCAGTGTTGCTTGGGATTCTACCTTGTGGTCGTTCTGACATGATCTTGGTGATAAACCATAGAAGTAACATATTTTAATCCCACATTTAGCATACTTTTGGATGATTTATCCCTTGATTTATGTAAAAAGGTGCTCTTAATCCTTTCTTTTCAAGTTTTATACTCAGGAAAGCACCGGAGGATGGAAAGAACGAGAAACGGCCTCAAAACGGACCAAATTGGGCCAAAGTGAAAATCGACACGGCCTGGACTTGAGCCAACACGGCCGTGTCTCCTTGATAGACGAGAACACGGCCTGATCACGATTTACATGAGCGTGTCACCTCAATAAAAGTCTGAACATGGCCTAAAGACGATTCACACGGACGTGTGCCATGGCCGTGTCCCTGTCGTGGAGAAGAGCAATTTCACTCGGAAAAGGATACTTAGGGGCAAAGAAACCTATTTCAAAAGCCTATATACACACCCTAAGTATAACCTAGAAGAGGGCGGTGAGCTAGGCCAAGGAGCCGAGCCGAAAAGGTCAGACTTGTGGGAAACACTCGAAGATAGCCAGTTGATCCATCTCAAGAAGCCGGAATTCTACTCAAGACAGCGGATCTCTCCTTCAATTCCTTCAGGGGGTTTTAGGGATTTCTTATGTTTTGTTTTATCTTTTCTTACGAGATGTTTTCTTTTATTATTATGAACTAAACCCTTGAGATACAGAAGGGATGAAACTTAGATGAATCTTGTTATCGTTTCTTTGAACTATATGATAAATACTTGATTTGTTCTTAATTATGTGTTCTTAATTCTTGTGTTAATATTTTCGAGATATTGATTCAAGTTTGATGTGCTTAGGTGGAGGAGCAAAAATCCCTGCTTAAGAGTTGATCTAGCATAATTAAACAGAGTTGATCGCGTGCCTAGAGATAGGGTGACGAGATTTTATCGGATTAGGGTGAAACCTAATATGGGAGTCCATAGATCGAGTTAATGCAATTCTAGGGGTTTTAATTAGAAAGAGATTTCAATTAATCAACCTAGGGTTAGACGTTATTCTCTTGAGAGAGGGTTTAATATACATTAGGGAGTCTTACGGATCAAGTCAAGTGAATAAATAAATGCGTTCAGGTTTGAGTTAGATAACAAGTGAAGTCTAGGTGGATTCTTCCTAAGGGTATCGTCTTAATCAACCGAGTTTTTTCAACAAAGTATTTCCCCAATTCATTCTTTTTGTCTTTTGCGTCTTTAGCTTAGTAGTTAGTTAAATTTAGATTAAATAACAACTTCACTTATTTTAGGCTAGATAATAAAAAGAAATTTAGTATTAGTACTTTTGGTTCCTTTGGGTTCGACAATCCGGTCTTGCCTAAGCTATACTATTTGTTTGATAGGTGCACTTGCCTCAATCGTTGTTATAGTTAGTTCCGAGTTCGATCATTAAAAATTTAAAACTCAAATCAACGATCAAGTTTTTGGCACCGTTGCCGGGGAACTAAAATATTAAGAAAGCTCAATTTTTATTACTTTAGCCATTATTATTATTATTATTATTACTATTATTTTTATTTTTATTTCTTTTACTTTGCTAAATTTTCTTTTATTTGATTTTGGTAGATAGAGGAGATGGCACTGAATAACTATCAGTGGCAAGTTATGACGACAAAGCCAACAAAAGCAACCGATATCTACAACCTTGACCCAATAACTAGGCTATCAAACCAGTCGGAGATGTTAAATAAAAAGTTTGATGATTTGTGTTCTTGGCAGATACATCTAGTTATGCAGTACGAAACAAGCGGAGGCGTGGCGAATCTTGAGTACCCACCCTATGGATATGGCATAGAGAACGAACAAGTCCACTATATGGGTAACTATTCTAGACCTCAAAATAATTTTTATAGTGACACTTATAATGCAGGTTGGAGGTACCATCCTAATTGCTCGTGGGATGATCAAAGTAGCCAAGGACCGGAACTTCCTCCAAATTTTCAACAACCACCTTACCAACAGGAAGAGGAGTCGAACCTCGAGGAGATGTTGACAAAATTCATGGCAGCCATAGATACCCGTCTCCAAAAAACTGAAACAATGCTTATTAATCAACAAGCATCAATCAAAGGGATCGAGAACCAAGTTGGGGAACTTACTAAGTCAGTTGGACAACTTGCAAAGTTAATTTTCGAACAACCGCAAGGGCGTCTACCAAGCAACACTGAAACTAACCCAAAAGAGCAAATTCAAGCCGTAACAGCTCATGACAGTGAAAGGTTAGTGGAATCGACTCAAGGCAAGAGGCCTGTAGTAAGTGAAGGTAAGGTTGAGGTAAGCCATGATTTACCAAACCCGGTAATTACAGAGTACCAAGCTCATATGCCATACCCCAATGCGATAAAGAAAGACCACACAGAGGAACAATTCGGTAAATTTCTTAATTCTCCAAAGAAGTTTCTTATTAACTTGTCGTTTCTTAAAGCTCTTTCGCAGATGCCAGATCCTAGACCTCGTGTCAATAAAGAAGAAATGCATGAGGAACGAAGGCTTCGGATCGAAGGACTAGACGAGTGGAAGACACACTTCAAAGAGAAATTAAAAATACACGAAGCAAAAATGAGGCAACTCCACGACAAACTTGACGATGGGACAACCCAGCTTAAGATAGGAGATCAGGTACTCAAAATCTTCCCAGATGGAACAGTCGAGGTAACTAATCCTAAATTTAGCACTTCTAAGGTAAACACTACTCGACTTAAACTTTATATCCACAACTAAATTGATCACATGAGAAAGGATTTTCACCTCCTCAAACCACCATGACCATACGAACGAGAGGTATGTCTAGCTTAAGACTTTAAATGAGCGCTTCTCGGGAGGCAACCCGAGTACTAACACTATTAACTTTTACATTTTATTTTGTCTTATTTTTTTTATAGTACCTAACTATAAACTAACCAAAAGTACAGAATTCCAAACCACACGGCCTTGCACACGGCCGTGGCCGTGGCCGTATGGATGCACCGAATCACCATACTGACACAGCAGAGATGGTACGAGTCAGAGAGAATAAATTTTCAGAGTCATGGACTCAAACCACCACACCACGGGCACCGACAAAACCCTACGGCCGTTCAATGCGGCCGTGGTCGACACTGTTAGATTATACACGGGCGTGGTGACTTGAACATGGGCGTGGGAGAAACGATGCAATGCTCAACACGGCCGTGCGAGGTGGTCGTGTGAGATGCCACGCCCACGAGACACGGGCGTGGGGTTGTACCAGGCCTGAAAATCTATTTAAACCCCCTCCTTTCTCTCTTCCCTTACTCACTTTCCTACTCCCCATCCCCTTTATTCTATCTCATTATTCAGACCTCCCCCTACTTTTCTTCTCCAATTCATTCCCAAAACCCTTGAGCTACACCAAATGCCGAAGAAGCAGAAGGAATCAAGCATAGTCTCCCAGAGGGAGACCGATCTATATAAGTTCATGCCTACGCTTTAATCATTCGACGAGCCAAGGATATTTGAGGCCATTTAGTTTTTACTTCGTTTTTCTCTTTTGCTTCAATTTCCTTATCTTTACTTCTCTTCTGCTTAACTTAGTTTATTTTATCTTAGTTTCTTAATTTTAGGTTCTACAGGCTGCTAGGGAATCACACCGGATCCAAGACCACCAACTTACCGCAGCCTTAGAAATCATGCACACCTCGCGAACCATCCAACAATAAGGACTCTACGGTCCATGTACATTGAGGGCAACCTAAAAAGGGCAATGTACATATATATAATTGTCTATATATATATCTTTGTACATTGAGGGCAATGTACATCTTAAGTGTGGGGGGTGAACAACCTAAAAAGGTGCCTAACTTTTTTTCATTATTCTCAAATTTCTGAAATTAGGTGCCAAACTTTTTGCATTATTCTCAAATCCTGAATTATGCCTTGTTTCTTAAGTAAGTTTCTCATATTATAATTAGAATGAAATTCTCATGACTTATGATATTTATTGATATGTTTTAGATTGAGTCATTGATAATTGTGCATTGATAACTAAATTCTAAGATACTAGAGAATCAAGCATGATAAGTCTATTTTTCAGAATTAAATTTTTTTTTCTAGGTTGTTAACCTGAATTTGAATATTACTTTGAAATTTGAAATTTACGAGGTTGATATCAAAATACCCATAATTTTTGTGATATTTTGAGCCTTATAAGAGCATATATCCTTTTTCATGCTCACTTTTTGATTATGAGTGTGTCAACATTAAACTGTTATTCTAGAACTTGCCTCGATTATACATGTTGAGACCACATCTTTGATTTGATATACAGAAATGATAGAGGCACCTAGGATTTAACCCACTTACTCCATAAAAAGCCTACCTTCATAATTAACCCCTAGTGAACCCCTTTGATCCTAACAACCCTTTTTATTGACTCACCCACTAATATTAACCCAAAACCCTTTGTATTTGTTATCACAATTCTTCTTGACTACCCTTTTTTGTCGAGATTTGATTTGATCAGTTGCCTAACTATGTTCTTTATTTCAGTTGTTAAAGTTCTTTATTATTACTTGTTCTAAAAAAAACATCGAAGTATATTCAGTATTAGTATGATGAAAAGCGAGCTTGTACAGTTAAAGTCTATTTATTGAAGAAGAAGCTCGTATTATTAGTTTCAAAGTTTCAATTAATGTAATTACCTTTATTCAGTTCATTGTTTCTAGTTAGGTATTTGTCAATTCAATCTCGATTCTAACCCTCTAATTCAGCCTTTATCCACACCTTAACCCAAGCCCCGTTACAACCCTTTCAAAGACCTTTTGATTTGTGCATCATCTCATATTACAGTGGTGGAGATTTGATTTTCATGCAAGCCTATGGGATTAACTTTTCAGGTTTGACATTTGAGTGGTTAACGCTGAACCTTAAACACTTCGAGTGATTTGAGTGAATCTTTTGTGAGGATGTCAATCCTTGTAGGTTTTGGATCAGAGGTAATTATTTAGATGAGGGGAAACACCTATGTTTTGTGCTACAAATGTATGACTTATATTGTTTGAATCTTTAGGACTCTTTGAGTTAAATTATCCATGTATAAATTATCCTTGAATTATGATGAAACACTATCAATGACTATTATGAATTGAGGGAAGTTTGTTTTAATTATGAGTTGAGAATTTTGCTTGAGGACAAGTAAAAGCTTAAGTGTGGGGGTATGTGATAAACCGCAGAAGTAACATATTTTAATCCCACATTTAGCATACTTTTGGATGATTTATCCCTTGATTTATGTAAAAAGGTGCTCTTAATCCTTTCTTTTCATGTTTTATACTCAAGAAAGCACCGGAGGATGGAAAGAACGAGAAACGGGCTCAAAGTGGACCAAATTGGGCCAAAGTGAAAATTGACACGGCCTGGACTTGAGCCAACACGGCAGTGTCTTTTTGATAGACTAGAACACGGCCTGATCACGATTTACACGGGAGTGTCACCTCATTAAAAGTCCAAACACGACCTAAAGATGATTCACACGGGCGTGTGCCATTGCCGTGTCCCTGTCGTGGAGAAGAGAAATTTCACTTTGAAAAGGATACTTAAGGGTAAAGAAACCTATTTCAAAAGCCTATATAAACAGCCTAAGTATAACCTAGAAGAGGCCGGTGAGCTAGGCCAAGGAGCCGAATCGAAAAGGTCGGATTTATGGGAAACACTCGAAGATAGCCAGTTGATCCATCTCAAGAAGCCGGAATTCTACTCAAGACGGCGGATCTCTCCTTCAATTCCTTCAGGGGGTTTTAGAAATTTCTTATGTTTTGTTTTATCTTTTCTTCTGAGACGTTTTCTTTTATTATTATGAACTAAACCCTTCAGATACCTGAAGGGGATGAAACTTAGATGAATCCTGTTATCGTTTGCTGAACTATATGATAAATACTTGATTTGTTCTTAATTATGTGTTCTTAACTCTTGTGTTAATATTTCTGGGATATTGATTCAAGTTTGATGTGCTTAGGTGGAGGAGCAAAAGTCCCTGCTTAGGAATAGATCTAGCATAATTAAGCGGAGTTGATCGCGCGCCTAGAGATAGGGTGACGGGATTTTGTCAGATTAGGGTGAAACCTAATATGGGAGTCCGTAGATCGAGTTAATGCAATTCTAGGGGTTTTAATTAGAAAGAGATTTCAATTAATCAACCTAAGGTTAGATGTTATTCGCTTCGAGAGAGGGTTTAATATACATTAGGGAGTCTTACGGATAAAGTCAAGTGAATAAATAAATGCAGTTGAGTTAGATAACAAGTGAAGTCTAGGTGGATTCTTCCTAAGGGTATCGTCTTAATCAACTGAGTTTTTCAACGATATTTCCCCAATTCATTCTTTTTGTCTTTGCGTCTTTAGCTTAGTAGTTAGTTAAATTTAGATTAAATAACAACTTCACTTATTTTAGGCTAGATAATAAAAAGAAAGTTAGTATTAGTACTTTTGGTTCCTTTGGGTTTGACAATCCGGTCTTGCCTAAGCTATACTACTGTTCGATAGGTGCACTTGCCGCAATCGTTGTTATAGTTAGTTCTAGGTTCGATCATTATAAATTTAAAACTCTGAAATCAATGATCACTTGGTAAGTTGACCTACCTGATTCTTGATCTCTTGAATCGGTGCTTGTTGATTTTTAAGTGTTGTTTTGATGTTTTGGAAACGGGTTTCTGACACTGCGATGAATTTTGTTAGCATCTCCTCAAGGTTCGGCTTTTTCTCTTGTGGGTAGGGCTACTGTTGGAAGCCTGGGAGGGGTTGTTGTCTCTGATTTCCTTTGCCACCCCATGAGAAATTAGGGTGGTTCTTCCAACCTGGATTATAAGTATTACTATAAGGGTTATTTTGAGGTCTAAAATTGTTACCCATATAGTGAGCTTGCTCGTTTTCAGTGCTCAGGTTGTAAAGTGGATATTCTGTGTTGCTCATTCCTCCTCCATTTGTATCGCACTGCATAACTGGATGTACCTGTGAAGAACCACAAAAACCATCAATTTTTTTATTTAACATCTCTACCTGATTTGATAGCATGATCACTGCGTCGAGGTTAAAAACACTAGTGGCTTTTGTTGGCCTTGTCCTCGTGACTTGCCACTAATAATTATTCAGTGACATCTCTTCAATAAACTCGTAGGTAGCCTCAGGTGTTTTGTTATTCAAGGTTCTGCCGGCGGCTAAATTAATCAACTGCCTGGTTGAAGTATTTACACCGTTATAAAAGAGTTGGACTTGTAGCCACAAGGGTAATCCATGGTGTGGGCACCTTCTCAATAGATCTTTGTATCTCTCCCATGAATCATAATGTGTCTCTAAATCCATCTGTACAAAAGAAGAGATATCATTCCTTAACTTAGCCGTTTTAGCCGGTGGAAAATATTTTATTAAAAAATTTTCGGTCATTTGCTCCCATGTAGTGATTGATCCTCGTAGAAGAGAATCCAACCACTGTTTGGCTTTATTCCTCAAAGAAAAGGGAAACAACCGAAGACGGATGGCATAATCAAAAACACCATTTATTTTGAAGGTATCACAGAATTCAAGAAAATTCTCTAAGTGTGTGTTAGGATCCTCATCCTGCAAACCATCAAATTGAACAAACTGTTGTATCATTTGTATAGTGTTAGGTTTCAATTCAAAATTATTTGCAGCAATAGCAGGTCTAACAATACTTGACTCAGTTCTGTTAAATTAGGTTTAGCATAATCATACATAGTTCGAGGAGCATGATTTTTGGCCACCTGCGGAGGTAGCGGATTATTCTCACCATCTCTTCGGTAGTATTGTTCTCGTCTTCTTGCTCTTCTTCTATATAAGTTAAGTCGCCTTATTTCTCTACGATTTACATGAACGGTTCCTTCAATATCACATGTCGTAAATTAAAGGTCTGTCGGGTTCCTTCTAGTCATAAACTAGAGGTACCTGAAAGGAACAAATAAAAGAAAGAATATTAGCAATGTTAAAAATAAAGTAAAAGTAAATTCCAAATAAAAAAATGGCTGAAGTAATAAAAATTTAGCGTTTTTAATATTTTAGTTCCCCGGCAACGACGCCAAAAACTTTGATCGTGTGTCAGAGTCTTAAAAATTTATATAACGAATGATCTAGCCTAGAAACTAACTATGACAATGATTTAGGAAAGCGCACCTATCGAATAGTAGTATAGTTTAGCGGCAAGACCAGATTGTCGAACCCAAGGGAACCAAAAGTACTAATACTAACTTTCTTTCTATTATTTAGCCTAACAATTGAAGTGAATTATTGTTTAATCTGAAATTAACTAACTACTAAGCTAGAGATGCTAAGACGAAGGGAATGAATTGGGGAAATACTTGTGGGAAAAACCAATTGATTAAGACAATACCCAAGGAGGAATCCACCTAGACTTCACTTGTTATCTAACTTTGAACCAGACGGTTTATTCACTTGACTTGATCCGTAGGATTCCCTAATGTATATTAATACCTCCGTCGAGGCTACTAATGTCTAACTCTAGGCTGATTAATTGAAATATCTTTCTAATTAAAACCCCTAGAATTGCATTAACTCGACATATGGACTCCTATATTAGGTTTGACCCTAATCCGGCAGATTTTCGTCACCCTATCTCTAGGCGCGCGAGCAACTCCGCTTAACTATGCTAGATCTACTCTTAGACAGGGACTTTTGCTCCACTGCCTAAGCACATCAATACTTGAATCAATACCCTAAAATATCAAAACAAGAATTAAGAACACATAATTAAGAACAAATCAAGTATTTATCATATAGTTTAGAAAACAATAACAAGATCCGTCTTACGTTTCATCCCCCTCAGGTATCTGAGGGTTTAGTTCATAATTATAAAAGTATACATCTCAGAAGAAAAGATAAAACAAAACATAAGAAAAACCCTAATACCCCCTGAAGGAATTGAAGAGAAGATCTTCCGTCTTGAGTATGACTCCGGCTTCTTGAGATGAATCAGCTGGCTTTCTTCGAGTAAGTCCCACAATTCTGACCTCTCCGGCTTGGCTCCTTGGCCTAGCTGGACGCCCCCCTAAAGGTTGGCCTCTCGGGTGTTTATATAGGCTTTTGGAATGTGTTTCTTTGCCTCTAAGTACCCTAATCCAAATAAAATTCTTCTTTTCCACAGCAGGGACACGCCCATGTGGCACGCCCGTGTGAATCGACTTCAGGCCGTGTTTGAGCCTGCTAAAGGGGCACGGTTTTGTGGTGAAACCTCAGGCCGTGTCGATTTCTCACTTTGGCCCATTTGGCCCGTTTCAAGCCCGTTTTCTGTTCTTTTCATCCTCCTATGCTATCCTGAGTATAAAACATGAAATTAAAGGATTAAGAGCACCAAATTCCATAATTCAAGGGATAAATCATCCAAAAGCATACTAAATGTGGAGATAAAATATGTTACTATTACAGTTTATCAGTAGCCCATTCAAATCACTAGATTCAATTCGAACTATTTCACCATTCTGACTTCTCAAATCAATACTCTGCCGTTTACAATTTTCAATAGCATTATGCAAGGTTAACCAATCCATACCCAGAATTATATCAAATTCATCAAAGGGTAGCATCATAAAATTAGCTAGAAAACAAATATCCTGAAACATCAATGGACAATTCTTGCACACTTTGTCACTCAGAACACACTTGCCTAAGGGGTTCGATACTTTTACTACAAACCCATTAGACTCAACAGGTAGAGTCTTACTAGATACTAAGTTCACACACACATATGAACGAGTAGATCCTAGATCTATCAATGCAATTACATCAGTATCGAAAAGAGTAAAAGTACCAGAAATGAAGTCTGGAGATGAGGCTTCTTCGTGAGCGTGAATAGCGTAAGCTCTGGCAGGTGCTCTCGCCTCAGATCTCACAGCTGTATCTGTTGTTCCTCTCTGACTACCACTTACATTTCTGGTGTTTCTAGGTGCTCTACCCCTAGATATCGAGTTACTCAGTCTTGCACTCTGAACATTGTCTTTCTTAGCTAACTCTGGACAATCTCGAATAAAGTGATCTCATGATCCACATTTATAGAAAACTCTATTATTATTGTAACAGCCTGATTTAGGGGCTAGTCAGAACAGTGATCTCGGAATCACTAATTTGAGGTTAGAGAAAATTATTTTCATGTTATGTTATGTGTTATAACATGTTCATAAGGATGCATGAAAATTTTGGTGCCTTAATTTTAGCGATTTCTAGCTTAATTGCGAAAAAGGACTAAATCGCATAAAGTGCGAAAGTTCCATTTTGTTTGCTAGAGATGTCAAATAGCTAAGGATTTTAAATTGGAGGTCCCAAATGTACAATTAGGCCATTGGAGGAGTGATGGCCGGCCATGGGGGACAAGATTATTAAATTAGTCAAAGGCTTGATGTGTTAGGTGGAGAAAGAATAAAATAAGAGAAAAATAAAGAAAAGAAAGCTACCATCTTTTCTTCTCTTCATCATCACCGAAAATTGGCAGCAAACAAGGGTTTGAGAACTCTAAAATTTCAGCAAGCTTTTCTCCACTCAAGTAAGTCAATTTGATGGTTGTTTTGGATGATTTTTGTACTTTTGAGACCCCTAAAGCTTAAGCTTTCTAAAGAGGGGACTATTATGCAATATGGTTGAAAGTCTAGGGACTTAACATGAGAGAGTTTATGCTGGTTGTTGAGTTTTTATGGAAGAAAATGAATGATAGGATGATGAGAAACAACTTTTGTGAAAGGTGTTGTCATGAAAACACCTAATTGGGACTAAAATGCAAAAGTTGTAATTTGTTCATTAAGGCTTGAAATAGATGGAATTGTGGATAGTTGTAAGAGGATTAAATGTTCAGCTAGGCTTGTTTAACAAGAAAATGTGATAAAAGTTTATTTACGAGCCTAGGGGCAAAATCGTAATTTTGCCAAAGTGTAGGGGCAAAATAGTCATTTTTGCCTAAAGTGTAGATTATAATGTTTTATGATTTATAAGAGATTAAATCAGTGAATTCCATTGTTCTAGATCAAAGAAATCGAGTTTCGGACCTAGAACGGGTGAAAAGAGAAAGGTGGGCAAAAGTCCCTTTTTGGCCCTTTCGGCATCGAGGTAAGTTCATGTGCAAATGTTGTAATTACGTATGAGTTATTTTAATATTCCAATGTTGTATGGAATGTATGATTACACAATGAATGTATTTAAATACTCGTCGATGAGTTGTTAAGAGAATTGAACCTAAGAATGGTAAGAAATGTAAATAGTATGAAATGATGATAGTTAAGGTTTCGTGTAAGACCATATTGGAATATGGCTTCGGTGAGAGATATTAAATAAGACCATGTCAAGGACATGGCAATGATGTGATATTTCGTATAAGGCCTTGTCGGGTACATGGCATCGATATGATAATTCTTGTATGACCCTATTAGGGGTATGATGTCAATGTGACAATATGTGCGTGAGATCTAATAGTATTATTTAACAGTTGAGATGAATTCAGTGTATGATGAACCTTTAGTGGGATGAGTGTAATCAATACACCTTAGTGTATGAGAGAGATTTGTTAGTGTATTGTGTGAACGCGAATGAGAATCATAGAAAGATAAGTAAGAATGATAGTGAGTGAGGATGTTTACGGATGAATGTTTGAATTAGAGAAAATGTATGTGGATAAGTATTTGTGAATGTATAATATCGGTGGGCTGTATGTGTTACCACCTGATATATTATTAATTGATGGGCTGTGTGCGATACCATCAACTATATTATTATCGGTGGGCTGTGTGCGTTACCACCTGATAAATTAGTAATCGATGGGCTATGTGCGATACCATTGCTTATAAATAATTGGTGAGCTAAGTGCGAAATCACCATAGGTATAAATGATTGGTGGGCTGTGTGCGATACCACCCTATAAGAGATTCAATGGTGGGCTAAGTGCATAACCACCGAGAGATTAGTAGTATGAGTGGCTTATTGAGAATGCGTGATGTGTTGTTTTATATGATCTTGTGATGGTCAGTGCAGGAATGTATGCTAATTAGACGAGCATTTGGCTTATGGTATGGTAAGAATATGGTAAGGGGTAGAATGAGTAAGCTTTGAGGATGATTGAGTAAGTAACCATGAGTTCATGAGAGAAGCTCATCATAATAACTTGCAGTCATGTATATTCGAAGAATATCAGTGTTTATCAGTTGTATGCAGATGAACTTACTAAGCATTTTTGCTTACTCCTTTTATTTTTCTCATCTCTTATAGGTAAATTTAGCTAGCTCGGATTGGAGATCGCCGGAGATGTTTTCACACTATCGAGCATACACTCGGTATGATGTATCAAGTCACTATAAGTTATGGCATGTATAGGGCTAGTACTTAAGGATGACTAAGTCATTGTTGATGTAGTCAAATTGTGTTAGCCTAAGAGAACTTATGTTTGTTTGTGTATAGCCATAGATGATGGCCTAAGTTGTTTGTAATTATATGAGAATTAGTTCTCCCTAGTGTATGGGATAAAGGCCTTATTTCTTTTATAATCAAATGTCTTTAATTCAAGAGTAATGTTGATACTATGTGTAGTTATGTGATGAGGTATGAATGTATGCAAATGAGAGTAGAAAAAGGCTTGGTAGGTAGCCTCTAAGTGCCCACACGGATAGGCACACGGGCGTGTGTCTCCTACACTTTAGTGTTTTAAGTCAGAATAGACCATGGGCTGGTCACACAACCGTTTGTTCAGGCCGTGTGATACACACGGTTAGAACATGGGCGTGTGCCAAGGCCGTGTGAAGTCTGCACTTAACACTTAGAAATTTAATTGTCACACGGGCCAGGGCCACGGGCGTGTCCAGGCCGTGTGGATTTAGTCAGTGTCGACCACGGGTGGAAGGCACGAGCATGTCTTAAGGGCACACGGTGTGTCCCTATACCAACACGGGCGTGTGGCCCCTATTTTGTTAAAAAGTTTCTTGAATTTGTAAAAATTTCCTGAATAGTTTCCAAACTTCTCGGAAGTATGTTTAGGGCCTTTTAGGAAAAGTTTGTTCAAATGATGGGTTTAAACGAAATTTTTATAACCTTAATTGAGATGTTTAAGTAAGATCAGTTAGGTAATGCCTCAAACCCTATTCCGGCTCGAATACGGGTAAGGGGTGTTACAATTATAGTTGTCCCAGCATTGACCGAATGATGTCTTCCACATTGTCTACACTCAGGCTTGTTGCTTTGACACTTCCAACACTCGATTCAATTGGAATTTGAGTTTTAGGACCAGTATTCTATTTCACAAGATCTCTACTCGAATGTCCAAATGAAACATTTGAGCGATTATTTGCATCTCTAAATCTCTTTGACGAAGAATGATACGACTTACTCATCAACCTTTTTCTTTCATCTTTAGCTTCTGAATATGCTTTCTTCTTTTCTTTACTAAGCTCCTCAGCTTTGCAGGCTCTTTCAACCAATACCACAAATTCATTCAAATAAAGAATTCCAACCAGAAGTTTGATGTCTTCATTCAATCCTTCGATGAATCGTTTACACATAGTAGTTTCTGTTGAAACACATTCTTGCGCATATTGGCTCAATCTTACAAATTCCCGTTCGTATTCCGTAATAGACATACGACCCTATTTCAGCTCTAGGAACTCTTTACGTTTCTGATCTATAAATCGTTGACTGATATATTTCTTCCAGACAGCTTGAAAGAAATCCCAGGTGATTATTTCTCTTGGAACCACAGATATCAATGTTTTCCACCAATGATATGCCGTATCTCTCAACAATGAAACAACACATTTTAAGCATTCATCAGAAGTAGATGATAATTCATCAAACACTCTTACGGTATTCTCAAGCCAGAATTCTGCTCGCTCAGCATCATCATCAACTGTGGCTCTGAACTCTTTGGCCCCGTACTTTTGAATTTTATCCACAGGAGGTTTACTCAATCGAATTGGATCTGAAACTTGTGGCACTACAGGAAATTGCAGGGGTGGAGGTTGTTGAGTAGCCAGATTCGTTCGAATGAACTCCGTAAACCACTCACTCGTCATTTGGAAGAAGGCTTGCTTTACCTCTCCCTCGTGACTACTAGCTATCGGCCTAGATTCAGCCGGCACTGTCCCTTGAGCGGGAGCAGGCGCATTACTTTCGACATCATCAACTACTGCTCGATCGGAATCCATTTGCTATATGAAAACACATTTTTAACTGTCCAGAATCATCACACTATCACAGGTATATATATGGCATGTATAGCTAGACTCTCACATGCTACGTTAGTCCTAGAATCGACTAAACCGTAGCTCTGATACCAATAAAATATAACACTCCTAACTCGTATCCGTCGCCGGACTAGGGGTATGAGGTATTACTGATCAAATCAAAACCTTTAACTTTCATAGTTCAAACAACATTCAAATCATAATCAATCAACGTCGCTAAGTCCCTTAATAAGGTCTACGAGACCTTAAACATGCATTAAGAAAGGGGCGAGACTAAACCGAGCTTATACAAAATTTTTCCAAAACTTAACATTTTTCAAAGCTAGAGAGGTCACACGCCCGTGTGGGTAGGCCGTGTGCCTCACACGGCCTCAGACACACCCGTGTGTCCAAGCCGTGTTAAAACAAGGCATACATACTGACTTGTCCACACGGCCTGTCACACGCCCGTGTGTCTGGCCCGTGTGCGAGTCTGACTTATTTTGAAATACAACCACGAGGGACACGGTCGAGACACACGCCCTTGTGCTCAACCATGTGGGAAAATATAGGCCATTTGTATGGCCAAATTGCCACCTAACTTTGGGTCACACCTACAAGCATCAAAACATACTAAATTCATACCCCAAATGCATTCAAAACATACCAAAATATGCTCCATTTAACCTTCAACTATATCATTTATTTCCACACTCAAATTCAAATCAAGCATACCAATCCAAAGTATCAAATTCACGTCAAAATCATGTAATATATACATGATTTAATCCTTATCAATTCATAGAATGCAACATACTACCTCCATCCACCAAAACATATTATAAAGGTCATTCACACAAAGTCACATAAACACATTATAACCATCATTATCATATATCCAAGACAAATACTAAGATCATTCATATATCAAGCCACATCACATGGCATGATCTATACATCTCAAAACATCTCATAATCACTAGCATGTACATGCCATATACCAAATTTACAGCTTCCAAAAGTACCAAAATAGATGACCGATAGTGTGATTGAGTCACTGACGATCCTCAAATCTGAGCTAGCTTTAATGACACTGTAAAACAGAGAAAAACTTCTCACAGTAAGCTTAAAAGCTTAGTAAGTTCGTAATATAAAAAAATTAGCTCAACAATTCAAATTCAATATACAAAATTACCAACACTTAGTTCAATTCACCTCAATACTCAATTCTCATCCATAACAATTCCTCACTTTCATACACAACTATATGTTCAATGCACAAGCATTTACCAAGATACTTAATCTCACTCTTTCCATCATTCATTCTCATAACTATCCACTTATCTCAACACAACTTCATTAACCACATAGGTTATGTGTAACATCTTAGTTTAGGGCCTAGTCGGAATAGTGGTGCGAGACCACAAATCTGAGGGTTATAAATGAGTTATTGAGGTTTATGCCTTGTATGTATGCTAGTGTTAAAGTTTCATGAAGCAATTTTGTGAAATTATGGTTGAATTGTCCAAAAGGACTAAATTACAAAAGTTGCAAAATGTGTGTTTCAAGAAGCTATATGTGTGAAATAGCTTTAGATTATTAATTAGAGGTCCTTAATGAGAAATTTTCCCAATTTTTAGTTTTTGGACAAAAATGGGCATGGATGAGTTAAATTAGAAAGTTTATCCAAAAGGGTTTTAGTCATTTATCAAATAAGTGATTAAAAAGGAGAAAAGATGACAAAATCATGCTCATCTTCTCCCCCAAGCTGTTGAAAATTCCAATAGCCATTGTTAGGGCTCTTTCAATTTTTCAAGCTTTCGAGTAAGTGCTCCTAAGCCCGGTTTTTGATATTCTTCGTCTCTTTGAAATCCTAGTAGCATGAGTAAGCTATTTTTAGCTATTTGGTGAGATATTATGGATGTTTAAAAATGTACATATCTATGACATGCATGTATTTTGATGTTTTATAGAAGAATATGAAAGCTTGATGTAGTAGAAACATCTTTTGCTAAGTGATTTTCCATGAAAATGCATGTCGGGACTAGTTTGTGAAAAACTTTAGTTTGGTCATACATATTTGATTTAGTGAGAATTGATGAATGCTTTAGTTGAGTAAGTGGTTCGGCTAAGTATGAAAGGATAGAAAGTTGAATAAAAATCACTTTATGAGCCTTGGGGCTAAAGTGTAAATATGAGAAAGTTTAGGGGCAAAATAGTAATTTTGCTAAAGTATGAAATATGGGTCAATTTAGTCAATGTGTGTATTGAATAAGCTGATTTATTCATTATAGATCAAGAAAGACGAAGCCCAAATCGTAACTGAGGCAAAAGCAAAGTGGTGGACTAAATTGCATATTTCTATACTTTTGAGTATCGAGGTAAGTCTATGCACAAATAATGCATTCATACTTACAATTTGTTAATGCTGGCTAGTGTATAGCATGTTTGAGAACCTATGGGGGATGAATATAGTAGAAATTGTGAATGAATGTATGATCGGGAATGATTGAGGACCTATGTGGTTTATGTAGACTTGTGCATGTGTTGTGATAATGCTAGATGGTGGGCTAAGTGCGATACCATCCTAATGCATATTGACGATGAGTTGGCTATGTGCGACGCTATCGTAAGGTATATCGTTTAGTGGGCTAAGTGAGAAACCCCTATGATTACCTTTGTGGTAGGCTAAGTGTGATACCACCTTATTAATCAATTATGGTGTGCTAAGTGTGAAACCACCGAGACATTTGTTGTGTGGGTTAACTGTGTGGATTAGCCATGTGATTGCATTATTGAGTAAAATAGCTGTGTGGATGTATAATTAAGTTAATTAGCTGTGTGGATGAATTATTGAGAAATAATGATGTGTTGTATATTGTGTAAATGTGACATTGAATGCAGGGGTGCATTTCGATGGTTATGAGTATGTGACTCATGATGTGTTGGAAATGTGGTAAGGGATAGAAAGAGTAAGCATAGTTGTGAATTACTTATGTTGGTATAATGCTAATTGTTGCTTAGCTTATACTATGTTGCTTAATTGTTTATGTGTAAACTTACTAAGCTCAAAGCTTACTCTCTTTCTTTTCCCTTGTCTTATAGAGTAAAGGTGTTGAATCGAGATATGAGGATCATTTGGAAGATCGCTCACACTATCAAAGACACTGGTACATTAGACTTAATGTTTTGTATATGGCATGTATAGGGGCTAGACAAGTTAGTGAATTTTGTTGTAAATGGCTAAGATGTGTTGGCCTTTAGATGGATAGTGTATTTTGTATAATGCCAAGGTTGTTGTCTATTACATTATATGAAAGAAAGATGTAGTTTTCTATGTGAGATTGCACTTCAATTTGAGTTGATTATGGATGTGTTGTATGAGTGCATGTTCTATAAGCAATAAGGGTGAGAAGAGCTTAGCAAATGGCTTTGTTCTTGGCCATGTGGATAGACACACGGGCGTGTGTCTAGGCCATGTGTGACACACGGTGAGCCCACGGGCGTGTGCTTTGGCCGTGCGTCCCCTGCATGTTAGTATTTTAAATCAGAATAGACCACGGACTAGCCGCACGGGCGTGTGTCTAGGGCGTGTGGGATTAACCAGTGTTGGCGACGGGCTAGCCACACGGGCGTGTGTCTAGACTCTAGGCCGTGTTAAGGTAGTTAGTGTGCACCACGGGTGGTAAGCACGGGCGTGTGCCTTGGCTGTGGGGCATTGGCAGAATGCTGGGGTTTTAGGCACGGTTGGGGGACATGGGCGTGTGTGTCCATGCACGGGCGTGTCTAGTCTTGCATGGGCGTGTGAGACCTGTATAAAAGAGAAAAAAATTAAGATTGGAAAAAGTTCCGGTTTAGTCTCGATAGCCCTCGTGTGTATGAGTGAGGCCTCATAAGTCGAGAATGAGGTTGTTGAGATGACTTCAGAGTGTAGTTACGACGAGCCTAAGTGGCGATCAAGTGGTTTGAGTTCGATAACGCATCGGGCCCAGTTCTGGCGTAGAACTTGGGTAAGGGGTGTTACATTTAGTGGTATCAGAGCTATGGTTTAGTCAGTTCTAGGACTACCGTAGCAGGCGTAAGAGTCTAGCTATACATGCCATAAGTGTATAATGATAGTGTGGTGGTTTCTGATGATTTTAAATCTTGTTTTATATAGTATATGGATTCTGATCCATCGATCTAGCGATGAAATGACTAGTGTCGCGCCGGCTCTCGCGCGCAAGGAACCGTGCTCTGTTAAAAGTGGACCCGAGGTTGGGGTCAAGGGAAGAGGCACGAGAATCCTTTCTCCAGATGATGAGTAATTGGTACTCGAATTATGTTCGAGCGAACCCTAATGCTCAACCTCCTCCACCTCCTCCTCCTATACCTCAGCCAAATCCAATGGCTCCTCAAGGTATGGATGTAGTGAGGATATCGAAACCCCCGGTGGATAAGATTAGGAAACACGGGTGAAGAGTTTAGAGCTAAGGTAGATGATGACCTGAGAGGCGTGATTTACGGTTGGAGAACTCTATGAGGGTGTTCGACGAACTCTCATGCGCTGAAGAGAGTTTGAAGTGTGTCGTATCCTTCTTTGAGAGATTCGCATACCATTGGTGGAAAACGTTGACGCTAGTGGTCCCGAGAGAGCGGGTGACGTGGGACTTCTTTCTCGGAAGAGTTCCATAAGAAGTATATAAGCTTTGAGGTTTCTTGATCGAAAAAGAAGGAATTCCTTAAGTTGAAACAAGGAAGAATGACAGTGGCGGAATATGAGCGTGAGTTTGTTAGGCTTAGCAAATACGCTCAAGAATGTGTATCGACTGAGACCATCTTGTTTAAGAGGTTCGAAGATGGGCTGAATGAGGACATCAAACTCCTAGTGGGCATTTTGGAGTTGAAAGAATTTGTGGTATTAGTTGAGAGGGGCAAGTAAAGGTAGAAGAGTTGAGTTCAGAAAAGAGGAGGGCTATGAGTGAAGCCTGAGATGCTAGAAAGAGGCCGATGGGCAAGTCATACCAAGCCCAGTCGAAAAGATCCAATGAAGTGAATCCTCGGACGACAGCACCAGTGGGTTATTCGCATCGAGACTTGGGCAATACTCGCTCGGGTTCGAGAGTCCAAGCTCCCTCGATTGAAAGTGTGGGCAATACAAAGAGTAAATCGGAGTGTACAAGTTATGGTAGGTATCACACCGGAGAGTGTTGGGGAAATATTTGAAAATGTTATAAGTGTGGTTCCCCTGACCACTTCATCTGTAACTGTCCTGAGACGGATGAAATGGAAGAGAGGCAAGGGCTGAGACCTAGTGATGTGTCTACGAGGGGTAGACCACCAAGGAACCCGAGAGGCGAGAATAGTGCTAGAGGTACGCCCAGAGATTTTGCTGCGAGACCAGAGGGTCGGGCACCTGTGAGGACGTATGCTATTTGCGCTCGCGAAGAAGCATCCTCCCCTGATGTGATAACGGGTACTTTTTCTCTCTATGACACCTTCGTTATTGCTTTAATAGATCCAGGGTCTACTCATTCTTATATTTGTATGAGGTTAGCATCTAGTTTGAGTATGACCGTTGAGTCTACGGACATAGTGGTTAAGGTGTCAAACCCGTTAGGGAAGCATGTGTTAGTGGACAGAGTGTGTAAGAATTGTCCTTTATTGATTGAGAATCATTGTTTTCCGGCAAACCTTATGTTGTTGCCGTTTGATGAGTTTGATTTAATCCTAGGCATGGATTGGTTGACTACCCATAATGTCTTAGTGAACTGTGGTAGTAAGTTTATTGAATTGAAATGTGAGAGTGGAGATGTGGTTCGGGTTGAATCAGGTGGATCGGATAGTCTACCAGTGATGATTTCTTCCCTAGTGGCTGAGAAATGTTTAATAAAAGGATGTGAGTCCTATCTTGATTTTGTGTTAAATACTCGAGAGGTTGGAGTAGAGTTTGGAACAGTGCCAGTGGTATGTGAGTATCCAGATGTATTTCTGGAAGAGTTACCCGGATTACCTCTAGTGAGAGAGGTCGAGTTTGGAATTGAGTTTGTTCCAGGAACGTCACCTATTTCAATTGCTCCATATAGAATGGCACCTGTAGAGTTGAAAGAACTGAAGGTTCAGTTACAAGAGTTGATAGATAAAGGTTTTGCAAGACCGAGCTACTCACCCTGGGGTGCTCCGGTATTATTCGTGAAGAAGAAAGATGGGTCTATGAGGTTGTGTATAGACTATAGACAACTGAACAAGGTGACGGTGAAGAATAAGTATCCTTTTACCAAGGATTGATGATCTCTTTGATCAACTAAAGGGAGCTACAGTGTTCTCCAAGATAGACTTGAGGTCTGGTTATTATCAGGTCAGAGTGAAAGATCAAGATGTGTTGAAAACTGCATTTCGGACAAGGTATGGCCATTATGAGTTTTTGATTATGCGTTTGGTTTGACGAATGCACTTGCAATTTTTATGGATTTGATAAACCGTGTTTTCAGACCGTATGTGGACAAGTTTGTAGTTGTCTTCATTGACGACATATTGATCTATTCTCGGGATGAGAACGATCATGAAGAGCATTTGAGAATTGTCTTGCAAACTTTGAGAGATAAGCAGTTGTATGCTAAGTTTAGCAAGAGTGAGTTTTGGCTCCGAGAGGTCGGATTCCTAGGACACATGGTGTCAGGTGATGGTGTCAGTGTTGACCCGAGTAAGATATCGGCTGTTGTGGATTCGAAACCACCGAGGAACGTGTCCGAAATCAGAAGTTTCTTGAGATTAGTGGGATATTACAGACGTTTCGTAAATGGGTTCTCTGTGATTGCCACCCCGATGACGAAACTATTGCATAAAGATGTCAAGTTTGAATGGACTAAGACATGTCAAAAGAGCTTCGAGAGACTGAAAACAATGTTGACTGAGGCGCCGGTTTTGGTTCAACCAGAATCGGGAAAAGAGTTCGTGGTTTACAGTGATGCGTCATTTAATGGTCTCGGTTGCGTGTTGATGCAAGAGGGTAAGGTAGTCGCTTACGCCTCGAGGCAGTTAAAGCCGCACGAGGAGAATTATCTGACTCATGATTTAGAGTTGGCTGCGATTGTTTTTGCGTTAAAGATTTGGCGACATTACTTGTATGGTGAGAAGTGTCGAACCTTTACGGATCACAAGAGTTTAAAGTATTTGATGGATCAGAAGGATCTGAATCTGAGACAGAGACGGTGGCTTGAGTTGTTGAAAGACTATGAGTTAGTCATTGACAACCACCCGGGAAAAGCAAAATTTGGTTGCGAATGCCCTGAGTAGGAAATCCTTGTATGCTCTAAGAGTTATGAGCACGAGTTTAGCATTGTCTGACGATGGTGCTATTTTGGCAGAGTTGAGAGCTAAGCCGCTATTTGTTCAAAAGATATGTGAGGCTCAGAAAAATGACAGTGAGATGCAAGCTAAGATAGCTAAGTGCGGATCAGAAAGTGATTCTGATTTTTGAGTGGATTTGAATGGTTGTCTGATGTATCGTGACAGAATTTGTTTTCCTAAAGATGAGGAGTTGATTCAAAGGTTTTGCATGAGGCCCACGGTGGATGTTTGTCAAGACATTCGGCAAAGATTTAAAATGTACAACGACTTGAGGAAGTTGTATTGGTGGACGGGGTATGAAAAGAGATATTTTAGAGTATGTGACAAAGTGTTTAATTTGTCAACAAGTGAAAGCCGAGCATCAAGTGCCTTGGGATTGTTTCAGCCAGTAATGGTACCCGAATGGAAGTGGGATTGGATTACCATGGATTTTGTAGCGGGGTTGCCGATGACTCCGAGAAAGAGATCTTTGTGTGGGTTGTGGTGGATAGATTGACATAGTCGGCTCACTTTATTCCAAAGACGTGTTGATTATTCACTTTGGATAAGTTAGCTGAGTTGTATGTGGCAAGAGATAGTGAGATTGCATGGTGTACCGTGTCTCATTATATCGGATAGAGATCCAAGGTTTACTTTGAGATTTTGGAAGAAGTTGCAAGAGGCCATGGGTACAAGATTGAATTTCAAAGATCGCATTCCATCCGCAAACCGATGGTCAGTCTGAAAGAGTGATTCAAGTTCTGGAAGATATGCTTCGATTCTGTGTGCTAGAATTCGAAGGTAGTTAGGAGAGATATCTACCTTTGGTCGAATTCGCCTATAACAACAGTTATCAGTCGAGTATACAGATGGCACCGTATGAGGCTTTGTATGGTCGTAAGTGTCGGACTCCTTTGTATTAGACCGAGCTTAGTGAGAAGTGGATCCATGGGGTCGATCTAGTGAAAGAAACCGAAGATAAGGTGAAAGTAATTCATAATAGTCTGAGAGCTGCTTTGGACCGACAGAAGTCGTACGCGGATTTGAAAAGAAAACAAATTGAGTTTGAAGTGGGCGACAAAGTGTTTTTGAAAGTGTCCCCGTGGAAGAAGATTATGAGATTTGGACGAAAAGGGAAATTGAGTCCAAGGTTTATAGGGCCGTATGAGATCACAGATAGAATTGGGTCTGTAGCGTACCGGTTGGCTTTGCCGGTAGAGTTGGAAAAGATTCATAATGTGTTCCATGTGTCGATGTTGTGACGGTATCGCTCCGATCCTTCACATGTGATTCTTTCGACGGAAATTGAGATAAGACCGGATATGTCTTATGAAGAAGAGCCAATTAAGATCTTAGCTTGAGAAGTGAAACAGTTGAGAAATAAGAGCATAGCACTAGTGAAAGTGTTATGGCAGAAACATGGTGTGGAAGAGGCTACGTGGTACATGTTATTTGCGAGGGAAATTGTGAATGAATGTATGATCGGGAATGATTGAGGACCTATGTGGTTTAAGTAGACTTGTGCATGTGTTGTGATAATGCTAGATGGTGGGCTAAGTGCGATACCATCCTAATGCATATTGACGATGAGCTGGCTATATGCGATGCTATCGTGAGGTATATCGTTTAGTGGGCTAAGTGAGAAACCCCTTTGATTACCTTTGTGGTAGGCTAAGTGCGATACCACCTTATTAATCAATTGTGGTGTGCTAAGTGCGAAACCACCGAGACATTTGCTGTGTGGGTTAACTGTGTGGATTAGGCATGTGATTGCATTATTGAGTAAAATAGCTGTGTGGATGTATAATTAAGTTAATTAGCTGTGTGGATGAATTATTGAGAAATAAAGATGTGTTGTATATTGTGTAAATGTGACATTGAATGCAGGGGTGCATTTCGATGGTTATGAGTATATGACTTATGATGTGTTGGAAATGTGGTAAGGGATAGAAAGAGTAAGCATAGTTATGAATTACTTATGTTGGTATAATGCTAATTGTTGCTTAGCTTATACTATGTTTCTTAATTGTTTATGTGTAAACTTACTAAGCTCAAAGCTTACTCTCTTTCTTTTCCCTTGTCTTATAGAGTAAAGGTGTTGAATCGAGATACGAGGATCATTTGGAAGATCGCCCACACTATCAGCACACTCTGGTACATTAGACTTAATGTTTTGTATATGGCATGTATAGGGGCTAGACAAGTTAGTGAATTTTGTTGTAAATGGCTAAGATGTGTTGGCCTTTAGATGGATAGTGTATTTTGTATAATGCCATGGTTGTTGGCTATTACATTATATGAAAGAAAGATGTAGTTTTCTATGTGAGATTGCACTTCAATTTGAGTTGATTATGGATGTGTTGTATGAGTGCATGTTGTGTAAGCTATAAGGGTGAGAAGAGCTTAGCAAATGGCTTTGTTCTTGGCCATGTGGATAGACACACGGGCGTGTGTCAAGGCCATGTGTGACACACGGTGCGTCCCCTGCATGTTAGTATTTTAAATCAGAATAGACCACAGACTAGCCGCATGGGCGTGTGCCTAGGGCGTGTGGGATTAACCAGTGTTTGCCACGGGCTAGCCACACGGGCGTGTGTCTAGACTCTAGGCCTTGTTAAGGTAGTCAATGTGCACCACGGGTGGTAAGCACGGGCGTGTGCCTTGGCCGTGGGGCATTGGTAGAATGCTGGGGTTTTAGGTACGGTTGGGGGACATGGGCGTGTGTGTCCATGCACGGGCGTGTCTAATCTTGCACGGGCGTGTGAGACCTGTATAAAAGAGAAAAATTTTAAGATTGGAAAAAGTTCCGGTTTAGTCTCGAGAGCCCTCGTTTGTATGAGTGAGGCCTCGTAAGTCGAGAATGAGGTTGTTGAGATGACTTCAGAGAGTAGTTACGACGAGCCTAAGTGGCGATCAAGTGGTTTGAGTTCGGTAACGCCTCGGGCCCGGTTCCGGCGTAGAACCCGGGTAAGGGGTGTTACATTATGTACATACCTGTACCATCACGTATTCAATTACAACATTTACCATTCAATGCTCCAAGCCGTTACTGTAACACCCCAAACCCGGTCAACACGCTACAACCGAATCCAGCATGTCACAGGGAAAAACATTTTTAAAGAAGACAGGAGGTTGTTTTAATTTTGTAAAGAATCATTATTGAAAACAAGTTGCCGTCTCTTATTTTAAGAAAACCTTTGATTTTCATGAAAAGCCGAATTAGTTTAAGTAATATCGCTAAAATCGTCCAAATTTGGTCTTAAAGAAAAACTCAGTTAACTTGTTGTTACTACTTGTTTGTCGTTACTCGATGGTAAAGTTTTAGAAAAACCCGACGAGTTGTGAAAGTTTGGAAAACATTCTTTTTATAGGTTATTTAGGCATGCCATTTCGTTTAACTTATACAAATTTCCGTGAGAAATAAAGCAGATAAATAAACCCCAAAATGAAAGTTAGTGGCCTTATTATAACCCGAAAACCAAATTTAAAGTAAAGTAAACCAAAATAGTAATTTAAAAAAAACCCGAAAGAGAATGCGCATGGCCACCTCGAGTCCGCCCCGGCTCCGCATCCGCGATCTACGAATCATCTGCAAAATGTAAAGGAAGGGGTAAGTCACCGAGACCCAGTGTATACTTCCCCAACCCGAAAATGTTAATGCCCTTACACAGTTTCATAAGCCAACATGAATGTCATGCAACCCCAAAACCTAACCATCCGAAACTCCTGAATCTACCCGTGTGGTACCAAACCACTGGTGGTCAAAACCATCGTGACCTTAGTCACAAATAATATACATATGTGGTCAAAACCCTTTGGTGACCGTAGTCACAAATAATGTGTGTGGGGCCAACCCACATTGTGGTCACAACCATCGTGACAATCCCGTATATCGTCATGTGGGGCCAACCCACTTTGTGGTACCAAACCATCGGGACGAGTCACAAATATAAATATATGTGGTACCAAACCACTGGTGGTCAAAACCATCGAGACTTAGTCACGAATATAGAAAGCGGGGCCAACCCACTGTGTGGTCAAAACCACTGGTGACAGTCTAGAATCATGCCTTCCCCCTCCTCTCATCATACCCATTTCTATGAACATGCTTTTAATGGCATAATAATCATGCTTAACATACAAAAATCACATGGCATGGCATATATAGATTTACATAGGCATTTAACATTAGCCAATCAAGTGGACTTACCCGGAGTCCTCGCTTCTACCCACAAGGGTAACATACCCAATTCAATGGTTATTCCAGCTTTTGAAAATATACACGATAAACATAGTAACTAAGGAAGTGTGTAAGAGTTACATACCTGATTACCCGTAATACGACGCTCTCTATGTCGGTACTATCGTTAATTGACACTGCCGGCCCACACCCGGTGGCCAATCGGGAACAGTCGACACTGCCCTCCTTTTGAACTTAGGGGCTGGGGTCTCAGATCTAACCCCACGTAACGCTTGGCTGACATTAGGGTCCATAATACCTTTGGTCACTACATTAGGTTAACACAGAGAATAACTAAGAATGGATATATAACCCGAAGGAATAGATCCCTTACCTAGATCGACAGATCTCAAGATCAAGATCCAAACTATGAACCGAGCAAGTCCCGAGAATCCAAACTTATGTGTCACCCCCTTCCTATATTCGGCCAAACACATCACTATTAAACAAATAGCCATTCGGCTTTGGTCATGAAATCCTAAAAGAGATAACGTGAGAAAATGACCGCCCCCTTACCTCAACACCTTACCATCACCAAGCAAAAGCCGAAGCAACGCGAAGACGAGCCCCCCTTCAATCGGCCAAGAACCAACAATATAGGATTAATGCCTTTGGCATCAGCAAGAAGAAAAGAAGATTTAAAACTAGAGGGAGACACCTACAACGATTGAACAGATATCCGATCAACAAGTTATGCCGCCAAATAAGAACGATCCGCAAGATGTGGGTTGAGATTTGGCTAGAGTAGATTCTTCGGGAAAGAGAAGCACATAGAATGCTCTTGGGATCCAAGAGGTTTCGGCTATGGTTCCAAAAGAAGAGAAAGAAACTGAAAGAGAAGGAGGGTAATGGTTTTGGCTCTTGCTTACACAAATAAAGGAAGAAAAAAAGAAGAGTGATATGGCTTTGGAGAGATTCGGCTACAAAGGGTTCAAGAAGAAAGATGAAAACAAAAGTGAAAAGGAGATAGATATGGTGTTTTCGGCTTTTGAAGATGAGAAGGAAAGAATGCACCAAAGTGACCCTAATGGTCTTTTAATGTTTCGGCTAAGATGGAAAAAGAAGAAGAACCGAAATTGCCTAGACAACTTTCGGCAAAGAAGAAAATAGAGGGGTTTTTGAGAGAGAATTCTAAGCACAACTCTACCTGCCAAAAAAAAAGGAACCTGAACCACTTGCACCTTAACCAAATTCGGCAGACTCACTCCCTGCCAACACAAAACCGATTCCCCCTTCCCTATGCAGAGTTTAGAATTCGGCCAACTCTAGCTCCCATGTCCATCTCCTCAATTTTCTCCTGGCCACTCATTCAAACCGATTTGAATGAGTCAAACTCCTACAATTTCTCTTCTCCACCCATTTGAATCTGTTGACCCTTTCAACATCTATCCATCGAGTCCATCTTGAGCACATCTCCTCCAGTCCCGGCATCAAAAGAATATGCGAAAGGGATCTTCGCAGCTCGAACCAAAGCTCTCCCACTTGCATGTGGCCTCACTCTCCTTGTGCGTAAGTGGCGCCTCCCTTGCCACTTTACCACTGGGATACTTGTGTCAAAACACTCCAATAATCTCCCTTAACACCTAACTCACCCAGCTCCCCCCTTCTTAGCCCAGAACGAAAATTTTTGCTATGGCTCAGGCCTACCCCAGGCTCATGCCTGAACCCCAAAACACCCTAAACTAGCTCAACAACCATACCATCACATGCAAACACACATAAATGCAAAGACCTCGATTTAAGGATGTTACAGTTCTACCCGCCTTAAAAATAATTTCGGCCTCGAAATTACCTGGTCAAAAGAGTTAAGGGTATTGCTGCCGCATCACATCCTCTGGTTCCCACGTGGCCTCTTCCGCTCCATGATTTTGCCATAACACTTTCACCAAAGGAACCGATTTCCTACGTAAGACTTTGACATCCCGATCCAAAGATCTGACCGGTTCTTCCTCAAAAGACAAAACGGGCTCACCTCGATCTCCTCCATCGGCACAACATGCGACGGATCGATCGAGAAGCGCCTAAGCATGGAGACATGAAACACGTCGTGAATCTGACTCAATTCTGATGGTAACTCGAGCTGATAAGCTACTGGTCCTACCCACTTCAACACCGTATAAGGCCCGATAAACCTAGGGCTCAGCTTACCCTTTCGACCAAACCTCAGCACCTTCTTCCATGGCGACACTTTCAGAAAGACACTGTCACCCACTGGAAACTCTATATCCCTTCGCTTGAGATCGGCATAGGACTTTTGCCTGTCCGAAACTTCCTGCAGACGAGCTCGAATCACCTTAACCTTATCCTCTGTTTCAGCAACCAACTCTGGACCCAACATCTGACGTTCACCCAACTCTGTCCAACACGTAGGGGTACAACACTTCCGTCCATATAATGCTTCATACGGTGCCATCTGGATACTCGCCGATAACTATTTTTGTACGCGAACTCGCCAACGGTAAATATTCCTCCCAACTACCAAATCCAAAACACAACCCCTTAACATATCTTCCAAGATCTCGAATCACCTTTACGATTGCCCATCATTTGCGGATGAAATGCCGTCGGTGAAGTCCAACCTTGTACCTAACGCCTGATGCAATGCTTTCCAAAACCTTGACGTGAATCTGGAATCCCTATCTAAGATAATCGACACCGGCACTCCATGCAGTCTCACTATTTTCGCTACATACAACTTAGCCAACTTTTGGAGTGAGTAATCAACCCGAACCGGTATAAAATGAGCTAATTTTGTCGACGATCAACAATCACCTGCATCGAAGTCTTTCTTGTCGGGCGTAAGGGTAGCCCATCGACAAACTCCATTGTAATCCTTTCCCATTTCCATTGCGAAATCTTTACCGCCGCAATGCACCGATGGTAACTGATGTTTAGCTTTGACTTGCTGACACGTCAGACACTTACTTACAAATTCGGTTACTTCCGTTCTCGCAAATCTCGGTACATCTTGCTACCTCTAGGATGCATAGCGTATGGACTGCTATGAGCTTCCTGAAGAATCCTCTGCCTTAACTCAACGTCCTTTGGCATACAAACTTTCCCTTGAAAACACAACACTCCATCGCTGCTCAAGCTATAACCCTCCATTCCACCATTCTGCACTTGTAAACATCGAGCACTTAAGACTTCATCCACTAGTTGTTTCTCCTTAACCAGATTCACCCAAGTCGGCTTCACCTGCAATTCCGCTAACAGACTCCCATTGTCATACAGGCTAAGGTGGGCAAACATTGCTCTCAGGTCCGCTACCACCTTGCGGCTCAACGCGTCAGCCACTACGTTAGCCTTACCTGGATGGTATTCAATCGAGCAGTCGTAGTCCTTCAACAACTCGATCCACCTCCGCTGCCTCAAATTCAATTCCTTCTGAGTCAAGAGGTACTTCAAACTCTTGTGATCCGTGTAGACTATAGACTTCTCCCCAACCCAGGCTGTCTTGCCTCTGTGCTCCCAGCACCTCTGCCCGGTAGTCCGCGGCCTCGTCCAGAACCATTACCTCCCCTGGTCGAACCGCGACCCCTTTGTGGTTGCTGACCATCCCTCCTAAACTGTGTACGGCCTTGACCCTCAGACTGGATCCTGGCTGACCTCTACGGACAGTCCCTTACCTTGTGCCCCATTGACCCACACTCGAAGCACCCTCTGTTTCTGATCCAACACTCTCCCGAATGAGACTTCCCACACCGAGCACACCGTGGCGGCCACTGAGTAGTAGCAGCAGGCCTTGCAGCTTGATTCGACCCACCATATCTAGCCCTTTTCTGCGGATTCCCGGTAGGCCCTGGTGACCCAGAATTCCTCTTAGTCAAATTCCTATCCTAGTTCCGTCTCACTGACTGTTTCACCTCCTCAGCAATCTTGGCCTTCTCTACCAAGACCGCAAATTCTCTCTCCTACTGTGGAGCAATCAACATTCGTAGCTCATCTCTCAACCCGTCCTCAAATCGACGACACGCTTCGTGTTCCGTAGCCACGATACCCGAGCATAACGACTTAACCGAAGAAACTCCGCCTCATACTCGACATCGACTTATTCCCTGGACAAAATTCAAGAACACCTTGCATTTGTGCATCAATGTAATCGCCCCAACGTATTTCCTCCGTAAGTCGCCTTTAAAGAAATCCCAGGTGATGTCGTCAGCCATTGCTCCATCCCTGACCGTGAGCCACCACTGATAAGACTCATCCTGGAGAAGAGACACTATCCCCTTCAGCTTCTCCTCAGCCGACAAATCTTAATTATCCATTATACGCCCGTCGCCTCCAGCCAATACTCAGCTATATTGGGAGCCACACCAGATACACCCCTGAATACCTCTGCTCCATTCGCCCGGAGTCGTTCAAACAAAGATTTCCAAGCTCCCGTTCCAACGCCTGCAACCGTGACTCTCTCCAGAACCCGCAGCATTGCCTGCGACACTGCGTCGCCACCACCCGTCTGATCCTGAAACTCCGCGCCCACAGCTGGCGGCGGTGGTACCTCATTCTCTGACCCATGACCAGACCCTACCGGTTCCGACACAGTCATCCTACCTCTACCACGACCACGCGTATTACGCCCACATCCTCGGGTGCTCATGACTACCGTTCACGAATTAATCTGATTTTAGAGTTTTATGCATTAGATTCGTTCCACTGTTATTACAGCACAGTTTTATGAACAGTTTATTATAGGGATCGTTCTCGTAAGTTCACACAATCTTACAAGTTTTAGTCTCTAAAGTAATTTCCTATTACTACCAGTCATATCACAATCATCACAATCATATAAACAGCAATTAGGGGTACTTACCTGTGCGGATCGGTGCCAGAGACTTGGTGCCATGCTTTCCCCAAATTAAGCATTTTTCATCAAAATCATTTCGTAACCCATTATTGAAAATATTTTGGGCCTCGAGCCCACAGCCGAGCTTTTAAACTTGGCTCTGATACCAAAATTGTAACACCCCAAACCCGGTCAACACGCTACGACCGAATCCAGCATGTCACAGGGAAAAACATTTTTAAAGAAGACAGGAGGTTGTGTTAATTTTGTAAAGAATCGTTATTGAAAACAAGTTGCCGTCTCTTATTTTAAGAAAACCTTTGATTTTCATGAAAAGCTGAATTAGTTTAAGTAATACCGCTAAAACCGTCCAAATTTGGTCTTAAAAAAAAACTCAGTTAACTTGTTGTTACTACTTGTTTGCCGTTACCCGATGGTAAAGTTTTAGAAAAACCCGACGAGTTGTGAAAGTTTGGAAAACATTCTTTTTATAGGTTATTTAGGCATGCCGTTTCGTTTAACTTATACAAATTTCCGTGAGAAATAAAGCAGATAAATAAACCTCAAAATGAAAGTTAGTGGCCTTATTACAACCCGAGAACAAAATTTAAAGTAAAGTAAACCAAAATAGTAATTTAAAACAAAACCCAAAAGAGAATGCACATGGCCACCTCGAGTCCGCCCCGGCTCCGCATCCGCGATCTACGAATCATCTGCAAAATGTAAAAGAATGGGTGAGTCACTGAGACCCAGTGTATACTTCCCCAATCCGAAAATTTTAGTGCCCTTAGACAGTTTCATAAGCCAACGTGCATGTCATGCAACCCCAAAACCTAACCATCCGAAACTCCTGAATCTACCCCGTGTGGTACCAAACCACTGGTGGTCAAAACCACTGCTAACCGTAGTCACAAATAATATACATATGTAGTCAAAACCACTGGTGACCGTAGTCACAAATAATGTGTGTGGGGCCAACCCACATTGTGGTCACAACCACTGGTGACAATCCCGTATATCGTCATGTGGGGCCAACCCACTGTGGTACCAAACCACTGGTGGTCAAAACCACTGAGACTTAGTCACAATAATATAGAAAGCGGGGCCAACCCACTGTGTGGTCAAAACCACTGGTGACAGTCTAGAATCATGCCTTCCCCCTCCTTTCATCATACCCATTTTTATGAACATGCTTTTAATGGCATAATAATCATGCTTAACATACAAAAATCACATGGCATGGCATATACAGATTTACATAGACATTTAACGTTAGCCAATCAAGTGGACTTACCTAGATTCCTCGCTTCTACCCACAAGGGTAAGATACCCATTTCAACGGTTATTCCGGCTTTTGACAATATACACGATAAAATTATTAACTAATGAAGTGTGTAAGAGTTACACACCTGATTACCCGTAATACGATGCTCTCTACATCGGTACTATCGTTAATCGACACTACCACTATCTGTCTACTACTTTGCTCAGATGCCAGCCCACACCCCGGTGGCCAATCACGAACAGCCGACACTGCCCTCCTTTTGAACTTAGGGGCTGGGGTCTCAGATCTAACCCCACCTAACGCTTGGCTGACATTAGGGTCCATAATACCTTTGGTCACTACATCAGATTAACATAGAGAATAACTAAGAATGGAGATTTAACCCGAAGGAACAGATCTCTTACCTAGATCGACAGATCTCATGATCAAGATCCAAACTACGAATCGAGCAAGTCTCGAGAATCCAAACTTATGCGTCACCCCCTTCCTATATTCGGCCAAACACATCACTATTAAACAAATAGCCATTCGGCTTTGGTCATGAAATCCTGAAAGAGATAACGTGAGAAAATGACCGCCCCCTTACCTCAACACCTTACCATCACCAAGCAAAAGCCGAAGCAACGCGAAGACGAGCCCCCCTTCAATCGGCCAAGAGCCAACAATATAGGATTAATGCCTTCGGCATCAGCAAGAAGAAAAGAAGATTTAAAACTAGAGGGAGACACTTACCACGATTGAACAAATATCCGATCAACAAGTTATGCCGCCAAATAAGAACGATCCGCAAGATGTGGGTTGAGATTCGGCTAGAGTAGATTCTTCGGGAAAGAGAAGCACATAGAATGCTCTTGGGATCCAAGAGGTTTCGGCTATGGTTCCAAAAGAAGAGAAAGAAACCGAAAGATAAGGAGGGTAATGGTTTCGGCTCTTGCTTACACAAATAAAGAAAGAAAAAGAAGAGTGATATGGCTTTGGAGAGATTCAGCTACAAAGGGTTCAAGAAGAAAGATGAAAACAAAAGTGAAAAGGAGATAGATATGGTGTTTTCGGCTTTTGAAGATGAGAAGGAAAGAATGCACCAAAGTGACCCTAATGGTCTTTTAATGTTTCGGCTAAGATGGAAAAAGAAGAAGAACCGAAATTGCCTAGACAACTTTCGGCAAAGAAGAAAATAGAGGGGTTTTTGAGAGAGAGTTCTAAGCACAACTCTACCTGCCAAAAAAAAAGAACCGAAACCACTTGCACCTTAACCAAATTCGCACACTCACTCCCCGCCAACACAAACAAAACCGATCCCCCTTCCCTATGCAGAGTTTAGAATTCGGCCAACTCTAGCTCCCATGTCCATCTCCTCAATTTTCTCCTGGCCACTCATTCAAACCGATTTGAATGAGTCAAACTCCTACAATTTCTCTTCTCCACCTATTTGAATCTGTTGATCCTTTCAACATCTATCCATCAGAGTCCATCTTGAGCACATCTCCTCCAGTGTCCCGGCATCAAAAGAATATGCAGAAAGGGATCTTCTGGCTCGAACCAAAGCTCTCCCACTTGCATGTGGCGTCACTCTCCTTGTGCGTAAGTGGCGCCTCCCTTGCCACTTTACCACTGGGATACTTGTGTCAAAACACTCCAATAATTTCCCTTAACACCTAACTCACCCAGCTCCCCCCTTCTTAGAAGCCTAAAACGAAAATTTTTGCTATGGCTCAGGCCTACCCCTGGCTCATGCCTGAACTCCAAAACACCCTAAACTAGCTCAACAACCATACCATCACATGTAAACACACATAAATGCAAAGACCTCGATTAAGGATGTTACAGTTCTACCCCTCTTAAAAATAATTTCGGCCTCAAAATTACCTGGTCAAAAGAGTTGAGGGTATTGCTGCCGCATCTCATCCTCTGGTTCCCACGTGGCCTCTTCCGCTCCATTATTTCGCCATAACACTTTCACCAAAGGAATCGATTTCCTACGTAAGACTTTGACATCCCGATCTAGTTTCTGCACTTTGTCTTCCTCAAAAGACAAATCCCGGCTCACCTCGATCCCCTCCACTAGCACAACATGCGACGGATCTGATCGATAGCGCCTAAGCATGGAGACATGAAACACGTCGTGAATCTGACTCAATTCTGATGGTAACTCGAGCTGATAAGCTACTGGTCCTACCCGCTTCAACACCGTATAAGGCCCGATAAACCTAGGGCTCAGCTTGCCCTTTCGACCAAACCTCAGCACCTTCTTCCATGGCGATACTTTTAGAAAGACCCTGTCACCCACTGCAAACTCTATATCCCTTCGCTTGAGATTGGCATAGGACTTACGCTGTCAAGCTTCCTTGCACGAGCTCGAATCACCTTAACCTTATCCTCTATTTCAACAACCAACTCTGGACCCAACATCTGACGTTCACCCAACTCTGTCCAACACGTAGGGGTATGACACTTCCGTCCATATAATGCTTCATATGGTGCCATCTGGATACTCGCCTGATAACTATTGTTGTACGCGAACTCGCCAAGCGGTAAATATTCCTCCCAACTATCAATGAAATCCAAAACACAACCCCTTAACATATCTTCCAAGATCTGAATCACCTTTCGATTGCCCATCGATCATGCGGATGAAATGCCGTGCTGAAGTCCAACCTTGTACCTAACGCCTGATGCAACGCTTTCCAAAACGTTGACGTGAATCTGGGATCCCTATCTGAGATAATCGACACTAGCACTCCATGCAGTCTCACTATTTTCGCTACATACAACTTAGCCAACTTTTGGAGTGAGTAATCAACCCGAACTGGTATAAAATGAGCTGATTTTGTCGACGATCAACAATCACCTGCATCAAAGTCTTTCTTCTTTCGGGCGTAAAGGGTAGCCTCTCGACAAACTCCATTGTAATCCTTTCCCATTTCCATTGCGGAATCTTTACCGGCTGCAACAGACCCGATGGTAACTGATGTTCAGCTTCGACTTGCTGACACGTCAGACACTTACTTACAAATTCGGTTACTTCCATTCCTACAAATCTCGGTACATCTTGCTACCTGTAGGATGCATATCGTATGGACTGCTATGAGCTTCCTGAAGAATCCTCTGCCTTAACTCAATGTCCTTCGGCATACAAACTTTCCCATGAAAACACAACACTCCATCGTTGCTTAAGCTATAACTCTCCATTCCACCATTCTGCACTTGTAAACATCGAGCACTTAAGACTTCATCCACTAGCTGTTTCTCCTTAACCAGATTCACCCAAGTCGGCTTCACCTGCAATTTCGCTAACAGACTCCCGTCGTCATACAGGCTAAGGTGGGCAAACATTGCTCTCAGGTCCGCTACCACCTTGCGGCTCAACGCGTCAGCCACTACGTTAGCCTTACCCAGATGGTATTCAATCGAGTAGTCGTAGTCCTTCAACAACTCGATCCACCTCCGCTGCCTCAAATTCAATTCCTTCTGAGTCAAGAGGTACTTCAAACTCTTGTGATCCGCGTAGACTATAGACTTCTCCCCATACAAGTAATGCCTCCAAATTTTTAGGGCGAAAACCACTGCAGCCAACTCCAGATCATGTGTCGGGTAGTTCGCTTCGTGGGGTCTCAACTACCGAGATGCATACACCCTACTTTCCCCTCTTGCATCAGCACACATCCTAATCCGGTATGCGACGCATCACAGTACACCGTAAACTCTTTCCCCGCTTCAGGCTGTATGAAAACTAGAGCTTCTATCAAAATCCTTTTTAACTTGTCAAAACTTCCCTGTTGCTTATCTGACCACACAAATGGAACCCCTTTTTTCAGCAACTTGGTCAACGGCGCTACAATCAATGAAAACCCTTCCACAAATCTTTTGTAATATCCTGCCAAACCCAAAAAACTCCGAATCTCTACCACAGACTTAGGTGGTTTCCAATCCAAAACTGCTTCTATCTTCCGAGGGTCCACTCTAATCCCCTCAGCTGACACCACATGCCCCAAGAAGGTTACTTCCTTCAGCCAAAACTCGTAGTTACTAAACTTTACGAATAGTTGTTTCTCCCTCAAAATCTGCAAAACCACACGTAGATGCGCGTTATGCTCCTCCTCAGATTTCGAGTACACCAATATGTCGTCTATAAACACTACAATGAACCGGTCCAAGTACGGCTGAAACACCCGATTCATCATGTCCATGAATGCTGCCGGCGCATTGGTCAACCCAAACGGCATTACCAAGAACTCATAATGCCCGTATCGAGTGCGAAACGCCGTCTTATGGATATCGGCCTCCTTTACCTTAAGTTGATGATACCCCGACCTTAAATCAATCTTAGAGAAGACTGATGCACCCTTAAGTTGATCAAACAGATCGTCTATCCTCGGCAACGGGTACTTGTTCTTGATTGTCAACTTATTCAACTGTTGGTAATCTATACACATCCGCATTGTACCGTCTTTCTTCTCAACAAAAAGCACAGGTGCTCCCCAAGGTGATACACTCGGCCGGATGAAACCCCGGTCCAACAATTCCTGAATTTGTGCTTTCAGTTCCACCAACTCCTTCGGCGCCATCCTATATGGAGCAATAGACACTGGCGCAGTTTCGGGTAACAGATCTATACCAAACTCAACTTCACGGTCCGGAGGTAGACCCGGAAGTTCTCCTGGGAATACATCGGTAAATTCTTTCACCGTTCGAACATTCCCTACAGTTGATTCCTTGGCCTCCAATGCACAAACATGAACCATGAACGCCTCACAACCCTTCCTTACTATTTTCGCGGCCTTCAGAGCAGATACTACGTTGGATAGATAATCCCTTCTATTACCTATCATCACCACCTCTTCGCCCTCAACAGTTCTCAATACCATGCGCTTAGCTGCGCAGTCCAAAGTTGCTTGGTACCTTACTAGCCAGTCCATCCCAAGGATCAAATCGAACTCCCCGAATGGCAGTTCCATCAGATCGACCAAAAACACTACCCCCTGAAGTTCTAGGGGTACATCCTATATAGTTTGTTTACTTCTACAGAGTGACCTAAAGGGCTATTTACTGTCATCTCCTTAGAAGAAATCTCAAAGGCTAAATTCATAGTTCCCACTATACTACTAGCAACATAAGAGTGCGTCGAACCAACGTCTATCAAAGAAGTATAAGGCAGTCCAAAAATTAAGAACGTACTGGTTATGACGTCCGGTGCGTTGCCCTCCTCTCGACGCCTTGCTGCATAGACCAACCCAGGCTGTCTTGCCTCTGTGCTCCCAGCACCTCTGCCCGGTATTCCGCGGCCTCGTCCAGAACCATTACCTCCCCTGGCTGAACCGCGACCCCTTTGTGGTTGCTGACCATCCTCATCGAATCGTACGGCCTTGACCTCGATCGATCTGGCCGACCTCTGCGACGATCCCTTACCCGGTGCCCTATTGACCCACACTCGAAGCACCCTCTGTTTCCGGTCCAACACTCTCCCGAATGAGACTTCCCACACCGAGCACACCGTGGCGGCCACTGAGTAGTAGCAGTAGGCCTTGCAGCTTGATTGACCCACCATATCTAGCCCTTTTTCTCGCGGATTCCCGGTAGACCCTGATGACCCAGAATTCCTCTTAGTCCAATTCCTATCCTAGTTCCGTCTCACCGATCAAGTTTCACCTCCTCAAGCAATCTTGGCCTTCTCTACCAAGATCGTAAATTCTCTCTCCTATCGTGAAGCAATCAACATTCGTGACTCATCTCTCAACCCGCCTTAAATCGACACGCAGCTCGTTTCGTGAGCCACGATACCCCGAGCATAATGACTTAACTGAAGAAACTCTGCCTCATACTCCGACACTGACTTATTCCCCTGGACCAAATTCAAGAACGCCTTCCGCTGTGCATCAATGTAACTGGCCCCAACGTACTTCCTCTGATAAGCTGCCTTAAAGAAATCCCAAGTGATGTCGTCGGCCATTGCTCCATCCCTGACCGTGAGCCACCATTGATAAGACTCATCCCGGAGAAGAGACACTATCCCCTTCAGCTTCTCCTTAGCCGACAAATCTAAATCATCCATTATACGTTCTGTCGCCTCCAGCCAATACTCAGCTATATTGGGAGCCACACCAGATACACCCCTGAATACCTCTGCTCCATTCGCCCGGAGTCGTTCGAACAAAGATTTCCAGGCTCCCGTTCCAACGCCTGCAACCGCGACTCTCTCCAGAACCCGCAGCATCGCCTGCGACACTGCGTCGTCACCACCCGTCTGATCCTAAAACTCTATGCCCACAGCTGGCGACGGTGGTACCTCATTCTCTGACCCATGACCAGACCCTACCGGTTCCCAAAACAGTCATCCTACCTCTACCACGACCACGCGCGTGACACGCCCCGCCCCTCGGGTGCTCATGACTATCGTTCACGAATTAACGATTTTAATTTTATGCATTAGATTCGTTCCATGTTATTACAAAGACGATTTTATGAACAGTTTATTATAGGGATCGTTCTCGTAAGTTCACACAATCCTACAAGTTTCAGTCTCTAAAGTAATTTCCTATTACTACCAGTCATATCACAATCATCACAATCATATAAATAGCAGTTAGGGGTACTTACCTGTGCGGATCGGTGCCGGAGACTTGGTGCCATGCTTTCCCCAAATCAAGTATTTTTCATCAAAATCATTTCGTAACCCATTATTGAAAATATTTTGGGCCTCGGGCCCACAGTCGAGCTTTTAAACTTGGCTCTGATACCAAAATTGTAACACCCCAAACCCGATCAACACGCTACGACCGAATCCAGCATGTCACAAGGAAAAACATTTTTAAAGAAGATAGGAGGTTGTTTTAATTTTGTAAAGAATCGTTATTGAAAACAAGTTGCCGTCTCTTATTTTAAGAAAACCTTTGATTTTCATGAAAAGCCGAATTAGTTTAAGTAATATCGCTAAAACCATCCAAATTTGGTCTTAAAGAAAAACTCAGTTAACTTGTTGTTACTACTTGTTTTCCGTTACCCGATGGTAAAGTTTTAGAAAAACCCGAGGAGTTGTGAAAGTTTGGAGAACATTCTTTTTATAGGTTATTTAGGCATGCCGTTTCGTTTAACTTATACAAATTTCTGTGAGAAATAAAGCAGATAAATAAACCCCAAAATGAAAGTTAGTGGCCTTATTACAACCCGAAAACAAAATTTAAAGTAAAGTAAACCAAAATAGTAATTTAAAACAAAACCCGAAAGAGAATGCGCATGGCCACCTCGAGTCCGCCCCGGCTCCGCATCCGCGATCTACGAATCATCTGCAAAATGTAAAGGAATGGGTGAGTCACCGAGACCCAGTGTGTACTTCCCCAACCCGAAAATGTTAATGCCCTTACACAGTTTCATAAGCCAACATGCATGTCATGCAACCCCAAAACCTAACCATCCGAAACTCCTGATCTACCAGTGTGGTACCAAACCCTTTGGTGGTCAAAACCATCGTGACCGTAGTCACAAATAATATACATATGTGGTCAAAACCCTTTGGTGACCGTAGTCACAAATAATGTGTGTGGGGCCAACCCACATTGTGGTCACAACCATCGGTGACAATCCCGTATATCGTCATGTGGGGCCAACCCCTTCGTGGTACCAAACCACCGGGATGAGTCACAAAGATAAATATATGTGGTACCAAACCACTGGGTGGTCAAAACCATCGAGACTTAGTCACAATAATATAGAAAGCGAGGCCAACCCACGTGTGGTCAAAACCACTTGGTGACGAGTCTAGAATCATGCCTTCCCCTCCTCTCATCATACCCATTTTTATGAACATGCTTTTAATGGCATAATAATCATGCTTAACATACAAAAATCACATGGCATGGCATATACAGATTTACATAGGCATTTAACGTTAGCCAATCAAGTGGACTTACCTGGAGTCCTCGCTTCTACCCACAAGGGTAACATACCCATTTCAACGGTTATTCCGGCTTTTGACAATATACACGATAAACCTATTAACTAATGAAGTGTGTAAGAGTTACACACCTGATTACCCGTAATACGACGCTCTCTACATCGGTATTGTCGTTAATCGACACTACCGCTATCTGTCTACTGCTTTGCTCAGATGCCGGCCCACACCCCGGTGGCCAATCACGAACAGCCGACACTGCCCTCCTTTTGAACTTAGGGGCTGGGGTCTCAGATCTAACCCCACCTACCGCTTGGCTAACATTAGGGTCTATAATATCTTTGGCCACTACATCAGATTAACACAGAGAATAACTAAGAATGGAGATTTAGCCCGAAGGAACAGATCCCTTACCTAGATCGACATATCTCAAGATCAAGATCCAAACTACGAACTGAGCAAGTCCCGAGAATCCAAACTTATGCGTCACCCCCTTCCTATATTCGGCCAAACACATCACTATTAAACAAATAGCCATTCGGCTTTGGTCATGAAATCTCAAAAGAGATAACATTAGAAAATAACCGCCCCCTTACCTCAACACCTTACCATCACCAAGCAAAAGCCGAAGCAACGCGAAGACGAGCCCCCCTTCAATCGGCCAAGAACCAACAATATAGGATTAATGCCTTCGGCATCAGCAAGAAGAAAAGAAGATTTAAAACTAGAGGGAGACACTTACCACGATTGAAAAGATATCCGATCAACAAGTTATGCAGCCAAATAAGAACGATCTGCAAGATGTGGGTTGAGATTCGGCTAGAGTAGATTCTTCGGGAAAGAGAAGCACATAGAATGCTCTTAGGATCCAAGAGGTTTCGGCTATGGTTCCAAAAGAAGAGAAAGAAACCGAAAGAGAAGGAGGGTAATGGTTTCGGCTCTTGCTTACACAAATAAAGGAAGAAAAAGAAGAGTGATATGGCTTTGGAGAGATTCGGCTACAAAGGGTTCAAGAAGAAAGATGAAAACAAAAGTGAAAAGGAGATAGATATGGTGTTTTCGGCTTTTGAAGATGAGAAGGAAAGAATGCACCAAAGTGACCCTAATGGTCTTTTAATGTTTCAGCTAAGATGGAAAAAGAAGAAGAACCGAAATTACCTAGACAACTTTCGGCAAAGAAGAAAAAAGAGGGGTTTTTGAGAGAGAGTTCTAAGCACAACTCTACCTGCCAAAAAAAAAAAGAACCGAAACCACTTGCACCTTAACCAAATTCGGCACACTCACTCCCTGTGAACACAAAACTGATTCCCCCTTCCCTATGCAGAGTTTAGAATTCGGCCAACTCTAGCTCCCATGTCCATCTCCTCAATTTTCTCCTGGCCACTCATTCAAACCGATTTGAATGAGTCAAACTCCTACAATTTATCTTCTCCACCCATTTTAATCTGTTGACCCTTTCAACATCTATCCATCAGAGTCCATCTTGAGCACATCTCCTCCAGGTTCTGGCGTCAAAAAGAATATGCAGAAAGGGATCTTCGCAGCTCGAACCAAAGCTCTCCCACTTGCATGTGGCGTCACTCTCCTTGTGCTTAAGTGGCGCCTCCCTTGCCACTTTACCACTGGGATACTTGTGTCAAAACACTCCAATAATTTCCCTTAACACCTAACTCACCCAGCTCCCCCCTTCTTAGAAGCCCAAAACAAAAATTTTTGCTATGGCTCATGCCTGAACCCCAAAACACCGTAAACTAGCTCAAAAACCATACCATCACATGCAAACACACATAAATGCAAAGACCCCGATTTAAGGATCTTACAGTTACTCATTTAATCCTCTTTAAACATTGGATAAATTCACACACTCAGTGCCATATATGTAACACCCTTAACCCGTATCCGTCGCCGGAATGAGTTAAGAGGCATTACCAGACATAACACAGTTTTAAACTTTCACATAATCATATAAGTCAAAATCGTATATAAATACAGAATAAAACTAATTAAAAATCAAATAGGCTCTATTAACGATATCTCATAAACAAACTATGCTTCAAAATTCAATCATATCAGTATCATTTATTTATTCACATATTCACACCAACAACATATATCAAATCATATTACAAATGATTTATAAGTTTGAATAGCCGAACCATAAGACTTATAATCATTGTATTCGAATAATCAAATCATAAAAATTCAGCCTAATATTCCTTCACATATAAAATATTAATTAACTAAACAACACAACCAAATATGCTTTTTGTGCTATTATAACTTGCACATATCACTATAAAGTAAAAGCCATTTCTAAATACAATTACCAAACTGTAACAAAACCAATATACCTTTTATCAAATCACAAGTACATGCGCATGTCACCATACCAATTGGATCATTTTGAATACAAATTCTAACCAAGAATTCAACCAATTCACATGCTATTCATTAAACCCAAAATATACTATTACATAACCACTCATTTATTTACATACACATATTCGGTCAACCATTTAAAAACTATAAAAGCTAAACCTAAAACTTTCATTACTTACTTAACTATCATTACCCGAATTTGTATGTACTTAATTTATTTTAAAAGACATTTATATATATATCATTTTAAAGATCAAAACATGCATATTAATCTATTACAAGTTTGCACATATGAATATACCATTTTAGCCCTATCCAAAAATTCATACAATTCATATCATATTACAAATATAAAATCGAATATTAATACCACTTGCATGAGCAAATCGTACGTTTATTAAATACTCCACATTCCTAGTTTATTTCATAAAAAATCGGCAACCCAAAAATAACTTCATAATTTGTACAAGACTTAGCCATTAAATCATAAGCCAAAGTATGCCATATCCAAATCAAACCGTATCGATTCACATTACAACATCATACATATCACTTCACATTTGTCTAAACCTAAATCCATACACCAAATTATAGCATAAAACACGCTTCCAACACATAACTAGATTAAGACCGAATTTATACATGATTTTCACTTCCTTATAATCGAACATATATATGCAAATTCCTAGTTCCTTTCATAACAATTTGTCAATGTAAACACACTCTTACAAACCAAAATTTAACTATCATTTCATCTAAGATATACTTAGCATTTCACCTATATACCATAACCGAATTCACTTATTACCATATCACTTAACAACACTTTAAAAAATCATATCAAGCAAGATTTCCATATATTTACTTATAATTAACCCATAGCCGAATCACCAAGACCAAGACCAAACATGTCACACATACCATATACATATATATATATAACACATAACCAATATTAACTAAGCTTGAATATTATTTCTAGCCATTTTCGCATGGCTTTAATAATTACAAATTCAAAACCAACCAAACTAGTACTAGACTATACAGGCCATAGATTTAAAATTCAAACTTAGTAAATACCGAAACAGTCGATAGTGTGATAGGCACCTCCGACGATCCCCGAGCTCATAACCCATCTTCCAAAATCTATAAAATGAAGAGTAAACATACACACAATAAGCTTTCGCAGCTTAGTAAGTCATAAGCAATCAATAATCATATGAACATTAACACTAAATCAATTAGCAAAGTTAATCCAAACCTTAAATAAATATAAATATATTACACTCACAAGTTTATATGTTATCAAATATACATTAGCATTTAACATCTTATAGCTAAATGCACAAATACTCATAAACATATATAATTATCACTTTTAAATATCACAACTATATCAATAGGCCGAATCACTTATATTATCACAAATACATCAATAGGCCTAATCACTTATATGTTCAAATATGCTAACACATAATTCATATTTCACATAACTTTAAATCATCAATTCAAGTATACAATTTACCTTAATTTCATAACATAGTATGAATACATACCTGAACCTTTTAATTCGATTTCACATTCGGTATTTACTTCACATTGCCCGTTGAACCGTTCGGAATTAAAAAGGATACGCGGATAGTCGGAAGCTCGTAAAATTCCAACGTCTCAGACGTGGTATTACATGTAATCACATATCAATGCCACTGTCCCAGACAGGATCTTACACGAATCAAATACGATGCCAATGTCCCAGACATGGTTTTACACGTAAACACAAGTCGATGCCAACGTCCCAGACCTGGTCTTACACGATAACACATATCGGAAATCCTATGTCATGACATATGTATCCTAACTATTCCTAGGGTTCGTACAGGACTTTCGGACAATGTATCTCGATCGAATCGAACTCGTAACTTATCTTCCAAGCTTAATCACAATCGGCCAATGCACATATATATTCTTAAAATTCAATTCAACGCATAAAAAATATATATTTTCAATTTAACAACATTTATATGCTTATAGACTTACCTCGGATATCGACGGACGAAATAAACGGATATTCGATTACTTTTTTGTTTTTCCCTGATCCAAACTCGTTTTCTTCGATTCTTGATCTAAACATATTCAAATTAAACTTATTTAAACATAATTTCATTCAATTTAATCCAAAAACACATAAATGGGCAAATTACCATTTTGCCCCTGATATTTTACACTTTTTGCAATTTAGTCCCTATTGCATAAAACACAAAATACACAAAATTTCACATTACCCATGCTTGGATGAATATTCACATGCTTCATGCAAGTCCATATATTTCATTTATTTCACATTTTAGTCCCTCAAAATATTATTTTCACAATTTAGTCCAAATTACTTAAATTCATCAAAAATTCAAAGACAAAACATAATAATCTAACACATATCTTTAATATTTCATCATCAAACAACAAAAATCACAAGCTATCATCAATGGCAAAACACAAAATCATCATCAAATTCAAAAATTAAGACATGGGCTTTGAAGATAACTTAGCAACGATCTCAAAAACATAAAAATTATAAAAAATCGAGCTAGTTTCATACCTTAATCAAGCTTCAACAATGGCCGAACCCTAAGCTTGTTCTTTTCATTTTTCTTTTCTTTTACATTCGGTCATAAGCAAATAAAAAGATGAACATGACTTTTTAAGTTATGTTTGTTTTATTATATCATTATATTATGTTATTATTATTTTAACTTTTATAATATATATAAAAACCATATATTAATCAATATGTCGTCCACTAACTTTTATTATTGGAAAAATTGCAACATAAAACCTCCATATTAAAAGAACATCCACTATTCGGCCCTTCTAAAAATAACCACTAAATTTTCATTTTACGCGATTAAGCCCTTTTATTAAATTAAGCACACAAACAATAAAATTAATTCACGAAACTTTCACACATGTAAATTCACACATAATTAACACAAAAAATAATATTAAAATATTTTTCAAACTCGGATTTGTGGTCCCAAAACCACTATTCAGATTAGGGTCAAAATCGGGCTGTTACAGTATAATTAGCCAAAGCCACAATACTATCGCACACTTAGTGCCATATAAATAGCCGAAACCACGATATTATCGCACACTTAGTGCCATCACATTAAACAGAGAATGTCTTAATATCACACACGCAGTGCGAAATAATATAGTTGATACTTTCTTATTCTCGCACACTTAGTGCCGATCATAATTGTATCGTTTCTATTTACACTCACTGAGAGCAACATCTGTTCAAACTCACATTTAACATTTCTAACTTATCAATCACATTTTCATTCATTACTCAACATGTAAACATAATTAAAACAATTCGTATTATACACGAACATACCTCGGACGTAGAAATAACAAAACAAGTCGATCAATCGAGCACTTTGTCTTTGCTTCGATCTCGATCCAAATCTCTCTTTTCTTGATCTAAATAATATTAAACTCAACTCATTCAATCACTAATTCATTCAATTTAATCCAAACACACATATTTAGGGCATTTTACAAAATAGCCCCCATATTTGCACATTTTGACATTTTAGTCCCTATTTCATAAAATCAAAAAATACCCATAATTTCCATATACACATGCTTAGCCGAATTTTCCCCTAGCTCATTCAAACCCACATATTTCATTTATTTCACCTTTTAGTCCTTCAATTTCTCATTTTCACAATCTAGCCCAAAATAGTCAAATTCATCAAAAATTCAAAGACAAAATATGTTAATCTATCACATATCTTTCATATTTCCTCATCAACTATCACAAAGCTCAAGCATTCATCAATGGCACATCTCAAAATCGTCATCAAATTCTAAAATTAAATCATGGGCTTGATAATATACTAAGCAACGATCACAAAAATGTAGAAATCATCAAAAACTAAGCTCAAAACATACCTTGATTAAGAACAACAATGGCCGAATGTGAGAAAGCTTCTAACCCTTATTCTTTCTTCTATTTTCAGAAAAAACAAGGATGATAATGGCCTGTTTTTCTTATTTGTTTTATTTGTTATTCATTAATTCTATTTTTACCATTTTAACCTTTGATTAAAACATTAAAATTCTACTAATATAAGCCCATTTTTGTCCATCCCCACTATCAATGGTCTAATTACAACATAAGTACTTCTCATTTAAGAAGCCATGCCAATTAAGCACTTTAACAACTAGCACACAACTTTTGTATTTTATGCGATTAAGTCCTTTTTCATAATTCGACACACAAACGATAAAATTTTCACACAAAATTTTCAAACTTGCTTAATCACATACTGTAAACACCAACAATAATATTAAAATATTTTTCTAATCTCAGATTTGTGCTCTTGAAACCACTATTCCGACTAGGGTCTAAACCGGGCTGTTACAGGCCATGTAACTCACTGTCCAATTTCGCTAAAATCAAGTGCAGGGCAGACATGGCCGTGTGAGGATCTCACACCCCTGTGTGCCCATCAGACACGACCGTGTGTTCCGCAACACACACCCGTTTGGGATCCCTAAATCCCCAAATCAGTCACACGACCGTGTGGCCAGGTCTTGTGACCCTAAAACTCTAAAACCCTAATTCCCATTCTCACACGCTCGTGTGCCCGACAGACATGGCCGTGTGAAAGTCGACAAAAATCCCTAAATCAACCACACGGCCGTGTGGCCAGGCCATGTGGCACCCAATTTAGCCCAAAAACCCTAATTCCCAAATCTACACGGCCGTGTGGCCATCTGGGTGATCATGAAACCACCCTACAACAGCCCCAAAACTATCGTTTCAGCCACCAGAACTACCCTTAACCTTCGCCCTATCAACATATATCAGAAAGTGACGATTTTCCATCACTTCTATTGACTAAAACCCCAAATCCAATGGTTTAGCCTGTAGTCAATAGAAACTGACATAAACTTTGCAAAGAATAAAATAGTGTAGTAAAAGTTTGAATCCCACACCTGTTTGCGATCGGAGAGGACGACAGAGGCATAAAATTTCTGAATCCACCAATCAACCATTTTGAGAAATATTTAGAAAGTAGAAGAGAGGGGGGGAGAGGAGAATGTGAAAACAGAAAATTTGAAAATAAAATAAAAGAGAAAAATAAAAGCATCTTTAGTCATAAACTAATAATTTAATAATTATAAATAATTAATAAAAAAATACCTATCAAAACGTTCACACTAAGACTCGAACCTGGAACCATGAGGTTCCCTAACACTCTCTCAACCACCAGACCAGCAGGCCCATTCTGACACTAGACTGTACATCCACACACATATGTGCAACCTCCCCACTATCCCTATGCTTAAAACTCAAAACTTCTAGGCCCAAAATTTAGGGCGTTACAAGCTCAGATTCGAGGATCGTCGGAGACTTCGTCACACTATCCTACTATCACTTGGTACTTTTGAACTTTGCTATTTTGGTATATGGTATGTATAGGAGTTTGGTCATTTTGATATATGTGTTGTTAATGACTTTGGTCATTTGAAATTGCTTGTAAATGTTAAGTGTTTGGTTTGTATTTATAGGCACGAGAGTTGGCTTGATTTGGTTGATTTGGTTGTGTAAGTATTTGTGCAAATGGCTCTTGTTATGTGCTTGATTATGGAAATGTGATGCTAGTTGGTATTTGGTAAGTAGGGGTACTAAATGGTTATAAATTGAGTTTGGTATGTTTGTGAGATTTGGCTAAATGATGGATGATTGAAAATGGTCATATTGATGATTTGAAATTATAAGTTTTTAGTGTAAATTGATAGGCACATTGTGATATTGATATCTTTGATATTGGTTGGTATTGAAATGGTATAAATGAAGCTTGGTTGAAGTTGATTTTAAAGCCTATAAGTGTTATGTTTTGGTACCATTTGGTTTGGTGTAGGTATGTACAAATTTGGGTGGCAAATTGGCTTGGTAAATAGCCTATTTTTATCCACACGGGCAGAGACACGGGCGTGTGTCTCAGCCGTGTGTGATACACAGTCATATTACATGGTCGTGCATCCCCTGGTGTTGAATTAATACCCAAGTCAGTATGCTCCACACGGCCTAGCACACGGGCGTGTGATTGGCCGTGTGGCATAAGTCGGTATATGTAACAGTCCAGTTTAGACCCTAGTCAGAATAGTGGTTTTGGGACCACAAATCCGAGTCAAAAAATATTTTAATATTATTTTCTGTGTTTACAGTATGTGATTAAGCATGTGTGAAAGTTTCGTGAATTAATTTTATTGTTTGTGTGCTTAATTTGAGAAAAGGACTTAATCGCAGAAAATGTGAAAGTGGCCTTCTAATTGATTAAGTGCTGATTTGATGTATCTTTATTAATGTGAGGTCCTTATAATGCAATTGGACCATTTTATTTATGGATGGACATTAATGTACATAGTTAGTGGGATTTTAATGTTATATTAAAAGGTTAAATTAGTAAATGATTAAATATGGTTATTATTATTGTAACAAAAGCTTAAAATTAAGCCATTATGTGTGTTCATCCACCCAAATTAGAAAATAAAAAGAAGGTTTGAAGCTTTTACATATTCGGCCACTTCTAGGTCTAATTAAGGTATGTTTTTGTTCTGATTTTTGATAATTTCTACGTTTTTGTAATCGTTGCTTCGAGTACTACAAAACCCATGTCTTAATTTTGGAATTTGATGATGATTTTAAAATGTGCCATTGATGAATATTTGAGCTTTGTGATGATAGTTGATGAAATATGAAATATATGTGTTACATTAACATGTTTTGTCTTTTGATTTTCGGTGAATTTGAGTAATTTGGACTAAATTGTGAACATAATATTTTGAGGGGCTAAAATGTGAATTAAATGAAATGTATGGGCTTGTATGATCATGATGAAAATTTGGCTAAGCATGGGTACAAGGAAATTATATGTATTTTGTGATTTTGTGAAATAGGGACTTAAATGTCAAAATGTGAAAATGTGAGGGCTAATTTGTACAATGCCCTAAATATGTGTTTTTGGATTGAATTGAATGATTTGGTTAATAAAAGAGATAAATTTGAATATGTATAGATCAAGAACCAAAGAAAACAGATTTAGATCGAGGAAAGTCGAAAGTGATCGAGTAGTCGAGTCCATTCATTTATTCCGAATACGAGGTAAGTCTATATATAAATAAATGTATTTGAGATGATTTTTTCATGTTCATTTAATATTGAAATGTGATGAACCGCTTTGGAAGATATACATGTGAAATCCGAGAAAGTATCAACAATGTCATGACATAGGGATTCCAATATGTGGTATCATGTAAGACCACGTCTGGGACGTTGGCATTGATTTGAGAATTATGTGTAAGACCATGTCTGGGACATCTGCATCGTATATGATTTCATTTAAGACCCTGTCTGGGACCATGGCATCGATAATTGATTACATGTAAGACCACGTCTGGGACGTTGGAATTGTACTAGTATTCCGAGTATATCTGAGTATCCTATTTGATTCCGAATGGTTCAACGGGCAAATTCTGAGAAATGAAAGACTATGTGAAATGTGTAACCGTTTCAGGTACGTTGATGTGTATACCATGTTTAAGCATGAAAGGCAAGTATATGTAATTTGCAAAAGAGAGATATGTGCATAGATTGAATTAGACAAAATGTGATATATGTATGAATGTGCTATGATCAAAAGAGGTATTTAGAGATATGAATTGTTGGTAAGAAATGGCTAAACAAATGAGCCAAAGAAGAATTATGAAATTGCAATTGAGATATATTAATGATCTTGTATTTGATATGATTATGAATGTTTATATGTTAAGTTTATTTGTATATGGCTTACTAAGCTTTTGAAAGCTTACTTTGTGTGTGTTTACATTGTTTTATAGATCGTTAAAGCTACGGAAGGCTCGGGGATCGTCGAGGATCATCACCACACTATCAAACTCTATTTTGGTACCTTTTGAAAGTGTAAATATTTAAGTATGGCATGTATAGTCTAGTTGAAATGGTTGATGTTTTGAGTTGTATATATGAGCTATGTGATATGGCTTGTTTAAGGATGTGATTATGGTAAATTTGAATCTATGTTTTGTGATGCAAAGTTGGTATGTATAATGTGCTAAGGAATGGTTGAAAAGATGGTCATTTTTGGTATGTTATGGTTGCTTTTGATGCTTGAAATGATGCTTGTTTATACATGTAGGTGAGACCCTTAGTATGGGTGGCAAATTGGTTTTGTAAATGGCCTATTTTTGTCCACACAGTTGAGCACACGGGTGTGTGGCTCGATCGTATTCTTCGTGGTTGTATTTCAAAACAAGTCAGACTCGACCACGGGCTAGACACACGGGCGTGTGACTGGCCGTGTGGTGCAAGTCAGTGTCGGCCACGGGTGAGGCACACGGGCGTGTCTCAAGTCGTGTGGACAAGTCAGTATGTATGCCCTATTTTTCCACGGCTTAGACACACGGGCGTGTCTGAGGCCGTGTGAGGCACACGGCCTGCCCACACGGGCGTGTGACCTCTGTAACTTTGAAAATATGTGATTTTCAAAAAAATATTGTATGATTCCGGTTTAGTCCCGACTCCGTTCTAATACATGTTTAAGGTCTCGTAGACCTAGTTAAGGGACTATATGCTTATATTTGCTATGATATGATAATGATATACATTATGATGTGAAATGTTTGTAAAAGTCTCTGATTTGTCCGGTAATGCCTTCTAACCTTAGACCGGCGATAGTTACGGGTTAGGGGTGTTACATTTTATTGGTATCAGAGCTACAGTTTAGTCAATTCTAGGACTAACATAGCGTGTGAGAGTCTAGCTATACATGCCACATATATGAACTGTGATAGTGTGATGAATCCTGACGTATAAAATGTGTTTTTTCGTATAGTAATGGATCCCAAAAGAGCTATAGCTGACGATGTTGAAAGTAATGCGCCTGCTCTCGCTCAAGGAACAGCGCCATCTGATTCGAGACAGGCTACTAGCGGTCAAGAAGGAGAGGCTATACAAGCCTTCTTCTAAATGATGAATGAGTGGTTCACTCAATACATTAGAACAAATCTGGCTGTTTTACAACCTCTGCCCTCGCCTAATCCTCCTCAGACTTTTGTTGTACCTTCGATTATGAATCTGAATCTGTTGAATAAGCTTCCGGTCGATAAAATCCGTAAATATGGGGCTGAAATGTTCAGGGCCACTAGTGATGATGATGCTAAGAGAGCTGAGTTTTGGCTCGAGAAAACAATCTGAGTGTTTGATGAAATGTCTTGCACTCCTGAGGAATGTGTGTAATGTGCCGTTTCCTTATTACGAGATGCAGCTTATCAGTGGTGGAAGACTTTGATTTCTGTTGTTCCAAAAGAACGGGTTACATGGGATTTCTTTCATTCTGAATTGCAGAAGAAATATATTAGCCAAAGATTTATAGATCAGAAACAAAAAGAATATCTGGAATTGAAACAGGGTCGCATGTCTGTCACTGAATACGAACGAGAGTTCGTAAGATTAAGTTAATATACCCGGGAATGTGTTTCAACAGAAGCAATAATGTGTAAAAGATTTGAAGACGGCCTAAATGAAGATATCCGTTTGCTATTTGGAATTCTGGAAATAAAAGAATTTGTTGTACTTGTTGATCGAGCATGTAAAGCTGAGGCACTCGGGAAAGATAAAATAAAAGCTGAGTCAGAAGCTAGAGATGTGAGAAAGAGATTCTCATGCAAATCATTTCAGTCTGCATCAAAGAAATTCAAAGATGAGTATAGCCGTTCAAAGGCTAATGTGGGGCATTCAAATAGAGATCGAGCTAGATTGCAGTCGAACTTCAAAGCTCCAGCTACTTCGATAGCTAACGTGGGAAATGTCCAATCTGAATAACCTGAATGTAGACATTGTGGTAAAAGACATTCGGGTAATTGTAGATTGAATGACCGAGCCTGTTTTAGATGTGGATCATTAGATCATTTCATCCGGGACTACCTTGAATCTGTTGAACAAGGGATTGTACAGAATTCGAAGCCAGATAATGCATCAGCTAGAGGTAGACCTTCTAGAAACACAAGAAATGTGAGTGGTAGCCAGAGAGTTATGAAAGATACAGTTGCGAGATCTGAAGCTAGAGCACCTGCCAGAGCTTACGCTATTCAAGCTCGTGAGGAAGCTTCGTCTCCAGATGTTATTATGGGTACATTTACTCTTTATGATACTTCTGTGATTGCATTGATAGATCCAGGGTCTACTCATTCGTATGTATGCATGAACTTAGTATCCAGTAAGACTTTGCATGTAGAGTCTATTGAATTTGTAATTAGAGTATCGAACCCCCTAGGTAAAAGTGTCTTAGTTGACAAAGTATGCAAGAATTGTCCGTTGATGTTCTGAGATATTTGTTTTCCGGCTGATCTAATGCTATTACCTTTTGATGAGTTTGATATAATTTTGGGTATGGATTGGCTAACATTGCATGATGATGTTATGAACTGCACATGAAAAACTATTGATTTGAGATGTCAGAATGATGAAATTGTGCGGGTTGAATCTAATGATGTGAATGGGTTACCAGCTGTGATATCAGTGATGAAAGCTCAGAGTTATGTGAAAAAGGGTTGCGAAGCCTATTTTGCCTATCTAATTGATTCGAGAGTGACTGAAAAGAAAGATGAATCTGTGCTAGTTGTTTGTGAATTCTCTGACGTGTTTCCTGAAGAATTATCGGGATTGCCTCCGATACAAGAAGTTGAATTTGGCATTGATTTAGTACCGGGGATGACTCCTATCTCGATAGCTCCGTATAGAATTGCACCAATAGAATTGAAAGAATTAAAGTCTTAGTTGCAAGAGTTGACCGATAGAGGATTTGCACGACAGAGTTTCTCACCTTGGGGTGCTCCTATTCTATTTGTGAAAAAGAAAAATGGCACGATGAGAATGTGCGTCGATTATTGTCAGTTGAACAAAGTGACAATAAAGAATAAATATCCCCTACCGCAAATTGATGACTTGTTTGATCAGCTGAAAGGAGCCACCGTGTTTTCAAAGATAGATCTGAGATCGGGATATTATCAGTTGAGAGTGAAAGATTCAGACATTTCGAAAACTGCTTTCAGAACGAGGTACGTGCATTATGAGTTTTTAGTTATGCCTTTTGGACTAACAAACGCTCCTGCTGTCTTTATGGATTTGATGAGCATAATTTTCAGATCGTACTTAGATCGATTTGTTGTTGTATTCATTGAGGACATTTTGATTTATTTGCGTGATGAAATTGAGCATACTGAACATCTGAGAATTGTACTACAAACTCTGCGAGAGAAGCAATTGTATGCAAAGTTTAGTAAATGTGATTTCTGGTTGCGTGAAGTTTGTTTTCTGGGACATATTGTGTCAGCATCTGGTATACGAGTCAATCCGAGCAAGATTTCAGCTATTTTGGTGTAGAAGCCTCCGAGAAATGTGTTTGAAGTCTGTAGTTTTCTGGGACTTGTTGGTTATTATCGACGGTTCGTAACAAGCTTTTCAATGATTGCAACTCCGCTGACGAGATTGCTTCAGAAAGATGTGAAATTTGAGTGGTCTGAAAAGTGTCAGAAAAGTTTCGATCAGTTGAAAACTTTGTTGACTGAAGCTCCAGTTTTGGTACAGCCAGAATCGGGTAAAGAGTTTGTGATTTATAGTGATGCTTCATTGAATGGTCTGGGATGTGTTTTGATGCAGGAAGGCAAAGTTATAGCTTATGCCTTGAGACAATTAAAGCCGCATGAAAAGAATTATCTAACACACGACCTTGAGCTAGCTGCAATTGTATTTGTTTTAAAGATTTGGCGCCACTATCTTTATGGTGAAAGATGACATGTGTTTTCGTATCATAAAAGTTTAAAATATTTGATGACTTAGAAAGATTTGAATATGCGACAGAGAAGATGGTTAGAATTTTTGAAAGACTATGAGCTTGTGATAGATTATCATCCAGGTAAAGCAAATGTTGTTGCTGATGCATTGAGTCAGAAATCACTGTTAGCATTACGTGTGATGAATGCTCATTTAGACTTGTCTGATGATGGTTCAGTTTTAGCTGAGTTGAAAGCGAAACTGTTGTCCTTACAGCAAATATGTGATGCTCAGAAAGTTGATAATAAAATGTTAGTGAAAAGAGCTCAGTGTGATTCAAAATCTGATTCTGAATTTTGAGTTGATGTTGATGATTGTTTGAGATTTCGAGATCGGATTTGTGTTCCAAAAAATTCAGACCTGATTTAGTTAATTTTGAATGAAGCACATAACAGTCGCCTATCTGTTCATCCGGGAAGTTACAAAGATGTATAATGATTTGAAGCAACTTTATTGGTGGTCTGTTATGAAGCGGGATATCTCAGATTTTGTTTCAAAATGTTTAGTCTGTCAGCAAGTTAAAGCTAAACATCAGGTTCCATCTGGTTTGTTACAATCAATTTTGATTCCTGAATGAAAATGGGATAGAGACAATGAATTTTGTTTCAGGGTTGCCTTTGACTCCGAGAAAGAAAGATGCAATTTGGGTCGTAGTTGATAGATTGACGAAATCAGCCCATTTTATTTCAGTACGATCCGATTACTCACTTGATAAGTTAGCTGAGTTGTATATTTTCGATATTGTGAGATTGCACAGGGTGCCACTATCTATTGTGTCTGATAGTGATCCGATGTTTACTTCACGGCTCTGGAAGAAACTACAAGAGGCTTTAGGTACTAAATTGCATTATAGTACAGCTTTTCACCCACAGACGGATGGTCAATCCGAACGAATTATTTAGGTTCTCGAGGATATGTTGAGATGTTGCATTCTTGAGTTTAATGGTACGTGGGAACAATAGTTGCCATTGATTGAGTTTGCATATAATAATAGTTTTCAATCGAGCATTAAAATGGCGCCTTATGAGGCTTTGTATGGACGCAAATGTCGAACCCCTTTGTATTGGACTGAGCTAAGTTAAAATAAGATACACGGAGTCGATTTGATCAAAAAAACTGAACAAAAAGTGAAAGTGATTCGTGATAGTATGAAAGCCGCATTAGATCGACAGAAATCGTATGTAGATTTGAAATGAAAAGATATCGAGTTTGAGATAGGTGATAAAGTGTTCTTGAAAGTGTCTCCATGGAAGAAAATACTTTGTTTTGGTAGAAAAGGCAAATTGAGTCCGAGGTTCATCGGGCCGTATGAGATCATTGAATGAATTGGGCCAGTTGCTTATAGATTATTGCTACTACCTGAGCTAGAAAAGATTCATAATGTATTTCATGTATCAATGTTTCGTCGATATAGATCTGATCCATCACATGTTATTTCTCTGTCCGATATTGAGATCCGATCCTATATGACTTATGAGGAAGAACCGATCCGGATCATAGCTCGTGAAGTTAAAGAATTGCGAAATAAGAAAATCCCGTTAGTAAAAGTACTGTGGCATCGACACGGGGTGAAAGAGGCTATGTGGGAGCCTGAAGATACTATAAGACAACAATATCTGAATCTGTGTAACGGTAATATTTTCGGGGACGAAAATCCCTAAGGGGGAGAATTGTAACAGTCCGGTTTAGACCCTAGTCAGAATAGTGGTTTCGGGACCACAAATTCGAGTAAGAAAAATATTTTAATATTATTTTCTGTGTTTACAGTATGTGATTAAGCATGTGTGAAATTTTTGTGAATTAATTTTATTGTTTGTGTGCTTAATTTGAGAAAAGGACTTAATCGCAAAAAATGTAAAAGTGGCCTTCTAATTGATTAAGTGCTGATTTGATGTGTCTTTATTAATGTGGCGTCCTTATAATGCAATTGGACCATTTGATTTATGGATGGACATTAATGTACATAGTTAGTGGGATTTTAATATTATATTAAAATGTTAAATTAGTAAATGATTAAATAAGGTTATTATTATTATTATAACAAAAGCTTAAAATTAAGCCATTATGTGTGTTCATCCACCGAAATTAGAAAAGAAAAAAAAGGTTTGAAGCTTTTACATATTTGGCCACTTCTAGGTCTAATTAAGGTATGTTTTTGTTTCGATTTTTGATAATTTCTACGATTTTGTAATCGTTGCTTCGAGTACTACAAAACCCATGTCTTAATTTTGAAATTTTATGATGATTTTAAAATGTTCCATTGATGAATATTTGAGCTTTGTGATGATAATTGATGAAATATGAAATATATGTGTTAGATTAACATGTTTTGTCTTTGGATTTTTTGTGAATTTGAGTAATTTGGACTAAATTGTGAAAATAATATTTTGAGGGACAAAAATGTGAAATAAATGAAATGTATGGGCTTGTATGATCATGATGAAAATTAGGCTAAGCATGGGTAAAACGAAATTATGTGTATTTTGTGATTTTGTGAAATAGGGACTTAAATGTCAAAATGTGAAAATGTGAGGGCTAATTTGTAAAATGCCCTAAATGTGTGTTTTTGGATTGAATTGAATGATTTGGTGAATAAAAGAGTTAAATTTGAATATGTATAGATCAAGAACCAAAGAAAACAGATTTAGATCGACGAAAGTTGAAAGTGATCGAGTAGTCGAGTCCGTTTGTTTATTCCGAATACGAGGTAAGTCTATATGCAAATAAATGTCTTTGAGATGATTTATTCATGTTCATTTAATGTTGAAATGTGATGAATGGCTTTGGAAGATATACATGTGAAATTCGAGAAAGTATCGACAATGTATCAAGGTTCGAAAAGTCCCGTACAAACCTTAGGAATAGATAGGATTCATATGTCATGACATAGGGATTTCGATATGTGATATCATGTAAGACCACATCTGGGACGTTGGCATTGATTTGAGAATTAAGTGTAAGACCATGTCTGGGACATCGGCATCGTGTATGATTTCCTGTAAGACCTTGTCTGAGACAGTGGCATCGATAATTGATTACATGTAAGACCACGTCTGGGACGTTGGAATTGTACTAGTATTTCGAGTATATCTGAGTATCCTATTTGATTCCGAATGGTTCAACGGGAAAATTCCGAGAAATGAAAGACTATGTGAAATGTGTAATCGTTTCAGGTACGTTGATGTGTATACCATGTTTAAGCATGAAAGGTAAGTATATGTAATTTGCCAAAGAGAGATATGTGCATAGATTGAATGAGACAAAATGTGATATATGTATGAATGTGCTATTATAAAAAGAGGTACTTAGAGATATGAATTGTTGGTAAGCAATGGCTAAACAAATGAGCAAAAGAAGAATTATGAAATTGCAATTGAGATATATTAATGATCTTGTATTTAATATGATTATGAATGTTTATATGTTAAGTTTATTTGTATACGGCTTACTAAGCTTTTAAAAGCTTACTTTGTGTGTGTTTACATTGTTTTATAGATCGTTAAAGCTACGGAAGGCTCGGGGATCGTCGAGGATCATCACCACACTATCAAACTCTTTTTTGGTACCTTTTGAAAGTGTAAATATTTAAGTATGGCATGTATAGTCTAGTTGAAATGGTTGATGTTTTGAGTTGTATATTTGAGCTATGTGATATGGCTTGTTTAAAGATGTGATTATGGTAAATTTGAATCTATGTTTTGTGATGCAAAGTTGGTATGTTTAACGTGCTAATGAATGGTTGAAAAGATTATCATTTTTGGTATGTTATGGTTGCTTTTGATGCTTGAAATGATGCTTGTTTATACATCTAAGTGAGACCCTTAGTATGGGTGGCAAATTGGTTTTGCAAATGGCCTATTTTTGCCCACATGGTTGAGCACACAGGCGTGTGGCTCGACCGTGTCCTTCGTGGTTGTATTTCAAAACAAGCAAGACTCGACCTCGGGCTTGACACACGGGCGTGTGACTGGCCGTGTGGTGCAAGTCAGTGTCCACCACGGGTGAGGCACACGGGCGTGTCTCAGGCCGTGTGGACAAGTCAGTATGTATGCCCTATTTTGCCACGGCTTAGACACACGGGCATGTCTGAGGCCGTGTGAGGCACACGGCCTGCCCACACGAGCGTGTGACCTCTGTAACTTTGAAAATATGTGATTTTCGGAAAAAAATTGTATGATTCCGGTTTAGTCCCGACTCCATTCTAATACATGTTTACGGTCTCGTAGACCTAGTTAAGGGACTATATGCTTGTATTTGCTATGATATGATACTAATATACATTATGATGTGAAATGTTCGTAAAAGTCTCCGATTTGTCCGGTAATGCCTTTTAACCCTAGACCGGCGATGGTTACGGGTTAGGGGTGTTACAGTGTTCCCTACAAATTTGACACGGCTTAGCACACGAGCATGTAACTTGGCTGTGTGGCGTAAGTCAGTATACCCTACAAGTTTGACACGGCCTAGCACACGGCTTGGCGCACGGCCGTGTGAGGCCAATTCGAATGGGCACACGGGCGTGTGTTTGGCCGTGTGACCCAAGTCAGTAAGTGGCATGTTTTAAACACGGCCTGTGACACGGGCATGTCTTTGGCTGTGTGTGACACACGGCTTGGCCACACGGGCGTGTGACCCCTGTATTTTGGAAAAATTTTCTAAGTATTTCAAAAGTTTCTTAAGTTATCGGTTTAGTCCTGAACCACTCCTAAAGCATGATTTGGGCCTTGTAGGCTCGTTTTAGGGACAATGTGAATGTTGTTGAACGATAATTATATGAATTTAAAAATGTATGTGAAATGATGGTATAATTGTGTTATAATTCCGGTAATACTCCATAACCCTATTCCGGCGTTGAATACGGGTGAGGGGTGTTACATTTATTAGTATCAAAGCTACGGTTTAGTCGATTCTATGGCTAACGTAGCGTATGTGAGAGTTTAGCTATACATGCCATATATAACATGTGATAGTGTGATGACTCCTGACAATTTAAACTGTGTTTTCGTATAGTAAATGGATCCCAATCGAGCTGTAGTTGATGATGCTTAGAGTAATGCGCCAGCTCCTGCTTCAGGGACAGCGCCATCTGAATCTAGACTCGTATCGAGTAGTCATAGAGGAGAGGCTAAAGAAGCCATTTTCCAAATGATGAATGAGTGGTTCACGGAGTTTGTTCGAACAAATCCGGTTGCTCAACAACCTCCACCCCTACCTAATCCCCAACCGGTTCCTGTAGCTCCTCAAAATATGGATCTTTTATGATTAAATAAGCTGCCAGTTGATAAGTTTCAGAAGTACGGGGCCGAAGAGTTCAGAGCTGCTGTTGACGATGATCATAAGAGAGCCGATTTTTTGCTTGAAAACACTATCATAGTTTTTGATAAACTTTCTTGCACACCGGCGGAGTGTTTAAAATGTGTTGTATCACTTCTAAGGGACACTGCTTATCAATGGTGGAATACTTTGGTGCCTGTGGTACCGAGAGAAAGAGTTACTTGGGAATTCTTTTAGACTGAGTTCCAAAAGAAATATATAAGTCAGCGATTTCTTGATCAAAAGCACAAAGAGTTTATAGAATTGAAACAGGGCTGTATGACTGTGACCGAGTACGAAAGAGAATTCGTAAGATTAAGTAAGTATGCTCGGGAGTATGTTTCTACTGAAGAAATCATGTGCAAATGATTTGTTGATGGGTTGAACGAGGATATTAAACTTCTAGTAGGAATTCTAGAATTGAAAGAATTTGTTATCTTGGTTGATAGAGCTTGCAAAGTCGAGGAGTTAAGCAAAGAAAAGAGAAAAGTATATTCAGAGGCAAGAGACTCGAGAAAAAGATCAATGAATAAGCCATATGAATCTTCGTCAAAGAAATCCAGAGACTCGTATACTCGTTCGAATGCTTCAGTAGGATATCCAAGTAGAGATCGAGGGAACCAATACATCTGTCCTAAAGCTCAAGCTACATCAGTATCGAGTATTGGCAGTGTGAGAAACAATAAACCTGAGTGTCAACAGTGTGGGAGACGACATTTTCGATAATGCTGGAATAAAAGTAATAAAGCTTGTTACAAATGTTGTTCGTCAGATCATTTTATTCGGGAGTGTCCTGAGTTATTTGAGAAAGACAAATATAGGATCGCAAAACCAAGCAATATGACTGCTAAAGGGAGACCACCTAGAAATGCGGGGAATGTGCCTAGTGGCAAAGGTACGACAAATGACTCTGCTATGAAATCCGAGGCTAGAGCACCATCCAGCGCTTACGCTATTCGTGCTCACGAAGACGCGTCATCACTAGATGTTATCACCGGTACATTTTCTCTTTATGACACTAATGTGATTACTTTGATTGATCCTGGATCGACTCATTCATATATATGTATGAATTTGGTGTCTAATAAGAGTTTGCCTGTTGAGTCTACTGAGTTTGTGATTAAAGTATCAAAACCCCTTAGGCAAGTATGTTCTAGTTGATAAAGTTTGCAAGAACTATCCTTTAATGACTCGGGTTTATTATTTTCCGATTGGTTTGATGCTTTTTCCATTTGATGAGTTTGATGTAATTCAGGGTATGGATTGGTTGACGTTGCATGATGCTGTTGCAAATTGCAAACGAAAGACTGTTGAATTGAAGTGTCAGAATAGTGAAATCATTCGAATTGAATCAGATGAATCGAGTGAAATGCCTGTTGTAATTTCGTCTATGTCAGCTCAGAAATGTGTGAGAAAAGGTTGCGAAGCTTACCTTGCGTATGTGCTGGATACAAAATTGTCTGAATCAAAGATTGAATCTGTGTCGATAGTGTGTGAGTTTTCGGATGTGTTTCGAGAAGAATTTCCTGGGTTACCACCGATCAGAGAGGTTGAGTTTGCCATTGAATTAGTACCGGGAACATCACCGATATCCATAGCTCCGTATAGAATGGCTCCGACAGAGTTGAATGATTAGAAATCTCAGTTGCAAGAATTAACGGATAGAGGTTTTGCACGACCTAGTTTTTCACCCTAGGGTGCGCCAGTATTGTTTGTAAAGAAGAAAGACGGATCGATGAGAATGTGTATTGACTATCGACAACTCAATAAAGTTACGATAAAGAACAAGTATCCGTTGTCGAGAATAGATGATATATTTGATCAGTTGAAAGGAGCAACAGTGTTTTCGAGGATTGATCTATGGTCTGGTTACTATCAGTTGTAAGTGAAATATTCGGATGTGCCAAAACCTGTGTTCAGAACAAGTACAAGCATTACGAATTTCTTGTTATGCCTTTCGGATTGACTAATGCTCCTGCAGTTTTTATGGATTTGATGAATCAGATTTTCAAACCGTATTTAGACAGATTTGTTGTAGTTTTCGTTGACGACATTCTGATTTATTCACGAGATGAGTCTGAGCATACCGAGCATTTGAGAATTATCCTTCAAACCTCGAGAGATAAGCAACTATTTGCTAAATTCAGTAAATTCGAGTTTTGGCTCCGAGAGGTTGGCTTTTTGGGACATATTGTTTCAGCTGAAGGCATACGAGTGGATCCAAGCAAGATTTCAGCAGTTGTTGATTGGAAACCACCGAGAAATGTATCTGAAGTTAGAAGTTTTCTGGGACTAGCTTGCTACTATCGGCATTTTGTTAAAGGATTCTCGATGATTGCTACACCGATGACTAGATTGCTACAGAAAGATGTAAGTTCGAGTGGTTAGAGAAATGTCAACAGAGTTTTGATCAGTTGAAAGCATTTTGTAACTGAGGCACCAGTGTTGGTTCAACCTGAGTCGGGTAAAGAGTTTGTAATTTTTAGCGATGCATCATTTAACGGTTTGGGTTGTGTTTTGATTCAAGAAGACAAAGTGATAGCTTATGCTTCCAGACAGTTAAAGCAGCATGAAAAGAATTATCTGATGCATGATTTAGAGTTGGCCGCTATTGTATTTGCATTGAAATTTTGGCGACATCATTCGTACGGTGAAAAGTGCCATATCTTTACTGATCATAAGAGTTTAAAGTATATAATGACTCAGAAAGATCTGAATTTACGACAACAAAGGTAGCTCGAATTGCTAAAAGATTATGAGTTAGTGATTGATTATCATCCGGGGAAAGTGAATGTAGTCTCAGATGCTTTGAGGAGTGTTACAATCTTACCCTTTTTAAATCATATACTTAACCAAGTTTGTTTATATCTAAGATACTAATCCATGCATACTCACATACCAAGCATATTATAACTTCTTGCATAAATATATTAAATATGTTATCAATAGCCATTCCAATGGCTACATACAACCAAAACATTTAAATACCCTCACTTGAAACCATTAGCCTATACATGCCATTATACCAAAGTAAGTTTCCTATTTATACCAAAAGAAGCTGGAGGATAGTGTGATGATGCTCCGATCGATTCCAACCTTTACGAGCTTCCGAGCACTATAAAACAGAGGAAAATGAAACAGAGTAAGCATTTTATGCTTAGTAAGTTCGTATAACAAGAATTTAACTTACCAATCATGCTCATTTAATTAAACATGTATAATATGCATCCAAACATTTTTGATCAATTGCCTAAACACAAGCTCTCATCAAACAAGTTAGTCATATATTTCATATGTATATCAAGATAACAGAGATGAGCTCATCGTATAATAATTTCTGAGTATTTTAGAGGTATTCAAGAAATAAATCATATTAATCTCATGTTTTCTTTTAACAGAAGTTTTATCTGTTGAATTATTGAAATTTCGATGGATACCCAGGTAGTATACTCGAGGTATACAAATCAATGATCCGTCAACTCATGTTCAGGGGTATCTATAAGGGCACATAATTAGGAAGGACACTCTCAAGCCATATATCAGGATGCTCAGATGAGCCATGTAACAGGACGCTTATCCAGGCTAAAAAGGAAACTCATAAGAATTTAGAACAGGAAGCTCATTGAGCTTAACAGGTAACTCCGAAGAGTTATTAACAGGGAGCTCTGAATAGCATAACAGGGAGTTCAAGTGAGCCATGTCAGGAAGCGCATAAGAGCCTATATCAGGAAGCTCACGAAGAGCTGGGTTTGTGTCCACAATAAATGCTGGATCACAACCAATCAAATCGTGTAACAGGACGCTCACAAAGAGTTGTGGTTGTGCGCAACACATGCAGGATCACTACCGATCAAGATGCTAGCAGGAACTATATAATAGGATGCTCGAGAGGGCTTATAACAGGATGCTCGTCCTAGCTACAATGTCCGCAAAATATACAGGACTAAAATCAAACAGGAAAATACTGTATCCATTACATTTCATTATTCAAACAGAACTTATCATTTATCGAACAATATCGGGCATATGATTAATTTCATACATTAAATATTAATGCAATTCACACAAATATAACATTTTATTCAAACATATTAATACACATAATTAAGTTACATGAACTTACTGTAACATCCTAGATTAGGGGTTATGCGTTTGGAGCATAACTCAAGTATTAGTAGGCTTTAAGTGTGTTGGGATATATTTTAGGAGTTTTTGAGAACTTTAGGTGAAGGGAAAAACTTTGGAAATTTTTGAAATTTTAAGTAAAAAGGGAAACTAGACAGGAGGCCTTAAAATAATTTTGTGGAGTTTAGGACACAAGAATTTAATTGGCAAAGTGGCTGGGGCGCTAAGGTGCAAGGGGGCTTCAGGAGGTGAGGGGTTGAGTGCGGGTGATGGCATGGGAGTATTTTATTTTTCTTTTTGCGTTAGGAAGGAAGGCTGGGCGGTGGAGGTCTTAAGAGAAGTTATAGGCGCTTTTGGACATAACACAAGCCTTGGTAAAGTGGCTTCCATGCGCCACTTAAGGGCCTAGAAGTGACGCCTGGAGCAGGTCTCGGGTTCGAGCGACGCGGGCAGCAGTAGGCGTGTTTTTATTTTTGGCTTTTGGCGTTGGGCAAGGGGAAGCTAACGAAGGAGCTCTTAAAAGAATTTGTGCCGAATTTAAGTCACAAAAAAACGCTTTGGCCGAGTGGTTTGGGGCGTAACCTGAGCGCTTGCTCCATCAAGTCCCATGTTCGAACCATAGGGGCAGCAGTTTGGTATTTTATTTTTGCATGCTGGCGTGAAGGGAGAGAAGGAGCAGAGTGGACGGCACATGGGTCTTGCAAGGAGGTGATAAGCTTTGTTTTTTTATTTATTAAATTAAGTTTGGAAGAGAAGAATCATTATTGTTTTATTTTATTTATTTGAATAGGTGATTAAGTGATAAGGTAAAAGATAAATGCTGGATTTTTTTTATTATTTCAAATGGGTGATAAATAGATTAAATAAAAGATTATCATTGGATTGGATTAGAGAAACGGTGGTGGCCAAGGGGTTCTTTAGGAGCAAATAAGTGCCGAATTTTGCTTGAGGAGTGTGTCCATCTTTTGATTTGTTTTTAGTCTCCATTGCCGAATCTCTTTGCATTTTCTCCTTATTCTTTTCTTTTCTTAAAACATTATTTTCTACTAATTTTCTTGTATAGCCGAATCCTCTAAGAGCCACCTAGTTTTGGCTTGTTTATCCCTTCTAGTGTTGACCGAAACTTCAAGTGCCTCAAGGCCATTTATATTCTTCCTTCTTCTATTTGATTCTTGGCCGAACCTACATTACCTTTCTAAGCCTTTTCTCTTATTATGTGTTAGCCGAATACCCCTTGTCATTAAGAGCATTAGCCGAATGGTTCATTCCCTATTCTAAGGTCATAGCTGATTTACCTTGGAGCCGATTCTTTCAAAAGCCGAAAGTGGTATGCTAGTTTCTTCTTCTCCTTTTTATGTCTTTTTGAATTACCTTTCCCCGACAACTATTCTTTTCTTGTTGTTTTCTTAAGCCGAATAATCCTTCTCCTGTGGCCGAATCTCTCTGGTAGCATAGGGGGGAGGTGTTGTTGATTTCTTTTGGTGCAAGTTATTCAATCGGTTCATTATAAAGGTAAGGTGACATGTAGTTTCGGCTAAGGGCCTTGAATATGGATTTATGTATTAAAGCCAAATCTGACATATGGTGTGTATGGATTTCGACTACTCAAGGCCCAAGTGACAATTTTGGGATTTCGATAGGCAAGGTAAGTACCACAAATGAGCCTTCGGGATTTAGTTATTATAGTCGAATAGGCCTATGTCACTAACTGAGATGTTGGCCGAATATAGGGTCAAGGGATATATACAAGAGATCGGATCTTCGGGATCTAGGACCCGTGTTAGTAATGTGTGTACTTACACACTTCATAGCTAATAAAATTGTTAATAAATTGTATGTGTTAAACCGGAATTGTAGATCTGGATTTGATACCGTAAGGGTATGAACAAGAATTCGGGTAAGTCTGTTTAAATATGAGCTATCCTATATGATGCATGTTGATGCATGACATATTTGGTATATGTAATACATGCGAAAGTATGACCTATGATAAATTCAGTATATATTAATATTTAAGCATGATTGGCATGATCTTTATATGCATATTATTGAGGGTGATATGAGTGGAGGGGGAAGTGATATCCGTGTCTTTGGGACACCAGAGGTTTGGCACCTCCAGTGGTTTGGTACCACATATTTCGTGACTACGGTCACTAGAGGTTTGGCACCTTATAGCGTCTCGTCCCAGTGGTTTGGTACCACAGTGGGTTGGCCCCACAGATAATATAGCGGGATTGACGCCAGTGATTTAGTATCACACGATGGGTTGGCCCCATCACTATTATTCGTGACTTCGGGTCACCAGTGGTTTGGCACCACAATATTGATGGATATCGTGTCTTTGGACACCAGTGGTTTGGCACCACCAGTGGTTTGGTACCATACGGGGTAGAGAAAGGTGCATTGGATGGCTAGGTTGGGTGCATGTTAAATTTAGTGCATGTTAACTTAGTTATAAATTGTGTATGATGTTGCACTAAACTGGGGGAAGGGGGTACACATTAAGTCTTGGTGACTCACCTTCTCCTTTAACTTTTTCAGGTGACTCGTAGATCGCAGATGAGGAGCTGGATGGACTCGAGGTGGCCATGCAGTGGGAATGTGATTTAAACGAACTTTGAATTATTTTTATTTTATTTTGGACTTATTTGTTCAATTTGTAATAAGGCCTCCTAAGAGTTTTATTTTGCTTACTTTACATATTTTGTATAATTTGTTTAAATTACTTAATGACTTTAAAATGGGTACACACGTTTTCTTAAATTTAACGCAAAATGTTTTATTGTGCCATCGGGTACATTCAAAATCGGTAACAACCTGACTTAATGGATCTTTAAATAAAACTAAGTGAGGTTTCTTCACACACCTCAATGGTTTTAACAAAACCATATAAAATGAAACGTTTTCGATAAAACTTAAGTCGGCTAAAAGGGATTTTACAAAATGTTTTCCTCTCAGTAACATACCAAATTCTATTCGTAATGTTTGGGCCGGGTTGGGGTGTTACAAATTGGTATCGAGCGGAGTTCAAAACTCATTTGTGGGGCCTGTGGCCCAAAATGTTTTAGTAGGCCTCTGTGAAATATTATGAAAATGGTTTTTGTTTTGAACAAGATGGCATCGAGTCTCCGGCACCAATCCGCCCGGTAAGTACTCGACTACTATGTGAATTATTATCTCAGAGAGGGGTAGGAATGGAACGTAGATAGTATGATAAGTATTTGAACCCTAGGAATAGTATACCCCAATATAAGAATTTCATAAGACTTAATGTCTAATTAAACAAACCTATGACTAAGTCATTTGAGTTAGGGTGTGGTAACCCTTGTGCGCATGTCTAGGATTGGATCCGGAAGAGCCTGGTACTTAAGCAGTCCTAGTGACCCACCTCCTCTTCGCAGGAATCCTACCTGGTGCGTAGCTTCAGTTCACCCTAACCATGAGGACTTATTCATAGGCTAAACCCAATAACTAAAACCCGAAATGGAACTAGCCATATTTTTTTATAAAAACCCTAGTTTTAAAACTCTTAAAATTATCCTTTTTACTTGTGGGAACTATTTTTACAACCTTTCCGAAAATTTTTGATTTATGAAAATTACAAAAATACCCCTAGTGGTAAAATTACAAAAATGCCCCTGGTTTCTAAAATTACTAAACTACCCTCGAATTCAATAAAATTTTTCTTAGTTTACAAAAGTACCCAAAAACTCTAATTTGCAAAATATCAAAAATGCCATGATTTCAGAAAATTACGAAATTGTCCCTAACTTACAAAATTACCAAAATGACCTTGATGTTCAAAATTTTTGGCAACACTACCAAGTTGGAAAACAAATTCTCAAAAAGAACCCCCAAGTTTTGCAAATTTGGAAATACCCATGATTTATTACGATTTATAAATTTACCCTGATTAATTATCGAAATGCCCCTGGAAATTCAAATTTACCGGAAAACCCTGAAATTTCAAAATTACCGAAATACCCCCGGGATTTCAGAATTACCAAAATACCATTGTTGACAAAATCACCGAGAAACCTTATTTTGGCAAATTACGAAAATACCCCTGTAGGACAAATGACGAAAAACCCCTAGGATAGGAACGGACAGAAATGCCGAAGAGTGAGTGTGTATGGGAGATACTATGGAATGGATGTACTTTTCTGTGAATTAGGATAGAAAACTTGAAACTTTGAATGATCGAAAGAATCCCTATTAAGCTCTCTTCATAAAATTCTCATGATAACCAAGTGAAACAAGTACTAATCCATAAAATTTCTTAATCGATTAAACGCAATCGTTAGAAATGAGTTCTAGAGGACGTGGCCATCGTGGACGCGGTAGAGGAAGAATGACCGTGTCAGAACCCATTAGGTCGGGTCAAGAGTCTGATAATGAGATACCACCGCCACCACCACCCCCAACTTTTGGTGTTGAGCAGCAAGATTAGACGGGGGTGAGCGAAGATCGCAGCCGCGGCCGCGAGTCCTTGAGATGGTGGCTGGAACAGGTGGAGGTATGGGACCTCGGAAATCTGTACCCGAATGACTCCAAGCCAATAGAGCTGAGGTGTTCCGGGGTGTATCAGGTGTGGCACCCAGTACGGCGGAGTATTGGTTGGAATCAACTGAGAGGATCATGGATGATCTAGATCTGACGGCTGAGGAGAAGCTGAAAGGAGTGGTGTCGCTCCTCGTGGATGAGTCATACCGGTGGTGGCTCACGGTTCGGGATGGTGTCGCTGCAGATGACCTTACTTGGGAGTATTTCAAAGCAAACATACCGAGAAGAAGTATGTGGGGACCAGCTACATTGATGCGCAGAGGAAAGCATTTCTGAGGTTGGTTCAAGGGAATAAGTCTGTGTCTGAGTATGAAGCAGAATTTTTAAGGCTGAGCCGCTATGCTCGGGGAATTGTGTCAATGGAGCACGAACGCTGTGTCCGCTTTGAGGATGGACTTAGGGATGATCTAAGGTTGCTGATTGCTCCACAACAGGAGCGTGAGTTTTCAGTCCTAGTGGAAAAGGCTAAGGTAGCCGAAGGGATCAAGGAATCCGTAAGACGGAACCACGAAAGGAACAAACAGAAGAGAGGCTTTGGATCGTCTGGATCGGGCAGTGATGTGCAGAAGAGGGCTAGATTTGGGGAATCAGAAAGAGCCGCAAAGCCTGCTTAGTGGCCACCTCAGTGTGCTAGATGCAGGAAATCCCACTCGGGAGAATGTTTGGCTAGAAGTAGAGGGTGCTTTGAGTGTGGATCAATGGAGCACCGAGTAAGGGATTGTTCACGGAAGTTGGCTAGGACCCAAGCGGAGGATCAAGGACGTGGTCAATTCAGGAGGGATGGCCAGCAACCACAGAGGGGTCGAGGTGCAGCTAGGGGTAATGGAAATGGTAACGGGCGTGGCCGAGGTGCTGAAGGTGCAGAGGCGAGGCAACCAAGGTTGGTTTATGCAGTTGGCCGTCGCGATGAGGAAGATGTGCCAGATGTGACAACGGGTACGTTCCTTATTTCTGGAATACCCTTAATTGCTTTGATTATTGTAGAGTTTTCTTGTATTTCTAGTGAAGTGGCTGAAACTTTGGATGTGAACTTAGAGATTGTGCCTAGGAAGTATGATGGTTTTATTAAGATTAGAGTGCGCAGCATAAGCGTAGTGTGGTGAGTAGGAGTGCATTTAGCCAAGTAACTTCGAGGACGAAATTATTTTTAAGGAGGGTAGAACTGTAACATCCTAGATTAGGGGTTATGCGTTTGAAGCATAACTCAAGTATTAGTAGGCTTTAAGTGTGTTGGGATATATTTTAGGAGTTTTTGAGAACTTTAGGTGAAGGGGAAAAACTTTGGAAATTTTTGAAATTTTAAGTAAAAAGGGGAAACTAGACAGTGAGGCCTTAAAATAATTTTGTGGAGTTTAGGACACAAGAAATTAATTGGCAAAGTGGCTTGGGGCGCTAAGGTGCAAGGGGGCTTCAGGAGGTGAGGGGTTCGAGTCTGGGTGATGGCATGGGAGTATTTTATTTTTCCTTTTTGCGTTAGGAAGGGAAGTCTGGGCGTGGAGGTCTTAAGAGAAGTTATAGGCGCTTTTGGACATAACACAAGCCTTGGTAAAGTGGCTTCCATGCGCTACTTAAGGGCCTAGAAGTGACGCCTGGAGCAGGTCTCGGGTTCGAGCGACGCGGGCAGCAGTAGGCGTGTTTTTATTTTTTGGCTTTTGGCGTTGGGCAAGGGGAAGCTAACGAAGGAGCTCTTAAAAGAATTTGTGCCGAATTTAAGTCACAAAAAAACGCTTTGGCCGAGTGGTGCAGGGGCGTAACACGACGCTTGCTCCATCAAGTCCCATGTTCGAACCATATAGGGCAGCAGTTTGGTATTTTATTTTTGCATGCTGGCGTGAAGGGAGAGAAGGAGCAGTTGACGGCACATGGGTCTTGCAAGGAGGTGATAAGCTTTGTTTTTTTTATTTATTAAATTCGACTGGAAGAGAAGAATCATTATTGTTTTATTTTATTTATTTGAATAGGTGATTAAGTGATAAGGTAGATGATAAATGCTGGATTTTTTTTATTATTTCAAATGGGTGATAAATAGATTAAATAAAAGATTATCATGGGATTGGATTAGAGAAACGGTGGTGGCCGGGCAAGGGGTTCTTTAGGGAGCAAATAAGTGCCGAATTTTGCTTGAGGAGTGTGTCCATCTTTTTGATTTGTTTTTAGTCTCTATTGCCGAATCTCTTTGCATTTTCTCCTTATTCTTTTTCTTTTCTTAAAACATTATTTTCTACTAATTTTCTTGTATAGCCGAATCCTCTAAGAGCCACCTAGTTTCGGCTTGTTTATCCCTTCTAGTGTTGACCGAAACTTCAAGTGCCTCAAGGCCATTTATATTCTTCCTTCTTCTATTTGATTCTTGGCCGAACCTACATTACCCTTCTAAGCCTTTTCTCTTATTATGTGTTAGCCGAATACCCCTTGTCATTAAGAGCATTAGCCGAATGGTTCATTCCCTATTCTAAGGTCATAGCCGATTTACCTTGGAGCCGATTCTTTCAAAAGCCGAAAGTGGTATGCTAGTTTCTTCTTCTCCTTTTTATGTCTTTTTGAATTACCTTTCCCCGACAACTATTCTTTTCTTGTTATTTTCTTAAGCCAAATAATCCTTCTCCTGTGGCCGAATCTCTCTGGTAACATAGGGGGGAGGTGTCGTTGATTTCTTTTGGTGCAAGTTATTCAATCGGTTCATTATAAAGGTAAGGTGACATGTAGTTTCGACTAAGGGCCTTGAATATGGATTTATGTATTAAAGCCAAATCTGACATATGGTGTGTAGGGATTTCGACTACTCAAGGCCCAAGTGACAATTTCGGGATTTCGATAGGCAAGGTAAGTACCACAAATGAGCCTTTGGGATTTAGTTATTATAGCCGAATAGGCCTATGTCACTAACTGAGATGTTGGCCGAATATAGGGTCAAGGGATATAGCACATGAGATCGGATCTTGGGATCTAGGACTCGTGTTAGTGCATGTGTGTGTACTTACACATTCATAGCTAATAAAATTGTTAATAAATTGTATGTGTTAAACCGGAATTGTAGATCTGGATTTGATACCGTAAGGGTATGAACAAGAATTCGGGTAAGTCTGTTTAAATATGAGCTATGCTATATGATGCATGTTGATGCATGACATATTTGGTATATGTAATACATGTGAAAGTATGACCTGTGATAAATTCAGTATATATTAATATTTAAGCATGATTGGCATGATCTTTATATGCATATTATTGAGGGTGATATGAGTGGAGGGGGAAGTGATATCCGTGTCTTTGGGACACCAGAGGTTTGGCACCTCTAGTGGTTTGCTACCACATATTTCGTGACTACGGTCACCAGAGGTTTGGCACCTCATAGCGTCTCGTCCCAGTGGTTTGGTACCATAGTGGGTTGGCCCCACAGATAATATAACGGGATTGACGCCAGTGATTTGGTATCACACGATGGGTTGGCCCCATCACTATTATTCGTGACTTCGGGTCACCAGTGGTTTGGCATCACAATATTGATGGATATCGTGTCTTTGGACACCAGTGGTTTGGCACCACTAGTGGTTTGGTACCACACGGGGTAGAGAAAGGTGCATTGGATGGCTAGGTTGGGTGCATGTTAAATTTAGTGCATGTTAACTTAGTTATAAATTGTGTATGATGTTGCACTAAAGCTGGGGAAGGGGTACACACTGAGTCTTGGTGACTCACCTTCTCCTTTAACTTTTTCAGGTGACTCGTAGATCGCGGATGAGGAGCTGGATGGACTCGAGGTGGCCATGCAGTGGGAATGTGATTTAAACGAACTTTGAATTATTTTTATTTTATTTTGGATTTATTTGTTCAAGTTGTGATAAGGCCTCCTAAGATTTTTATTTTGCTTACTTTACATATTTTGGATAATTTGTTTAAATTACTTAATGACTTTAAAATGAGTACACACGTTTTCTTAAATTTAATGCAAAATGTTTTATTGTGCCATCGGGTACATTCAAAATCGGTAACAACCTGACTTAGTGGATCTTTAAATAAAACTAAGTGAGGTTTCTTCACACACCTCAATGGTTTTAACAAAACCATATAAAATGAAACGTTTTCGACAAAACTTAAGTCGGCTAAAAGGGATTTTACAAAATGTTTTCCTCTGTAACATACCAAATTCGGTCGTAATGTTTGGGCCGGGTTTGGGGTGTTACACTTACCTTGGCACTTGTTCGTGTATGATAATCTACTAATCCGTCACCTTTTCTTTTCCTCGATCTAACTCTTTATTTGGCCTTTTCGGATCTAGATAAATTAATTTAACATCAATTTAATCCATTTCATACTCAATTGAACTCAATTCACTTCCTAGGCAAAATTACTAGTTTTCCCCTATACTTTTCATAAATGACAATTGTCCCTAGGCTCGGAAAATAAAATTCATGCAATTTAACCCTTATTCCAAGCCTAACCAATTTTACCATATAACATTTATAGCCCATGTAATTCACAAAAATCAAAAATTTTTCCTGAATTTTACATATTTACAATTTAGTCCCTAAATCACAATTTCATGAAAGTTCACTTTGTAAAAGTTGTTTATCTATCAACAACCTTTCATTTTCTACCATAAATTTCAAAATTTAAGCATATTCATCCATGTCAAATTTTCATACTTTGATAACTTTGCAAATTAATCCCCAAAATAGATAATTTAAGCTATTACGAACTCAGAAATATCAAAATTACTAAAAAAGGGACAAGAAAACATACCTAATCAAGGCAAGAAAGTTTGCTTGAACATTATTCTCTTTCCTAGGGTTTCCATGTTTTAATTTGGGGAAGATGATGAAAATAGGATGATATTTTCTATTTAATTTAATTATCATCTTTTAATTTTTCCACTTTCCAATTTAATCCTTTTATTTTTCTAATTTTCCATGGATAAATCATCAAAAATATCTACTAACTTTTCTTAATGGTCTAATTACCATATAAGGATCTCAAGTTTTGAATTCCATAGTTATTTGATACTTATAGCTACTAGAACTCAACTTTTACATTTTATGCAATTCGGTCCTTTTCACAATTAATCATGAAATAAGTAAAATTTTCTTAATAAAATTTTCATACGTCATTTCTATTATAATGCAATTCATGCAATAATATTAAAATAAATTTTCTTTCTGACTAAGATTTGTTGTCCCGAAACCACTGTTCTGATTTCACTGAAAATGGGCTGTTACAGGTGTCGTGTCGTGCCATAGCCTTATTGTGGTGCAACACATATTAACACCTTACCCAAGTAATTTTAGGATATTTTCATCCGCGCCATCAAACTTATACAAATTCCTAGGACGTGCGAAAGACCTAATTTGGGCAACCAACACTTCTATAAATAAGACATTAGGGGTTAAATGTATTCAGGCCTTAGGATTAAAATTTAATAAAAATAAGTGTTTTTAACGCATTTTGTAGGTGATGTGACCCAATAGGCCGACACGGGCTTCAAATTGTGCTAATTGGTTTAATTGAGTGTGTAGGATGAAGATATAAAGGCCTAATTGACGTGGAAACAAGGGACGAGTGATGCACAAGTTTCTCGAGACGTCAAAGCACCAAAAAATCGGGTGTCATGTCGTGCCATAGCCTTACTGTGGTGCAACACACATTGACACCTTGCCCAAGTAATTCGAGGATATTTTCATCCGCGCAACCAAACTTATACAATTTCCTAAGACATGCTGAAGACCTAATTTGAGCAACCAACACTTTTATAAATAAGACATTAGGGGTTAAATGTAATCAAGTCATCCTATACGCCTTTAAAAACCCTCGTAGTTTAGAATTAGTTTTAGTTATTTTTTTGGGAGTTTAAATACTCTCTTGTTTTTCTTCTTGAATGAGTTTTGGTTCAAGGGTCTATTTATTTAATTAAAGTACTCAGTTTATATTTTTCTTTGCACTTGTTTTATTCTATTATTCCAATCGAGAGATTTTCTACTCTCTTCCCCATTTGATACTCAATCCACAATTATTCAAAACTCTTTTCTTCTCTAAATCGATCATGTTTCTTACATGGTTTGTTCAATCGAAGTTGAGATTATGAATAACATGAGTGGCTAAATCCCTTATGGGAGATTAATGAGTGGATGGGGATGTGACTAGTGAAGGATTTTAGGATTTCTCGAGATGGATTAGTTTGTATAAATTATATGTTCCTAAATTGTGAGGCTTGACAACCCTAATAAGTTATCATAGGGTAGACAAGATCGGAAGATAAAATCGAATCGAGTAAATCGTAATTTATCCTAGTTGGTTGGGAAAGTGATGTCAAGAGATAAACGAGTATCAACCAATCAATTAAGTTAACTATATCTGAAAGGTAATAATTGCTTAATCAATGAATAATCCACTCTAACACCCCAATCCAAAGTTAATTCCAAACACTGAAGTGAGTTAATCTTCATGATTGGTTTATCGGTTTAATTCATTTGTTTCTCTTTCTTTCTTTATTTACTTTTTCTAGTTATTTTTAATTCTCTTAATCTATTTTATGGTCCATCATAATATAAGAATTAACTATTACTACTTAGGCTTAGCATTATAAAAAGTATTTTCAATATTTGCTCCATTCTCTCTTAGGTACGATCCTCGAAATACTTCTGGTAATTCGTTGTACAAATATATTATAATTTGACCCGTGCACTTGAGCACATCGTCATTCTCAATTCTTATATTTGTTGTGTTCTATTTATTCTATAAACGATAAGTCATTTATAGGCGGTTATGTTGTTGGCACCATTGTCAGGAAGGTTTCAACAATAAATTTGAAAATAAATTTTTATAATTAATAAGTAAGAACGTTAGGACTTATAGATGCAATTTTAAATTTTTTATTTATTTTATTTATTTTATTGTTAGTAGATTTAGACTATTGTGGCAAGTTTAATGGGAAAATTATATTCGACACGAATTAGCTAAAACCGAGCATTGCCCGACCTGTCATGAGTATAATTCCATTTGAGATTAATCATTCATTATTAACATGGTCATCAACTATTATATAGTTTAACGATGACTCAACCATGGAACTGATGGCTTTTCTTAGACGGTTTGAACATATATGCATCACAGTGAGTTAAGTCGGAGTTTAAGAAGAGGTAATCAAATTATTGCTGATCTCTTTTGCTCTGGATGGTTAGATCTAAGAATGGTTAGAAGTTTTACCTCCAGGGACTATTACAACATGGGAAGAGTTTGTGCAATGGCTCTTGCAAAGGATCATTGTAACATCCTGAATTAATGGGCCTATGCGTTTAGTGTGGGGATATGTTTAATGTGTTAATTTAAGTGTTAGGGGTCCAAATTGGGCTCAGGATGGGGTCGAGGCCTTGATGAAATTTTTTGATGGGACACTAAAGGGTTTAAAAGATAGTATCTGTGGTTTAAACTACAAAGTGGGCTTGTGGCTCAGTAACAAGTGGCGCTGCAAAGGAGTTATAAGGTGGCACCATTAGCAATTGAAGAGGCCCAAGTTTTGGCCGTAAGAAGCCCATGTCTTTGGGCCATTTTGAAGCACTTAAAAGGGGAGCAAGAGGGATGGCAATGAGGCTTAAAATTTGGAGGATTTAGTGACTTGGATAATGGGGATAAGGTCTTTGATAAAATAGGGGAAGTGGTGTTATCTAGGTCTCTTCCGGAGGAGTGAATGGATTAAGATAGAGGAGAAAAGATAGGAGCTATCTCATTGAGTGCGATGATGGCCGAATTTCCATCTCTTGGGGGAAGAAATCGGTTTCACATGCCATAATGGTGTCGAAATTTCCCCTACTATTTGATTAGTTGTTAGTTATCAGGAAGGGCACTTTATTTTTCCCTGACTTTTTAGATGAGCAGTAGATCGTGGACATGGGAGCCGAGGCGGACTCGAGGGGCCATCAAGTTTTATTTTATTTATTTTCATAAATTTTTTTTGGTTTTCTTTAAGTTTTAATTTTGGAACTATTTATGTAATAAGGCCCTATGGTTTAGGTTATCGCTTTATATTTAACAGTGTTTACAGTTTATAAATTTATGTTCAAGGACTTAAAACATAAAAAATAATAAAATAGGTTTTCCGAACATGTTCAAAGAAAAAGTAAAGGTTTTCATCAGATATCCTATTTTTTTAACAAATGCCTAAGTAAAGAAACTGAGATTTTCAAAAACCGTTAAAGCAAAGTTTTTACAATAAACCCTGTAGCATACCAGATCTGGTCGTAGCGTTCGGGCCGGGTTTGGGGTGTTACATTTTGGTATCAGAGCCCGGTTGCAAAACTCGGGCTGTGAAATGGGTCCATTAGTAGTTTATAAATTGGTAAAATGCTGTGGTTGAGACATGGCCTTCGAGTCTACGACACCCGATCCACGCAGGTAAGTATTCTAACTCTTGATGTGATATGCATGTTGGGTTGATGGGCTTCATGGACGTAGACTAGTATGATAGGAATTAATGGACTTTAGGCCTAGTTTAAACAATTCTTTAAATTCATAAAACTTAATCTAACTAAACATGTCCGTAAACCAGTCGCTGGGTTAGGGTGTGGCAATAGGCATGCGCATGTCTAGGATTGGATTCAAGGAGGGCTTGGTATTTAAGCGGTCCTAGTGACTCACCTCATCTTTCTTTGGAATCCTACTCGTGTGCGATGGATCGCTCACTTTAGCCACGAGGACTTGTTGACGGGCCAAAATTTATAATTAAAACCCGGAAGGGACCAGCCACCCTATTTTGCAAAATTATTAAAAATACCCCCTAGTTTTGTAAAATTTCTGAAATACCCTTGGTTTGTGAAAATTTCCCAGAATACCCCAAATTTGTAAAATTACCAAAATCTGTGAAATTACCGAAAAACCCCCGGTTGGCAAAAATACCAAAAACACCCATGTTTAGTAAATTTACCTGAAAACCCCTAGATCTACAAAAGGTACCTGGTTTGCCAAAATTAAATCTCTTGAAGTACCCTGCTTTACGAAAAAATATATATCAAAATATCTCTATTTCGAAAAATCACCAAGGTACCCTATTTTGTGTAATTACGAAAAATACCCTGTAGGAAAGAACTACAAAAATACCCCTGGGTAGTGAAATTTAGTAAGTGCGAATTTTGGCTAAGGGAGGTTACTTTTCTAGATCACGTTGTGTCGGCAGAGAAGATTAGGGTTGACCCTCGGAAGATTGAAACGGTGTTGGATAGGAAGCCGCCTAAGTCGGTAGCAGAAATTCGGAGTTTACTTGGTTTGGCCGGGTATTACAGAAGGTTTGTTGAAGGATTTTCATTGATCGCGGCACCGTTGACTAAGTTGTTACGAAAAGGGGTTCCGTTTATTTTGTCTAATAAGCGCAAGAGAGTTTCGAGAAGTTAAAAGGATTTTAACGGAGGCTCGGTGTTGATTCGTAGAAGGTCGGAAAGGAGTTCGTGATTTCTCGTGATGCTTCACACACGGGACTCGGATGCGTGTTGATGTAAGGTGGAAAGGTTGTGGCGCACGATCTCGGCCAGCTTGAGACAAAGACGAAGCAAGATATCCTCACATGATTTGGAATTGGCGGCAGATGGTTTTGCCTCAAGATCCGGAGACATTATCTATACGGGGAGAAATCTATCATTTATACCAATCACAAGAGCCTAAAATACCTTTTGACCCAGAAGGAGTTGAATCTAAGGCAAAGGAGGTGGATCGAGTTGTTAAAGGACTATGACTGCTCGATCGAGTACCATCCGGGTAAAGTTAACATGGTGGCGGATGCCTTGAGTCGTAAAGTAATTTCTGACTTGAGAGAAATGGTTGCTCACCTTAGTCTATATGATGATGGGAGTTTATTAGCTGAACTTCAAGTTAAACTTTCTTGGGTCAGTCAGGTTAAGGAGAAATAGCAGACTGACGAGTTGCTAAAGGAGAAGTTTCCGGTAGGATCAAGTGAAGGATCAACAGAATTTAGTGTGAATGAGGAAGGGCTATTATGTTTTCAAGGGAGAGTGTGTATGCCAAAAGATCCTGAGTTGAGGCATAAGATTTTGCAAGAAGCGCATGGTAGTCCATACGCTATCCACCCTGGAGTAAGTAAGATGTATCGAGATTTACGAGATCAGTTCTGGTGGCCGGGTTTGAAACGAGAGGTGACCGAATTTGTGGGGAAGTGTTTGACTTGTCAGCAGGTAAAGGTGGAACATCAGTTTCCATCAGGGTTGTTGCAGCCGGTGAAGATTCCACAATGGAAGTGGGAAAGGATCACGATGGACTTTGTTAGTGGGCTACCCCTCACGCCTACTAAGAAAGATTCAGTTTGGGTGATTTTTGATCGCTTGACGAAGTCTGCTCATTTCATACCAGTATGTGTCGATTACTCTCTGCAGAAATTGGCTAAGCTATACATAGCGGAGGTAGTGAGGTTGCATGGGGTACCAAAGATCAATCATATCGGACAGGACCCTAGGTTCACCTCACGATTTTGAAGGCGTTGCATCAAGCATTGGGTACAGTTGGATTTCAAGACAATAGTTTCATCCTCGTGATCGATGGACGACCGAAAGCGGGTAATCCAGATCTTAGCGGACATGTTAGGAGGATGTGTCATTGACTTCAGGGGTAGTTGGGAAGAGTCCTTACCGTTGGCGGAGTTTGTGTACAACAATAGCTACCAGTCAAGTATTCAGATGGCGCCCTATGAAGCATTGTACGGGCGGAGGTGTCGTACACCTACCTGTTGGACAGAATTAGGAGAACATCGGATTTTGGGTTCGGAGTTGATTACCGAGACAGAGGAGAAGGTTGAGGTAATTCGGGCTCGACTGAAGGAAGCATCAGACCGACAGAAGTCCTATGCTGACCTGAGGCGTAAGGACATAGAATTTGCAGTGGGTGACAAGGTGTTCTTGAAGGTGTCGCCATGGAAGAAAGTACTGAGGTTCGAACGGAAAGGTAAATTAAGTCCCAGATTTATCGGACCTTATCGTGTGTTGAAACGAGTGGGACCAGTAGCTTATCAGCTAGAGTTACCTTCTGAGCTAAGCCAGATTCACGATGTATTTCACGTCTCTATGTTAAGACGTTACCGTTCGTATCCATCTCATGTGGTGTCTGTAGAAGAAATCGAAGTAAGACCCAATTTATCCTTTAAAGAGGAGCCAGTGGAAATCCTGGATCGTAATGTCAAAGTACTGCGGAGAAAGACGGTTCCATTGGTCAAGGTTCTATGGTGGAATCACAGTTCTGAGGAGGCTACTTGGGAACCGGAGGCGAGCGATGCGGCAAAGCGATAGACCACATCTATTTTGACCAGGTAATTTCGAGGTCAAAATTTCTTTAAGGGGGTAGAACTGTAACATCCTGAATTAATGGGCCTATGCGTTTAGTGTGGGGATATGTTTAATGTGTTAATTTAAGTGTTAGGGGTCCAAATTGGGCTTAGGATGGGGTCGAGGCCTTGATGAAATTTTCTGATGGGACACTAAAGGGTTTAAAAGATAGTATCTCGTGGGTTTAAACTACAAAGTGGGCTTGTGGCTCAAGAACAAGTGGCTTTGCAAAGGAGTTATAAGGTGGCGCCATTAGCAGTTGAAGAGCCCCAAGTTTTGGCCGTAAGGAGCCCATGTCTTTGGGCCATTTTCGACACTTAAAAGGGGAGCAAGAGGGACGACAATGAGGCTTAAAATTTGGAGGGATTTAGTGACTTGGATAATAGGGATAAGGTGCTGATAAAATAGGGGGGAAGTGGTGTTATCTAGGTCTCTTCTAGAGGAGTGAATGGATTAAGATAGAGGAGAAAAGATAGGAGCTATCTGCTGAGTGTAGTGATGGCCGAATTTCCATATCTTGGAGGGGGGAAGAAATTGGTTTCCACATGCCATAAGGGTGCCGAAATTTCCCCTACTATTTGATTAGTTGTTAGTTATCAGAAGGGCACTTTTTCGTTTTTGATAGGTAAGTGCCGAAATTTTCTATAAATAGAGGGCTATCTCTTCAATTCTGGCATTTTGAACCCCATTCTTTTAAAGCTTTTCTCTCATTCTCTATGCCAAAACCCTCAGCCATTCTCCGCAATCTTTCCTTTTGATTCCTTCAGAAGCTGAAACCTCTCACTTCACACTCTTTTCCATTCTTTTCCTCTTGTGCCGATTTCTCCATAAAGCCGGAATCGTTTAGAAGTAGCCAAAATCTTCTGTAGTGGTGAGTATCGACTTGTGCTAGTATTTTTGCAATCTTTTTCGGCTTTTGAAGCCAAAGCTGAATGGCTAGTTGGTACTTAGGACCATCATTAGTTTGACATTTTCTCTGATCTTGTGTTCTTTCTCTTTGGCGGCATTTCGGGATTTGAAGGAGATCTAATCGTCTTGGTTTCTAAGCCTAAAATCGGTAGCATACGAATCATATTATTTTTGGGATTTCAAGGTAAGGTTTTTGGTTCTCCTTTAGTTGATCAATCGGTTTCTTTTCGTTATTCGTGTCTTAACCTAATGGTTCGTTAAGCAATCATCGTAGTACCTTCTGACCAAGATCACTCATGGACTCGAATGTCAGCAAATCAAAGGAAGGAGTTGGATCTGTAGTCCTAGCCTCAAAGTTTAAGAAACGCGCGGTGTCTGCTGTTCGAGATTGGCCATCGGGCTATGGACCGACTTCTGAACAACACCTTAGACAAATAGCAGTTGTGTCAGCTATGGATAGTGTCGACATAGAAAGTGTAGTCTTAACCGTAATCAGGTGTGTAGATCTCTATCACACTACTTAACCTGTATATATACATATGTTATGGGCTAAAAGCCAGAAAAAATAGGTCAGTATGAGAATCGTGTTACCCAAAAAGGGTAGGCAATGGATGCAGTGCACGTGATCATAGAAACTTCGCTATGTGTATCGATGAATGTGCTAGATTGTAAATCCTTAAGTGGTATATTGTTTGATTTTGCATGAATGTACGCATGGGATCGGATTAATATGACTAAGGGGGAAGAGCATGATAGTAGGTCACTTGGTGATCGGTGGTTAAACCACGAATTGAAATGTTAGGTCACAATAGTGATCGGTGGCTAAGCCACATTAAATTCATTCCTGATTATTAGGAATAGGCAGCATGTCTGTCGATGTGGTGTGTAGCGGTTGGTGGGTTGATTGTAGAAATCCCCAAGGTGTGATGGTTGGTACGGGCTGGTGTGTAGAGGATGGATTTCTAGGCTGGGATGGGCCATGTAGCATACATATGTTTTGTTGCCATTGTGTATGGGCCAAGGCCCATAATGTGTTTGTGGGCCTCAAGCCTTTTATGTGTTTTCGGGATTTGCACACTGAGTCTTGGTGACTCACCCTTTTATTTTTCGCTGACTTTTTAGATGAGCAGTAGATCGTGGACATGGGAGCCGAGGCGGACTCGAGGGGCCATCAAGTGTTATTTTATTTATTTTCATGAATTATTTTCAGTTTTCTTTAAGTTTTAATTTGGGAACTATTTATGTAATAATGCCCTATGGTTTAGGTTATCGCTTTATATTTGACAGTGTTTACAGTTTATAAATTTATGTTCAATGACTTAAAACATAAAAAATAATAAAATAGGTTTTTCGAACACGTTTAAAGAAAAAAGTAAAGGTTTTCATCAGATATCCTATTTTTTTTAACAAATGCCTAAGTAAAGAAACTGAGATTTTCAAAAACCGTTAAAGCAAAGTTTTTACAATAAACACCGTAGCATACCAGATCTGGTCGTAGCCTTCGGGCCGGGTTTGGGGTGTTACAATCATACCCATGCTTGTACGTTTAAAGATAAATGAAGAACTCTTGCAATTCAAACAAAGCCCCTTTGAAACGCTAAGTCAAGCATGGGATAGATTCAAAATAATTGTACAAAAGGCATTAGGGGGATCAATACAGTTATTCAATTACATCATTTTTATGCAGGATTAGATCATGAGAGCAAAGAGCAATTTGACATAATGGTTTGAGGAAGTGCTTGGTCGAAAACTGCGCATGAAATTGTTATGCTTCTTGAAATAGTGAGCAACAAAGATTATACTTGGAGCAAAATTAGAGAAGTAGAAACGATACCTCGAATTGATGACACGAACACGGATAAGGAAGAAGAAAGAGTAGGACAATGGAGTGGTGATGAAGACTCTACTTCAAATGTCGAAGAGATTTTGAAAGATGGATTTTCTAATAAACTCTTCGAGAAGCAGTTAGAACACATCTATCAATTGGATTGGAAAAGACAACATAAAGAACCTCTGCGTCAGTCAAAAAACCTTCCAGCCAAGATGATTTTGTCAGTTGTCAAAACCTCAGTGTTGGAATTAAAATCTCTTCCCGCACATTTAAAATACAAATATTTGTGTTATAACAATACTATACCAGTAATCATTGCAACAGGCTTATCGAGAGAGCAAAAGGAATTGCTTTTTGGTGTACTCAAAGCTCATAAGAAAGCTATTGGGTGGACCATTGTTGACATTAAATGAATCAATCCAATTTTATGCTAGCAAAAAATAATATTAGATGAAAGAAAGAAGCCAGTGGTCAACGCCCTGTAGCATTTTAATCTATCAATGAAGAAGATGGTCAAGAAAAAGTTAATGAAGTCAATAGACTCTGGAATTGTCTACCCTATCTCCAATAGACAATAAGTATGTGTTCCAAAAAAGGGTGGAATGACGGTGGTAGCGAATCTGAAGAATGAGTTGATACCTATTTGGATAGTTACAGGATGATGAGTATGTGTCGATTACAGGAAATTAAATGATGCAACAAAAAAAGATCACTTCCCATTACCATTTATAGACCAATTACTGGACTAATTGGCTGGAAAGGAATACTAATTGGGATACCATCAAATTCCTATTCTTCTAGATGATTAGGGAAAAAACTATGTTTACATGCCCATTCAAAACATATGCCTTCAGAAGGATGCCATTTAGATTATGTAACGCTCTAGCTACGGTTATGTGATGTATGATTGCAATCTTCACTAACATGCTAGAATATGGGTTAGATATATTCATGGATGGTTTTTCTCTTTTTAGAGACTCATTCATGTAATGTTTAAACAACCTCAAATGGGTTTTAACAAGATGTGAAGAAACTAATTTGGAGCTAAACTGGGAAAATGTCATTTCATGGTGAAAGGAAGGATCGTTCTTGGGCATCAAATTTCAAAGAAAAGTTTGAAAGTTGACAAGGCCAAAATCGAAGTAATAAAGAAGCTAACACACCTAACAAACATTCACGGAGTGACAAATTTCTTAATACACATTGGCTTCTTCAGACGATTCATAAAAGATTTCGCAAAAGTCTCAAAACCATTAAGCTAGTTGCTTCAGAAATATGTTCTTTCGATGCCAACAAAAAATGCATTAAAGCTTTCAATGTTCTAAAACAAATATTTGTTTCAGCACCCATTATAGTCAACCCTGATTAGGCACGACCTTTTGTGATTATGTGTGAAGCAAGCAATCAGATAGTTGGAGTAGTCTTGGGACAAGATAGAGACCAGGTTTTTCACGCCATTCATTATACAAGACACTTATTCCAGCCCAATGCAATTACACTACCACAGAGGAAAAAATGCTAGAAGTTGTATTTGTATGTGAGAAATTCAAACCATATATACTGGAAAATCGAGTTTATGTTTATATGGGTCACTCAGCATTGAAGTATGTAATGAAGAAAAAGGAAACAAAAGTAAGACTAATGAGATGGGTGTTGTGTAACAGTCCGGTTTAGACCCTAGTCAGAATAGTGGTTTCGGGACCACAAATCTGAGTCAAAAAAATATTTTAATATTATTTTTTGTGCTTACAGTATGTGATTAAGCATGTGTGAAAGTTTCGTGAAAATTTTATCTGTTTGTGTGCTTAATTTGATAAAAGGACTAAATTGTGTTAAATGCAAAACTAGTATGCCATATGTAAAGGTATATATTTGCTATGGCTTTTAGTATATGGAGTCCTTATATTGTTATTAAACCATATGAATATTTGATGGACAAAAATGCCTTAAGATAGTGGAATTCAAATGAAAATAAAAAGGCTAGTTTAGTAATTAGCTAAATTAGTTGATGTTCATTTTTTCATCACTATTGCCGAATTTTAAGAGAAAAAGAAGAGTAAAAGAGTTCCTAGGGTTCAGCTAGCTATAAGCAAAATTAAGATCAAGAACCAAAGAAAACAGATTTAGATCGGGGAAATTCGAAAGTGTTCGAATAGTTGATTCAGTCCGTTTATCTCAAATACGAGGTAAGTCTATATACAAATAAATGTATTTAAGTTGATTTATTCATGTTCATATATTATTGAATTGTGATGAATGGCTTTGGAAGATATACATATGAAAACCGAGAAAGTATCGACAATGTGTCAATGTCCAAAAAGCCCGTACGAACCTTAGGAATAGATAGGATTCATATGTCATGAGATAGGGTTCCGATATGAGATATCGTGTAAGATCGTGTAACGCCCCGAATTTAGGCCTAGTAGAATTGGGCCTATTCGGCTTTGGGCTTTGGGTCTCAGAAAATTTTTATGTGAACGAGAAAATGACAATTGGCATGTGGGCTTTGAGGGTTAGTGAATTTGGTGTGTCTAGGGGTGTTGGATATGTCCTGGGATCAAGTAAGGGTATAGGAAAAATTTTGGTTTTAGCCCCAAGGGAACTGTGACTTCAGTTGGTAGGCCTTTTAAATAAATAAAGAAGAAAATGACACAAAAGGAGCTTGTGGTGAAATGGCGAAGTGGCGCCAATTAGGGAGCAGAGAGGTGGCGTCATTGGCAGGCAAGGGAGTCCAGGGTTCGAGTAGTGGCATGGTACTTTATTGGGGTATTTATTTTGCTGTCAGGACGGCTAGAGTTTGTGTTGCAGTGAAAGTCTAATGGATGAGAGGTCTGAAATGGTCATGAGAGAGATTGTAGGAAGAGATCGTGGAGAAAAATTAGGAGATGAGATATGTGGAAGAGGTGGAGCCAAATTGGGAATACGGGGGTAGAAAATTCGACTATAGGCTATATATAGGTGCCGATTTGGGAATTCTAGGGTAATGCAAAAATTGTTTTTTTTTCCTTTAGCCAAATTCCTCATTTTTGAGTTGCCGAAACACTTTTTTCTCTCTAAGTACTCAGAAGCCGAATGTTCCATACTTTTTCTTCTCAAATTCTCTTTTGATTCACCTTTGGTTTAAGCCGATTCTTTCTTCTCTTCTTCTTCTTCTTATTTGTGCCGAATAACCCCTTCAACTATACTAATTTTAAAAACTAAATACCTCTTGGGTCGATTGCTTCTTGGGTAAGTATTCTCTATTTTGGTTTAGTTGTTGGCCGAATGGTCATAAGTAGGGAAAGGGGGACTTGTGTTGGATACAAGTCACCTATTATTCTATTTTTAATTATTAAGAATGATGCAGATTTAGGAGATACGCGTGAGTAGTGATCAAAGAAGAGCTATTTAGGCTTGGTGTTTCAGGTAAGGTTAAGGTGAGACTTTGGCTTTTGGTAAAGTATTTGATAAGTTTATGTGATTAATCATTGAGTGACATCGTTTGTAGGATCGTGGCTAATGAGATCGCAGTGCGTTTTGTTATTAGGTGTGTACATACACTATACACACACAATGGATTGGGAAATCTCGAAATCCTGAGAGTTTGGGTTCGGTAGTCTTGCGTGTGTGCAAACATTCGTCTGAGGGAAATAGAATCAATACGTTATCAGAAGCCCCATGAGTGATCTCATGGACTTGGGTCGTGTTTTGGCCAGTCGGGCCAGAATGGGCAAAATGGGCTGATGGGCCGTAGGCTCAAGATAGGCGAATTTGATGATTTGGTAATAAGTGATGAGCTAGTCATGCTGGTTACATGGACTGGAATTGATTTGGGCCAGATGGGCCATATGAATGTGATTTGGGCCAGATGGGCCATACGAATGTGATTGGGCCAGGTGGGCCATATGAATGTATATGAATTTTTTTGGGCTTTGTAAGGGGTCTTAGGCTTAGTATTTGGTGAATTGCTTAACCTGCATAAAAATTAAATAATTAACTAGTTATGACCGTGGACAAGTCATAAGGTTAAGGTGTGGCAATGGGTATATGCATGTCTAGGATTGGATCTAGGGAGAGCTTGGTACTTAAGCGATCTTAATGACCCACCCCCTCTTCTCTGGAATCCTACCTGGTGCATAGTATCTGTTCACTTTAGCCAACGAGGACTTGATAACGGGCCAAGGTAAGTAATAGACCCATAACAATGAGAAATGATCGAAATGCCCCTAAGGGCGAAAATGACTAAAATGCCCTATGTGTTGAATGTAAGATTTATAGATGTTACATGTACATTTGCCGCATTCATATGATATGTTGTTTAGGTTGCATATGGGTTGGGAATTATGGAATGGAGGAAGTATTTGAGGATCGCATGGTTGCTTGACAACTGTGGATCCACCGATGGCTTTTTAAGCCCATTATATGATAAGCAGCTTTGCTGCAATGTTAGGTAGTACCGTAACCGGGCTACCCTTGAAGTGTATCGGATGGGTAGGTTGATTTAGAAATCCCCACAGATGTGTTTCGGTTGGACAGAGACGAAGTGTATCGGATGGATCATTTGGGGAGGGTTTGCACAACATTGCATGTATGATATTATTTTGTTATCAATATGTTATGTATGCTATTTGTTTGTTGAGGGTCGTACACACTGAGTTTTCGAAAACTCACTCCCTCTTTTATTTTTCTCAGGTGATCCTCAGTAGGCGGTTCGACGGATGGAGGGACTCAGAGGTGGCCAACTAGCAAGACGATTAGACCAGTTTTTCTTAATATCTAAATTCTGGATTTTAAGTTGTTTATTTTAAGTTAATTTATTTCGAATTGTATAATGCTTTCCCTCTAGTTATTATTCCATTACTTTCACTATGCATTTAAGTTTTGAAACAGAACCTGGATTTATTTCTTTTAAACGTATTTCAACATTTTTGAAAATAATTGTGTTTTAAGAACGAGCTTCCGCTGTAAAGGATATTTTTACTTAGTAACAAGGAGATGGTTTTTGGCTACACCTCGTTTTGAAAGCAAACTGGATTTTACTTACATTTTCTCTAGAAGGGTTTTCAATGAAAACAAGGTTTTTGCAAAAACACTTCAATGTGACACGCTGGATTCGTGCCTAACTTCTAGGCCGGGTTTGGGGTGTTACATTTAGTGGTATTAGAGCTCGATTGCAAATCTCGGGCTGTGAAATAGGCCTTATTACTTGGGTTTTAAAAAAAAACTATTTTTGGATTGGATAGAAATATTTTTTAAATTCTTGTGATGTGGCACAACGAGTCTCCGACGTCGAACCAAGTAAGTTCTCTTATTATTAAGCTTGTTTAACTTGATCTACTGTAGATAGTTAGTGGGCTACTTTAGATGATTATACTAAAGCTTTTTAGTTAGAGTGAAACTAAAGCCCGTAGGAACTTGAAACTGTAGAGGATTTACGAAAACAACCTCTTTACTTAATACTATCATAAAACATCAGCTTAATTACTGAAACTAACAAAAATTTCATAAATTTCCTAATTCAGGTAATACGAGAATCAGCGATGAGCACTAGAAGAGGTTCAAGAAGTCACGACAGAGGTCGTGGAAGTGTTAGGGCTGGATCGTCGGCATCAGGCCATATTCCCAACGTTGATGTAGGAGAGGCTCCAGCCTCACCAGAGGCTGAGACTGGACCATATGATCGGGCCGCAGGGGATGACGCATTGTTGCAGGCAATGCTGAGGATTTTTGAAAGGGTCGCTGGGCCCAATAATGGTACGGGTAATCGTAGGTCGGTTTCGGAGCGACTACGATCTAATGGGGCTGAGGTCTTTAAAGGTATTGCTGGTGTGGCTCCTAACGTGGTTGAATACTGGATGGAGGCCACTGAGAGGATAATGGAGGATTTGGACTGCTCACCTGAGCAAAAGTTGAAAGGGGCTGTGTCGCTGCTTAGGGAGGAAGCATATCAGTGGTGGTTGACAGTGAAATAGGGTACCCAACCTGAGCAGAACACTTGGGATTTTTTCAAAACTGCGTTTCAAGGGAAGTACGTGGGTGCAAGCTATGTTGATGCTAGAAGGAAGGAGTTTTTGAAGTTGATCCAGGGGAACAAATCTGTGGCGGAGTATGAGGCGAAATTTCTACGCCTTAGTAGGTATGCAAGAGTTATGGTGGCAACGGACTATGAGCGTTGTGTAAGGTTTGAGGATGGGCTTAGGGATAGCCTCAGGGTGTTGATAGCTCCTCAGAGAGAGCGAGTTTTCTCGGATTTGGTTGAAAAAGAAAAGGTAGCAGAGGAGGTGAAGCGCACTGAGCGCCTGAATCGGGAGAAAGAGAAAGGCAAGAATAAAATGGAGGTTGAGTCTTCGGGTGCAGGGCAAAGGCCTAGAGCTAAGGCCAGAGTTGATGGGCCAGTTAGAGCTGGGCCCTCTGTAGCTAATCTAGGGGTGCCACCTTGTGCTGATTGTGGGAAAGGTCATACAGGCGAGTGTTGGAAGAGGATAGGAGCTTGTCTAGCTTACGAATCTATGGAGCATAGGATTAGGAATTGCCCTAGAATACCGGCTCAGGTGCCAGCCGTGGGCCGGGGTAATGTTCAACTACCAAGGGGTGATCAGCTGCCGCCAAGGGGCCGTGGGCAAGCCAGGGGTGATAATGGCAATGGACGTGGACGTGGAGCACCGGGCGGAGGTACAGGTTATATTGAGGTGAGGCAGCCAGCTTTGGTTTATGCTGCTCGTCGCCGGGAAGACGAGGATGCCCAAATGTGATAACGAGTATGTTTTGTGTGGATGCGATATTTTGGGTATAGAAACTGTATGCGTGCAATGTTTATCTGCTCCAGTGGGTAGGTTTTTTTTTGGGTAAGTGTAAGAGGGTTCAATTAGAGTTAAAGTGTGTTAGTGTTATTAAAATTAGAGTGCGCAGCGAAAGCATAGAGTGTTATTAAAATCAGAGTGCGCAGCGAAAGCATAGTGGTGTGACTTGAGCAGTGCGATTAATAGTTAGTTAGAAATTTCGAGGACTAAATTTCTTTAAGGGGGTAGAATTGTAACACTCCAAATTTGGGCCTAGTAGAATTAGGCCTATTGGGCTTTGGGCTTTGGGTCTCAGAAAATTTTTAAGTGAACGAGAAAATGACAATTGGCATGTGGGCTTTGAGGGTTAGTGAATTTGGAGTGTCTAGGGGTGTTGGAGATGTCCTGGGATCAAGTAAGGGTATAGGAAAAATTTTGGTTTTAGCCCCAAGGGAACTGTGACTTCAGTTGGTAGGGCTTTTAAATAAATGAAGAAGAAAATGACACAAAAGGAGCTTGTGGTGAAGTCGCGAAGTGGAGCCACTTAGGGAGCAGGGAGGTGGCGTCATTGGCAGGCAAGGGAGTCCAAGGTTCAAGTAGTGGCATGGTATTTTATTGGGGTATTTGTTTTGTTGTCATGACGGCTAGAGTTTGTGTTGCAGTGAAAGTCTGATGGATGAGAGGTTTGAAATGGTCATGGAGAGATTGTAGGAAGAGATCGTGGAGAAAAATTAGGAGATAAGATATGTGGAAGAGGTGGAGCCGAATTGGGAATACGGGGGTAGGAAATTCGGCTATAGGCTATATATAGGTGCCGATTTGGGAATTCTAGGGTAATGCAAAAATTGTTTTTCTTCATTTAGCCGAATTCCACATTTTTGAGTTGTCGAAACACTTTTTTATCTTCAAGTACTCAGAAGCCGAATGTTCCATACTTTTTATTCTCAAATTCTCTTTTGATTCACCTTTGGTTTTAGCCGATTCCTTCTTCTCTTCTTCTTCTTATTTGTGCCGAATAACCCCTTCCACTATACTAATCTCAAAAATCGAATACCTCTTGGGCCGATTGCTTCTTGGGTAAGTATTCTCTATTTTGGTTTAGGTGTTGGCCGAATGGTCATAGGTAGGGAAAGAGGGACTTGTGTTAGATATAATTCACCTATTATTCTATTTTTAATGATTAAGAATGATGCAGATTTAGGACATACGCGTGAGTAGTGATCAAAGAAGAGCTATTAAGGCTCGGTGTTTCAGGTAAGGTTAAGGCGAGACTTCGACTTTTGGTAAAGTATTCGATAAGTTTATGTGATTAATCATTGAGTGACATCGTTTGTAGGATCGCGGCTAAGGAGATCTCAGCGCGTTTTGTTATCAGGTGTGTACATACACTATACACACACAATGGATTGGGAAATCCCGAAATCCCAAAAGTTTGGCTTCGATAGTCTTGCGAGTGTGCGAACATTCGTCTGAGGGAAATGGAATCGATACGTTATCAGAAGCCCCATGAGCGATCTCATGGACTTGGGTCGTGTTTTGGCCAATTGGGCCAGGATGGGCAAAATGGGCTGATGGGCCGTAGGCTCAAGATAGGCGAATTTGATGATTTGGTAATAAGTGATGAGCTAGTCATGCTGGTTACATGGCTTGGAATTGATTTGGGCCAGATGGGCCATATGAATGTGATTTGGGCCAGATGGGCCATATGAATGTGATTTGGGCCAGGTGGGCCATATGAATGTGATTTGGGCCTAATAGGCCATACGAATGAGATTGAGCCTGGTGGGCCATATGAACGTATATGAATTTGTTTGGGATTTGTAAGGGGTCTTAGGCTTAGTGTTTTGTGAATTGTTTAACCTGCATAAAACTTAAACAATTAACTAGTTATGAAGGTGGACAAGTCATAAGGTTAAGGTGTGGTAATGGGTATTTGCATGTCTAGGATTGGATCTAGGGAGAGCTTGGTACTTAAGCGGTCTTAATGACCCACCTCCTCTTCTCTGGAATCCTACCTGGTGCATAGTATCTGTTCACTTTAGCCAACGAGGACTTGATAATGGGCCAAGGTAAGTAATAGACCCATAACAATGAGAAATGATCGAAATTCCCCTAAGGGCGAAAATGACTAAAATGCCCTATGTGTTGAATGTAAGATTTATGGATGTTACATGTACATTTTCCGTATTCATATGATATGCTGTTTAGGTTGGATATGGGTTGGGAATTATGGAACGGAGGAAGTATTTAAGGATCGCATGGTTGCATGACAACTGTGGATCCACCGATGGCTTTTTAAGCCCATTATATGATAAGCAGCTTTGCTGCAATGTTAGGTAGTACCGCAAGCGGGCTACCCTTGAAGTGTATCGGATGGGTGGGTCGATTTAGAAATCTTCACAGATGTGTTTCGGTTGGACAGAGACGAAGTGTATCGGATGGATCATTTGGGGAGGGTTTCCACAGCATTGCATGTATGATATTATCTTGTTATCAATATGTTATGTATGCTATTTGTTTGTTGAGGGTCGTACACACTGATTTTTCGAAAACTGTAACATCCTAAATCGAGGCCTTTGCATTTTATCTGATTGCATGTAGATAGTATGGTTGTCATGCTAGTGTAGGGTATTTTGGGGACCAGGCATGAGCTAGGGGTAGGCTAGAGCCTTAACGAAAATTTTCTTTTGGGCACTTTGAAGGGGGAGCTGAGTGGGACAGGAGTTAAGGGTAATTGGTGGTATGTTTTGACACAAGGAATGCCTTGGTAAAGTGGCAAGGAGACGCCACTTAAGGCACAGGGAGTGACGCCTCGGGAGTCAAGGGGACTTGGTTGAGTGCATGGAATCCCTTTGTGCATTTCTTTTGACGCCAGACAAGGGAGAGTTGCACTCACTGGGACTCTGGTGGATGACTGTTGAAGGAGTCAACAGATTCAAATGAGTAGAGGAGAGAAAATTTAGGAGTTTAAAATATTCAAACAGGTTTGAATGGGTGATCAGGAGGAATTTGTGGAGAGAAGAGAGGGATGGGCATGGGAGCTCAGTGTTGGCCGAATTTTGAACTCTGTATAGGAGGAAGGGGATCGGTTCTTAGTGTAGCTAGGTGTGCCGAAACTTACATTGGCCATAGGACCTTGTAGTGTCATTCCTTAGGTGCAAATTTCGGCTTTTGTGAGGTGGGTGCCGAATGTGGGCTGTTTTGCTTTGTGCCGAAAGTGTCTAAGGGGTTCAGGAGGGTTCTTTTTCTCGGTTTGAGTTTAGTTTTCTTTTTATTTTTATTTTCTTCTCTTTGAGGCACAAGACTCTCCCTATTGCCGAAATCCTCTTGGCTCACACTCTCCATAATTCTTCATTCTCCTTCTCTTTCACTCTCAAAAGCTGAAACCCCTATTGGCTTTTCTTTTCTCTTCTTCTCTTTGGTGATAGCCGAAATCCCTTCCACCCTTTCTCTCCATATTTTTCCCAAAGCCGAATCATCACTTCTTCCTCCCTTCCATCTTGATTATTCTTTTCGAAACACCTTGCTAGCCGAAACCCCCTTGATTCTCATTACCTTGATCTATTCCTTTTTCGTTCACTGAAAGTCGAAGATCACACTTTCTTTTGCTCCTAGCCGAAACCTCTTAGATCTCAAAATCATTCTGTGTGTTCCTTTTTCCTGAAGAATTCATCATAGTTGAATCTCAACCCATACTCTGGTAAGATCGTATTATTTTCTTCTTTCTTTCTTTTCTTGATCTTTTCTCTCGTGGCCGAATCTTTCCTGAAAACTCTGCTGAGTTGTTTCTTTTTCTTCTTCTGGAAGCCGAATCTTCTCTAGGGTGGTGTGGTGCCGATTGTCGCTAAGTGTTGATCGAATCTTTCGAGTTAAGGTAAGGGGGCAATTTCCTTTATTTCATAAAATCTCTTTCGAGCTTTCATGCCAAAGCCGAATGGCTACTTGGTTTAATGTTGGTGCTTGGCCGATTATAGGTGGAAGTTGTGATGGATACTTTGGATCTTTTGGGATTCGCTGGTTGTGAATCAAGCCTAGAGCCTCGGGATTTGCCGATTTAGGTAAGGGTTTAGCTTTGGGTCTTAGTTCCTTACTATTCGTTTCACTGCTTTAATCCGTTTAGTGATCAAGGTGTGTTCATGGACTCTAATGCCAGCCAAGCGGTAGGAGGGGTTGGATCTGTAAACCCAGCCCCTAAGTTTAAGAAAAGGGCAGTGTCAGCAGTTCGGGATTGGCCATCGGGCTGTGGGCTGGCATCTGAGCAAGGTAGTAAGCAGATAGCAGTAGTGTCGATTAACGAGAGTGTCGACGTAGAAAGTATCGTGTTACGAGTAATCAGGTGTGTAACTCTTACACACTTTATATGTTTAATGTGCTGTTATTTGTGATTTGTCAAAAGCTGAAATAACTATTGAAATCGATAAGTTACCCTTGTGGGTAAAAGCGAGGACTCCGGGTAAGTCCATCTTGGTGGCTAACGTTAATTGCCTCTATTAAATCTGCATATGCCATATTAGATTACTCCTAAATGTTAAGCATGATTATATTGTATTGAAAAGCATGTTCATGAAAATGGGTATGATGAGAGGAGGGGGAAGGTGTGATTATCAGACTGTCACCAGTGGTTAGGTACCACACGTGGGTTAGCCCCACATATTAATATTTTGTGACTAAGTCTCAGTGGTTTGGAACCACCAGTGGTTAGGTAAGACATATGCTTATTCTGTGACTCGTCCTAGTGGTTTGGCACCACAGTGGGTTAGCCCCACATATTAATATACGGGATCATCACCAGTGGTTAGGTACCACAAGTAGGTTGGCCCCACACATGATTATTTGTGACTTCGGTCACCAGTGGTTTGGAACCACCAGTGGTTAGGTACCACCAGTAGCTAGGTGCCACAAGGGGTAGAATTGGGAGTTCGGATGGAAAGGTTGGATGGATTGCATGACATACATATTTGCATATGAAACTGTGTAAGAGCTTAACATCTTTTGGATGGGGATTTATACACTGAGTCTCGGTGACTCACCCCTTCCATTACTTTTTGCAGGTAATTCCTAGTTCGCGGTTATGGAGCCGGGATTGGACTCGAGGTGGCCATGCACAGAAATTTCAGTTTTTAGTTTAAAAGGTTAATTCGGGTTTATTTTACTTTAAGTTTTGATTTCTGCTATGTAATAAGGCCATTCAGATTTTATTTTGGGATTATTCATTTTGTTAAATTTCTTTAAACCGACGTTTAAACACTAAAGGCATGCCTAATAAACTCGTAAAATGGACGTTTTTAAAACTTTAACAATTTTTTTGGAATTTTCCAAAATTTTTACCGTCGGGGGTTTGTCAAACACGCAATAATAACAAGGCAATACTGTCTTCTTTAAAACTAAGTTTCGAAAGAATTTTAACAAATGGCTTAACACAATTCGGGTTTTATAAAATCAAAGGTTTTCTTTTCAACATTTAGACAACTTGTTTTCCAAAAACATTTTCTTCCCTGTGACATGCCAGATTCGGTCGTAGCATTTTGACCGGGTTTGGGATGTTACAATTGTGGTATCGAGCACGTTCAAAAGCTCATTTGTGGGCATAAGGCCCAAATTGTTTTTCAAAGAAGGGGTATGCAAAATGGTCTGAATGAGAAACATGTTTTGGGAAGAATGGCACCGAGTCTCCGGCACCAATCCGCGACGGTAAGTCTCCTACTGTTTATATGGTTTAAATGCTTGCACTATGAATGCTAGTAGTAGGACCTTTACCTTAGAGACTGAAGCCCGTAGGACTGTGTGAACTTTCGAGAACAACTACTCTAACAAATTGCTCCTAAGACTGTGCCGTAATAAATAGTGGAAGAAAGCTAACTCATAAAATTTTTAAATCAGATTAAGACGTGAACGCTAGTCATGAGCACTCGAGAACACGGGCGTAATGTGCGTGGCCGTGGTAGAGGTAGGATTACCATGTCAGAACTGGTAGGGTCTGGTCATAGGTCAGAGAATGAGGTGGTGCTGCCGCCAGCTGTGGGCGCGGAATTTTAAGACCAAACGGGTGGTGATGATGTGGTGTCACAGGCGATGTTGTGGGTTCTGGAGAGAGTTGCGGGTGCAGGCATTGGAACGGGGGCTCAAAATTCTATGTTGGAACGACTCCGGGCTAATGGAGCAGAAGTATTTAGGGGTATTTTCGGTGTAGCTCCCAACACAGCTAAGTACTGGCTAGAGGCGACTGAACGCATAATGGACGATTTGGACTTTACGGCTGAAGAGAAGCTGAAAGGGATAGTGTCTCTTCTCCGGGATGAGTTTTATCAGTGGTGGCTCACAGTCAGGGATGGTGCGATGGTCGATGATATCACTTGGGATTTCTTTAAGGCGGCTTACCAGAGGAAGTACGTTGGGTCTAGTTATATAGATGCGCAGCCAGCAGGCGTTCTTGAATCGGGTCCAGGGAGTAAGTCAAGATCTCGAATATGAGGCGAAATTTTAAGGTTGAGCCGTTATGCCCGGGTATCATGGCTACGTAACACGAAATGCCTGTGGTCGATTTGAGGACGAGGCCGAGAGATGAGTCATGCGGTGTTGATTGCTCCACAGCGGGAGAGAGAATTTGCTATCCTGGTGGAGAAGGCCAAGATAGCCGAAGAGGTGAAACGGACCATGAGGTAGAATCAGAACATGACTAGGGATAAGAGGAGTTTTGGGCCATCAGGGTCCGCTGGGAATTCTCAGAAAAGGGTTAGATTTGGCAGATCGAGTCAAGCTGCAAAGCCTGCTGCTGCTACTCAATGGCCGCCACGGTGCACTCGATGTGGGAAGTCTCATTCGGGGGAGTGTTGGACAGGTAACAGAGGGTGCTTCGAGTGTGGGTCGATGGATCACCGGATAAGGGATTGTCCGCGAAGGCCAGCTAGGACTCATTCTGAGGGTCAAGGACGTACACAATTCGGAAGAGATGGTCAACAACCGCAGAGGGGTCGAGGATCAGCCAGGGGTGGTAACGGTAACGGGCGAGGTCGTGGGGCATCGGGCAGAGGTGCGGGGAATACTGACGCAAGACAGTCAGGGTTGGTCTATGCAGCGAGGCGTCTAGAGGAGGACGACGCACCAGACATCATAACTGGTACATTTTTAATTTACGGATTGCCCTATACTACTTTGATTGATGTTGGTTCTACGCACTCTTATGTTGCCAGTAGTATAGCGGGAACTCTGAACTTAGCCTATGAGATTTCTTCTAGGGAGATGACTGTAATTAGCCCTCTAGGTCATTCTGTGGTAGTGAATAAACTGTATAAGGATGTACCCATAGAACTTCAAGGGGTAATGTTTCCCGCTGAACTAATGGAACTGCCATTTGGGGAGTTCGATTTGATCTTAGGGATGGATTGGTTAGTGGAGTATCAAGCAAGTTTGGACTGTGCAGCCAAGCGCATGGTGCTGAGAACTGTTGAGGGTGAAGAGGTGGTGATGTTAGGTGAGAGAAAGAACTACCTATCTAATATGGTGTCCGCTTTGAAAGCTGAGAAAATGGTGAGGAAAGGATGTAGGGTGTTTGTGGCTTGTGTGTGTGCCTTGGAGGCTAAGGAATCAACGGTGGGGGATGTCCGAATGGTGAGAGAGTTTTCTGATGTTTTCCCAGAAGAGCTTCCGGGTTTGCCTCCAGATCGCGAGGTTCAGTTTGGTATCGACCTTCTACCTGGAACCGCGCCAGTTTCTATTGCCCCATATAGAATGGCGCCGAAGGAGTTAGTGGAACTGAAAGAGCAGATTCAGGAGTTGTTAGATCGGGGTTTTATCCAGCCAAGTATATCTCCTTGGGGAGCACCCGTGCTTTTTGTTAAGAAGAAGGACGGATCGATGCGAATGTGTATAGACTACCGTCAGCTGAATAAGTTGACGATTAAGAATAAGTATCCGTTGCCGAGGATAGATGACCTGTTCGATCAACTTAAGGGAGCATCAATTTTCTCGAAGATAGATCTGAGATCGGGGTATCATCAACTTAAGGTTAAGGAGGCGGATATCCATAAGACGGCGTTTCGTACTCGTTACGGTCACTATGAATTTTTGGTGATGCCGTTTGGATTGACCAATGCACCAGCAGCGTTTATGGATATGATGAATTGGTTTTTCCAACCGTATTTGGATCGGTTTGTTGTGGTGTTTATAGATGGTATTCTGGTGTACTCGAAGTCTGAGGAGGAGCATGATGCACATCTTCGTGTAGTTTTGCAAATTCTGAGGGAAAAGTAGCTATTCGCAAAGTTTAGTAAATGCGAGTTCTGGCTAAGGGAAGTTACTTTCTTGGGTCATGTGGTGTCAGCTGAGGGGATTAGAGTAGACCCTCGGAAGATTGAAGTCAGATCGACAGAAACCACCTAAGTCTGTGGTAGAGGTTCGAAGTTTTCTGGGTTTAGCAGGGTACTACAGAAGGTTTGTGGAAGGGCTTTCCTTGATTGCAGCGCCGTTAACCAAGTTGTTGAGGAAAGGGGTTCCGTTTGCATGGTCAGACAAACAACAAGAAAGTTTCGAGAAGTTAAAAAGGATTTTAACTGAAGCTCGGTATTGATTGACTGAAGCGGGGAAGGAGTTTATTTCATCGTGATGCATCGCATCTTTGGTTCGGGATGTGTGCTGATGCAAGAGGGGAACGAGTGGCGTATGCTTGTTTACGCTGAGACCTCACAAAGTGAATTACCCGACGCATGATCTGGAGTTGGCTGCAGTGGTTTTCGCCCTGAAAATTTGGAGACATTACCTGTATGGGGAGAAGTCTATTGTGTATACAGATCATAAGAGTTTGAAATACCATCTCACTCAGAAGGAATTGAATTTAAGGCAGTGGAGGTGGATCGAGTTGTTGAAGGATTACGACTGCTCGATTGAGTACCATCCGGGTAAGGCTAACGTGGTAGCGGATGCGTTGAGCCGCAAGGTGGTAGCAGACTTAAGAGTAATGTTTGCCCACCTTAGTCTGTATGATGACGGAAGTCTATTAGTGGAACTGCAAGTGAAGCCGACATAGGTAAACCAGGTTAAGGAGAAACAGTTAGTAGATGAAGTCTTAAGTGCTCGATGTTCGCAAGTGCAGAATGGTGGATTGGAGGGGTATAGCTTGAGCAACGATGGAGTGTTATGTTTTCAGGGAAAAGTTTGCATGCCAAAAGATGTGGAGTTGAGGCAGAGGATTATTCAGGAGGCACATAGCAGTCCATACGCTATGCACCCTGGAGGTAGTAAGATGTACCGGGATTTGCAGGAGCAGTTTTGGTGGCCGGGTCTAAAATGGGAGGTAACTAAATTTGTGGGCAAGTGTTTGACATGTCAGCAGGTGAAGGTAGAACATCAGTTACCTTCGGGATTGTTGCAACCGGTGAAGATTTTGTAGTGGAAATGGGAAAGGATTACGATGGATTTTGTCAGTGGGCTACCCCTTACGCCTAGCAAGAAGGATTCGGTTTGGGTGATTGTTGATCGTCTAACAAAGTCCGCTCACTTCATACCATGCGTGTGGATTACTCTCTCTTGAAGTTAGCCGATTATATATAGCGAGATTGTAAGGTTGCATGGGGTGCCGATGTCGATTATTTCGGGACGAGACCCTAGATTTACGCCAAGATTCGGAAGGCACCGCATCGTGCATTGGGTACAAGGTTGGATTTCGATGACGGCGTTTCATCCACAAAATCGAGATGGGCGATCGGAGAGGGTGATTCAGATTCTGGAAGATATGTTAAGGGGTTGTGTCTTGGATTTCAGAGGTACTTGGGAGGAATTTCTACCATTGGCGAGTTTGCGATAACAACAGATTACTGTGCAAGTATTCGGGGATGGCACCGTATGAAGCGTTATATGGGCGAAGTGTCATACCCCTACGTGTTGGACGGAGTTGGGTGAACGGTAATTGTTGGGTCCAGAGTTGGTTGCTGAAACGAAAGATAAGGTTAAGCTGATTCGAGCTCGTCTGAAGGAAGCTTCGGATAGGCAGAAGTCCTATGCCGATCTTAAGCAGAAAGATGTAAAATTTGCAGTGGGTGACAAGGTTTTCTTGAAGGTGTCACCGTGGAAGAAGGTGCTGAGATTTGGTCGGAAGGGCAAGCTGAGCCCAAGGTTTATTGGGCCTTATCGAGTGTTGAAGCGTGTGGGACCAGTAGCTTACCAGCTCGAGTTACCATCAGAATTGAGTCAGATCCATGACGTAGTTCATGTTTCCATGCTTAGAGGCTATCGTTCGGATCCATCTCATGTTGTGCCAGTGGAGGAGATTGAAGTGAGCCAAGATTTGTCGTTTGAGGAGGAACCAGTGCAGATCTTGGATCGGGATGTCAAGGCGCCGCAGAGGGAAATCGGGCCTTTGGTAAAGGTGTTATGGCGGAATCATGGAACAGAAGAGGCCACGTGGGAGCCAGAGGTGTGATGCGGCAGCAATAGCCCTAACTCTTTTGACCAGGTAATTTCGGGGCCAAAATTATTTTTAAGGGGGGTAGAACTGTAACATCCTAAATCGGGGCCTTTGCATTTTATCTGATTGCATGTAGATAGTATGGTTGTCATGCTAGTTTAGAGTATTTTGGGGACCAGGCATGAGCTAGGGGTAGGCTAGAGCCTTAGCGAAAATTTTCTTTTGGGCACTTTGAAGGGGGAGCTGAGTGGGACAGGATTTAAGGGTAATTGGTGGTATGTTTTGACACAAGGAATGCCTTGGTAAAGTGGCAAGGAGGCGCCACTTAAGGCACAGGGGAGTGACGCTCAGGGGAGTCAAGGGGACTTGGTTGAGCCAGGGAATCCCTTTGTGCATTTCTTTTTGACGCCAGGACAAGGGAGAGTTGCACTCAGCTGGGACTCTAGTGTATGACTGTTGAAGGAGTCAACAGATTCAAATGAGTGGAGGAGAGAAAATTTAGGAGTTTAAAATATTCAAACAGGTTTGAATGGGTGATCAGGAGGAATTTGTGGAGAAAAGAGAGGTATGGGCATGGGAGCTCAGTGTTGGCCGAATTTTGAACTCTGTATAGGAGGAAGGGGATCGGTTCTTAGTGTGGCTAGGTGTGCCGAAACTTACATTGGCCATAGGACCTTGTAGTGTCATTCCTTAGGTGCAAATTTTGGCTTTTGTGAGGTGGGTGCCGAATGTGGGCTGTTTTGCTTTGTGCCGAAAGTGTCTAAGGGGTTCAGGAGGGTTCTTTTTCTTGGTTTGAGTTTAGTTTTCTTTTTATTTTTATTTTCTTCTCTTTGAGGCACAAGACTCTCCCTATTGCCGAAATCCTCTTGGCTCACACTCTCCATAATTCTTCATTCTCCTTCTCTTTCACTCTCAAAAGCCGAAACCCCTATTGGCTTTTCTTTTCTCTTCTTCTCTTTTGTGATAGCCGAAATCCCTTCCACCCTTTCTCTCCATCTTTTTCCCAAAGCCGAATCATCACTTCTTCCTCCCTTCCATCTTGATTATTCTTTTCGAAACACCTTGCTAGCCGAAACCCCCTTGATTCTCATTACCTTGATCTATTCCTTTTTCGTTCACTAAAAACCGAAGATCACACTTTCTTTTGCTCCTAGCCGAAACCTCTTAGATCTCAAAATCATTCTGTGTGTTCCTTTTTCCCGAAGAATTCATCATAGTCGAATCTCAACCCATACTCTGGTAAGATCGTATTGTTTTCTTCTTTCTTTCTTTTCTAGATTTTTTCTATCTTGGCCGAATCTTTCCTGAAAACTCTGCTTAGTTATTTCTTTTTCTTCTTCTGGAAGCCGAATCTTCTCTAGGGTGGTGTGGTGCCGATTGTCGCTAAGTGTTGATCGAATCTTTCGAGTTAAGGTAAGGGGGCCATTTCCTTTATTTCATAAAATCTCTTTCGGGCTTTCATGCCAAAGCCGAATGGCTACTTGGTTTAATGTTGGTGCTTGGCCGATTATAGGTGGAAGTTGTGACGCATACTTTGGATCTTTTGGGATTCGCTGGTTGTGAATCAAGCCTAGAGCCTCAGGATTTGCCGATTTAGGTAAGGGTTTAGCTTTGGGTCTTAGTTCCTTACTATTCGTTTCACTACTTTAATCTGTTTAGTGATCAAGGTGTGTTCATGGACTCTAATGCCAGCCAAGCGGTAGGAGGGGTTGGATCTGTAAACCCAGCCCCTAAGTTTAAGAAAAGGGCAGTGTCAGTGGTTCAGGATTGGCCACCGGGCTGTGGGCCGGCATCTGAGCAAGGTAGTAAGCAGATAGCAGTAGTGTCGATTAACGAGACTATCGACGTAGAAAGTATCGTGTTACGAGTAATCAGGTGTGTAACTCTTACACACTTCATATGTTTAATGTGTTGTTATTTGTGATTTGTCAAAAGCCGAAATAACTGTTGAAATCGATAAGTTACCCTTGTGGGTAAAAGCAAGGACTCTGGGTAAGTCCATCTTGGTGGCTAACGTTAATTGCCACTATTAAATCTGCATATGCCATATTAGATTACTCCTAAATGTTAAGCATGATTATATTGTATTGAAAAGCATGTTCATGAAAATGGGTATGATGAGAGGAGGGGGAAGGTATGATTATCAGACTATCACCAATGGTTAGGTACCACACGTGGGTTAGCCCCACATATTAATATTTTGTGACTAAGTCTCAGTGGTTTGGAACCACCAGTGGTTAGGTAAGACATATGCTTATTCTGTGACTCGTCCCAGTGGTTTGGCACCACAGTGGGTTGGCCCCACATATTGATATACGGGATCATCACCAGTGGTTAGGTACCACAAGTGGGTTGGCCCCACACATGATTATTTGTGACTTCGGTCACCAGTGGTTTGGAACCACCAGTGGTTAGGTACCACCAGTAGCTAGGTGCCACAAGGGGTAGAATTGGGAGTTCGGATGGAAAGGTTGGATGGATTGCATGACATACATATTTGCATATGAAACTGTGTAAGAGCTTAACATCTTTCGGATGGGGATTTATACACTGAGTCTCGGTGACTCACCCCTTCCATTACTTCTTGCAGGTAATTCCTAGTTCGCGGTTATGGAGCCAGGATTGGACTCGAGGTGGCCATGCACAGAAATTTCGGTTTTTAGTTTAAAAGGTTAATTCGAGTTTATTTTACTTTAAGTTTGGATTTTCGCTATGTAATAAGGCCATTCAGATTTTATTTTGGCATTATTCATTTTGTTAAATTTCTTTAATCCGACGTTTAAACACTAAAGGCATGCCTAATAAACTCGTAAAATGGACGTTTTTAAAACTTTAACGAATTTTCGGAATTTTCCAAAATTTTTACCGTCGGGTGTTTGTCAAACACGCAATAATAACAAGGTAACACTGTCTTCTTTAAAACTAAGTTTCGAAAGAATTTTAACAAATGGCTTAACACAATTCGGGTTTTATAAAATCAAAGGTTTTCTTTTCAACATTGAGACGACAACTTGTTTTCCAAAAACGTGTTCTTCCCTGTGAAATGCCAGATTCGATCGTAGCGTTTTGACCGGGTTTGGGGTGTTACAAAAACTCACTCCCTCTTTTATTTTTCTCAGGTGATCCTCAGTAGGCAGTTCGACAGATGGAGGGACTCAAAGGTGGCCAACTAGCAAGACGATTAGACCAGTTTTTCTTAATATCTAAATTTTGGATTTTAAGTTGTTTATTTTAAGTTAATTTATTTCGAATTGTATAAGGCTTTCCCTCTAGTTATTATTCCATTACTTTCACTATGCATTGAAGTTTTGAAACGGAACCTGGATTTATTTCTTTTAAACGTATTTCAAGGTTTTTGAAAATAATTGTGTTTTAAGAACGAGCTTCCGCTGTCAAAGGAAATTTTTACTTAGTAATAAGGAAATGGATTTTGGCAACACCTCGTTTTGAAAGCAAACTTGACTTTACTTAACTTTTCTCTAAAAGGGTTTTTAATGAAAACAAGGTTTTCGCAAAAAAAAAAACACTTCAATGTGACACGCCGGATTCGGGCCAAACTTCTAGGCCAAGTTTGGGGTGTTACAGATCGCGTCTGGTACGTTGGCGTCGATTTCAGAATCACGTATAAGACCATGTCTAGGACATTGGCATCGTAAATGATTTCGTGTAAGACCTTGTCTGGGACAGTGACATCGATATTTGATTACATGTAAGACCACGTCTGGGACATTGGCTTTGTACGAGTATTCTGAGTTATTCGAGTATCCTATTTAATTCTGAATGGTTCAATGGGCATTCTGAGAAATGAGTGATTACGTGAAATGTATAACCGATACAGGTACGTTTGAAATGTATACAAAGTTTGACTATGAAAAGTAAGTATATGTGAAGTTGGAGAAGTGAGATATGTGAATAGAATTGTTGTGATAGTATGTGATACATATAAACCAAATGTGCCATGTTCAAATGAAATACATAGATATGTGGCTGATTGGTAAGCAAGTAGTTGGAACAATGGAGCCAATAGAGATATATGAATTTGAAATTATGTTATGTTGTAGATTATGTGAATGGATTGGTTATAAATGTTTATTATGATAAGTATATTTGTATATGGCATACTAAGCTTTTGAAAGCTTACTCTGTGTGTGTTTGCATTGTTTTATAGATCGTAAAAGCTACGGAAGGCTCGGGGATCCTCAAGGATCATCACCACACTATCAAAACATATTTTGGTACCTTTTGAATGTGTACATATTTTAAGTATGGCATGTATAGACTAGTTGAGTTAAATGATGTTTTGAGATGTATATATATAAGCCATGAGATTTGGCTTGTTAATGAATTTGAATATGGTAACCTTTTTAATCTACGTTTTGTGATGCAAAGTTGATATCTTTATGATGAAAGGTTGGTATATTGAGTTGGTAAGTTTTAGATGACTTTTACATAGAATTGTTTGAGATTGATATGAGACAAATAGTGCAAAGGTTAATATATTTGTTATACTTATGAATGGTTTGAAAAGATGGTCATTTTTGGTACGATTTGGTTGCAATTTTAAAGTATAAAATGTGTTTGTTTGAAATGTTGGTTTGACCCTAAAATGGCTTGCAAAATGGCCTTGAAAATGGCCTATATTTGCCCACACGGTTGAGCATACGAGCGTGTGGCTCGACCGTGTCATTTGAGTTTGTAATTCAAAACAAGTCAGTGTCGACCACGGGCTGGACACACGGGCGTGTGACTGGCCGTGTGATGCAAGTCAGTGTTGACCACGGGTGAGGCACACGGGCGTGTCCTTGGCCATGTGGACAAGTCAGTATGTATGCCCTGTTTTGCCACAGCTTAGACACACGGGTGTGTCTGAGGCCGTGTGAGGCACACGGCCTGCCCACACGGGCGTGTGACCTCTGTAACTTTGAAAAATGTTTGATTTTTGAATATTTTTTGTATGATTCCGGTTTAGTCATGACCCCTCTCTAATGCATGTTTAAGGTCTCGTTGACCTCATTAAGGGGCTATATGCTTGTATTTTGCTATGATATGACGATGATATCCTTATTGATGTGAAATGTTCGTAAAAGTTTCTGATTTGTCTGGCAATGTCTCTTAACCCAAGACCGGCGATGGTTATGGGTTAGGGGTGTTACATTTTATTGGTACCAGAGCTACGGTTTAGTCGATTCTAGGACTAACGTAGCGTGTGAGAGTCTAGCTATACATGCCATGTATAAGAACTATGATAGTGTGATGAATCCTGACATATAAAATGTGTTTTTTGTAAAGTAAATGGATCCCAAAAGAGCTGTAGCTGACGATGTTGAAAGTAATGCACCTGCTCCCGCTCAAGGGACAGCGCCATCTGATTCGAGACCTGCTACTAGCGGTCAGGAAGGAGAGGCTAAACAAGCCTTCTTCAAAATGATGAATGAGTTGTTCACTCAATATATTAGAACAAATTCGGCTATTTCACAACCTCCGCCCCTGCCCAATCCTCCTCAACTTTCTGTTGTACCTCCAGTTATGAATATGAATCTATTGAATAAGCCTCCGGTCGATAAAATCCGTAAATATGGAGATGAAGAGTTTAGAGCCACTAGTGATGATGGTGCTGAGAGAGCGGAGTTTTGCCTCGAGAATACAATCGGAGTGTTTGATGAAATGTCTTGTACTCCTGAGGAATGTGTGAAATGTGAAGTTTCTCTATTACGAGATGCAGCTTATCAGTGGTGGAAGACTTTGATTTTTGTTGTTCCAAAAGAACGGGTTACATGGGATTTCTTTCAGTCTGAATTCTGAAAGAAATATATTAGCCAGAGATTTATAGATCAAAAACGAAAAAAATTTCTGGAATTGAAACATGGTCGCATGTCTGTCATTAAATACGAACGAGAATTCGTGAGATTAAGTCAATATGCTCGGGAATGTGTTTTGACTGAAGTAATAATGTGTAAAAGGTTTGAAGACGGCCTGAATGAAGATATCCGTTTGCTAGTTGGAATTCTAGAAATAAAAGAATTTGTTGTTCTTGTTGATTAAGCATGTAAAGCTGAGGCACTCAGGAAAGATAAAAGAAAAGCTGAGTCTGAAGCCAGAGATGTGAGAAAGTGATTTTCAAGTAAATCATTTCAATTTGCATCAAAGAAATTCAGAGATGAGCATAGTCGTTCGAAGACTAATGTGGGACATTCGAACAGAGATCGAGCTAGATCGCAGTCAAACTTTAAAGCTCCAGCAACTTCAATAGCTAGTGTTGGAAATGTCCGATCCGAACGACCTGAATGTAAACATTGTGGTAAAAGACATCCGGGTAATTGTAGATTGAATGACCGAGCCAGTTTTAGGTATGGATCTTTAGACCATTTCATTCGAGATTGTCCCGAGTATGTTGAACAAGAGATTGTACAGAATCTGAAGTCAGATAATGCTTCAGCTAGGGGAAGACCTTCTAGAAACACAAGAAATGCGAGTGGTAGCCAGAGAGCTACGAAAGATACAGTTGCGAGATCTGAAGCTAGGGCACCTGCCAGAGCTTACGCCATTAGAGCTCGTGAGGAAGCTTCGTCTCCATATGTTATTACGAGTACATTTACTCTTTATGGTACTTCTGTGATTGCATTGATAGATCCAGGGTCTACTCATTCGTATGTATGCATGAATTTAGTATCCAGTAAGACTATGCCTGTAGAGTCTACTGAATTTGTTATTAGAGTATCAAATCCCTTAGGTAAATATGTCTTAGTGGACAAAGTATGCAAGAATTGTCCATTGATGTTTCGAGATGTTTGTTTCCAAGCTGATCTGATGCTATTACCTTTTGATGAGTTTGATATAATTATGGGTATGGATTGGTTAACATTGCATGATGCTGTTGTGAACTGCAAACGAAAGACTATTGATTTGAGATGTCAGAATGATGAAATAGTTCGGATTGAATCTAATGATTTGAATGGGTTACCGGCTGTGATATCAGTGATGAATGCTCAGGGTTATGTGAAAAAGGGTTGCGAAGCCTATTTTGCCTATGTAATCGAGAATCTGTGCCAGTTGTTTGTGAATTCCCTGACATGTTTCCTGAAGAATTACCGGGATTGCCTCCGATACGAGAAGTTGAATTTGGCATTGATTTATTGCCGTGGACGACTCCTATCTCGATAGCTCCGTATAGAATGGCACTAACAAAATTGAGAGAGCTGAAGTCACGTTGCAAGAGTTGACCGATAGAGGATTTGCACGACCAAGTTTCTCACCTTGGGGTGCTCCCGTTCTATTTGTGAAAAAGAAAGATGGCACGATGAGAATGTGCATTGACTATCGTCAGTTGAACAAAGTGACTATTAAGAATAAATATCCTCTGCCCAGAATTGATGATTTGTTTGATCAGTTGAAAGGAGCCACCGTGTTTTCAAAGATAGATCTGAGATCAGGATATTATCAGTTGCGAGTAAAAGATTCAGACATTCCAAAAATTGCTTTTAGAACGAGGTAGGAAAATTATGAGTTTTTAGTTATGCCTTTCGGACTAACCAATGCTCTTGCGGTCTTTATGGATTTGATGAAAAGAATTTTCAGACTGTATTTAGATCGATTTGTTGTTGTATTCATTGACGACATTTTGATTTATTCGCGTGATGAAATTGAGCATGCTGAACATCTGAGAATTGTACTACAAACTTTGCGAGATAAGCAATTGTATGCAAAGTTTAGTAAATGTGAATTCTTGTTGCGTGAAGTTGGTTTTCTGGGACATATTGTGTCAGCATCTGGTATACGAGTTGTAACAACCCGTTTTAGGCCCTAGTCAGAATAGTGGTTTTGAGACCACAAATCCGAGGTCGGAAAAAAATATTTTAATACCATTTTTGGTGTTTACAATATATGATTGAGTATGTGTGAAAATTCTGTGTGAAAATTTTATCGATTGTGTGCTTAATTTGCAAAAAGGACTCAATCGCATAAAATGCAAAAGCTGTGTGCTGATTGTTAAAGTGTTAATTTGGCATGGCTTATTAAAATGTGAGTCCTTATGTTGTTATTATACCATATTCTAAATGGATGGACGAAACTGCCTAAGGTTAGTGGAATTTAAATGTTATATATTAAAGGATAAAATGGTAAAAAGCATATTAATGTGTAATAAAATAAAACAAAAGCATTTGGTGGCCATTTTATCATCTTATTACACCGAAAATAGAAAGAACAGATAAGGGTTTGAAGCTTTTATAATTTCGGCACATACAAGGCTTGATTGAGGTATGTTTTGAGCTTGATTTTTGATAATTTCTACATTTTTGTGATCGTTGCTTAGCGTACTATCAAGCCCATGTCTTAATTTTAGAATTTGATGATGATTTTGAGAAGTGCCATTGATGAATATGTGAGCTTTGTGTTGATAGTTGGTGGAATATGAAAGTTTAATGTTGGGTTAACATAGTTTGTATTTGAATTTTTGATGAAATTGAGTAATTTGGGCTAAAATATGAAAATGAGAAATTAGAGGACTAAAATGTGAAATAAATGAAATATATGGGCCTGTATGAGCATAAGGAAAATTCGGCTAGACATGCGTGAAGTGAAATTATGTGAATTTGATGATTTTATGAAACAGGGACTTAAGTGTCGAAATGTGAAAATGTGAGGGCTATTTTGTAAAATGCCCTAAATATGTGTGTTTGGACTAAATTGAATGATTTGGTGATTGAATGAGCTAAATTTGAATATGTATAGATCAAGAAAAGAGGGATTTGGATCGAGATCGGGGCAAAGATAAAGTGCTCGATTAATCGATTTGTTTTGTTATTTCGACGTCAGAGGAAAGTTCGGGTATAATACGAATTGTTAAATTCATATCTATGTGTTATGAAATGAAAGCATATGTGATTATTGAATTAGAAATGCTATATGTGGAATTGAGAAATGTGGCGCTAAGTGTGCGTAATTGGAGTTGAAACAGAGGTGAATAACACTGTGTGTGCGAAGTAAAGAAAGCCTCGGGTATATCGATTGGCACTGTGTGTGTGATACCGAGCTAAATTCGGTTTAAAGTAAAGGCACTAAGTGTGCGATGATATTTAAGCTTCGGCTATGAAATTGGCACTAAGTGTGCGATTAATTCGAAGGAAAAATGAAGATTGATCAAAATATGATATCGAGCATTGAGTAGCAAAAATGATCGTTAACTAAGTGTTGGCAAAGGTATGTGCGGAAACTAGGTGGTTGATGATTTTGTAAATGAATATACGGAAGGTTGAGTGAGCATATTAGCTATGAATGATATGGTGCATATTTGTGAATTGATCTATATGATGGTTTAGTTTGTATTTTGTAATTGAATTATTGAGTTAAAAGTATTATATGACGAACTTACTAAGCTCTTAAGTTTACTATGTGAAGTTTTCTCTGTTTTACAGTATATTTAAAGCTAGCTCGGATCCGGGAATCGTCAGCGACTCAATCACACTATCGGCTATCTATTTTGGTACTTTTGGAAGATGTATATATTTGGTATATGGCATGTATAAGCTAGTGATTATGGCATGTTTTGAAGTGTATAAACTTTGTCATTTGATTTGGCTTGGTAGTTTGATGGTTTGGTATATGTTTTGAACATGTGAAAGAATGACTTATATGTGTACGTGTATGTTCCATGTTTGTGATCATTATGGTATAAATTAGAAAACTGGAATGGTATGTTTCATGAGAGATTTGCTTAAGATTAAATGATGAATAGATTATATGATTTGGGATGTGGAATTGATATTTTAGATGGACATGTTTGGGTTGAAATTGAGTATGGAAATAAATGGTGTAGTTGATGTTTAAATGGTGCATATATTGGTATGTTTTGGTTGCCACTTGTGATATAAATGCATATGGTTTGATGCTTGTAGGTGAGACCATAATTATGGGTGGCAAATTGGCCTTGCAAATGGCCTATAAATTCCCACACGGTTGAGCACACGGGCGTGTGGCTTGACCGTGTCGTTTAAGTTTGCAAATAGAAACAAGTCAGACTCGACCATGGGCTAGACACACGGGCGTGTGACAGGCCGTGTGGTGTAAGTAAGTGTCGACCACGGGTGAGGCACGCGTGTCTCCGGCCATGTGGACAAGTCAGTATGTATGCCCTGTTTTGCCACGGCTTGGACACATTGGCGTGTCCGACCTCACACGGCCTACCCACACGGGCATGTGACCTCTGTAGCTTTGAAAAATGTTTGATTTTCAAAAAAAATTGTATGTGTTCGGTTTAGTCCCAACCCCTTTCTATCACGTGTTTAAGGTCTAGTAGACCTCATTAAGGGACTATATGTATATATCTTGATATGTTAGAATGATGATATACTTTGTTTTGTAAAATGATTGTAAGTGTTCCGGTTTGTTCGGTAATACTCCTTAACCCTATTCTGGCGACGGTTACGGGTTAGGGTTGTTACACGAGTTGATCCGAGCAAGATTTTAGCTATTTTGGAGTGGAAGCCTCTGAAAAATGTGTCTAAAGTCTGTAGTTTTCTGGGACTTGCTGGTTATTATCGACGGTTCGTAAAAGGTTTTTTGATGATTGCGACTCCGATAACTAGACTACTTCAGAAAGATGTGAAATTTGAATGGTCCGATAAATGTTAGAAAAGCTTTGATCAGTTGAAAGCCCTTTTGACTGAAGCTCCTGTTTTGGTACAGCCAGAATCGGGAAAAAAATTTGTGATTTATAGTGATGCTTCATTGAACGGACTGGGATGTGTTTTGATACAGGAAGGAAAAGTTATAGCTTATGCCTCGAGACAATTGAAACCGCATGAAAAGAATTATCCGACACATGACCTTGAGCTAGCTGCAATTGTGTTTGATTTAAAGATCTGGCGTCACTATCTTTTTGGTGAAAAATGCCAGGTGTTTTCGGATCATAAAAGTCTGAAATATTTGATGACTCAGAAAGATTTGAACATGCGACAAAGAAGATGTTAGAACTATTAAAAGACTACGAACTGGTGATAGACTATCATCCGGGTAAAGCAAATGTTGTTGCTGATGCGTTGAGTCGGAAATCATTGTTTGTGCTACGTGCGATGAATGCTCATTTAGACCTGTCTGATGATGGTTCAGTTTTAGCCGAATTAAAAGCGAAACCGTTGTTTTTACAGCAAATATGTGATGCTCAGAAAGTTGATAGTGAAATGTTAGCGAAACGAGCTCAGTGTGATTCGAACTTTGATTCTGAATTTCGAGTTGATGTTGATAATTGTTTGAATTTTCGAGATCGGATTTGTGTTCCTAGGAATCCAGAGTTGATTCAGTTCATATTGAAAGAAGCACATAGTAGTCGTCTATCTGTTCATCCGTGAAGTACAAAAATGTTCAATGATTTGAAACGACTTTATTGGTGGCCTGGAATGAAACGGGATATCTCAGAGTTTGATTCGAAATGTTTAATTTGTCAGCAAGTTAAAGCTGAACTGTAACACCCCTAACCCATATCCGTCGTCGGATTAGGGTTACAAGATATTACTGGACATAGCACAGGTTAGGACAGACATTTACTATTTTTTTATTTTTATTTTTTTTTCGTAATTCAATCACATCAATACACATACATTTTATATACAATAACAATATCACACAACTTATAAATCAAAACACATTCAAATATTTATTATACATATAGTTCACTTAACCAACTAAAACCCAATCATGCTTCACTACTTAAAATTCATAAGCAAATCATGCTTTGAAATTTTAAGCATGTCAATATCAATTATTTATCCACATATTTGAAATAACTAATGTGCAACAAAGACATGTTACATGTACTTAATACATACAAGGTTCGAACTATATAACTTCAACAGTATTGGCATTTGCTTCCTGAATACATGTTCAAACATATAACCTTACATTTCATACATCGAACAAATGTCAATACAATTATCTCACAGAATAACTGTTAATCAAATCATTTTTGTTATAAATTTCTGTACATGCACATATTAAAAACACAACAACCATATTACGTGGCCTAGTTTTTATTTTGTTCTTATTCATATATGAGGCATTGATTAATATAATACCATGACCGAACATATTATATATAATTACTTAAGTCACAGAATAATGTACCATATTTAACTACAAATAATAGATTAATGATATACATAATCTACTAACATATTATATGCACATGCATTTGCATTTAAATATGTAATCACCATTATAATGATATTCGAATAATAATAATTTCTAAAAACCCTTTTTGCTTAATAGGATACCTACTTTTAGTAAATTTAATAAATCATAACATAAAGCTTAATGACCAAGATCATAATTAACATACACAATTATTTAACCTTTCAAAGAACCAAAAATATGCATACTTTCCATATACAAGCTTGCGTATATGTGTACACAATTGAGCCATTTTCGAATGTCCATATTTCATTATCACTACAAAGCTAGTCATTACATATTCGGTATTGTTTATACTCCAATCCATAGAATATTTATATAATGCTATAAACCAAATATCATGCTTAGCATTTTAGGCCATCTCCTTAGCCTAATATACATATACAATTAAATTATCATTTCTAAACCAATTTACCCATTTAAAACATGCCATTTCAACTCAATAATAAAACCACAAATTTTAATTCAATACACACTCGAATATATAATCATTCTTTTACCCCATTAATAAGCCGAAATATAGATAGTCTCCAACCTTCATATGCATATTCAATTCATATGTCATAACCCAAACTCACTTAAAAACCAAATCCAAACATACCACACATATTATATATATATATAAAACACATAACCAAAATCACCTAAACTTAACATTATTTATCTTACTAAAATACACCAAACATACCTCATTTACCTCATTGCCGAAACACATGAATAAAACACCACCATATATATATATATACCATACCATGTGATTACTATCCATATAAGATTAAACCATGACCAAAATAAACTTAAGCCATAATTAAACCAAAACCGAACACAAGCAAGGAAATTAAGCCATTTTCGCATGGCTTTTATACATACACTTTCGAATTAAACTAACTCCAAAGCTAGCTTATACATGCCATAGTTTCAAAGAAATTTCAGCTTATAAAATACCGAAGTTAGTCGATAGTGTGATAGACTTTGCTGATGATTCCCGAGCTCGTAACTTGACTCCAAAATCTATAAAATAGAGGTAAACAAGAACACACTCACAGTAAGCTATTTAAGCTTAGTAAGTCATAAGCAAACAATAATCATATGAACATTAACACTAAATCAATTAGACAAGTCAATCCAAACTTTAATTAAATATACATCTATCACACTCTCAAGTTTGTATGTTATCAAACATACATTAGCATTTAACATCATATAACTAAATGCTCAAATACTAATAAACACATATAATTATCACTTTTAAATATCACAACTATATCAATAGGCCTAATCACTTATATTATCACAAATACATCAATAGGCCTAATCTCTTATATGTTCAAATAATACTAACACATATTTCATATTTCACATAACTTTAAATCATCAAATCAAGTATACAATTTACCTTAATTTCATAACATAATATGAATACATACCTGAACCTTTTAATTCGATTTCACATTCGGTCTTTACTTCACATTGCCCATTGAACCATTCGAAATTAAAAAGGATACGCGGATAATCAAAAAGCTCGTACAACGCCAACGTCCCAGACGTGGTCTTACATGTAATCACATATCGATCCCACTATCCCAAACAGGGTCTTACATGAATCAGATACGATGTCAATGTCCCAGACATGGTCTTACACGTAAACACAAGTTGATGCCAACATCCCGGATGTGGTCTTACACGAAAACACATATCGAAATCCTATGTCATGACATATGTATCCTAACTATTCCTAGGGTTTGTACGGGACTTTCGGACAACGTATCTCGATCGAATCGAACTCGTAACTTATCTTCCAAGCTTAATCAAAATCGGCCAATGCACATATATATTCTTAAAAATTTAATTCAACACATAACAAATATATATTTTCAATTTAACAACATTTATATGCATATAGACTTACCTCGGATGTCGTCGAACGGTTTAATCGACTATTCGTCTACTTTCGATTTCCCCCGATCAAATTTTGTTTTCTTCCGTTCTTGATCTAAATAAATTAAAATTTAACTAATTTAACCACATATTCATTCAATTTAATCCAAAAACACATAAATGGGAAAATTACCATTTTATCCCTGACATTTTACACTTTTTGCAATTTAGTCCCTATTGCATAAAACACAAAATACATAAAATTTCTCATTACCATAGCTAGGCCGAATATCACCCATGCCCTTACAAATCCATACATTTCATTTATTTTACATTTTAGTCCCTCAAAACTTTATTTTCACAATTTAGTCCAAATTACTCATATTCATCAAAAATCCAAAGATAAAACATGATAATTTAACACATATCTTTAATATTTCATCATCAAACAACAAAAATCACAAGCTATCATCAATGGCAAAACACAAAATCATCATCAAATTCAAAAATTAAGACATGGGCTTTGAAGATAACTTAGCAACGATCTCAAAAACATAAAAATTATCAAAAACCGAGCTAGATACGTACCTTAATCAAGATAAACAAGTGTCGAAACCTAGCTTGTTCTATTCTTTTTCTTTTCTTTCACATTCGGCTATTTGAAAAAGATGAGAATGGCTTTCAAATTGTGTTTTGTTTTATTATAATGATATTATTAACTTAATTACTTAATCAACCTTTTAATTACTATATAAAACATATATATAATAAGGTTATTCTTGTCCATTGCCGTCCACTAATCTTAATAGTGTTCTAATTTCCTATTAAGGACTTTATATTATAAAGACAATAGCAATTTAGCATTTACACATTAATTAGCCACTTTTACATTTTACGCGATTAAGTCATTTTCTCAAATTAAGCACACAAACAATAAAATTAATTCACGAACTTTCACACATGTAAATTCACACATAATTAACACAGAAAATAATATTAAAATATTTTTTAGACTCAGATTTGTAGTCCTGAAACCACTATTCTGATTAGGGTCAAAATTGGGCTATTACATGAGCATCAGGTGCCATCTGGTTTGTTTCAACCGATAATGATTCCCGAGTGGAAATGGGATAGAGTGAAAATGGATTTTGTTTCAGGGTTGCCTTTGGCTCCAAGAAAGAAAGATGCAATTTGGGTCGTAGTTGACAGATTGACGAAATCAGCCCATTTTATTCCGGTACTATCTGATTACTCACTTGATAATTTAGCTGAGCTATATATTTTTGATATTGTGAGATTGCATGGGGGTGCCACTATCTATTGTGACTGACAGAGATCCGAGGTTTACTTCACGATTCTGGAAGAAACTGCAAGAGGCTTTAGGTACTAAATTGCATTTTAGTACAACTTTCCACCCACAGACAGATGGTTAGTCCGAGCGGATTATTCAAATTCTCGAGGATATGATGAGATGTTGTATTCTTGAGTTTGATGGTACGTGGGAACAATATTTTCCATTGATTGAGTTTGCGTACAATAATAGTTTTCAATCGAGCATCAAAATGGCACCTTATAAGGGTTTGTACGGACGCAAATGTCAAACACCTTTATACTGGACTGAGCTAAATGAAAATAAGATACACGGGGTCGATTTGATCAAAGAAACTGAGTAGAAGATGAAAGTGATTCGTGATAGTCTGAAAGCTGCATCAGATCGAAAGAAATCATATTCAGATTTGAAACAAAAAGATATCGAGTTTGAGATCGGTGATAAAGTGTTCTTGAAAGTGTCTCCGTGGAAGAAAATATTTTGTTTTGGCAGAAAAGGTAAATTGAGTCCGAGGTTCATCGGGCCATATGAAATTATTGAGCGTATTGGGCCTGTTGCATATAGATTGTTGCTACCACCTGAACTAGAAAAGATTCATAATGTGTTTCACGTATCAATGCTTTATTGATACAGATCAGATCCTTCGTATGTAATTTCTCCGTCTGAGATAGAAATTTAATCCAGTATGACCTCTGAAAAAGAACCAATCCATATCTTGGCTCGTGAGGTTAAAGAATTGCGAAATAAGAAAATTTCGTTAGTAAATGTTTTGTGGCATCAACATCGGATTGAAGAGGCTACGTGGGAGCCTGAAGATGCAATGAGACAACAATATCTGAATCTATTCAACGGTAAGATTTTCGGGGAAGAAAATCCCTAAAGGGGAGAATCGTAACAGTCTGGTTTAGACCCTAGTCGGAATAGTGGTTTTGGGACCACAAATTTGAGTCAAAAAAATATTTTAATATTGTTTTCTGTGCTTACAGTATGTGATTAAGCATGTGTGAAATTTTCGTGAAATAATTTATCTGTTTGTGTGCTTAATTTGATAAAAGGACTAAATTGTGTTAAATGCAAAACTAGTATGCCATATGTAAAGGTATCTATTTGCTATGGCTTTTAGTATATGGAGTCTTTATATTGTTATTAAACCATATGAATATTTGATGGACAAAAATGCCTTAAGATAGTGGAATTCAAATGAAAATAAAAAAGGCTAGTTTAGTAATTAGCTAAATTAGTAAATAAAAATAAAACAAAACATAAAGTGTTCATCTTTTCATCACTATTGCCGAATTTTAAGAGAAAAAGAAGAGAAAAAGAGTTCCTAGGGTTCGGCTAGCTATAAGCAAAATTAAGATCAAGAACCAAAGAAAATGGATTTAGATCGGGGAAAGTCGAAAGTGATCGAGTAGTTGATTTAGTCCGTTTATCTCAAATACGAGGTAAGTCTATATACAAATAAATGTATTTAATTTGATTTATTCATGTTCATATATTATTGAATTGTGATGAATGGCTTTGGAAGATATACATATGAAAACTGGGAAAGTATCGACAATGTGTCAATGTCCGAAAAGCCCCGTACGAACCTTATGAATAGATAGGATTCATATGTCATGTCATAGGGTCCCGATATGAGATATCGTGTAAGACCGCGTCTAGGACGTTGGCATCGATTTGAGAATTACGTATAAGACCATGTCTGGGACATTGGCATCGTAAATGATTTCGTGTAAGACCCTGTCTGGGATAGTGGCATCGATATTTGATTACATGTAAGACCACATCTGGGACGTTGGCATTGTACGAGTATTCTGAGTTATTCGAGTATCCTATTTAATTCCGAATAGTTCAATGGGCATTCCGAGAAATGATTGATTATGTGAAATGTATAACTGATACGGTACGTTCGAAATGTATACAAAGTTTGACTATGAAAAGTAAGTATATGTGAAGTTGCAGAAGTGAGATATGTGAATAGAATTGTTGTGATAGTATGTGATACATATAAACCAAATGTGCCATGTTCAAATGAAATACATAGATATGTGGCTGATTGGTAAGCAAGTAGTTGGAACAATTGAGCCAATAGAGATATATGAATTTGCAATTATGTTATGTTGTAGATTATGTGAATGAAATGGTTATAAATGTTTATTATGATAAGTTTATTTTTATATGGCTTACTAAGCTTTTGAAAGCTTACTCTGTGTGTGTTTGCATTGTTTTATAGATCGTAAAAGCTACGGAAGGCTCGGGGATCATCAAGGATCATCACCACACTATCAAAACATATTTTGGTACCTTTTGAATGTGTACATATTTTAAGTATGGCATGTATAGACTAGTTGAGTTAGATGATGTTTTGGGATGTATATATATAAGCCATGAGATATGGCTTGTTAATGAATTTGAATATGGTAACCTTTTTAATCTATGTTTTGTGATGCAAAGTTGATATCTTTATGATGAAAGGTTGGTATATTGAGTTGGTAAGTTTTAGATGAATTTTACATAGAAATAATTGAGATTGATATAAGACAAATAGTGCAAAGGTTAATATATTTGTTATACTTATGAATGGTTTGAAAAGATGGTCATTTTTGGTACGATTTGGTTGCAATTTGAAAGTATAAAATGTGTTTGTTTGAAATGTAGGTTTGACCCTAAAATGGGTGGCAAAAATGGCCTATATTTGCCCACATGGTTGAGCATACGGGCGTGTGGCTCGACCGTGTCATTTGAGTTTGTAATTCAAAACAAGTCAGTGTCGACAATGGGCTGGACACACGGGCGTGTAACTGGCCATGTGATGCAAGTCAGTGTCGACCACGGGTGAGGCACACGTGCGTGTCCTCGGCTGTGTGGACAAGTCAGTATGTATGCCCTGTTTTGCCACGGCTTAGACACACCGGTTTGTCTAAGGCCGTGTGAGGCACACGGCCTGCCCACACGGGCGTGTGACCTCTGTAACTTTGAAAAATGTTTGATTTTTGGAAAAATTTTGTATGATTTCGGTTTAGTCCCAACCCCTTTCTAATGCATGTTTAAGGTCTTGTAGACCTCATTAAGGGGCTATATGCTTGTATTTTGCTATGATATGACGATGGCATACTTATTGATGTGAAATGTTCATAAAAGTTTATGATTTGTCCGGTAATGTATCTTAACCCAAGACCGGCGATGGTTACGGGTTAGGGGTGTTACATGTTGCTCCTTTAAGAATTTGATTTATGGATTCTGGATAGAATCAGTGTAACATCCCGGTTTAGGGCCTAGTCGGAATAGTGGTTTGAGACCACAAATACGAGGGTTATGAATGAGTTTCTGAGGTTTATATTATGTATGCATGCTAGTGTGAAAGTTTCATGAAGCAATTTTGTGGAATTGTTGTTTAATTGTCCAAAAGGACTAAATTGCAAAAGTTGCAAAATATGTGTTTCTAGAAGCTATTTGTGTGAAATAGCTTTAGATTATTAATTAGAGGTCCTTAAATAGCAATTTACCCAAATTCTAATTTTTGGACAAAAATGGGCATGGATGAGTCAAAATTTGAAGTTTATCAAAGAGGGCATTTTGGTCATTTATCAAATAAGTGATTAAAATAGGTGAAAAGGTGACAAATTCATTCATCGTCTTCCCCTTTAGCTGCCGAAAATTTGAGAAGCCATTGTTAGGGCTCTTTCAACTTTTCAAGCTTGCTAGTAAGTGCTCCTAAGCCCGGTTTTGATATTCTTCGTATTTTTGAAGTCCTAGTAGCATGAGTTTGCTATTTTTAACTATTTGGTGAGCTATTATGGATGTTCAAAAATGTACCTATGTATGACATGCATGTATTTTGATGTTTTATGGAAGAATATGAAGGCTTGATGTGGTAGAAACATCTTTTGCTAAGTGATTTTCCATGAAAATGCATGTAGGGACTAGTTTGTGAAAAAACTTTAGTTTGGTCATACATTTGTGATTTAGTGAGATTTGATGAATGCTTTAGTTGAGTAAGTGGTTCAGCTAAGCATGAAAGGATAGAAAGTTGAATAAAAATCACTTTACGAGCCTTGAGGCTAAAGTGTAATTATGAGGAAGTTTAGGGGCAAAATAATAATTTTGCTAAAGTATGAAATGTGAGTCAATTTAGTCAATGTGTGTATTGAATAAGCTGAATTATTCATTATAGATCAAGAAAGACGAAGCCCGGATCGAAACCGAGGCAAAACCAAGGTGGTGGACTAAATTGCATATTTCTATACTTTTGAGTATCGAGGTAAGTCTATGCATAAATAATGCATTTATACTTACAATTTGTTAATGCTAGCTAGTGTGTAGCATGTTTGAGAACCTATGTGGGATGAATGTAGTAGAAAATGTGGAATGAATGTATGATCGAGAATGATTAAGTAAGTAGACTTGTGCATGTGTTGTGATAATCTTTGGATGGTGGGCTAAGTGCGACACCATCCTAATGCATATTGATGATGAGCTAGCTATGTGCGATGCTATCATGAGGTATATCGTTTGGTGAGCTATGTGCTTTGAATCATTATGAATACCTTTGTGGTAGGCTAAGTGCGATACCACCTTATTAATTGATTGTGGTGTGCTAAGTGCGAAACCATCGAGACATTTCTTTGCGTGGATTAGCAGCGTGTGATGGCATTATTAAGTAAGGTAGCTATGTGGATGCATTATTAAGTTAATTAGCTGTGTGGATGAATTATTGAGAAATAATTATGTGTTGTATATTGTGTAAATGTGACATTGAATGCAGGAGTGCATTTTGATGGTTATGAGTATGTGACTCATGATGTGTTGGAAATGTGGTAAGGGTCAGAATGAGTAAGCATAGTTGTTCATTACTTTTGGTAGTATAATGCTAATTGTTGTTTAGCTTATACTATGATACTTATTTGTTTATGTGTAAACTTACTAAGCTCAAAGCTTATTCCCTTTCTTTTCCTTTGTCTTATAGATTTAAAAGCGTTGAATCGAGATACGAGGATCATTAGAAGATATCCCACATATCAACACACTTTGGTACATGAAACTTAATGTTTTGTATATGGCATGTATAGGGGCTAGAGAAGTTAGTGAGTTTTGTTGTAAATGGCTAAGATGTGTTGGTCTTTAGATGGATAGCGTATTTTGTATAATGCCATGGTTGTTGGCTATTACATTATATGAAAAGTTGTAGTTATCTATGTGGGATTGCAATTCAATTTGAGTTGATTATGATTGTGTTGGATGAGTATTTATTGTGTATGCTAGAGGGGTGAAAATAACTTGGCACTTAGCCTTGTTCTTGACCATGTGGATAGACACACGGGCGTGTGTCTAGGCCATGTGTGACACACAGTCAGCCCACGGGCGTGTGCTGTGGCCGTGTGTCCCCTGCATGTTAACATTTTAAATCAGAATAGTCCACGGGCTAGCCACACGGGCGTGTGACTAGGCTTTGAGGCCGTGTGTGGGAAGTCAGAATTCACCACGGTTGGGAAGCACGGGCGTGCCTTGGCCGTGGGCAAATTGGCAGAATACTAGGTTTTTAGGCACGGTCTGGGACATGGGCGTGTATGTCTATGCACAGGCGTGTCTAATCTTGCACGGGCGTGCGAGACCTGTATAAAAGAGAAAAATTTTAAGAATCATAAAAGTTCCGGATTGTTCTCGAGAGCCCTCGTGTGTATGAGTGAGGCCTTGTAAGTCGAGAGTGAGGTTATAGAGAGTAATTATGTTGAGCCTAAGTGGCGATCAAGGGGTTTGAGTTCGGTAACGCCTCGGGCCCAGTTCCTGACATAGAACCCGGGTAAGGGGTGTTACAATCAGGAATAGAGAATCAAGTGGCAGATTACCTGTCAATATTAGAATTAGAAGATGAAGGAAAAAATGAAATGGAAATAAACGAGAACTTCATTGATGAGAAGCTATTCCAACTCAAGACAAGCTTGAAAACAACTTGGTATGCAGACATTGTAAATTACTTAGCCTAAGGTATCTTCCCGGTGGATGCAATATATGTGCAGAAAAAGTTGTAACAGCCCGTTTTTGGGTTAAATCAGAACAGTGGTTTCGGGACCATAAATTCAAAGTATAAATGTTAATTTTATTATTTCTTTAAGGTCTACAGTATGATTGAATGATTTTGTGAAAATTTCGTTAAGAAATTTTATCGATAGAGTGTCCAATTTGACTAATAGGACTAAATTGTAATAGGTGCAAAATGTGTGTCCTAGAAGCTAAGGGTGTTTAATTGTAATGAATTCTTAAATTGGAGGTCCTAAAATGGTAATTAGACAATTATACCATAGGATGGACAAAAATGGACATGGTTAGGTGAAATTTTGAAGTTAGGCATTAAGGGCATTTTGGTCATTTGGTAAATAAAGACAAAATTAAGTAAAATAAAAGATGTCATCTTCTCAATTTCATCCCTCTTGTGCCGAAAATTGAAGAGAAGACATAGCTAGGGTTTTGGCCTCTTTCAAGCTCGATTGTAAGTCCGTATTTGTCCTGTTTTTAATGATTTTTATGTTTTTGAGATCCTTGTAACCTAATCTAGCTATTTCAAGGACTAATTTGAAAAGATGTCAAAGTCTAAAATTTTACTCATGTTAGACATGCATGTATTTTGATGTCTAATGGTAGGAAATGTATGTTAGTTGTAAGATAAACAACTGTAACAGCCCGGTTTAGACCTTAGTGGGAATAGTGGTTTCGAGACCACAAATCTGAGGTCGAAATTTTTTTTAATATTATTTTTGGTGTTTATAATATGTGATTGAGTATGTGTGAAAGTTGTAACACCCCTTACCCGGGTTCTACGCCGGAACCGGGCCCAAGGCGTTACCGAACTCAAACCACTTGATCGCCACTTAGGCTCATCATAACTACTATCTAAAGTCATCTCAACAACCTCATTCTCGACTTACGAGGCCTCACTCATACACACGAGGGCTCTCGAGACTAAATCGGAACTTTTTCCAATCTTAAAAATTTTCTCTTTAAACAGGTCTCACACGCCCGTGCAAGATTAGACACGCCCGTGCATAGACATACACGCCTATGTCCCCCGACCGTGCATTCTGCCAATGCCCCACGGCCAAGGCACACGCCCGTGCTTACCACCCGTGGTGCACACTGACTACTTTAACACGGCCTGGAGTCTAGACACACGCCCGTGTGGCTAGCTCGTGCCCAACACTGGATAATCCCACACGCCCTAGACACACGCTCGTGCAGCTAGTCCGTGGTCTATTCTGATTTATAATACTAACATGCGGGACGACGCCAAAGCGCCACGCCCGTGTGGGCTGTGTGTCACACATGGCCTAGACACACGCCCATGTGTCTATCCACATGGCCAAGAACAAAGCTATTTGCTAAGCTCTTCTCACCCTTATAGCTTACACAACATGCACTCATACAACACATCCATAATCAACTCAAATAAAGTGCAATCTCACATAGAAAACTACATCTTTCTTTCATATAATGTAATAGCCAACAACCATGGCATTATACAAAATACACTATCCATCTAAAGGCCAACACATCTTAGCCATTTACAACAAAATCCACTAACTTGCCTAGCCCCTATACATGCCATATACAAAACATTAAGTCTAATGTACCAGAGTGTGCTGATAGTGTGGGCGATCTTCCAAATGACCCTCGTATCTCGATTCAACACCTTTACTCTATAAGACAAGAGAAAAGAAAGGGAGTAAGCTTTGAGCTTAGTAAGTTTACACATAAACAATTAAGCAACATAGTATAAGCTAAGAAACAATTAGCATTATACCAACATAAGTAATTCACAACTATGCTTACTCTTTCTATCCCTTACCACATTTCCAACACATCATGAGTCACATACTCATAACCATCGAAATGCACCCCTGCATTCAATGTCACATTTACACAATATACAACACATCATTATTTCTCAATAATTCACCCACATAGCTAATTAACTTAATTATACATCCACACAGCTATTTTACTCAATGATGAAATTACATGGCTAATCCATACAGTTAACCCACACATCAAATGTCTCGGTGGTTTCGCACTTAGCACACCACAACCGATTAATAAGGTGGTATCACACTTAGCCTACCACAAAGGTAATCATAGGGGTTTCTCACTTAGCCCACTAAACGATATACCTCACGATAGCATCGCACATAGCCAGCTCATCGTCAATATGCATTAGGATGGTATCGCACTTAGTCTATCATCTAGCATTATCACTACACATTCACATGTCTACTTACTCAATTAAACATCCATTCACAATTCTACTACATTCATTCTACTTGGACCACATAGGTTCTCAATCAATCTCGAACAAGCTACACACTAGCTATCATCAACAAGTTGTAAGTACGAATGCATTGTATATGCATAGACTTACCTCGATACTCAAAAGTATAGAAATAAGCAATATAGTCCACCACCTTGCTTTTGCCTCGTTTCGGTCCAAACCGTCTTTCTTGATCTATAATGAATAAATCAGCTTATTCAATACATACATTGACTAAATTGACCCACATCTCATACTTTAGCAAAATTACTATTTTGCCCCTAAACTTTCTCATATTTACACTTTAGTCCCAAAGGATCATAAAGTGATTTTTAGTCAACTTTCTAGTCTTTCATGCTTAGCCGAACCACTTATTCAACTAAATCTATCATCAATTCTCACTAAACCATATATGTATGACCAAACTAAAGTTTTTCACAAACTAGTCCGTACATGCATTTTCATGGAAAATCACTTAGCAAAAGATGTTTCTACTACATCAAGCTTTCATATTCTTCCATAAAACAACAAAATACATGCATGTCATACATATGTACATTTTTGAACATCCATAATAGCTCACCAAAAAGCCAAAAATAGCTTACTCATGCTACTAGGACTTCAAAAATACGAAGAATATCAAAAACTAGGCTTAGGAGCACTTACTAGCAAGCTTGAAAAATTGAAAGAGCCCTAACAATAGCTATTGAAATTTTCGGCAGCTTGGAGGAGAAGATGAGTGAATTTTTTTCATCTTTTCACCTATTTAATCACTTAATAACTAAATGACCAAACTGCCCTTTTTGATAAACTTCAAATTTTAACTCATCCATGCCCATTTTTGTCCAAAAATTAGAATTTGGATAAATTACTATTTAAGGACCTCTAATTAATAATCTAAAGCTATTTCACACATATAGCTTCTAGAAACACACATTTTGCAACTTTTTCAATTTAGTCCTTTTAGACAATTCAACCACAATTTCACAAAATTGCTTCATAAAACTTTCACACTAGCATGCATACATAATATAAACCTCAAAAACTCATTCATAACCCTTGGATTTATGGTCTCGCATCACTATTCTGAGTAGGCCCTAAACCAGGATGTTACAACTCTCCCCCTTTTAGAGATTTTTGTCCCCGAAAATCTTACCAGTAAAGAGGTTTGGATGTTGCTCTCTCATAGCTTCTTCTGTTTCCCACGTAGCCTCTTCTACACCATGTTTCTGCCATAACACTTTCACTAGTGCTATGCTCTTATTTCTCAACTGTTTCACTTCTCGAGCCAAGATCTTAATCGACTCCTCTTCATAAGACATATCCGGTCTTATCTCAATTTCTGTCAAAGGAATCACATGTGAAGGATCGGAGCGATACCGTCGCAACACCGACACATGGAACACATTATGAATCTTTTCCAACTCTACCGGCAAAGCCAACCGGTATGCTACAGGCCCAACTCTATCTGTAATCTCATACGGCCCTATGAACCTTGGACTCAATTTCCCTTTTTGTCCAAATCTCATAATCTTCTTCCACGGGGACACTTTCAAAAACACTTTGTCGCCCACTTCAAACTCAATTTCTTTTCTTTTCAAAATGCGGTACGACTTACGCCGGTCCGGCGACTCTCAGACTATTACGGATTACTTTCACCTTCTCTTCGATTTCTTTCACTAGATCGACCCCATGGATCCGCTTTTCACTAAGCTCGGTCCAATACAAAGGAGTCTGACACTTACGACCATACAAAGCCTCATACGGTGCCATCGTATACTGATCGATAATTGTTGTTATAGGCGAATTCGACCAAAGGTAGATATCTCTCCCAACTACCTTCAAATTCTGGCACACAGCATCGAAGCATATCTTCCAGAACTTGAATCACTCTTTCAGACTGACCATCGATTTGTAGATTGAACGCAGTGCTGAAATTCAATCTCGTACCCATGGCCTCTTGCAACTTCTTCCAAAATCTCGAAGTAAACCTCGGATCTCTATCCGATATAATAGACACAGGTACACCATGCAATCTCACTATCTCTGCCACGCACAACTCGGCTAACTTATCCAAAGTGAATAATCAACACGTCATCGAATAAAGTGAGCCGACTTTGTCAATCTATCCACAACAACCCACACAGCATCTCTCTTTCTCGGAGTCATCGGCAACCCCATCACAAAATCCATGGTAACCCGATCCCATTTCCATTTGGGAACCATCATTGGCTGAAGCAATCCCGAAGGCACTTGATGCTCAGCTTTCACTTGTTGACAAATTAGACACTTTGCCACAAACTCTGAAATATCTCTTTTCATTCCTGGCCACCAATAAAACTTCCTAAAATCGTTGTACATTTTCGTACTGCCCGGATGTACTGACAAACATCCACTGTGGGCCTCATACAAAACCTTTCAAATCAACTCCTCATCTTTAGGAACACAAATTCTATCACGAAACATCAGACAACAATTCAAATCCACTCAAAAATCAGAATCACTTTCTGATCTGCACTTAGCTATCTTAGCTTGCATCTCACTGTCATTTTTTTGAGCCTCACATATTTGTTGAACAAATAACGGCTTAGCTCTCAACTCTGCCAATATAGCACCATCGTCAGACAATGCTAAACTCGTGCTTATAACTCTTAGAGCATACAAGGATTTCCTACTCAGTGCATCCGTAACCATATTCGCTTTTCCTGGGTGCTAATCAATGACTAACTCATAGTATTTCAACAACTCAAGCCACCGTCTCTGTCTCAGATTCAGATCCTTCTAATCTATCAAATACTTTAAACTCTTGTGATCCGTAAAGATTCGACATTTCTCACCATACAAGTAATGTCGCCAAATCTTTAACGCAAAAATAATCACAGCCAACTCTAAATCATGAGTCAGGTAATTCTTCTCGTGCGGCTTTAGCTGCCTCGAGGCATAAGCGACTACCTTACCCTCTAGCATCAACACGCAACCGAGACCATTAAACGACGCATCACTGTAAACCACGAACTCTTTCCCTAATTCTGGTTGAACTAAAACTGTTGCCTCAGTCAACATTGTTTTCAGTCTCTCGAAGCTCTGTTGACATGTCTCAATCCATTCAAATTGACATCTTTATGCAATAGTTTCGTCATCGGGGTGGCAATCACAGAGAACCCCTTTACGAAACGTCTATAATATCCTGCTAATCCCAAGAAACTTCTGATTTCTGACACATTCCTCTGTGGTTTCCAATCCACAACAGCCGATATCTTACTCGGGTCAACTCTAACACCATCACCTGACACCATGTGTCCTAGGAATCTGACCTCTCGGAGCCAAAACTCACTCTTGCTAAAATTAGCATACAACTGCTTATCTCTCAAAGTTTGCAAGATAATTCTCAAATGCTCTTCGTGATCATTCTCATCTCGAGAATAGATCAATATGTCGTCAATGAAGACAACTACAAACTTGTCCACATACGGTATGAAAACACGGTTCATCAGATCCATAAAAATCCCAGGTGCATCCGTCAAACCAAACGGCATAACCAAAAACTCATAATGGCCATACCTTGTCTGAAATTCAGTTTTCAACACATCTTGCTCTTTCACTCTGAGCTGATAATAACAAGACCTCAAGTCTATCTTGGAGAACACTGTAGCTCCCTTTAGTTGATCAAAGAGATCATCAATCCTTGGTAAAGGATACTTATTCTTCACCGTCACCTTGTTGCTTGTCTATAGTCTATACACAACCTCATAGACCCATCTTTCTTCTTCTTCACGAATAATACCGGAGCACCCCACGGCGAGTAGCTCGGTCTTACAAAACCCTTATCTGTCAACTCTTGCAAGCCTGAACCTTGGCTTCTTTCAACTCTACGGTGCCATTCTCATGACGGAGGCGGTCAAAATAGGTGTAACATCCTGAATTAATGGGCCTTTGCGTTTAATGCGCTGTGATGTTTATGTTATCTCTAATATGTAATTAGGGTGTTTAAGGGGTTCAGATTGGGCTCAGGAATTGGGCCGAGGCCTTAGTCAAATTTTCTGCTTGGGCACTCTAGTGGAAAGCAAGTTAGAATAGGGGCTTAAAAGATATTATCTGTAAAGTAAGACACATAAATGGGCTTGTGCCCAGTGTTCAGTGGTGTTACTTAGGGGCTTTGAGGTGGCGTGATAAGCAATAAGGAGGTCCAAGGTTCGAGTCGCATTACCCACTTATTTTAAATGTTTTTGGCGTCAAAAGAGAGGGGGTTGGAGTCGGTTGGAATGCTTAAAAATAGAGAGATTTAATGAGTGAGATAATGTGGATAATATGGTCGATAATGGGGCAGATAAAGGAAGGAAGAGGTGGCATTATCCATGCCACTTGAGGATGAGTGATCAGATGGAGATAAGGGAGAAAATCTAGGAGTTATTTGGTAAGCTGAGTGGTGGCCAATTTTCAAACTCTAGGTGCGAAGGGGGAATCGGTTTTGTATGGCTAAGGGGTGCCGAAATTTCCCTATTGATAGGATGGGTTATTAGTTTGCAAAATAGGCATTTTCGGTATTTGTTTGGTAAGGGCCGAAATTCTCTTTAGGGGAGGGGAATACTTCTTTATTTTCGGCATTTGGGTTTTATTCTCTTACTCTCTTCTCTCATTCTCTGCTAAAGATGAAACCCCTAATTCCATTCTCTCATCTCCACTTTTATGCTAAAGCCGAATGTCCATTATTTTTCTCTGCTTTCTCCTACAAACCAAAACCTCATAATCTTCCTCTGCATCTTTTTCTTTTGATTCCTTCATTAAGTCGAACCTCCATAGATTCCTTTGCACCATATTTCTTTTTGATCTTCTCAAAAGCCGAAATTCTCTAGGAGTTGTCGAATTCTCAGTGTTAAGGTAAGTGCCAATTTCTTCTGTTCTTCCTTTCTCTTTTTGTTTTTGGAGGCCAAAGCCGAAAGGCTAATTGATGTGATAAGATTAACTTTGGAGTAATGTTTTGACTGTTCTTGTATTCTCATCTTGGGGTAACATTTCGGGAATCGCAGTAGATCAAATCATCTAGATCCCAAAAGCTGAAAGTCGCTAGTCTCTGAGACCCATACCTCTTTTTGGGATTTCAAGGTAAGGGGTTCTCTTTAGATTTTCGTTAGGCTCATTTATTGTATTTGTGGTCTTAACCCTGTGTTACGAATTAATAACCATATGTGGGTGGTAGCAACTGATAAGGTCTTTTGATGGAATCAAATATCGATCAGGCGAAGGAGGGGATTGGACCCGTAAATCCAACCCCTAAGTTTAAGAAACGAACGGTGTCAGCAGTTCGAGATTGGCCACCGGGTTGTAGACCGGCTTCAGAATAAAACCAAAGGCAGTTAGCAGTCGTATCGGCTACCGATAGTGTTGACATAGAAAGTATCATCTTGACTGTAATCAGGTGTGTAGATCTCTATCACTCTAATTAATATGTACTATATATGTTATGGGCTAAAAGCCAGAAAAAGGCTATATGGACAGTCGTATTACCCGAAAAGAGTAGGCAAGGGATGCCAGGTACGTAATCATAGAAACTTCTCTATGTGTATCGATGTATGTGATAGACTGTGATCTTTTAGGTTGTATATTATTTTGCTTCTGCATGGATGTATGCTTGGGATGGGGTTGATATGATGAAGGCAAGAGCATGTTAAAAGGTCACCTAGTGATCGGTGGTTAAACCACGATATGTACACTTAGGTCACAATAGTGATCGGTGGCTCTGCCACACTTGATTATAAGGTCACACAGTGATCGGTAGCTCTGCCACAGTGGATTATAAGGTCACATGGTGATCAGCATTATAACTGACAGCATGACTATCGATATGGTGTATAGTGGTTGGTGGGTTGATTGTAGAAATCCCCGAGGTGTGATGGCTGGTACGGGCTGGTGTGTATAGGATGGACTTTTAGGTTGGGTTGGGCCATGCAGCATGTGATTATTTTGTTGCAATTGTGTATGGGCCAAGGCCCTTAATGTGTTTGTGGGCCTCAAGCCTTTTATGTGTTTTCGGGATTTGCACACTGAGTCTTGGTAACTCACCTCTTTATTTTCCCTGACTTTTCAGATGAGCAGTAGATCGTAGACATGGGAGCCGAGGCGGACTCGAGGGGCCATCAAGTCTTATATTTTCATAGACTATTTTCAGCTTTCCTTTAAGTTTTCAATTTTGGGACTATTTATGTAATAAGGCTCCATGGCTTAGGTTTAAATTATACTTGTTAATGTCTTTATTCTATTTTTTTAAATTTAACTTTATGTTTAAAGACTTATCTATAAGAAGTAATAATATGGGATTTTCAAACACGTTCAAAGAAAAAGCAAAGGTTTTCTTCAAATATCACTTATTTTAGCGAATACCTAAATAAACAAACTGAATTTCCGAAAATCATCCAAGTGAAGTTTTTAACGTTAAACCCCGTAGCATACCAGATCTGGTCGTAGCGTTTGGGCCGGGTTTGGGGTGTTACATTTTGGTATCAGAGCCCAGTTGCAAAACTTGGGCTGTGAAATGGGTCCAGTAGTAGTTTATAAATTGGTAAAATGTTGTGGTTGAGATATGGCCTTCAAGTCTACCGGGACCCGATCCACGCAGGTAAGTATTCTAACTCTAGATTTGATATGCATGTTGGGTTTGGTAGGCTTCATGGACGTAGACTAGTATGATAGGAATTAATGGACTTTAGGCCTAGTTTAAACAATTCTTTAAATTCATAAAACTTAATCTAACTAAACATGTCCGTAAACCAGTCGCTGGGTTAGGGTGTGGCAACAGGCATGCGCATGTCTAGGATTGGATTCAGGGAGAGCTTGGTATTTAAGTGGTCCTAGTGACTCACCTCCTCTTCGCTGGAATCCTAGCTGGTGCGTTGTGACTGTTCACCTTAGCCGCGAGGACTTGTTGACGGGCCAAAGACCATAATTAAAACCCGAAAGGGACCAAATACCCTTAGTTTTGTAAATTACCAAAAGACCGATGTTTTGAAAATTTACCCAAAAAACTCCTAGATTTACAATAGCACCCGGTTTACAAAATTACCGGAATTTGTGAAATTACCAAAATACCCTCGATTTGGAAAAAAAAGAGAAATTTTTTTTCCAAAATACCCCTGCTTTAAAAAAATATATATACCAAAATATTTCTATTTCGAAAAAAATACACCAAGATACTCTATTCTGGGAAATTACGAAAATACCCCTGTAGGATAAAATTATAGAAAAACCCCTGGGTAGTGAAATGACGAAAATACCCTTATGTGATGAATGTGAGTTCATGGATGCTACTTGTATGTTGATGTATGTGGTTCCTAGAACTAGGAGATACAGACTTGAGACTGAAACTCATGGATATAATTTCAAATTCGAAAGAACTACTCTTGAAACTAATGTCCATAAGATTGTTCGTGGTTAATCAGTGAAAGAAATTAATAATTCATAAAATTTCTGATCAGATAAACGCGAATCGGTAGAATGAGTACAAGGGGTCGTGGATGTCCTGCGCGTGGCCGTGGTAAGGGTAGGATGGCTGTGTCAGAACCAGTAGGATCTGGCTATGGGTCTGGAAATGAGATACCAGTACCACCCGCTGCGGAGGTGGAATTTTAGAACCAGACGGCCGGAGATGATGTAGTATCTCAGGCGATGTTAAGGGTTTTAGAGAGGGTTGCTGGGGTAGGCATGGGCACAGGAGCCCGGAAATCTGTGTCGGAGTGACTTAGAGCCAATGGGGCAGAAATGTTTAGGGGAATTTCTGGTATAGCCCGAGTACAGTTGGGTATTGGTTGGAGGCGGTTGAGTGTATAATGGATGATCTTAATTTCATGGAAGAGGAAAAACTGAAAGGGGTTGTATCTCTCCTGTAGGACGAAGCTTATCAATGGTGGCTTACGGTTAAGGATGGTACGGTGGCTGACCATATCACCTGGGATCTCTTCAAAATGGTGTTTCAGAGTAAATACATTGGGTCGAGTCATGTGGATGCACAGCGTAGAGCGTTTCTGAATCTGGTTCAGGGAAGTAGGTCGGTGGCTGCGTATGAAGCGGAATTCTTACGCCTTAGTCGTTATGCTCGAGGGATGGTGGCCACAGACCATGAACGTTGTGTTTGATTTGAAGATGGTTTGAGGGACGATCTGCGTGTATTGATAGCACCACAGCGGGAGAGGGAATTTGCTGTGCTAGTGGAAAAAGCTAAGATAGCTGAGGAGGTTAAGTGGACAAAAAAATTGAATCGGGATAGAGATAGGAGTGGAAGTAAGAGAAATTTTGGATCATCAGGGGCAGCTGGGCGTATTCAGAAAAGACCCAGGTCAGATGGGCTGAGACGAGATGAGAGACCTGCTGCTGCTAGTCAGACACAGAAGTGTGCTCAATGTGGTAAATTCCACGTAGGTGAGTGTTGGGCAGGTAGTGGGAAGTGCTTTAAGTGTGGATCTACGGACCACCAAGTTAGAAACCGTCGCGCAAAGAACAGGCGTTGAAGGGCCCATGTGTCAATGGAATGCACAAAGTGGGAAGAGGTGGTCGCACCACAGAGAGGTCGTGGTCCAGCCAGAGGTGGTAACAGTTCTGGTCGGGGCCGTGGAGCACTAGGCCGAGGGGCAGGAAACACCGAGGCGAGATAGCCGGGGTTAGTTTATGCTGCCAGACGTCGAGAGGAGGCTGACGCACCGAATGTCATAACCGGTACGTTACTAATTTATGGTTTGCCTTATACTACCTTGATTGATATTGGTTCGACGCACTCTTATGTTGCTAGTGCTATAGCGGGAACTTTGAACTTAGATTATGAGACTTCTTCTAGGAGATGATCGTAGTGAGCCCTCTAGGCAAACCGTAGTGGTGAGCAAACTGTATAAGGATGTACCCCTGGAAGTTCAAGGGGTAGCTTTTCGGGCTGATCTAATGGAACTGCCATTTGGGGAGTTCGATTTGATCTTAGGAATGGATTGGTTAGTGAAGTATCAAGCAAATTTGGATTTCGTGCACCAAGCGTATGGTGTTAAAAACTCCCGAGGGTGGCGAAGTGTTGGTGATAGGTGAAAGGGGGAACTGTTTGTCAAATGTGGTGTCTGCCTTAAGAGCAGAAAGGATGGTGAGGAAAGGATGCGAGGTAATTTTAATGTTTGTTCGGGCTCTGGAAGCCAAGGAATTAACTGTTGGGGACGTTAGGACGGTGAGGGAATTTCCTGATGTTTTCCTGAAGCGGCAACCGGGATTACCCCGGATCGTGAAGTGGAGTTTGGTATTGATCTTCTTAGGGAGCAGCGCCGGTATCTATCGCTCCGTACAGGATGGCGCCGAAGGAGTTGGTGGAATTGAAGGCTCAGATCCAAGAGTTACTGGATAGAGGGTTTATTCGACCAAGTGTGTCGCCTTGGGGAGCGCCGGTGTTATTCGTTAAAAAGAAGGATAGATCAATGCGTATGTGCATTGACTATCACCAGCTGAATAAGTTGACCATCAAGAATAAATACCCGTTGCCGAGGATCGATGACTTGTTCGATCGGTGAAGGGGCTTTCGTTTTCTCAAAGATAGAACCGAGATCGTGGTACCATCACCTTAAGGTCAAGGAGGCGGATATTCATAAGACGGCTTTTAGGACTCGTTACGGTCACTACGAATTCATGGTAATTCCATTTGGGTTGGCTAAAGCACCAGCAACGTTTATGGATATGATGAACCGAGTATTTCAACCCTACTTGGATCGGTTTGTCGTGGTGTTTATAGATGATATTCTGGTTTATTCAAAATCAGAAGAGGAGCATGATTCACATCTTCAGGTGGTTCTACAGATTCTGAGGGAGAAGCAGTTGTATGCCAAATTTAGTAAGTGCAAATTTTGGCTAAGGGAAGTTACTTTTCTAGGTCACGTTGTGTCGGCGGAAGGGATTAGGGTTGACCCTCAGAAAATTGAAGCGGTGTTGGATTGGAAGCCGCCTAAGTCGGTAGTAGAAATTCGGAGTTTCCTTGGTTTGGCCGGGTATTACAGAAGGTTTGTTGAAGGATTTTCATTGATTGCAGCACCGTTGACTAAGTTGTTACGGAAAAGGGTTCCTTTTGTTTGGTCTAATAAGCAGCAAGAGAGTTTCGAGAAGTTAAAAAGGATTTTAACGGAGGCTCCGGTATTGATTCAGCCGGAGGCTAGGAAGGAGTTCATGATTTACTGTGATGCTTCACACACGGGACTAGGATGCGTGTTGATGGAAGGTGGAAAGGTTGTTGCGTACGCATCTCGGCAGTTAAGACCGCACGAAGCAAGTTATCCCACCCATGATTTGGAATTGGCGGCGGTGGTTTTTGCTTTGAAGATTTGGAGACATTATCTGTACGGGGAGAAAATCTATCATTTATACCGATCATAAGAGCTTAAAATACCTGTTGACCCAGAAGGAGTTGAATCTAAGGCAAAGGAGGTGGATCGAGTTGTTAAAAGATTATGACTGCTCGATCGAGTACCATCCGGGTAAAGCCAACGTGGTGGCGGATGCTCTAAGTCGTAAAGTAATCTCTGAATTGAGAGCAATGTTTGCTCACCTTAGTCTATATGATGATGGGAGTTTATTAGCTGAACTTCAAGTGAAACCCTCTTGGGTCAGTCAGGTTAAGAAGAGACAGCAGACTGACGAGTTGCTAAAGGAGAAGTTTTCGGTAGGATCAAGTGAAGGATCAACAGAATTTAGTGTGAATGAGGAAGGGCTATTATGTTTTCAAGGGAGAGTGTGTATGCCGAAAGATCCTGAGTTGAGGCATAAGATTTTACAAGAAGCGCATGGTAGTCCATACGCTATGCACCCTGGAGGAAGTAAGATGTATCGAGATTTGCGAGATCGGTTACGTGGGCCGAGTTTGAAGCGAGAGGTGACCGAATTTGTGGGGAAGTGTTTTGACCATCGGCGCAGTAAAGGCGGAACATCGATTACCATCGGGTTTTTGCGGTGGTGAAGATTCCACAATGGAAGTGGGAAAGGATCACAATGGACTTTGTTAGTGGGCTACCCTCACGCCTACTAAGAAAGATTCGTGCAGGTGATTGTTGACCGCTTGACGAAGTCTGCTCATTTCATACCAGTACGTGTCGATTACTCTCTACAGAAATTGGCTAAGCTATACATAGCTAAGGTAGTGAGGTTGCATGGGGTACCAGTATCAATCATATCGGATAGGGACCCTAGGTTCACCTCACGATTTTGAAAGGCGTTGCATCAAGCATTGGGTACGAAGTTGGATTTCAGTACGGCATTTCATCCTCAGACCGATGGATAGTCTGAGGGGGTAATCCAGATCTTAGAGGACATGTTAAGAGGATGTGTCATGGACTTCAGGGGTAGTTGGGAAGAGTTCTTACTGTTGGCGGAGTTTGCGTACAACAATAGCTACCAGTCAAGTATTCAGATGGCGCCCTATGAAGCATTGTACGGGCAGAGGTGTTGTACACCTACCTGTTAGACGGAATTAGGGGAACGTCGGATTTTGGGTTTGGAATTGGTTATCGAGACAGAGGAGAAGGTAGAGTTAATTCGGGCTCGATTAAAGGAAGCGTCAGACCGACAGAAGTCCTATGCTGACCTGAAGCGTAAGGACATAGAATTTGCAGTGGGTGACAAGGTGTTCTTGAAGGTGTCGCCATGGAAAAAAGTACTGAGGTTTGGACAGAAAGGTAAATTAAGTCCCAGATTTATCAGACCTTATTGGGTGTTGAAACGAGTAGGACCAGTAGCTTATAAGCTAGAGCTACCTTCTGAGCTAAGCCAGATTCACAATGTATTCCACGTCTCTATGCTAAGACGTTACCGTTCGGATCCATCCCACGTGGTGTGGGTGGAAGAAATTGAAGTAAGACCCGATTTATCCTTTGAAGAGGAGCTAGTGGAAATCCTAGATCGTAATGTCAAAGTATTGCGGAGAAAGACGGTTCCGTTGGTTAAAGTTCTGTGGCGGAATCACGGTTCTGAGGAGGCTACTTGGGAACCAGAGGAAGCGATGCGGCAGTAATACCTGCATCTATTCTGATCAGGTAATTTCGAGGACAAAATTTCTTTAAAGGGGTAGAACTGTAACATCCTGAATTAATGGGCCTTTGCGTTTAATGTGCTTTGATGTTTATGTTATCTCTAATGTGTAATTAGGGTGTTTAAGGGGTTCGAATTGGGCTCAGGAATTGGGCTGAGGCCTTAGTCAAATTTTTTGCTTGGGCACTCTAGTGGAAAGCCAGTTAGAATAGGGGCTTAAAAAGATATTATCTGTAAAGTAAGACACACAAATGGGCTTGTGGCCAGTGGTCAGTGGCGTTACTTAGGGGCTTTGAGGTGGCGTGATAAGCAATAAGGAGGTCCAAGGTTCGAGTCGCATTACCCACTTATTTTAAATGTTTTTGGCGTCAAAAGAGAGGGAGTTGGAGTTGGTTGGAATGCTTAAAAACAGAAAGATTTAATGAGTGGGATAATGTGGATAATATGGCAGATAATGGGGCAGATAAAGGAAGGAAGAGGTGGCGTTATCCATGCCACTTGAGGATGAGTGATCAGATGGAGATAAGGGAGAAAATCTAGGAGTTATTTGGTAAACTAAGTGGTGGCCGATTTTCAAACTCTAGGTGGGAAGGGGGAATCGGTTTTGTATGGCTAAGGGGTGCCGAAATTTCCCTATTGATAGGATGGGTTTTTAGTTTGCAAAATAGGCATTTTCGGCATTTGTTTGGTAAGAGCTGAAATTCTCTTTAGGGGAGGGGAATACTTCTTTATTTTTGGCATTTGGGTTTTATTCTCTTACTCTCTTCTCTCATTCTCTGCTAAAGCTGAAACCCCTAATTCCATTCTCTCATCTCCACTTTTATGCTAAAGCCGAATGTCCATTGTTTTTCTCTGCTTTCTCCTACAAACCGAAACCTCATAATCTTCCTCTGCATCTTTTTCTTTTGATTCCTTCATTAAGTCAAACCTCCATAGATTCCTTTGCACCATCTTTCTTTTTGATCTTCTCAAAAGCTGAAATTCTCTAGGAGTTGCCGAATTCTCTGTGTTAAGGTAAGTGCCGATTTCTTCTGTTCTTCCTTTCTCTTTTGGTTTTTGGAGGCCAAAGCCGAAAGGCTAATTGATGTGATAAGATTAACTTTAGAGTAAAGTTTTGACTGTTCTTGTGTTCTCATCTTGGGGCAACATTTCGGGAATCGAAGTAGATCAAATCATCTAGATCCCAAAAGCCAGAAATTACTAGTCTCTGAAACCCATACCTCTTTTCGGGATTTCAAGGTAAGGGGTTCTCTTTAGATTTTTGTTAGGCTCTTTTATTGTATTTGTGGTCTTAACCCTGTGTTACGGATTAATAACCATATGTGGGTGGTAGCAACTGATAAGGTCTTTTAATGGAATCAAATGTCGATCAGGCGAAGGAGGGGATTGGACCCGTAAGTCCAACCCCTAAGTTTAAGAAACGAACGGTGTCAGCAGTTCGAGATTGGCCACCGGGTTGTGGACCGGCTTCAGAACAAAACCAAAGGCAGTTAGCAGTCGTATCGGCTACCGATAGTGTTGACATAAAAAGTATCATCTTGACTGTAATCAGGTGTGTAGATCTCTATCACACTAATTAATCTGTACTATATATGTTATGGGCTAAAGCTGAAAAAAGGTTGTATGGACAGTCGTGTTACCCAAAAAGGGTAGGCAAGGGATGCCAGGTACGTAATCATAGAAACTTCTCTATGTGTATCGATGTATGTGATAGACTGTGATCTTTTAGGTTGTATATTATTTTGCTTCTGCATGGATGTATGTATGGGATGGGGTTGATATGATGAAGGGGAAGAGCATGTTAAAAGGTCACCTAGTGATCGGTGGTTAAACCATGATATGTACACTTAGGTCACAATAGTGATCGGTGGCTCGCCACACTTGATTATAAGGTCACACAGTGATCGGTGGCTCGCCACGATGGATTATAAGGTCACATGGTGATCGCATTATAACCGATGACATGACTATCGATATGGTGTGTAGCGGTTGGTGGGTTGATTATAGAAATCTCCGAGGTGTGATGGCTGGTACGGGCTGGTGTGTAGAGGATGGACTTTTAGGTTGGGTTGGGCCATGCAGCATGTGATTATTTTGTTGCCATTGTGTGTGGGCCAAGGCCCATAATGTGTTTGTGGGCCTCAAGCCTTTTATGTGTTTTTGGGATTTGCACACTGAGTCTTGGTGACTCACCCTTTATTTTCCCGACTTTTCGGATGAGCGAGAGATCGTGGACATAGGAGCGAGGCGGACTCGAGGGGCCATCAAGTCTTATATTTTCATAAACTATTTTCAGCTTTCCTTTAAGTTTTCAATTTTGGGACTATTTATGTAATAAGGCTCCATGGCTTAGGTTTAAATTATACTTGTGAATGTCTTTATTCTATTTTTTTTTAAAAGTTAACTTTATGTTCAAAGACTTATCTATAAGAAGTAATAATATGGGATTTTCAAACACGTTCAAAGAAAAAGCAAAGGTTTTCTTCAAATATCACTTATTTTAGCGAATACCTAAATAAACAAACTAAATTTCTGAAAATCATCCAAGTGAATTTTTTAACGTAAAACCCCGTAGCATACCAAATCTGGTCGTAGCATTTGGGCCGGGTTTGGGGTGTTACAATAGGTGTCGTTCCCGGAACCAACTCAATTCCAAATTCAACCTCTCTCTCTGGAGGTAATCCGGGTAACTCTTCCGGAAATACATCTGGGTACTGACATACCACAGGCACTGTTTCAAACTCTACTCCAACCTCACGAGTATTCAACACAAAAGCAAGATAGGACTCACATCCTTTTCTCAAACATTTCTCAGCCACTAGGGAAGAAATCATCACTGGTAGACTATCCGATCCACCTGATTCAACCCGAACCACATCTCCACTATCACATTTCAATTCAATAAACTTACTACCACAGTTCACTAAGACACTATGGGTAGTCAACCAATCCATGCCTAGGATTAAATCAAACTCATCAAACGGCAACAACATAAGGTTTCTTAGGAAAACAATGATTCTCAATCGTAAAGGACAATTCTTACACACTCTGTCCACTAACACATGCTTTCCTAACGGGTTTGACACCTTAACCACTATGTCCGTAGACTCAACGGTCATACTATGTCCGTAGACTCAACGGTCATACTCAAACTAGATGTTAATCTCATGCAAATATAAGAATGAGTAGACCCTGGATCTATTAAAGCAAAAATGAAGGTGTCATAGAGAGAAAAAGTACCTGTTATCACATCAGGGGAGGATGCTTCTTCGCGAGCGCGAATAGCATACGTCCTCGCAGGTGCCCGACCCTCTGGTCTCACAGCAGAATCTCTGGGCGCACCTCTACCACAAATTCCTTCAACTCCAAAATGCCCACTATGAGTTTGATGTCCTCATTCAGCCCATCTTTGAACCTCTTACACAAGATGGTCTTAGTCGATACACATTCTTGAGCGTATTTGCTAAGCCTAACAAATTCACGCTCATATTCCGCCACTGTCATTCTTCCTTGTTTCAACTCAAGGATTTCCTTCCTTTTTCGATCAGTAAACCTCTGGCTTATATACTTCTTCTGGAACTCTTCCAGAAAGAAGTTCCACATCACCCGCTCTCTCGGGACCACTAGCATCAACATTTTCCACCAATGGTATACCGAATCTCTCAGCAAGGATACGTCACACTTCAAACTATCTTCAGGCGTACATGAGAGTTCATCGAACACCCTCATCGAGTTCTCCAACCAGAACTCTGCCCTCTCAGGGTCATCATCTACCTTAGCTCTAAACTCCTCAGCCCCGTGCTACCTAATCTTATCCACCGGGGGCTTCGATATCCTCACTACATCCATACCTTGAGGAGCCACTAGATTTGGTTGAGGTATAGGAGGAGGTGGAGGAGGTTGAGCATTAGGGTTCGCTCGAACATAGTCTGACTACCAATTACTCATCACCTGGAGAAAGGCTTCCCGTGCCTCTTCCACTTGACCCCCAACCTCGGGTCCACTCTCAACGGGTGCGATTCTTTGCGCAGGAGCCGACGCATTACTAGCTACTTCATCAGTAGTCAATGGATCGGAATCCATATACTATATAAAACAAGATTTAAATCATCAGAAACCACCACACTATCATTGTACACTTATGGCATGTATAGCTAGACTCTTACACCCGCTACGGTAGTCCTAGAAACGGCTAAACCATAGCTCTGATACCACTAAATGTAACACCCCTTACCTGGGTTTTATGCTGGAACCGAGCCTGAGGCATTACCGAACTCAAACCACTTGATCGCCACTTAGGATCGTCGTAACTACTCTCTGAAGTCATCTCAACAACCTCATTCTCGATTTACGAGGCCTCACTCACACACACGAGGGCTCTCGAGACTAAACCGAAACTTTTTCCAATCTTAAAAATTTTCTCTTTAAACAGGTCTCACACGCCCGTGCAAGATTATACACGCCCGTGCATAGACATACATACCCATGTCCCCAGACCGTGCCTAAAAACCCAGCATTCTGCCAATGCCCCACGGCCAAGGCACACGCCCGTGCTTACCACCCGTGGTGCACACTAACTACTTTAACACGGCCTAGAGTCTAGACACACGCCCGTGTGGCTAGCTCGTGGCCAACACTGGATAATCCCACACGCCCTAGACACACGCCTGTGCAGCTAGTCCGTGGCCTATTTTGATTTATAATACTAACATGCAGGGGACGCACGGCCGAAGCGCACGCCCGTGGGCTGACCGTGTGTCACACATGGCCTAGACACACGCCCGTCACATGGCCAAGAACAAAGCTATTTGCTAAGCTCTTCTCACCCTTATATCTTACACAACATGCACTCATACAACACATCCATAATCAACTCAATTGAAGTGCAATCTCACATAGAAAACTACATCTTTCTTTCATATAATGTAATAGCCAACAACCATGGCATTATACAAAATACACTATCCATCTAAAGGCCAACACATCTTAGCCATTTACAACAAAATCCACTAACTTGCCTAGCCCCTATATATGCCATATACAAAACATTAAGTCTAATGTACCAGATTGTACTGATAGTGTGGGCGATCTTCCAAATGACCCTCGTATCTCGATTCAACACCTTTACTCTATAAGACAAGGGAAAAGAAAGAGAGTAAGCTTTGAGCTTAGTAAGTTTACACATAAACAGTTAAGCAACATAGTATAAGCTAAGCAACAATTAGCATTATACCAACATAAGTAATTCACAACTATGCTTACTCTTTCTATCCCTTACCACATTTCCAACATATCATGAGTCACATACTCATAACCATCGAAATGCACCCCTGCATTCAATGTCACATTTACACATTATACAACACATCATTATTTCTCAATAATTCGTCCACATAGCTAATTAACTTAATTATACATTCACGCAACTATTTTACGCAATGATGCAATTACATGGCTAATCCACACAGTTAACCCACACAGCAAATGTCTCGGTGGTTTCGCACTTAGCACACCACAACCGATTAATAAGATGGTATCGCACTTAGCCTACCACAAAGGTAATCATAGGGGTTTCTCACTTAGCCCACTAAACGATATACCTCATGATAGCATCGCACATAGCCAGCTCATCGTCAATATGCATTAGGATGGTATCGCACTTAGTCTACCATCTAGCATTATCACTACACATTCACATGTCTACTTACTCAATTAAACATCCATTCACAATTCTACTACATTCATTCTACTTGGACCACATAGGTTCTCAATCAATCTCGAACAAGCTACACACTAGCTATCATCAATAAATTGTAAGTATGAATGCATTGTATATGCATAGACTTAGCTCGATACTTAAAAGTATAGAAATATGCAATTTAGTCCACCACCTTACTTTTGCCTCGGTTTCGGTCCGGGCTTCATCTTTCTTGATCTATAATGAATAAATTAGCTTATTCAATACATACATTGACTAAATTGACCCACATCTCATACTTTAGCAAAATTACTATTTTGCCCCTAAACTTTCTCATATTTACACTTTAGTCCCAAAGGATCGTAAAGTGATTTTTATTCAACTTTCTAGTCTTTCATGCTTAGCCGAACCACTTATTCAACTAAAGCTATCATCAATTCTCACTAAACCACATATGTATGACCAAACTAAAGTTTTTCACAAACTAGTCCCTACATGCATTTTCATGGAAAATCACTTAGCAAAAGATGTTTCTACTACATCAAGCTTTCACATTCTTCCATAAAACAACAAAATACATGCATGTCATACATATGTACATTTTTGAACATCCATAATAGCTCACCAAAAAGCTAAAAATAGCTTACTCATGCTACTAGGACTTCAAAAATACGAACAATATCAAAAACCGGGCTTAGGAGCACTTACTAGCAAGCTTGAAAAATTAAAAGAGCCCTAACAATGGCTATTGAAATTTTCGGCAGCTTGGGGGAGAAGATGAGTGAATTTTTGTCATCTTTTCACCTATTGAATCACTTAATAACTAAATGACCAAAATGCCCTTTTTGATAAACTTCAAATTTTAACTCATCCATGCCCATTTTTGTCCAAAAATTAGAATTTGGTAAATTACTATTTAAGGACCTCTAATTAATAATCTAAAGCTATTTCACACATATAGCTTCTAGAAACACACAGTTGGCAACTTTTGCAATTTAGTCCTTTTGGACAATTCAACCATAATTTCACAAAATTGCTTCATGAAACTTTCACACTAGCATGCATACATAATATAAACCTCAAAAACTCATTCATAACCCTCAGATTTGTGGTCTCGCACCACTATTCTGACTAGGCCCTAAATCGGGATGTTACAAAAGTTCTGTGTGAAAATTTTAACGTTTGTGTGTTTAATTTGCAAAAAGGACTTAATCGCATAAAATGTAAAAGCTATGTGCTAATTGTTCAAGTGCTTGTTTGGCATGGTTTTCTAAATTAAAGGTCCTTATTATGTAATTGGACCATGGATAGTGGAGACGGACATAAATGGCCTAATAATTGATGGTTAAGTGGTTGATAAATAAAAGGGAAAAATGGTAAAACATGAATTAAGTTAACATTAATTATAATAAAACATAAGATTGTGGCATGGATGTTCATCTTCTACCGAAAATTGAAAGAAAAAGAAGAGAAAAATAGCTAGTTAGGTTCGGCAAGCTCAAGCTTCAATCAGGTATGTATTTTTGATCGATTTTTAATGATTTCTAAGTTTTTGTGATCGTTGCTTTGTGATCTATCAAACCCATGCTTTAATTTTAGAATTTGATGATGATTTTGAAATATGCCATTGATGAATGCTTGAACTTTGTGATAGTAGGTGATGAAATATGAAAGATATGTGTTAGATTAACATGTTTTGTCTTGGGATTTTTAGTGAATTTGAGTAATTTGGACTATATTGTGAAAAAAATATTTTGAAGGACTAAAATGTGAAAAAAATGAAATATGTGGGCTTGTATGGACATGAGGAATATTCGGCCAAGCATGGGAATGTTGAAATTATGTGTATTTGGTGATTTTGTGAAATAGGGACTAAAGTGTCGAAATGTGAAAATGTGAGGGCTATTTTGTAAAATGCCCTAAATATGTGTGTTTGGACTTAATTGAATAAATTAGTGATTGAATGAGCCAAATTTGAATATGTATATATCAAGAAAAGAGGGATTTGGATCAAGATCGAGGCAAAGATAAAGTGCTCGATAAATCGACTTGTTTTATTACTTCGACGTCCGAGGTAAGTTCAGATATAATACGAGTTGTTAAATTTATGTCTAAGTATTATGAATGAATGTATGAATATTGAGTTAGAATTTCTATGTGTGGAATTGAGAAATGTGGCACTAAGTGTGCGTAATCAAAATCGAGACAGAGGAGAATAGCACTGTGTGTGCGAAGTAATGGAAGCCTCGGCTTTATTGATCGGTACTTTGTGTGCGGTACCGAGATAAATTCGGTTTGATGTAAAGGCACTAAGTGTGCGATGATATTTAAGCTTCGGCTATGAAATGGGCACTTAGTGTGTGATTGAATCGAAAGAATAATGAAGAATGATCAAAAGGTGGTATCAAACATTGAGTAGCAAAACCTTTCATTAACTAAGTGTTGGCAAATATATGTATGTAACCTATGTGGTTAATGAATTTGAAAATAGATGAATGGATAGTGAAGTGAGTATTGTATATGGATGAGATTGTGTATTCTTGCAAATTAATCTAAGTGATGGTTTATATTGTGTTTTATACTTGAATTATTGAGTCAAATGTATTATATTACAAACTTACTAAGCTTTAGAAGCTTATTGTATGAAGTGTTTCTTTGTTTTTCAGTGTCTTTAAAGCTAGCTCAGATCTGGGGATCGTCAGTGACTCAATCACACTATCGGCTATCTATTTTGGTACTTTAGAAAATCGTGTATATTTGGAATATGGCATGTATAGGCTAGTGACTATGATATGTTTTGAATGTTTTAGCCTTGCCATGTGATATGGCTTGGTAATTTGATGATTTTGGTATTTGCCTTGGTTGTGTAAAAATATGGTTAAAGATGTGCATATGTGATCTATGTGAGTAATCATTTTGGTATAAATTAATAGAATGGAAATGGTATGTTTTATGATAGTTTTGGTAGGGATTAAATGATGCATAAATTACATGTCTTTGTAAGTGTAATTGTTACTTTGTGATGGTAAGTTGAAATGGATTGAATAGGAAGAGGAATGATGATGTTAAGAGATTAAATTGAGTATGTTTTGGTATGTTTGAAAGCTATTTGAGGTATGAAATTGAATTGGTTTGTGCTTGTAGGTGAGACCCTTAGTGTGGGTGGCAAATTGGCCTTGCAAATGGCCTATATTTGCCCACACGGTTGAGCACACGAGCGTGTGGCTCGACCGTGTCATTCAAATTTGCAAATTGAAACAAGTCAGGCTCGCACAAGGGCTAGACACACAGACGTGTGACTGGCCATGTGGTGCAAGTCAGTGTCGACCACAGGTGAGGCACACGGGCGTGTCTCAGGCCGTGTGGACAAGTCAGTATGTATGCCCTGTTTTGCCACGGCTTGGACACATGGGCGTGTCCGCGGCCGTGTGTGGTACACGACCTACCCACACAGGTGTGTGACCTCTGTAGCTTGGAAAATGTCTGGTTTTCAGAAAATTTTGTACGTGTTCGGTTTAGTCTCGACCCCTTTCTAACACGTGTTTAAGGTCTCGTAGACCTCATTAAAGGACTATATGTATATATTTTGTAATGTTTAGATGATGATAGACTTTGTGTTGTAAAATGTTAGTAAATGTTCTGGATTGATCGGCAATGCTTCTTAACCCTAGACCGGCGACGGTTACGGGTTAGGGGTGTTACATTTTATTACTATCAGAGCTACGGTTTAGTCGATTCTAGGACTAACGTAGCACGTGTTAATTTAGCTATACATGCCATATATATAATTGCGATAGTGTGATGAATCATGACAGTTAAAAATGTGTTTTCGTATAGTAAATGGATCCCGATCGAGCTGTTGCTGATGATGTTGAGAGCAATGCGCCTGCCCCCGCTCAAGGGATGGTGTGACACCCCTATCCCGTGTCTGTCGCCGGATTAGGGTTTAGGGTAACACCCCTATCCCGTGTGAGCAGGCCGTGTACCTCCCACGGCTTCTAGACAAACCCGTGTGTCCTCCCCGTGGTCGAACCTGATTTAACTCCACGGCCACCAAGCATGCCCATGTACCCTGGCCGTGGTTGATCCTGACCTGGCCACATGGTTACCAAGCACCCCTATGTGCTAAGGCCGTGTACCCTTAGGCCACATACTAACTTATTCACACGGCTATTAGGCACGCCCGTGTACCTTGGCCGTGTACTCCTAAGCTAACTACTGACTTAGCCCCACGGTCATTAGGCACGCCCGTGTGCCACAACCGTGTGACATTATAGGCCATTTGCAAGGCCAAAATGCCACCCACCAAGGGTCAAACCTACAAGCCAATTATCAATACAGCTTATGCATTCAATACCAATTTCACTCATGCCCAAATTACAAAACTAAAACTCATATAAACACAAACATAATTCATTCATACTTACCTTTCATGAGTTCATTCCCTAGTCAAACATATATGATCTTAACTTCATCTTTATACTTACCAAATACCAACCATTTCATATACGATCCAACCATACCAAAACATACACCACATATATCATAATCTCAAAAGCATGTAACTAACACATAACTAGCCAAATCACATGGCTAAGTACACATCTCATACTTATACAAATAACTAGCCTATACATGCCATACCCAACTATATACATTTCCAAAATGTACCAAAATAAGTTGAGTAGTGTGATGACGATCCTTGACAGTCCTGAGCCTTCAGTAGCTTTGACGATCTATAAAACAGAGAAAACACACACACGGAGTAGGCTTTCCAAAAGCTTAGTAAGTCATATACAAACAAACTTAACATGAAAATCATATAAGTATGTAAGAATATTGGCACAATTAACTTTCACAGCAAATTTATCACATGTATTCTTTGGTCCATGTACTTGGCAACATTTTGCCACATTCATAAATTCAAAAATCTTATATATACATAGTTCTTTCTTGCATACTTTCATATATCATATTATTACTCCAATATACATATTCATCATAGTAAGATCATATAGATACTTACCTTGTATACACACTTAGTGTATAAGTCAACGTACCTAAAACGGATTTACAATTCTCATAGCCATTTCGTATCACAGACTTGCCCGTTGAACCATTAGGAACCTAATAGGATGCTCAGAAAGCTCGGAATGGCCGCACAATGCCAACGTCCTAGACGAGGTCTTACATACACTCAGATATTGATGCCATTGTCCCAGACAAGGTCTTACACGTAAAGATCATATCAATGCCTACGTCCCAGACGAGGTCTTACACGAAATCTCAAATCAACGCCAACGTCCCAGAGGTGGTCTTACATGATAAAACAGAACAGATACCTATGTCATGACATAGCTACTCCTATCTATTCCTAGGTTCGTACGGGACTTCTCAGACATTGTCACTATATTGATCTTATCTCGGAATTCATGTACAGATCATCTCATAAGCATTCATAGTTAACAAAAATCATATGAGCATACACAGTTCAATACAAATACGTTTATTTGCATAATGACTTACCTCAGATTCGATTTATCGGAAATGGAAACGGCTACTTGGTTACTTTCACTTTCCCGCGATCTAAATCCGTTTTCTTCGGTTCTTGATATAAATATATATTCAGAATTAACCCTTTTATTCACTAATTCATTCAATTAAATCCAAACACATATATTTAGGGTTATTTGCAAATTAACCCTCACATTTGCAAAATTTATCAATTTAGTTCATTTTTCTCAAAACATCAAAAACACAAAATCATCATTTAACCATGCTTAGCCGAATGTTCACACATCTCATACAAACCCACATTTTCCATCAAATTTGCTATTTAGTCCTTCAAATTGCTATTTTCTCAATTTAGCCCTAATTAGCTAAATTCATCAAAATTTCAAGAACAAAGTATGTTCATCTAGCTCAAATCTTTCATTTAACAACTAAACTCATCACAAAGCTCAACATATCATCAATGGTATATGTCATGAACATCATCAATACACAAAATTGAGACATGGGCTTGATAGTAGACTAAGCAACAATCTCAAAAACCTAAAAATCATCAAAATCTAAAGCCAAAACATACCTAAATTTAAGCTTGCAATGGCCGAAACCCTTGATGCTTTGTTCTTTCTTTTTATTTTATTTTTTTCGGCAAACATATGATAATAATAAGGCCACTTACTCATGTTTTCTTTTTATTATAATATAATAACTTATAAAATAATATACTAATTTAACATATATTATAAACTTATGAAAACATATAATATATATACATGTTGCCGTCCACTAACCATATTTTTGGCTTAATTGCCATATAAGTCCTCACACTTATAAAGACATAACAAATAAGCATCTTTCCATAAAACATACAAATTTGCATTTCAATGCAATTCAATCCTTTTCATCAAATTAAACACACAAACGAGCAATTTAACTTACGAAAATTTAGCACATGCTTAATCACTTATCAACGGAACAGAAAATAATAATAAAATATTATTCAAACTCGGATTTGTGGTCCCAAGACCACTATTCTGACTAGGGTGTAAACCGGACTGTTACAATTCTCCCCCCTTAGGGATTTTCATCCCCGAAAATCTTACCGCTAAACAGAGTCGAATATTGCTGTCTCATTAAATCTTCAGGCTCCCACGTAGCCTCTTCTATACCGTGTCGATTCCACAATACTTTCACTAACGGCATTTTCTTGTTTCTTAACTCTTTCACTTCACGAGCTAAGATACAAATTGGTTCTTCTTCATATGTCATATAAGATTGGATTTCAATTTCAAATGGGGCAATCACATGTGACGGATCAGATCGATAGCTACGGAGCATCGAGACATGGAATACATTATGTATCTTTTCTAGCTCGGGAGGCAACAACAATCGATATGCAACAGGTCCAACTCGCTCAATGATTTCATACGGCCCAATGAATCTCGGACTCAACTTGCCTTTACGTGCGAAACGAAGTACTTTCTTCCATGGTGACACTTTCAGAAATACTTTGTCGCTGATCTTCAATTCTATATCTTTTCATTTTAAGTCCGCATAAGACTTCTGACGATCAGATGCTGCTTTCAAACAATCTCGGATCCATTTCACTTTCTGTTCTGAGTCTTATATTAAATCAACTCCATGTAGCTTACTTTCACTGAGATCAGTCTAATACAGAGGTGTACGACATTTATGTCCGTACAGAGCTTCATATGGTGCCATTTTGATGCTCGTCTGAAAACTATTATTGTATGCAAATTCAATCAATGGCAAATACTGTTCCCACGAACCATTAAACTCAAGTATACAACATCTTAACATATCTTCAAGAATCTGAATAATCCGCCGGATTGACCATCTGCTTGCGGATGAAAAGTCAGATTGAAATGCGCTTTCGTGCTTAAAGCTTCTTGCAATTTCTTCAGAACCTCGATGTAAACCTCGTGTCCCTATCTCGACACAATAGATAGTGGCACCCGTGCAATCTAACGATCTCGTAAATATAAAGCTCGGCTAATCTATCAAGTGAATAGTCGATCTTACAGAATATAATGGGCGATTTCGTCAATCGATCAACTACGACCCATATCGCATCTTTCTTTCTCGGAGTCTGAGGCAAACCAGAAACAAAATCCATTGTCACTCTATCCCATTTCCACTCAGGAATCAGAACCGGTTGTAGCAACCCAAACGGAACTTGATGTTCAGCTTTGACCTGCTGACAGATTAAACATTTTGAAACAAAGTCAGAAATATCACGCTTCATACCAGACCACCAATAGTGTTGCTTCAAATCATGGTACATTTTAGTACTCCACGGATGAACAGATAGATGACTATTATGTGCTTCACTCAAAATCAACTGAATCAACTCCGGATTTCTCGGAACATAGATACGACCTCGGAATTTCAAACAATCATCAACAACTCAAAATTTAGATTCATAATTCGAATCACACTGAGCTCGTTTTACTATCAATTCATTATCAACTTTCTGAGCATCACATATCTGTTGTAAGAACAACGATTTTTCTTTTCATTCAACTATCACAGAACTATCTTCAAACAGATTTAACTGAGCATTCAAAGCACGTATTGCAAACAATGATTTTCTACTCAACGCATCAGCGACAACGTTTGCTTTACCCGGATGATAATCTATCACAAGCTCATAATCTTTTAATAGTTCTAACCATCTTCTTTGACGCATGTTCAAATCTTTCTGGGTCATCAGGTATTTCAAACTTTTATGATCTGAAAATACGTGACATTTTTCACCGTATAGATAATTGCGCCAGATCTTTAGTGCAAACACAATCGCAGCTAGCTCGAGATCGTGTGTCGGATAGTTCTTTTCATTAGGCTTCAATTGTCTCGAAGCATAAGCTACAACTTTGCCTTCCTCCCTCAAAACACATCCCAGACCGTTTAACGAACCATCATCAGATATAACAAATTCTTTTACCCGATTCTCGTTGTACTAATATCGGAGCTTCATTAATGAGTTTTCAACCGATCAAAACTTTTCTCGCATTTGTCCGACCATTCAAATCTAACATCTTTCAAGCAATCTAGTCAATGGAGTAGCTATCCCTGAAAATCCTTTCACAAATCGATGATAATAACCAGCTAGCCCCAGAAAGGTACGGACTTCAGATACATTTCTCGGAGGTTTCCAATCCAGAATAGCAGAAATCTTACTCGGATCAACTCGAATCCCAGAAGCTGACACAATATGCCTCAAAAAACTAACCTCATGTAACCAGAATTCACATTTGCTGAATTTCGCATACAATTTCTTTTCTCGCAGAGTTTGCAATACAATTATCAGATGCTCAGCATGTTCAGTCTCATCACATGAATAAATCAAAATGTCATCAATGAATACAACAACAAATCGATCTAGATACGGTCTAAAAATTCTGCTCATCAAATCCATAAAAACAACAGGAGCATTGGTTAGTCCAAATGGCATAACTAAAAACTCGTCATGCCCATACCTCGTTTAGAAAGTAGTTTTCGGTATATCTGAATCTTTTACTCTCAACTGGTAATATCCCGATCTTAAATCAATCGTTAAAAATAGAGTAGCCCCTTTTAATTGATCGAATAAATCATCAATCCTGGGCAACGGAATTTTTTTTTTATGGTGACCTTATTCAACTGACGATAATCGATGCACATTCTCATCGTGCCATCTTTCTTTTTCACAAACAGAACAGGAGCACCCCAAGGCAAAAAACTCGGTCTAGCAAACCCTCTATCGGTCAATTCTTGCAACTGTGACTTTAACTCTTTCAACTCTGTTGGTGCCATTCTATACGGAGCTATCGAAATAGGTGTAGTACCAGGTAATAACTCAATACCAAACTCAACTTCACGAATCGGAGGCAAACCCAGTAATTCTTCAGGAAATACGTCAGAGAACTCACAAGCAATAGGCACTGATTCAACTTTCTTTTCAGATACTTTCGAATCAATCACATAAGCAAAATATGACTCATACCCCTTTTTCACATACCTTTGAGCTTTTAACAAAGATATCACAGGAGGCAAACCATTCAAATCATTAGATTCAATCCGTACAATTTCATCATTCGGACATCTCAAATCAGTAATCTTTCTTTTACAGTTCACAATAGCATCATGCAAAGACAACCAGTCCATACCCAGAATGATATCGAACTCATCAAATGGAAAAATCATCAGATCAGCAGGGAAACAGATATCTCAAAACATTAACAGACAATTCTTGCATACTTTATCAACCAGGAAATTTTTACCTAAGGGGCTCGATACTTTTATAACAAACTCAGTAGACTCTACAGGCAAAGTCTTACTGAATGCTAAAATCATTCATATATACGAATGCGTAGAACCAGGGTCTATCAATGCAATCACAGAAGTATCATAAAGTGTAAAAGTACCCGTTATAACATCTGGTGATGAAGCTTCCTCACGAGCTCGGATAGCATACGCTCTGGCAGGCACTCTAGCTTCGGATCTCACAACAGTCTCTCTCGTAGTTCTCTGACTACAACTGACATTTCTTACATTCGTCGAAGGTCTACCTCTCACAGGTGCATTATCAGATCTTAGATTTTGAACAGTACAGACTCAGGGCATTCACAGATAAAATGATCAAGTGATCCACATCTGAAACAAGCTCTGTCATTTATTCTACAGCTTCCCGGATGTCTTTTCCCACAATGCTTACATTCTGGTTTCTCGGATCGTACATTTCCAACACTTGCCACTGAAGTTGCTTGAGCTTTGGAGCTCATTTGTGATCTATCTCGATTTCTATTTGAATATCCCATATTAAATCTCGAACGGCTTTGATCATCTCTAAATTTCTTTGAAGCAGACTGAAATGATCTACTCTAAAATCTCTTTCTCACTTCTCGGGCTTCTGACTCAGCTTTCTTTTTATCTTTCCCAAGTGCCTCAGCTTTGCATGCTCGATTAACAAGTACAACAAACTCTTTTATTTCTAAGATCCCGACTACCAAACGGATATCTTCATTAAGGCCATCTTCGAATCTTTTACGCATTATTGCCTCAGTAGATACACATTCATGAGTATATTGACTCAGTCTGACAAACTCTCGTTCATATTCTGTAACAGACATAAGGCCTTGTTTCAAGTCTAGAAATTCCTTCCGTTTCTGATCAATGAACCTCTCACTAATATATTTCTTCCAGAACTCAATCTGGAAGAAATCCCATGTCACCCGTTCCTTTGGAACAACAGAGATCAAAGTTTTCCACCATTGATAAGCTGCATCTCGGAGCAAAGATACAACACACTTTATGCATTCTTCCGGAGTCAAAGGCATCTCATCGAATACCCAGATCGTGTTTTCTAACCAAAACTCTGCCTTCTCGGCATCATCATCATTTGTAGCCCGGAACTCTTCAGCCCTACACTTACGGATTTTGTCAACCGGAGGTTTGTTTAACAAGTTCAGATTCATAGTCGGAGGCAAACAGATGTCTGGGGGTGATTAACAGGGGGCGGGGGATGTGAAACAGTCGGGTTATTCTTTACGAATGAGTGAACCATTCACTCATCATCTGGAAGAAAGCTTGTTTAGCTTCTCCCTCATGACCGTTCGTAGCTGGTCTCGGATCAGAGGGCGTTGTTCCTTGCGCGGGAGCAGGCGCATTACTTTCTACGTCGTCAGCTATGGCTCTTTCAGGATCCATTACTATACAAAAATCACATTTATACGTCAGGATTCATCACACTATAACAATTCAGAAATATGGCATGTATAGCTAGACTCTGACACGCTATGTTAGTCCAATAATCGACTAAACCGTAGTTCTGATACCAACCAAATGTAACACCCCTATCCCGTGTCCATCGCTGGATTTGGGTTAAGAGTGTTACCTGACAGATCAGAAACTTTAACAGACAATTCATCAAATATCTCATCAATTACAATCATAGCGTCCCCTTTTGTAGGTCATCTAGACCTAAAACATGCTTAGAAATAGGGTCGGGACTAAACAAAAAAGCATACAGAAATTCTAGGAAATTTCAAACCTTTTTAAGTTTCAAGGGTTACACGCCCGTGTGAGCAGGCCGTGTACCTCCCACGGCTTCTAGACACACCCGTGTGTCCTCCCCGTGGTCGAACCTGATTTAACTCCACTGCCACCAAGCACGCCCATGTACCCTTGCCGTGGTCGATCCTGACCTGGCCACACGGTTACCAAGCACCCCCATGTGCTAAGGTCGTGTACTCTTAGGCCACATACTGACTTATTCACACGGCTATTAGGCACGCCCGTGTACCTTGGCCGTGTGCTCCTAAGCTAACTACTGACTTAGCCCCACGGTCATTAGGCACGCCCGTGTGCCACAACCATGTGACATTATAGGCCATTTGCAAGGCCAAAATGCCACCCACCAATGGTCAAACCTACAAGCCAATATTAATACAGCTTATGCATTCAATACCAATTTCACTCATGCCCAAATTACAAAACTAAAACTCATATAAACACAAACATAATTCATTCATACTTACCTTTCATGAGTTCATTCCCTAGTCAAACATATATGATCTTAACTTCATCTTTATACTCACCAAATACCAACCATTTCATATACGATCCAACCATACCAAAACATACACCACATATATCATAATCTCAAAAGCATGTAACTAACACATAACTAGCCAAATCACATGGCTAAGTTCACATCTCATACTTATACAAATAACTAGCCTATACATGCCATACCCAACTATATACATTTCCAAAATGTACCAAAATAAGTTGAGTAGTGTGATGACGATCCTTGACAGTCCCGAGCCTTCAGTAGCTTTGACGATCTATAAAACAGAGAAAACACACACACGGAGTAAGCTTTCCAAAAGCTTAGTAAGTCATATACAAACAAACTTAACATGAAAATCATATAAGTATATAAGAATATTGGCACAATTAACTTTCATAGCAAATTTATCACATGTATTCTTTGGTCCATGTACTTGGCAACATTTTGCCACATTCATAAATTCAAAAATCTTATATATACATAGTTCTTTCTTGCATACTTTCATATATCATATTATTACTCCAATATACATATTCATCATAGTAAGATCATATTGATACTTACCTTGTATACACACTTAGTGTATAAGTCAACGTACCTGAAACGGATTTACAATTCTCATAGCCATTCCGTATCACAGACTTGCCTGTTGAACCATTAGGAACCTAATAGGACGCTCAGAAAACTCAAAATGGTCGTACAATGCCAACGTCCTAGACGAGGTCTTACATGCACTCAGATATCGATGCCACTGTCTCAGACAGGGTCTTATAAGAATCAATACGATGCCGATGTCCCAGATATGGTCTTACACGTAAAGATCATATCGATGCCTACGTCCCAGACGAGGTCTTACATGAAATCTCAAATCAACGCCAACGTCCCAGACGTGGTCTTACATGATAAAACAGAACAGATACCTATGTCATGACATAGCTACTCCTATCTATTCCTAGGTTCGTACGGGACTTCTCGGACATTGTCACTATATCGATCTTATCTCAGAATTCATGTACAGATCATCTCATAAGCATTCATAGTTAATAAAAATCATATGAGCATATACAGTTCAATACAAATACGTTTATTTGCATAATGACTTACCTCGGATTCGATTTATCGAAAATGGAAACGGCTACTCGGTTACTTTCGCTTTCTCGCGATCTAAATCTGTTTTCTTCGGTTCTTGATCTAAATATATATTCAGAATTAACCCTTTTATTCACTAACTCATTCAATTCAATCCAAATACATATATTTATGGTTATTTACAAATTAACCCTCACATTTGTAAAATTTATCAATTTAGTCCATTTTTCTCAAAACATCAAAAACACAAAATCATCATTTAACCATGCTTAGCCGAATGTTGACACATCTCATACAAACCCACATTTTCCATTAAATTTGCAATTTAGTCCTTCAAATTGCTATTTTTTCAATTTAGCCCTAATTAGCTAAATTTATCAAAATTTCAAGAACAAAGTATGTTCATCTAGCTCAAATCTTTCATTTAACAACTAAACTCATCACAAAGCTCAACATATCATCAATGGTATATCTCATGAACATCATCAATACACAAAATTGAGACATGGGCTTGATAGTAGACTAGCAACAATCTCAAAAACATAAAAATCATCAAAATCTAAAGCCAAAACATACCTAAATTTAAGCTTGCAATGGCTGAAACCCTTAATGCTTAGTTCTTTCTTTTTATTTTGTTTTTTTCGGCAAACATATGATAATAATAAGGCAACTTACTCATGTTTTCTTTTTATTATAATATAATAACTTATAAAATAATATACTAATTTAACATATATTATAAACTTATGAAAACATATAATATATATACATGTTGCCGTCCACTAACCATATTTTTGGCTTAATTTCCGTATAAGTCCTCACACTTATAAAGACATAACAAATAAGCATCTTTCCATAAAACATGCAAATTTGCATTTCAATGCAATTCTATCCTTTTCATCAAATTATACACACAAACGAGCAATTTAACTTAAAAAAATTTAGCACAAGCTTAATCACTTATCAACAGCACAGAAAATAATATTAAAATATTTTTCAAACTCAGATTTGTGGTCCCGAGACCACTGTTCTGACTAGGGTGTAAACCGGACTATTTCAGATAGCGCCGATCGAATGTAGGCCGAATGCTAGTAGTCAAGAGGGAGAGGCTAAGCAAGCCTTCTTCTGACTGATGAGTGAGTGGTTTTCGGAGTTCGTTCGAACTAATCCGGCTGCTCTACAACCTCTACCCCCACAAGTACCTGTAGTGCCAGAAGTGACAGATCCAATCTGATTGAGTAAACCTCTTGTGGATAAAATTCGAAAGTACATGGCTGAAGAGTTTAGAGCCACCGTTGATGATGATGCTGAGCGTGCTGAGTTTTGGCTCGAGAATACAATTCGAGTGTTTGATGAGATGTCATTGAATCTTGATGAATGGTTAAAAAGTGTTATTTCATTGTTGAGAGATACGACATATAATTAGTGGAAAACATTGATATCTGTGGTTCTGAGAGAGAGAATCACCTGGGATTTCTTTCAAGTTGAATTCTGGAAGAAATATATCAGTCAACGATTCATAGATCAGAAATGTAAAGAGTTTCTAGAGCTGAAACAGGGCCGCATGACTATTACTGAGTACAAGCGGAAATTTGTGAGATTGAGCCAATACGCGCGAGAATGTGTTTCGACTGAAACTACTATGTGTAAACGCTTCATTAAAGGGTTGAATGAAGACATCAAATTGTTGGTCGGAATACTTTATTTCAATGAATTGGTAGTGTTAGTTGAAAGAGCCTGCAAAGCTGAAGAACTAAGCAAAGAAAAGAAGAAAGCAAATTCAGAGGCTAGAGATGAAAGAAAGAGGTCGATGAGTAAGTGTGACACCCCTAACCCGTATCCGTCATCGGATTAGGGTTAAAGGTATTACCGGACGGATCGAAAAAGTTTACAGACATTTCATACTACAAGTCATTGATTGCAATCACTGTGTCCCTTAAATAGGTCACCGAGACCTTAAGCATGCTTTAGAGGAGGGTCAGGACTAAACCGAACACATACAGAAATTCTCAGAAATTTAAAACTTTTTGAACACTGTAGATGTCACACGCCCGTGCAGACAGGCCGTGTGCCTCCCATAGCTACTAGACACACCCATGTATCCTAGCCGTGCCAAAACAGGGCATGTATACTGACTTATCCCCACTACCACCAGGCACGACTGTGTGCCATGGATGTGTTTTCCTAGGCCATATACTAACTTAATCCCACGGTCACTAGGCACGCCCGTGTGCCACAACCGTGTGTGCATAACAGACCCTTTGCAAGGCTAATATGCCACCCACACTTGGGTTTACCCTACAAGCAACATACCAATTCATTTCAAACACATTGGGAAACCAAGAATCATATCAAACAAACAATATTTCATCTCATTCAATCTCACTTCTAATCATGCCAACTCATATACAACTTTGCATAGCCAATTCATATGTATAACAATGCATGGTACATTCACTTCTTACCAAATATATAATCATTTCATTGATCACAATTGCATGCCCATATAGCATCAACTTACTTACCACAAATTTTACCATATCATTGACATATAAACATACCAAAACCATCATCATAACTCATAATACTCATGCATATTACTAACTTTTAGCTAGCCAAATCACATGGCTATTTACATCTCAAACATATGCCAAATCAATAGCCTATACATGCCATACTTAATATATACATTTCCAAAAGGGTACCAAAATGAGTTTGAGTAGTGTGATGACGATCCCCGATGGTCCCCGAGGCTTCAGTAGCTTTGACGATCTATAAGACAGAGTAAACACACACAGAGTAAGCTTTCAAAAGCTTAGTAAGCCATATACAAATATACTTAGGATTATATGCACATAGCCATAATGATATAATAACATTATTGGTTCTCATAGCAAAATCATCTCATATATTCTTTGGCTCAATTGCTAGGCCATATCTTACCATAATCTTCATCTCAAATATCACATATTCATATGGCTCATTCAATCATTTGTTTACATAATATCTCATCATTTCAATTCACATATTCATCATAGTAAGTTCATATAGACACTTACCTTTCATGCACACTTAGTGTACATAACGAACGTACCTGAAACGGATATACTGATCACATAATCGTTTGTTTCTCAAACTTGCCCGTTGAACCGTCCGAAATCTAATAGGATACTCAGAGTGCTCGGAATGGTCGTACAATGCCAACGTCCTAGACATGGTCTTACATGTAATCAGATATCGATGCCACTGTCCCAAATAGGATCTTACACGAATAAAATACGATGCCGATGTCCCAGACATGGTCTTACACGTAAATCTCATATCGATGCCAACGTCCCAGACGTGGTCTTACACGAAATCTCTTATCGATGCCAATGTCCCAGATGTGGTCTTACACGATATCTCGAATCAACGCCAATGTCCCAGACGTGGTCTTACATGATATCACATAACAGACACCTATGTCATGACATATACTATCCTATCTATTCTTAGGTTCAAACGGGACTTCTGGGACATTGACACTATGTCGATTCTATCTCGGAATTCATGTATACATCATCTCATATGCATTGACCATTGTCAATAATCATATGGACATTCACAATTCAATACAGATACATTTATTTGTATATTGACTTACCTCGGATTCGGATATTCGTTTAGACTCGGTTATTCGATAACTTTCGCTTTCCCGCGATCTAAGTCCGATTTCTTCAATTCTTGATCTATACATATTCAAATGTAATCCATTTATTCACTAACTCACTCAATTCAATCCAAAAACATACATTTAGGGCAATTTGCAATTTAGCCCTCACATTTGTACATTTTATCAATTTAGTCCATTTTTCTCAAGACATCAAATATACACAATTTTTTCACACACATGCATAGCTGAATCTCTCTAAGGACCATACAAGTCCATACTTTTCATCAAATTCACAACTTAGTCCTCTAAAATAATATTTTCACAATTTAGCCCTAATTAGCTAAATATATCAAAAATTCAAGAACAAAACATGTTCATCTAACATATAGCTTTCATATATCACTATTAAACATCACAAAATTCATATGTTCATCCATGGCACTTTGAAAAATATTCATCAATTCATAAAATTGAGACATGGGTTTTGTAGAGTATGAAGCAACGATTACAGAAACGTAAAAATTATCAAAAACCGATCAAAAACACATACCCGATTATGCTTTGACCGTGGCCGAATATAACAAGCTCAAACTCTTTCTTTTCTTTCTTATTTTCGGTGGATGAACACTTAGAAAAATATCCACCATTTCAACTTTGTTTTATTATAACATATAATATTAATTAAATTACACATTTAACCTTTTAGTAACACATTAAAATCCCACTTTCTAATGTCCATTACCGTCCAACTATCAATCTTATGGCATATTTCCACTTTAAGGACTTCACATAAAAAAAACATTATCAATTTGATACTTTCATAATTAATCATCAAACTTTCATTTTATGCGATTAAACCCTTTTCTCAAATTGAGCACACAAACGGACAAATTAACACACATAAATTTATCACATGCTTAATCACATATCATAGGTACAGAAAATAATATTAAAATAATATTTAGACTCAAATTTGTGGTCCCAAAACCACTATTCCGACTAGGGTCTAAACCGGACTGTTACAATTTTCCCCCAAGGGATTGTCGTCCCCGAAAATCTTACCATTAAACAGATTCAGATGTTGCTGTCTCATTGAATCTTCAGGCTCCCACGTAGCCTCTTCTGTTCTGTGTCGATGGCATAACACTTTAACTAATGGAATTCTTTTGTTTCTCAATTCTTTCATTTCATGAGCTAGGATACGGATCAACTCCTCCTTGAAAGTCATATCAGATTGGATTTCGACTTCATACGGGGAAATCACATGTGACAGATCGAAACGATATCTACGGAGCATTGAAACATGAAATACATTGTGTATCTTTTCAAGTTTAGATGGCAACAACAATTTATATGCAACAGGTCCAACACGCTCGATAATTTCATATGGCCCGATGAACCTCAGACTCAATTTGCCTTTATGTCCAAATTGGAGTAATTTCTTCCACGGAGATACTTTCAAAAACACTTTGTCACCGATTTCAAATTCAATCTCTTTTCGTTTCAAGTCCGCATAAGACTTCTGACGACCAGATGCTGCTTTCAGATTGTCACGGATTACTTTCACTTTCTGTTCCGTATCTTTTATCAAATCAATCCGTGTAGCTTATTTTCACTGAGCTTGGTCCAATACAGAGGTGTACGACATTTATGTCCGTACAAAGCTTCCTATGGTGCCATTTTGATGCTCAACTGAAAACTATTATTATATGCAAATTCAATCAGTGGTAAGTACCATTCCCACGTATCGTCAAACTCAAGAATGCAGCATCTCAACATATCCTCGAGTATCTGAATAATCCATTCAGACTGACCATCCATTTGCGGATGAAAAGCGGTACTGAAATGCAATTTCGTGCCTAAGGCTTCTTGTAATTTCTTCCAGAATCTTGATGTAAATCACGAATCTCTATCAGACACAATAGACAATGGCACTCCGTGCAATCTCACAATCTCAGAAATGTAAAGCTCGGCTAACCTTTCAAGTGAGAAATTAGATCGTACCGAAATAAAATGGGCAGGTTTCATCAAACAATCTACTACGACCCAAATCGCATCTTTCTTTCTCGGAGTCAGAGGCAATCCCGAAATAAAATCCATCGTCACTCTATCCATTTCCACTCAGAAATCAGAATCGGTTGTAACAAACTAGATGGAACCTGATGTTCAGCCTTAACTTGCTGACATATTAAACATTTCGACACAAAATTAGAAATATCTCGTTTCATACCAGACCACCAATAGTGTTGCTTCAGATCATGGTACATCTTTGTACTACCCGGATGAACAGATAGACGACTATTATGTGCTTCGTTCAAAATCAACTGAATTAACTCAGGTTTTCTCGGAACACAGATACGATCTCGAAATCTCAAGCAATCATCAACAACTCAAAACTCAGAATCAGAATTTGAATCACACTGAGCTCGTTTCGCTAACATTTCATTATCAACTTTCTGAGCATCACATATATACTGTAAAAATAACAGTTTCGCTTTCAATTCAGCTAACACTAAACTATCATCAGACATATTTAATTGAGCATTCATAGCACGTATGCACACAGTGACTTTCGACTCAATGCATCGGTAACTACATTAGCTTTACCTGGATGATAATCTATTACAAGTTCGTAGGCTTTTAACAGTTCTAGCCATCTTCTCTGTCGTAGATTCAAATCTTTCTGAGTCATTAGATATTTCAAACTTTTGTGATCCGAAAATACGTGACATTTTTTGCCGAACAGATAATGTCGCCAAATCTTTAATGCAAACACAATCGCAGCTAACTCGAGGTCGTGTGTCAGATAGTTCTTCTCATGAGGCTTAAGTTGTCTCGAGGCATAAGCTATTGCTTTGCCTTCCTGCATCAATACACATCCCAGACCATTCAACGAAGCATCACTGTATATTACAAACTCTTTGCCCGATTCTGGTTGTACTAACACTGGAGCTTCTGTTAATAGAGTTTTCAACTGATCAAAGCTTTTCTGACATTTATCGGACCATTCATATCTCACATCTTTCTGAAGTAATTTAGTTAACGGAGTAGCTATCATCAAAAAGCCTTTTACAAATCTACGGTAATAACCAGCAAGTCCCAGAAAACTACAGACTTCAGATACAATCTTCGGAGGTTTCCAATCTAGAATAGCAGAAATCTTGCTCGGATCAACTCGTATTCAAGAGGCCAATGCAATATGTCCCAGAAAACTGACTTCACGCAACCAGAATTCACATTTACTGAATTTCGCATATAATTACTTTTCTCACAGAGTTTGCAACACGATTCTCAGATGTTCAGCGTGTTCAGTTTCATTTCGTGAATAAATCAAAATGTCGTCTATGAATACAACAACAAATCGATCTAGGTTTGGTCTAAAAATTCTGTTCATCAGATCCATAAAAATAGCAGGAGCATTTGTTAGTCCGAAAGGCATAACTAAAAACTCATAATGCCCGTACCTCGTTCTGAAAGTAGTTTTCGGAATGTCTGAATCTTTTACTCGTAACTGGTAGTAACCCGATCTCAAATCTATCTTCGAAAACACAGTAGCTCCTTTTAACTGATCAAATAAATCGTCAATCCTGGGTAACAGATATTTGTTCTTTATGGTCACTTTATTTAACTGACGGTAGTCAATGCACATTCTCATCGTGCCATCTTTCTTTTTCACAAACAGATTGGGAGCACCCCAAGGTGAGAAACTCGGTCTAGCGAACCCTCTGTCAGTCAACTCTTGCAGCTGTGACTTTAACTCTTTCAACTCTGTTGGAGCCATTCTATACGAAGCTATCAAAATAGGTGTTGTACCAGGCAGCAGATCAATACCAAATTCAACTTCACGTATCGGAGGCAAACCTGACAATTCTTCAGGGAATACATCAGAAAGTTCACAGACTATTGGCACTGATTCAACTTTCCTTTCAGATACTTTCGAATCAATCACATAAGCAAAATAAGCTTCGTAACCCTTTTTCATATAACTCTGAGCTTTCAACATAGATATCACAGCAGGCAATCCATTTAAATCATTCGACTCAATACGAACTATTTCACCATTCTGACGACTCAAATAAATAGTCTTTCTTTTACAGTTCACAACAGCATCATGCAATGTCAACAAGTCTGTATCCAGAATTATATCAAACTCATCAAATGGTAATAGCATCAGATCAGCAGTGAAACAGATATCTTGAAACATTAATGGACAGTTCTTACATATTTTGTCAACCAGGACACTTTTACCTAAGGGGTTCGATACTTTTATAACAAATTCAGTAGACTCTACAAGAAAAGTCTTACTGGTTACCAAATTCATGCATATATGCGAATGAGTAGAACCAGGGTCTATCACTGCAATCACAAAAGTACCATAAAGTATAAAAGTACCAGTTATAACATCAGGAGATGAAGCTTCCTCGCGAGCTCGGATGGCATACGCTCTGGAAGGCGCTCTAGCTTCAGATCTCGCAACAGTATCTCTCATATTTCTCTGACTACCACTGACATTTCTTGTATTTTGCGAAGGTCTACCTCTCAGTGAGCATTATCTGATCTCGGATTCTGATTAGTCTCTGGCTCAACAGACTCTGGGCAATCACGAATGAAATGATCTAATGATCCACATCTGAAACAAGCCCGGTCATTCAATCTACAATTTCCCGGATGTCTTTTACCATAATACTTACACTCAGGTCGTTCAAATCGAACATTTCCAACACTTGCTACTGAAGTTGCCGGAGTTTTGGAGCTCATTTGTGATCTAGCTTGATCTCTATCCAAATGTCCCACATTAACTCTTCAACGGCTTTGTTCATCTCTGAATTTTTTGATGCAGACTGAAATGATTTACTCTGAAATCTCTTTCTCACATCTCTAGCTTCAGACTCAACTTTCCTTTTATCTTTCCCGAGTACCTCAGCTTTACACGCTCGATCAACAAGTACAACAAACTCTTTTATTTCAAGAATCCCAACAAGTAAACGAATGTCTTCGTTAAGACTATCTTCAAATCTTTTACACATTATTGCCTCAGTGGATACACATTCACGAGCATACTGACTCAATCTCACGAACTCTCATTCGTATTCAGTAACAGACATACGGCCCTGTTTCAAGTCCAGAAATTATTTCCGTTTCTAATCGATAAATCTCTCACTGATGTATTTCTTCCAGAATTTAGACTGAAAGAAATCCCAAGTGACTCGCTCTTTCAGAATAATAGAAATCAGGGTCTTCCACCACTGATAAGCCACATCTCGTAACAAAGAAACAACGCACTTTATGCATTCTTCGGGACTCAGTGTCATCTAATCAAATACCCGGATTGTATTCTCTAACCAAAACTCAACTTTTTCAGGATCGTCGTCATTAGTAGCCCTGAATTCTTCAGCCCCATACTTACAAATTTTATTAACCGGAGGCATGTTCAACAGATTCAAATTCATAGTCTAAGGCATAGAAGATGTTTGAGGGAGATTAACAAAGGGCGGAGGTTGCGAAACAGTCGGGTTATTCCTCACAAACTGAGTGCACCACTCACTCATCATCTGGAAGAAAGCTTGTTTAGCTTCTCCCTCTTGACCGCTCGTAGTCAGTCTTAGATCAGAGGGCGCTGTCCCTTGTGCGGGAGCAGGCGCATTACTTTCTACATCACCAGCTATGGATCTTTTAGGATCCATTACTATACAGAAATCACATTTCACATGTCAGGATTCATCACACTATCACTGTTTAGATATATGGCATGTATAGCTAAACTCTAACATGCTACGTTGTCCAAGATTCGACTAAAATGTAGCTCTTATACCAACCAAATGTAACACCCCTAACCTGTATCCGTCGCCAGATTAGGGTTAAAGGTATTACCGGACGGATAGGAAAATTTTACAGACATTTCATACTACAAGTTATCGATTGCAATCACTGTGTCCCTTAGATAGGTCACCGAGACCTTAAGCATGCTTTAGAGGAGGGTCGGGACTAAACCGAACACATACAGAAATTCTCAAAAATTTAAAACTTTTTGAACACTGCAGAGGTCACACACCCGTACAGTCAGGCTATGTGCCTCCCACGACTACTAGACACACCCATGTGTCCTGGTCGTGCCAAAATAGGGCATGTATACTGACTTATCCCCACGACCACCAGGCACGCCCGTGTGCCATGTCCGTGTTCTCTTAGGCCATATACTGACTTAATCCCACAGTCACTAGGCACGCCCGTGTGCCACAACCGTGTGTGCATAACAGGCCCTTTGCAAGGCCAATATGCCACCTACACTTGGGTTTACCCTACAAGCAACATACCAATTCATTTCAAACACATTTCGCAACCAAGAATCATATCAAACAAACAACATTTCATCTCATTCAATCTCACTTCTAATCATGCCAACTCATATACAACTTTGCATAGCCAATTCATATGTATAACAATGCATGGTACATTCACTTCTTACCAAATATATAATCATTTCATTGATCATAATTGCATGCCCATATAGCATCAATTTACTTACCACAAATTTTACCATATCATGGACATATAAACATACCAAAACCATCATCATAACTCATAATACTCATGCACATTACTAACTTTTAGCTAGCCAAATCACATGGCTATTTACATCTCAAACATATGCCAAATCAATAGCCTATACATGTCATACTTAATATATACATTTCCAAAAGGGTACCAATATTAGTTTGAGTAGTGTGATGACGATCTTCGATGGTCCCCGAGCCTTCAGTAGCTTTGACGATCTATAAGATAGAGTAAACACACACAGAGTAAGCTTTCAAAAGCTTAGTAAGCCATATACAAATAAACTTAGCATAATATGCACATAGCCATAATGATATAATAACATTATTGGTTCTCATAGCAAAATCATCTCATATATTCTTTGGCTCAATTGCTAGGCCATATCTTACCATAATCTTCAACTCAAACATCACATATTCATATGGCTCATTCAATAATTTATTTACATAATATCTCATCATTTTAATTCACATATTCATCATAGTAAGTTCATATAGACACTTACCTTTCATACACACTTAGTGTACATAATGAACGTACCTAAAATGGATATACTGATCACATAATTGTTTGTTTCTCAGACTTCCCCGTTGAAACGTTCAAAATCTAATAGGATACTCAGAGTGCTCAGAATGGTCGTACAATGCCAATGTCCTAAACGTGGTCTTACATGTAATCAGATATCGATGCCACTATCCCAGACAGGGTCTTACTCGAATAAAATATGATGCCGATGTCCCAGACATGGTCTTACACGTAAATCTCATATCGATGCCAACGTCCCAAACGTGGTCTTACACAAAATCTCTTATCAATGCCAACGTCCCAGACATGGTCTTACACGATATCTTGAATCAACGCCAATGTCCCAGACGTGGTCTTACATGATATCACATAATAGACACCTATGTCATGACATATACTATCCTATCTATTCCTAGGTTCAAACGAGACTTCTCGGACATTGACACTATGTCGATTCTATCTCGGAATTCATGTATACATCATCTCATATGCATTCCCCATTGTCAATAATCATATGGACATTCATAATTCAATACAGATACATTTATTTGTATATTGACTTACCTCAGATTCGGATATTCGTTTAGACTCGGTTATTCGACTACTTTCGCTTTCCCACGATCTAAGTCTAATTTCTTCAATTCTTGATCTATACATATTCAAATGTAATCCATTTATTCACTAATTCACTCAATTAAATCCAAAAACATACATTTAGGGCAATTTGCAATTTACCCCTCATATTTGTACATTTTATCAATTTAGTCCATTTTTCTCAAGACATCAAATATACACAATTTGTTCACACACATGCATAGCCGAATCTCTCTAAGGACCATACAAGTCCATACTTTTCATCAAATTCACAACTTAGTCCTCCAAAATAATATTTTCACAATTTAGCCCTAATTAGCTAAATTTATCAAAAATTCAAGAACAAAACATGTTCATCTAACATATAGCTTTCATATATCACTATTAAACATCACAAAATTCATATGTTCATCCATGGCACTTTGCAAAATATTCATCAATTCATAAAATTGAGATATGGGTTTTGTAGAGTATGAAGCAAGGATTACAGAAACGTAGAAATTATCAAAAACTGATCAAAAACACATACCCAATTATGCTTTGACCGTGGCCAAATATAAAAAGCTCAAACTCTTTCTTTTCTTTCTTGATTTCAGTGGATGATCACTTAGAAAAATATCCACCATTTCAACTTGGTTTTATTATAACATATAATATTAATTAAATTACACATTTAACCTTTTAATAACACATTAAAATCCCACTTTCTAATGTCCATTACCGTCCAACTATCAATTTTATGGCATATTTCCACTTTAAGGACTTCACATAAAAAAAACATTATCAATTTGATACTTTCATAATTAATCATCAAACTTTCATTTTATGCTATTAAACCCTATTCTCAAATTGAGCACACAAACGGACAAATTAACACACAGAAATTTATCACATGCTTAATCACATATCATAGGTACAGAAAATAATATTAAATTAATATTCAGACTCGGATTTGTGGTCCCAAAACCACTACTCCGACTAGGGTCTAAATTGGATTGTTACAGTAAGTCATATCAACCTTCGTCCAAGAGATTCTAAGATGCAACTAATCGCTCAAATGTTTTGATTGGACATTCGAGTAGAGATCGAGTGAAACAGAATGTTAGTTCCAAAACACAAGTTCCAATTGAATCGAGTGTTGTAAGTGTTAAAAGTAACAAGCCTGAGTGTAGACAGTGTGAGAGACGGCATGTTAGAGAATGTTGGGGCAGGTATAATAATAGAGCTTGTTATAAATGTGGATCACGAGATCATTTCATTTGAGATTGCCCAGAGTTAGCTGAGAAAGATAATGTTAAGAATGCAAGACCGAGTAATACGACAGCTAGGGGTAGACCACCCAGAAACACCGGAAATGTGAGTGGAAGTCAGAGAGGGACTACCGATTTAGCTGTAAGATCTGAGGCGAGAGCACCTGCCTGAGCCTATGCTATTCACGCTCGTGAAAAAGCGTCATCTCTAGACGTCATAACTGGTACTTTTACTCAATTTTATACTGATGTGATTGCATTGATAGATCTAGGGTCTACTCATTCGTATGTATGCATGAAATTAGTATCTAGTAAGACTCTACCTGTTGAGTCTACTGAATTTGTAATTAGAGTATCGAACCCCTTAGGCATGTGTGTTCCGATTGATAAAGTATGCAAGAACTATCCGTTGATGTTTCGAGATGTTTGTTTTTTGGCTAATTTGATGCTGTTACCATTCGATGAATTTGATATAATTCTGGGTATGGATTGGCTCACTTTACATAATGCTATTGTGAATTGTAAGCGAAAGAATATTGATTTGAGAAGTCAGAATGGTGAGATAGTTCGAATTGAATCTAGTGATTTAAATGGGTTACCGACTGTTGTATCTTCGATGAAAGCTTTGAATTATGTGAAAAAGGGTTGTGAAGCCTATTTTGCGTATGTGATAGATACAAAAGTGACTGAAAAGAAAGTTGAATCTGTACCTGTAGTTTGCGAGTTCCCATATTGTTTCCTGAAGAACTACCGAGATTACCTTCGATACGAGAAGTTGAGTTTGGTAATGATTTAGTGCCGGGAACAACTCCTATCTCCATAACTCCGTATAGAATGGCATCGAAAGAATTGAAAGAGTTGAAGTCTCAATTGCAAGAGTTGACAGATAGAGGATTTGCAAGACCGAGTTTCTCGCCCTGGGGTGCTCTTGTGTTGTTTGTGAAAAAGAAAGATGCCACGATGAGAATGTGTATCGATTATTGTCAGTTAAACAAAGTGATGATAAAGAATAAATATCCTCTACCACGAATCAATGATTTGTTTGATCAGCTGAAAGAAGCTACAGTGTTTTCTAAGATAGATTTGAGATCGAGTTATTATCAGCTACGAGTTAAAAAATCAGATGTGCCGAAAACTGCTTTTAGAACGACGTATGGACATTATGAATTCTTAGTTATGCCATTTGGACTAACGAATGCTCCAGTAGTGTTTATGGATTTGATGAATCGGATATTCAGACCTTATTTGGATCGATTTGTCGTGGTGTTTATTGATGACATTTTGATTTATTCTTGTGATGAGACGCAACATGCTGAGCATTTGAAAATTATGTTATAGACTCTGCGTGAGAAGCAATTGTATGCTAAGTTTAGCAAATGTGAGTTTTGGTTGCGTGAAGTTGGTTTTCTTGGACATATTCTGTCAGCATCTGGTATACGAGTTGATCCGAGAAAAATTCTAGCTATTTTAGAGTGGAAGCCTCCGAGAAATGTGTCTAAAGTTCGTAGTTTTCTGGGACTAGCTGGATATTATAGACGGTTTGTGAAAGGATTCTCGATGATTACGACTCCGTTGACGAAATTGTTATAGAAATATGTTAAATTTGAGTGGTCAGAAAAGTGCCAGCAGAGTTTTGAACAGTTGAAAGCATTGTTGACAGAGGCACCAGTGTTAGTCCAACCTGAATCGAGTAAAGAATTTATAGTTTACAGTGATGCATCATTGAATGGTTTGGGGTGTGTGCTGATGCAAGAGGGCAAAGTTATAGCTTATGCTTCGAGACAATTAAAGTCGTATGAAAGGAATTATCCGACACACAATCTTGAACTAGCAGCAATTGTATTTGCATTGAAGATTTGGCATCATTACTTATTTGGTGAGAAATGTCACATTTATACTGATCATAAGAGTTTGAAATATCTGATGACTCGGAAAGAATTAAATTTGAGACAGCGGAGATGGTTAGAATTATTAAAAGACTATGAATTATTAATTGATTATCATCCGGGTAAAGCTAATGTGGTTGCTGATGCTTTGAGTCGAAAGTATTTATTTACTTTGCGAGCAATGAGTACTCAGATAGATCTATGTTATGATGGTTCAGCTTTGGCTAAATTGAAAGTGAGACCAATGTTTATACGTCAGATTTGTAATGCTCAGAAGAGTGATGATGAGATGATGGCAAAAAGAGATTAGTGTGGTTTAAATTCTGACTCAGAATTTTGAGTGGATAATGATGATTATTTGAGATTCAGAGATCAGATTTGTGTTCCAAAGAATTCAGAGTTGATTTAGTTGATTTTGGAACGAAGCTCACAATAGTCGTTTGGCTGTTCATCCGGGAAGTACAAAAATGTATAATGATCTGAAATAATTTTGTTGGTGGCATGGTATGAAATGGGATATCTCAGAGTTTGTTTCGAAATGTTTAATATCTCAGTAAGTTAAAGCTGAACATCAGGTTCCATCTAGTTTATTACAACCGATTATGATTCCTGAGTGGAAATGGGAAAGAATCACGATGGACTTTGTGTCGGGACTACCTTTATCTCCGAGAAAGAAATATGCAATCTGGGTGAGAGTTGGCAGATTGACGAAATCAGCTCATTTTGTTCCAGTGAGAACAGATTATTCACTTGATAAATCAGCTGAATTGTATATTTCTGAGATTGTGAGATTGCACGGGGTGCCACTATCTATTGTATCTGACAGAGATTCGAGATTTACCTCGTAGTTTTGGAAGAAATTGCAAGAGGCTTTAGGCACAAAGTTGCATTTCAGTACTGCATTTCATCCGCAAACGGATGGTCAATCTGAGCGGATCATACAGATTCTTGAGGATATGTTGAGATGTTGTATCCTTGAGTTTGAAAGTACGTGGGAAAAACATTTGTCGTTGGTTGAGTTTTCGTACAATAACAGTTTTCAATCTAGCATCAAAATGGCACCATATGAGGCTCTTTACGGTCGAAAATGCCGAACTCCATTGTACTGGATGGAGCCTAGCAAGAATAAGATTCACGGGGTTGATTTAATCAAAGAGACTGAGCAGAAAGTGAAAGTGATTCGTGACAGTTTGAAAGCGACTTCAGATCATCAGAAATCTTATGCACACTTGAAATGGAAAGATATTGAGTTTGAGATCGGTGATAAAGTGTTTTTGAAAGTGTCTCTGTGGAAGAAAATACTCCATTTTGGCAGAAAAGGCAAGTTGAGTCCGAGGTTCATCGGGCCGTATGAGATTATTGAACGAATTGTGCCTGTTGCTTACGAATTGTTGTTGCCACCTGAGTTAGAGAAAATTCATAATGTGTTTCATATATCGATGCTTCGACGATACCGATCTGATCCATCACATGTGATTGCTCCTACTAAGGTGGAGATTCAATCAGATTTATCGTATAGTGAAGAACCGATCCGAATTTTGGCACGAGAGATTAAAGAGTTGAGAAACAAGAAAATTTCTTTAGTGAAAGTGTTGTGGCACAAACACGGAGTTGAAGAGGCTACGTGGGAGCCTGAAGATATTATGAGAGAGCAATATCCAAACTTGTTCATTGGTAAGATTTTCGGGGACAAAAATCCCTAAGGGGGGAGAGTTGTAACAGCCCGGTTTAGACCTTAGTCAGAATAGTGGTTTCGAGACCACAAATTTGAGGTCAAAATTTTTTTTTAATATTATTTTTGGTGTTTATAATATGTGATTGAGTATTTGTGAAAGTTCTGTGTGAAAATTTTAACGTTTGTATGTTTAATTTACAAAAAGGACTTAATCGCATAAAATGTAAAAACTGTGTGCTGATTGTTAAAGTGCTTGTTTGGCATGGTTTTCTAAATTAAAGGTCCTTATTATGTAATTGGACCATGGATAGTGGAGATGGACATAAATGGCCTAATAATTGATGGTTAAATGGTTGATAAATAAAAGGGCAAAATGGTAAAACATGAATTAAGTTAACATTAATTATAATAAAACATAAGATAGTGGCATGGTTGTTCATCTTCTACTGAAAAATTGAAAGAAAAAGAAGAGAAAAATAGCTAGTTAGGTTCGGCAAGCTCAAGCTTCAATCGGGTATGTGATTTTGATCGGTTTTTAATGATTTCTACGTTTTTCTGATCGTTACTTTATGATCTATCAAACCTGTGCTTTAACTTTAGAATTTGATGATGATTTTGAAATATGCCATTGATGAATTCTTGAACTCTATGATAGTAGGTGATGAAATATGAAAGATATATGTTAGATTAACATGTTTTGTCTTGGGAATTTTAGTGAATTTGAGTAATTTGGACTAAATTGTGAAAACAATATTTTGAAGGACTAAAATGTAAAATAAATGAAATATGTGGGCTTGTATGGACATGAGGAATATTCGGCCAAGCATGGGAATATTGAAATTATGTGTATTTGGTGATTTTGTGAAATAGGGACTAAAGTGTCAAAATGTGAAAATGTGAGGGCTATTTTGTAAAATGCCCTAAATATGTGTGTTTGGACTTAATTGAATAAATTAGTGATTGAATGAGCTAAATTTGAATATGTATAGATCAAGAAAAGAGGGATTTGGATCGAGTTGAGGCAAAGATAAAGTGCTCGATTAATCGACTCGTTTTGTTACTTCGACGTCCGAGGTAAGTTCGGATATAATACGAGTTGTTAAATTTATGTCTAAGTATTATGAATGAATGTATGAATATTGAGTTAGAATTGCTATGTGTGGAATTGAGAAATGTGGCACTAAGTGTGCGTAATTAGAATCAAGATAGAGGTGAATAGCACTGTGTGTGCGAAGTAATGGAAGCCTCGGCTTTATTGATTGGCACTGTGTGTGCGATACCGAGATAAATTCGGTTTGATGTAAAGGCACTAAGTGTGCGATGATATTTAAGCTTCGACTATGAAATGGGCACTTAGTGTGCGATTGAATCGAAAGAATAATGAAGAATGATCAAAAGGTGGTATCAAACATTGAGTAGCAAAACTTTTCATTAACTAAGTGTTGGCAAATGTATGTATGTAACCTATGTGGTTAATGAATTTGAAAATAGATGAATGGATAGTGAAGTGAGTATTGGATATGGATGAGATTGTGTATTCTTGCAAATTAATCTAAGTGATGGTTTATATTGTGTTTTATAATTGAATTATTGAGTCAAATGTATTATATTGCGAACTTACTAAGCTTTAGAAGCTTACTGTATGAAGTGTTTCTCTATTTTTCAGTGTCTTTAAAGCTAGCTCGGATCCGGGGATCTTCAGCGACTCAATCACACTATCGGCTATCTATTTTGGTACTTTAGAAAATCGTGTATATTTGGAATATGGCATGTATAGGCTAGTGACTATGATATGTTTTGAATGTTTTAGCCTTGCCATGTGATATGGCATGGTAATTTGATGATTTTGGTATTTGCCTTGGATGTGTAAAAAGATGGTTAAAGATGTGCATATGTGATCTATGTGAGTAATCATTTTGGTATAAATTAGTAGAATGGAAATGATATGTTTTATGATAGTTTTGGTAGGGATTAAATGATGCATAAATTACATGTCTTTGTAAGTGTACTTGTTACTTTGTGATGGTAAGTTGAGTTGGATTGAATAGGAAGAGGAATGATGATGTTAAGAGATTGAATTGAGTATGTTTTGGTATGTTTGAAAGCTATTTGAGGTATGAAATTGAATTGGTTTGTGCTTGTAGGTGAGACCCTTAGTGTGGGTGGCAAATTGTCCTTGCAAATGGCCTATATTTGCCCACACGATTGAGCACACAGGCGTGTGGCTCGACCGTGTCATTTGAATTTGCAAATTGAACAAGTCAGGCTCGCACACGGGCTAGACACACGGACGTGTGACTGGCCGTGTGGTGCAAGTCAGTGTCGACAACGGGTGAGGCACACGGGCGTGTCTCAGGCCGTGTGGACAAAGTCAGTATGTATGCCCTGTTTGGCCACGGCTTGGACACATGGGTGTGTCCGTGGCCGTGTGTGGCACACGGCCTACCCACACAGGCGTGTGACCTCAGTAGCTTGGAAAAATGTCTGGTTTTCAAAAAATTTTGTACGTGTTCGGTTTAGTCCCGACCCCTTTCTAACACGTGTTTAAGGTCTCGTAGACCTCATTAAAGGACTATATGTATATATTTTTTAATGTTTAGATGATGATAGACTTTGTGTTGTAAAATGTTAGTAAATGTTCTGGATTGATTGATAATGGTTCTTAACCGTAGACCGACGACGGTTACGGGTTAGGGGTGTAACAACAACTTTTGCTAAGTGATTTTCGGTAAAAATGTCAAAAAGGACTTATTTGTAAAAAGTTATAAAATGAGTAGTAAAAGTGTGATTAAATGGAAAATGTGGGCTGTTATGAGTATGAAAATGTTTCGTCTAGGCTTGGGTTTTGAAGAAATTGAATATATTTCATTTTACGAACCTAGGGACTAAAATGTAAAAAGTTGAAAAGTTAGGAGCAAAAATGTAATTTTTGTCATAAAGTATTTTTGGGCTGAATTGAACAATGTGATGATTAAATAAGCTAAATTTGATATTATAGATCAAGAAAAATGAAGTTTGAGTTTAGACCAGGGAAAGAACAAGGTTGTGGACTAAATCGAACTAATAGCTATTTTTGTACCGAGGTAAGTTCATATGTTAACAAGCATTATTGTAATTGTATTTTAAATGCTTTAATATTGCATGAATTGTATTAATGACTTTACGGACAAGTTCGACAAAGATTCAGCAAAGGTGAAAATCCCAGTTGAACCTTAGGAATAGATTAGGATACAATTGACATGTCACTAGGAATTTATGTGATTATGTGAATTATGTGATTCGGGTGCTGGTCCTGTACGTCCTACCAGTGGCTGAGTATACCGGCATGTGTTGTGGTTACTTGACAGCTTGTGTGAGCAGCACCGTGTAGCCACGTCTCGATTGACAGCTTGTGTGAGCAGGCCCGCTAACTGCTCAAAGTTAGCTTATATGTAATTGAGGTAGCATTGGCTACATATGTGGCACCTTGTGTATAAGGTTTCTGAGTATCCAATAGTATTCCAAGTGGTTCAACAGGTAAGTCAAAGATAAGGATGAGTATGAGTTCATGTTGAAATGGTACAGGTACGTACACTAAGCTCGAAATTTTTGAGAGTGTGAAATGATAAGATCTCGGTAAGCTATGAATACATGAATTATGTTCATGATGTTATTGCAATTTATATTATCTTGAATTATATTATTGAACGGTAATTTGTATGGTAATAATTGCTTATTATTTGCATACGAGCTTACTAAGCTATATAGCTTACTCTGTTTTATTTTCCATGTTTTATAGTGTCACCAAGCTAGCTCGGGTTGGAGATCGTCGGAGCTCGCATCACACTATCAAACGATTATTTTGGGTATCGATGAACTTAACATTTTTAGTGTATGGCATGTACAGGGACTTGGTCATTTTGTTATATATGTCATTATGATTTGGCCAAATGTGTTGGCTTAATATTAGTAAATGATCCATTTTGTTTAAGGCCATGAGATTTGGCTTGTCATAGTTAAATTGGTTGTAAGTATTTTTATAATTATTTGCAAGCATGTATGCCAATGTCCTTGTGATGGGGGTTATAATTATTTCCCACACGACCTGTCCCACGGGCATGTATTTTAGCCGTGTGTCCCCCTGCACCTTAATTTTGAGAAATAGAATGTCCAAAATTGAGCACACGGGTAGAGACACGGGCGTGTGTCTCAGCCGTGTATGCTACACGGCCTTGAACACGGGCGTGTGTCTTGGCCGTGTGAAACCTGCACCTAATTTGAATTAAATTAATTAACCACACGGCCTAGAACACGGGCGTGTGGCATGGCCGTGTGGTGCAAGTTAGAGAGCTACCTAAATCAAACACGGCCTGTAGCACGGGCGTGTCCCAGGGTCACACGGGCGTGTCCCTTAAACCACACAGGTGTGTGGGCCCTGCTTTTAGCAAAAATTTTCTAAGTTTTGTAAAAATTCTCTGAGTTCTCGGTTTAGTCCCGAACCACCACTAAAGCATGTTTTGGGCCTCGTAGGCTCGTATTAGGGACTTTATGATTAATTTCAAATGGTTTTAAATTTGGACACAAATTTATGACACAGAATTGCATGATTGCTTGTGATGTAAGTCCGGTAAGTCCTCGTACCCTGTTCCGGCGTCGAATACGGGTAGGGGGTGTTACAAAAGAAGATTAAATATGAAGCTAGAAAAGAAACATGGAAAGAACCATATGTTTTCCAACAATGTGCTAATCCGTTAATCTGATGTTGTGTATCTAAAGAAGAGGTTGAAGACATTCTAATGGGGTCCACACATTCCCCTACCGGGGCCACTTCAGAAGTAAGAGAATGACACAAAAGGTATTACAATCCTGGATTCTATTGGCCTACTATAAACAAAGACACCTATGAATTTTTGCAAAGATGTGACAGATGCTAAAGAACAGAGAACGTTTCGAAAATGGATCAGATGTCATAAAAAGGTATTTTAGAAGTGGAGATCTTTGACTTGGTATAGATTTCATGGGATCATTTCCTAGTTCCTTTGGAAACCAATATTTTTTTCTTGCGGTAGATTATGTCTTAAAGTGGGTGATAGCACTAGAAAGAACATAGGTTTTCCCATACTTATTGATTAAATTGTTCCCATTTAGTTATCGTTAGCATACATTTTAGCATTTTCTATTTAGTAAATTGCATTTTATAACTCAGTGAATCCCAACCTATTTTCTCCTTAATTTTGCAATCTTATTGCATTAATATCGCTGCACGAGTTAATTCCAGATTGCGTCCAGAATTGTTGCAGCATTTGATAGATGTTCGCAATGTCGCTGCATAGGTTAACTCTAGATTACGTTCAGAATTGTTGCCATACCTAACAGATGTCCAGATAAGAACAAAAATTGCGTAAGCTGTCCAGTATGTTATAACTAACCTGTAACACCCTAAATTAGGGGTTGTTGAGAATTTAATTATTTTAAATATTTTCCCATGTGTGTGCTTGAAGAGCTAAATTCTAGGATTTATTTGACATGATTAAGGGTCTAAAAATAACCCGAGCTAGGCCTGACCCAGTGTTAAAAATTTATTTTTAAAGTGTGTACAAGGAAGGAGCTAGGTAACGATAGGGCTTAAATAAAATTTAAGGAAATTTGACACAAGGTTGTAATTGGCGTGTTGGCTTGATGACTTAAGGGCTTCCAAGGGAGGTCTTGGGTTCGAATCTTGGAAAGGGGAGAAGTTATTTTGTTTTTATTTTTGGGCGTTGAATGAAGGGGGCCAAAATTATGAAGGCCTTAAAAATAATTGGGGAAGGTTCGTAGCATGAAAGTCCAGTGAGTAAGAGTGGCTTGGGGCGCCACTTAAGAGTTTAGAAGTGGCGGGTCTCGGGTTCGAGACACAAGGGACATAAGGAGCATTTTTATTTTGGGCTTTTGCGTTAAAAGAAAGAGGGCCGAGAAGAAGGTTTTATAATTAAATGTTGTGGGTAATTGACATGAAAGTCAAATTGGGAGAGTTGGTGCAGGCGCTTTTTGGGGTGCTGCTGCTTGGGGTTCTTTGGTTCGAACCCGGGAGCAAGACCTTGACTTTATTTTTCTTCCTCTCTGCTTCTTTGGCGTGACAAGGTGAGTTGGCACGCACATGGTTCTTTGTTTAGCATTATTTGGAAGAGTTTGTTAGGCACATGGTTTCTTTTATTTATTATTTATTTGATAAGTGATAATCAAGGATAATATTATTATTATTTTGATAACAAGATAATAGTAGATAAAAGAAGATATTAGTGGATTATTGGGTTATTGTTTGGGATTAATTCAAATTATTTGAATTAAATCAAATTAGTGGCCTAGAGAAAAGCAAGGATTTGGCTAGAGTTTAAACTCTTTGGACGGCAAGCATAAGGGGAGGGGGTGCGAATTCTTTTATAAGCACCCATCTACCCTCTTGATTTTTTTTTTAGCCATTTATGCAAATAGCCGAAATTCTCAACCCTTCCTTATTGGTTTTATTTTTCCATTCTCTTAAAACCTTGGCCGAAACTCCTCCCATATTTTCTTCTCCATTCTTTTTATTTTTCACCCAAAGTCAAGCCTTGATTGATATTGAAACCAACCTTAGCCGAACCTACTCCTTAGCCATAGCCGAATTTTCTTCTTCATACTTTGTGAAGTCTTGGCCGAATATTGAAGCAAGGGGTGCCGGGATCTCGAGGTATACGATTCAAGTTCCATTCTCTGTCAAGTAATTTTGGTAAGGATCTATGAATTTTGTTAATATTCGTTTAAGTAGAAGGCTACTAATCTAAGGTTGCTGATTATTAGGAAGCGTAAACGCTTGGAGTGTGGTGGTAATTATTTAAAGACACTCGGGTAAGGACTCGGGTTCAAAAGAGAACCCTTTTAAATACTTGGTTTGGCCGAATAGGCCATGGTACTAACCCATGTATTTGGCCGAATAGGCCTAAGTCCCCTAACCATGCTTTTTGGTCGATTATAGGACAAGAGATCTAGCGGCGTAGATCGGATCTTCTGGATCTAGGAATTAGGTAGAAGCGGTGTGTAAGATCTCTATACACACTTTATTAATTTACATGCTGTTATTATTTGCCTTAGATCTTTTGGTTGTGGTTAGTTTGTGGGCTTAAACATGGATTAGGGTAAGTCCCCTAATTTGTGATTTTTGATATATGATTTGCATGCCATCACATGATGATTAAATGCCACGGTATGATTTATGAAAATTGTTATAAAAGCATGTGATGGTCGGATTGATGAGAGGAGGGGAAGAATTATGGTATCGTCGTCGGTGGTTTTGACCACAAGATGGGTTGACCCCATCAGATTATTGTGACCTATGGTCATCGGTGGTTTTGAACATAACGATTGATTATTTGCGACTAAGTCCCGGTGGTTTGGTACCACCCGATGGTTTTGACCACATTTGATATATTGTGACCTATGGTCATCGGTGGTTTTGACCACACGATGGGTTGGCCCCATCATTTAAATTGTGACTTTAAGTCATCGAAGTGGTTTTGACCACACGGGGTAGAAAAGGAGTATGGATGGTTAGGTTGGGTTGCATGTGCATGTTTATTAATGACTTGTGTATGAGTTATCTTATTGGGTGGGGATTACACACTCGAGTCTTGGTGACTCACCCCTTTCCTTAACATTTTGCGGATGAGTAGATCGCGGAGATGGAGCCGGATGGACTCGAGGTGGCCATGCAGATGGACATTTTAATAGATGAACACGGATTTTGTTTCATCTTATTTTTATGGTTGGTTTTGTTTTAATTGAGTTGTAATAAGGCCTCCTAGAATTATTTTACTATTGTTACATGCTTTGAATATTTGTTTAAACTATTTAATTATGTTAATAATGAGTTCACATGTTTTTCCAAATCAAACGAAAAATGTTTTAAAGTACCGTCGGGTACATTTGAAAACTATAAACAACTCGACTTAATAAATATTTTTAAACAACACTAAGTATGGATTTTATACACCTCAAATGTTTCAAACAAAATAACCATCTTTTACCAAAAAGATAATTCGACTTAAAAGGATTTTCAAGGATGTATTCTCTGTAGCACACCAAATTCGGTCGTAGCGTTTGGGCCGGGTTTGGGGTGTTACAAATTAGTATCAGAGCCAGGTTCAAAGCTCGGCTGTGGGGGCCCAAGGCCCAAAAATATTTTGGTAGGCTTTTTTTTTTGATTTTGGGTTTTGAACAAAGATGGCACCGAGTCTCGGCACCTATCCGCCTGTAAGTACTCCTAACTTCAGTATGAATTATTTTTGTAGAAGGGTAGGAAGCATGGAACGTAGATAGTATGATAAGTGCTTTAAACTTTAGGACTAGTTACCCCAAACAAAGACATAAGACTTTAAAAGCCTAATTAAACAAACCTACGACCAAGTCGCGAGTTAGGGTGTGGTAACCTTGGTGCGCATGTCTCAGGATTGGATCGGAAGAGCTTGGTACTTAAGCACACCCCCGTGACTCACCTCCTCTTTGCGGGATTCCTACCGGGTGCGTAGCTTCGGTTCACCCTAACCAAGAGGACTCGGTCATAGGCCAAACACAATAAATAATACCCCGACTTTGGAAATTACGAAAATACCTCAGAGGAAAAAGACGAAACTACCCACAGGATGAGTGAATAAGGATGAAAGATACTAGGAAATGGATGTGCTCTTTCTGTGTGTAAACTAGGATGGAGGACTTAAACCTTTGATTGATCGAAAGAATTTCTACTAAACTCTTTTCATAAAATTTCGTCATGATAACCAAAGTGAAACACGACTAATCCATAAAATTCTTAAGCGGATAAACGCAATCGTTAGAATGAGTTCAAGAGGTCGTGGGCGTCCACCGCGCGGCCGTGGAAGGGTAGGATGACCTTGTCTGAGCCGCAAGGTCCGGTCATGGGTCCGGAAATGAGGCGTCGGATGCCGTGGCGGCGGAAACCGAATTTCAAGATCAGACGGGTGGTGATGATGTCGTATCTCAAGCTGTATTACGGGTATTGGAACGAGTTGCTGAGGCTGGCGCGGGTGCAGGAGCCCGTAAATCTGTGGTTGAACGACTCCGGGCTAACGGAGCAGAAGTATTTAGGGAGTTTAGGAGTGGTACCCAAGACTGCAGAGTACTTGTTGGAAGCAACGGAAAGGATCATGGATGACATAGATTTTACAAGCGAGGAGAAATTAAAGGGTATAATTTCTTTTAGCCGGGATGAGTCATATCGGTGGTGGCTCATGTAAGTGGATGGAGCAGTGGCGAAAAACCTCACCTGGGAATTTTTCAAGGATGCCTATCAAAAGAAATATATCGGAACTAGCTATGTAGATGCACAGCGGAAGGCTTTCTTGAACCTGGCTCAAGGCAATAAGACAGTGGCGGAGTATGAGGCCGAATTCCTTCGGTTGAGTAGGTATGCTCGTGGTATTGTGGGTACCGAGCATGAACGCTGTGTTAGATTCGAGGATGGGCTGAGAGATGAGCTGAGGATGATGATAGCTCCACAACAGAACGAGTTTCTTTGTTCTTGTGGAGAAGTCTAAAGTTGCTGAGGGAGTAAGACAGTCCGTAAAGCGGAACCAAGAACGGAATTGGAATAAGAGAAGCTCGGAACCTTCAAGGTTCTTGGGTAATGAACAGAAGAGGACGAGGTTTGATGGGTCGGATCAAACTGCTAGGCCTGCTGCTGCCAATACCCAATGGCCGCCACAATGTGCTCGGTGTGGCAAGCCTCACAAGGGTGAGTGTTGGAGTGGTAATCGAGGGTGCTTTGAGTGTGGATCGTTCGATCACCGTGTAAGGGATTGTTCTCTGAAGTTAGCTAGGAATCAACCGCAGCAGTCGTCGAACCGTGCTCGGGTTAGAAATAAAGGACCACCACGGAGAGGGGTCGAGGTGCAGCTAGAGGTAATACAAATGGTAGCAGGCGTGGCCGAGGTGCTTTGAAGGTGCAGAGGCGAGGCAACCAAGGTTGGTTTATGCGGTTTGGTGTCGTGAGGAGGAAGATGTGCCGGACATAACAACGGGTAAGTTTCTTATTTCGAATACCTCAATTGTCTTGGTCATGGTTACGTTAGTTCATTCTTATGTTGCTAGTAAAGTGTATGGAACTTGGATTATGAACGTAGGGAATGTTTCTAGGAAGTATGATAGTTCTTTAAGGTCGAGTGCTTGTGACAATAGCGTAGTGTGATGAGTTAGGGATGCACGATTGACGACGATAAGTAATTTCGAGGACGAAATTATTTTAAGGGGGGTAGAATTGTAACACCCTAAATTAGGGGTTGTTGAGAATTTAATTATTTTAAATATTTTCCCATGTGTGTGCTTGAAGAGCTAAATTCTAGGATTTATTTGACATGATTATGGTCTAAAAATAACCCGAGCTAGGCTCACGACCAGTGTGATAAAAATTTATTTTTAAAGTGTGTACAAGGAAGGAGCTAGGTAACGATAGGGCTTAAATAAAATTTAAGGAAATTTGACACAAGGTTGTAATTGGCGTGTTGGCTTGATGACTTAAGGGCTTGCAAGGGAGGTCTTGGGTTCGAATCTTGGAAAGGGGAGAAGTTATTTTGTTTTTATTTTTGGGCGTTGAATGAAGGGGGCCAAAATTATGAAGGCCTTAAAAATAATTGGGGAAGGTTCGTAGCATGAAAGTCCAAAGTGAGTAAGAGTGGCTTGGGGCGCCACTTAAGAGTTTAGAAGTGGCGGTGTCTCGGGTTCGAGACACAAGGGACATAAGGAGCATTTTTATTTTGGGCTTTTTTGCGTTAAAAGAAAGAGGGCCGAGAAGAAGGTTTTATAATTAAATGTTGTGGGTAATTGACATGAAAGTCAAATTGGGAGAGTTGGTCAGGCGCTTTTGGAAAGCTGCTGCCGCTTGGGGTCATTGGTTCGAACCCGGTGAGCAAGACCTTGACTTTATTTTTTTTCCTCTCTTTCTTTGGCGTGACAAGGTGAGTTGGCTCGCACATGGTTCTTTGTTTAGCATCTAATTTGGAAGAGTTTGTTAGGCACATGGTTTCTTTTATTTATTATTTATTTGATAAGTGATAATCAAGGATAATATTATTATTATTTTGATAACAAGATAATAGTAGATAAAAGAAGATATTAGTGGATTATTGGGTTATTGTTTGGGATTAATTCAAATTATTTGAATTAAATCAAATTAGTGGCCTAGAGAAAAGCAAGGATTTGGCTAGAGTTTAAACTCTTTGGACGGCAAGCATAAGGGGGGGGGGGTGCCGAATTCCTTTATAAGCACCCATCTACCCTCTTGATTTTTTTAGCCATTTATGCAAATAGCCGAAATTCTCAACCCTTCCTTATTGGTTTTCTTTTTCCATTCTCTTAAAACCTTGGCCGAAACTCCTCCCATATTTTCTTCTCCATTCTTTTTATTTTTCACCCAAAGTCAAGCCTTGATTGATATTGAAACCAACCTTAGCCGAACCTACTCCTTAGCCATAGCCGAATTTTCTTCTTCATACTTTGTGAAGTCTTGGCCGAATATTGAAGCAAGGGTGCGGGATCTCGAGGTATACGATTCAAGTTCCATTCTCTGTCAAGTAATTTTGGTAAGGATCTATGAATTTAGTTAATATTCGTTCAAGCCAAGGCTACTAATCTAAGGTTGCTGATTATTAGGAAGCGTAAACGCTTGGAGTGTGGTGGTAATTATTTAAAGACACTCGGGTAAGGACTCGGGTTCAAAAAGAGAACCCTTTTAAATACTTGGTTTGGCCGAATAGGCCATGGTACTAACCCATGTATTTGGCCGAATAGGCCTAAGTCCCTAACCATGCTTTTTGGTCGATTATAGGACAAGAGATCTAGCGACGTAGATCGGATCTTCGGGATCTAGGAATTCCAGTAGAAGCAGGTGTGTAAGATCTCTATACACACTTTATTAATTTACATGCTGTTATTATTTGCCTTAGATCTTTTGGTTGTGGTTAGTTTGTGGGCTTAAACATGGATTCCGGGTAAGTCCCCTAATTTGTGATTTTTGATATATGATTTGCATGCCATCACATGATGATTAAATGCCACGGTATGATTTATGAAAATTGTTATAAAAGCATGTGATGGTCGGATTGATGAGAGGAGGGGGAAGAATTATGGACTTTCGTCAGTGGTTTTGACCACAAGATGGGTTGGCCCCATCAGATTATTGTGACCTATGGTCATCAGTGGTTTTGACCATAACGATTGATTATTTGCGACTAAGTCCCAGTGGTTTGGTACCACCAGTGGTTTTGACCACATTTGATATATTGTGACCTATGGTCATCAGTGGTTTTGACCACACGATGGGTTGGCCCCATCATTTAAATTGTGACTTTAAGTCATCAGTGGTTTTGACCACACGGGGTAGAAAAGGAGTATGGATGGTTAGGTTGGGTTGCATGTGCATGTTTATTAATGACTTGTGTATGAGTTATCTTACTGGGTGGGGGATTACACACTGAGTCTTGGTGACTCACCCCTTTCCCTTAACATTTTGCAGATGAGTAGATCGCGGAGATGGAGCCGGATGGACTCGAGGTGGCCATGCAGTGGACATTTTAATAGATGAACTTGGATTTTGTTTCATCTTATTTTTATGGTTGGTTTTGTTTTAATTGAGTTGTAATAAGGCCTCCTAGAATTATTTTACTATTGTTACATACTTTGAATATTTGTTTAAACTATTTAATTATGTTAATAATGAGTTCACATGTTTTTCCAAATCAAACGAAAAATGTTTTAAAGTACCGTCGGGTACATTTGAAAACTATAAACAACTCGACTTAATAAATATTTTTAAACAACACTAAGTATGGATTTTATACACCTCAAATGTTTCAAACAAAATAACCATCTTTTACCAAAAAGATAATTCGACTTAAAAGGATTTTCAAGGATGTATTCTCTGTAGCACACCAAATTCGGTCGTAGCGTTTGGGCCGGGTTTGGGGTGTTACATAACCTGTACGAACAAGGATAGAATAATTTTAAGGAAAGGACACATGTACTGTGGGGAAGGACATAAAAGGTGTACATGAGAAGAAAAAGGGGTCTCTTTTAGGTATTGGCTCTCCATCATCATCTTCATCATCCGACCTTGGAGCTTGCAGCAATGACAGCTTAAACCTCTCACGGTTGAGCCAACGTGAAAACCAAATGCAGACTAGCTCTTGATGAGGAGACCTAAGTGCTATTTCTTTTTAGGTATTCACTAACTATTTCTTTTTCTTTGTTGCTATTTCTTTAACTTCATTTTAGGTGTTTTATAACCCGAAGAAATTCAGACTTTCTTGTCGCCTTTGATCCAAAAATTGAAAGGACTGTTCGAAATAGACTTCGAGAACAAAGGAATATGGCTCTACCAGGGAACAATGCAGCCATACCTCCGCTGTAACAGCAAAATGTTAATAACCCATTGTCGTCGCAAGATACTCACATACAAAATAAGACTACGATATTTTGTAGTACCTGTTTTGGATGATTTGCAACCAGAAGTTGTTAGGCCAACAATCCAAGCTGGGAATTTCTAACTCAAGCCAGTAATGTTTCAAATGTTGAATTCTAATGGACAATATTCTAGATTGCCAGATGAAGATGCGAGAGAACATCTTAAATCCTTTTTATTGATTTGTGCTTCCTTTAGTCAACAAAGCGTTTCTGATGATGCCTTAAATATGCAATTATTTCCTTATTCCTTACTGGGAAGAGCACGTACTTGGTGTTTTGGACTACCTGCCAGATCAATTACTTCTTTGGATACACTAGCAACATAGTTTGTTTTGTGATTTAACCCACCGACAATGGATGCTCGTCTTTGAAATGATATTACTGCTTATCATCAGCTGGATGATGAAAATCTTCACACCACATGGGAACGTTATAAAACTTTACTCCGACGTTGTCCCATGCACGACATTCAACTAGAAACATAAATTGAGATTTTTTTATAATGGGCTGAATTCACATACAAGAAATCTTGTTGACGCATCAGCCAATGGACCTCTGCTGGATTGTACTTATAATGATGCTGTGAGAATTCTTGAGGGAATTCCTCATAATGATTGTCAATACCTTGACTTTAGAGCTACACAAGCAAAAACTACTCCAGAAGTTATTGAATTGGATGCAATAATCACACTAAGTGCTCAAGTTTCTTCTCTCACAAACATGATTAAAAATATGCAAGGGACGAGTGGTGTTGCCCCTATACAAGTCGCTCAGTAAGTTGATGTTCCTACCTTTTGTTGTGAGATTTGCAGTGACAACCACAACTATGAAGATTCTCCACAACATGCAGAGAATGCTTGTTTTATTAGTAAAATCTGCAATAATTCTTATGGAAATTCTTACAACAACTCTGAACGCAACCAACTGATTTTGGGAACTCAGAATGCTGGACAAAATGTTGCGACATTCATATATGGGAATACATCTACTTAGGGAAATTATAATCCCAGACAAGGAAACTACAGTCAATAGCAGTAGAACTACAATAAGCACACTCAGATGCATCCAAAACAAGGCCAAACACATCCACACCAAAATCCAATGCAACCACAAAACTCTTTGATACCAAATCAACATGTTCAAGGACATCGACAGCAACCGTACACTCAAGCTTCTACTCCTGACCTATTAGCAACTCTTGAGGCGTTAATGCGAGAGCATATTACTCACACAGAAGCTATCATCCAGGGAATTCATCTTCCATTCAAGCATTAGAGGCATAGTTAGGACAACTTGCTTTAAATCTAAATACTCAACCACCAGGTTCATTACCTTGTGACTGGAAACACGAAAATACACACACTTTTTCATGCCCTTTTTAACTCAAATTCATGCAGTTTCGATAAAATTTTTGTCAAAAAATATTTAATTATTATAAAATAATTAAATTGTACTTAAATTATTAGCATATTGAATTATACTTAATTTTATAATAAATTTTGATCATTTTCGATAGATTCGCACAAAGGGCGAAAAACGGCTCGGCAAACACTTCTAGAAGCACAAAATTGAGAAGCAATTTTGAAGCATCAAGGCGAATTAAATTTTCAACCTAAGACGGTCCAAATTATGTATATTAATTAATAATATAATTAATTTTAATTTTAATCCAATTTAATTTGGGTTAAATAAATTATTGTTAATTAACTATGAAAAGGGGCCCAGTTGAGCTAAACCGAGAAAATCGATCCAACCAAGCACTGGGTAGCCAAAAATCGTCCCACATGCTGACCCAATTAGCTTGTTTGGCTAATTATTTGGCTTGAAAAATGGTCCTTGAAGACTCCTTCAATTTGCATTCAAACCCCTCTACTATTCATGCCTTTCAAGATTTGCCCCTACCTAAAAATAGCATGTTTGAAATCTTCAAACATGCCACATGTGTGGTCAACCATGGGGTGAGTCTTTGGCTTCTGATTTTGGATATTTTTAGCAACCTTCTCAACCTATAAATACCCCCTTGGCTGCTCACTTCAAACACATCTCAACCTTTCTCATCTCTTCACTTTTCTCTCATTTTTCTCTCTTCATTACCTTCCATTGTTCTTCATTTTCTTCCCCTATTCCCTTGCCAATTTCACCTCTTGAAAAAGAGTCAATCAACCACAATTTGGAGCAGCATTTAAGTGTTTGTAGAAGCCTCTGTTCAATTAGAACAAGAAGAAAAGGAGGAGTGGAGCAAACTAGTCAAGCCACGGAGAAAACACCAAATTTGATTCTTGCTCCCTATCCTTTTAATTTTGTTGTTGTTATGATAAACATGTCTATGAATATTTGTGATGCTGATATGTTTCATTTAATTAATATGTCTTAAATGTAATTCGTGTTAGGTTGATTGCATTTCGTCTACTTGAGTTATTAAAATTGTGTTTGTGTTGTTATAGGCCTCAGTAAGATGTTTGATTAAGTAAAACCATGACTAAGTTATTCTTGCATTATAATTGTAAGGTAACTAATGAATTCATTATTTAAACGGATTGAAGTTGAAATTAATTGACACGATACATTAGCCTTGCATAACTTGCAAGATTATTGTGATTAAATTGTTTCAAGATTATGTGCTGATGTAACACCCCAAACCCGGCCCAGACGTTATGACCGGATCTAGCGTGTCACATCAAAGTGATATTTGAAAACTATGCTTTCATCAAAAACCCTTCTTACAATTTAAAACTTTCAACCATTTAAAACCTCAGATTTTGTTGCTTACTTATTATAACACGATTTACTCAAAGACATTCTCTCGTAGAATATTATTATTTTTAAAGCCTTGTTTGTTGCAAAAGTTTAATTCAAAACAGTTGCGAATACGTGATTTTTTGAAAACAGTAGTTATTGTTTTAAAATCCCATGTTTAATAGACTATGAGGTTGAAATTTTAAAGAAGCACCATATAAAAGTTAAAAATCCCAAATGGCCTTATTACAAAATTATTAACCCAATAAATTAATCTAAAATAAAATAAAGTTGCTAGGTTTAACTTTAAAGCCAATCGGACGTGTGGCCACCTCCGAGTCCCTCGCAGCTCCAAATCCTCTAAGGCTGGGGATTACCAGCACAGTTAAAGTAAACGGTGAGTTGCGAGAACTCAGTGTGTAATCCCCTATTACGGTCACTGATGCGGGCCCGAGCCCATACTGGTATCGATGCGGGCCTAAGCCCTATTTGGTAACAGTCTGGGCCTAAGCCCTAAATCATATCAATTCAAACGGACATGTAACCCAACCCTTAAGAAGCCAACTCACCACCCGTACCAACCATCTCTCCATGTGGGGACCAAGTCGACCCACCCAGCCAACACACCGCCCGTACCAACCAGCTCTCCATGTGGGGACCATGTCGCCCACCCAGCCAACTCTCCAATAATGCAGCCTAGCTGCTAAGAACGATATACGTGGCTGAGCCACTAGGATCAGAATACGTGGCGATGCCACTATAACGATACTTCCTCCAAATCAGAAAAACCCACCCCAATGTAGTATGTCATGTCATAACTAATCCATGTATGCAGTGCATCCCAATCATAATCAATCATACAATTAATACACATACCACACTGATACTACCACTAAGGGTACGACGGTCATTTAGACGATTAGGGGTAAAGCAGTCATTTCACCCCTTTAGGGCATCTCGGTAAACTTACCCATCGAGGGTATTTCGGTAACTTTACCCATAGAGGGTATTTCTGTAATTTTACTCATCGAGGGTATTTTGGTAATTTTACCCATAGAGAGTATTTCGGTAACTTTACTCCTATACCGACCTTTCCAGAGGCCTACAGTCGCCTCGAGCGACATGAATGCTCTTTTGATCGAAACGATGCAAGTGGGCCAAAGCCCAATTTTTGGCCCAAGTGGGCCTACACACTCATGTGCCCAATTCAGCCCATTTTTTACTACGATTCTGCGAATCTCGCAGCCACATCTATTATTCGGCACTTAACATGCATTTTGCCCCTGTAGGCCCGTTAGCCCATTCGGCCCACTTAGCCGACTTTGGCTCAACAAGGCCCATTACAGCCTCAGTCCCACGAGAGAGTTCGTGACACTCCCTACAGTCTATCGCCAACACTTGTGGCTCGGTTTATCTCAACGAGCACCCGTACGCTCGAGTGATCTCAGATGTCGATATTCTGGCTTTTTGATATTTTGGCTTTTAGCCGATTCCCAGAACACCGCATTAACAGAACAAACAGGGGTGTGAGATTACACACCTGTTATGAGTTATGGCTTGAGTCACTTTTCGAGCCACCTATGATAACAATTGAACCATTAGTTAGTCTCAACCTTTGGTAACCCAAAAACTGAAATACTTTACTTAACTAGCTTTTCTTACCACGTGACACGATCTCCCATAGCGCAACGGTAATCGGCCCTAATCCACGGCTAAAGAAAACGAGTCCCTAGCATTAATCGATGAAAAGAGCATGTTAGAAACGCTACTCTAAGGCAACTCGAGAAGCAGCCTTTCGGCCCAAAGAACCCAAATCAAGCATGAGAGAAAAATAGGAACCCTACTTTCGATTATAGACACACTTACCAACCAATAGCAGAGGTTTGGAAACTGAAAGAACGAAGAACAGTATATTCTTAGGCCCTACTAGATTTGACCTAGACACAAAGGAGTCAAGGTTAAGTGTTTTGGCTTTAGCTATGCAAAGAGAGAGGAAAAATAAGAGGAAAGGAAAGTGTTACATTCGGTAAAAGAAGAACCGAAGGAGGAAAGGGATTTGGCCGCAAAGTAAAAATGAAAAGAAAAAGAGAAAGTAAAAGAGGGGAGGACTACCAATTTGGCAAGTAGCAAAAGAAAAGGAAAGAAGGAAGACTAGAACCACAGAGCGAGAAGAAGAAGAGAAACTGAGAATTCGTCAAAGGTGAAATGAGAAGGAAAAGACTCGAAATGCTAGAGAAAATACCAAAATGCAAATACCCCTTGAAAGAAACTAGAGAAAATTTGGCACTCTCACCCTAACACAACCCGAAAATGCACTCCCCACATGGCAACCCTTGGTTGAAATCTCCCACTTAGCTACACTCCCAAATTCGGCCAACTCTCCCACACCCATCACTTCCTTGATTCACTCCACTATTTTCTCCTCGGATCACTCCTAGCCTCCCATTCAAACTTGTTGACCAAGTCTTCAACCTCCTCTATAGAGTTTGATCCAAACTCTACCTCTTGCTCCATCAAATCATAAAATAAATGTCCCTTTTTATTAGTCATGGGATTCGAACCCCCTCCCTCCTTTCCTTCCTAATGACGCCACAGCCATTTTGCCACCAGCTTACTTGTGACACTTAAATCCACACATATATACTTAAGTCCTAATGCAAACAACCCTCTCCCCTTAAGGGCCAAAAACTAAAATTTTTCTAAAGCTCAGAGTCGAACCTAGGCCTCCTTAGGACCCCCAAACACACTCAAACAGCTAGCCGTTCGAGCACAACATGAATTTTAAGCAAAATTACAACCCCTAATTTTTGGGACGTTACAACTCTACCCCCTTAAAGAAATTTCGGCCTCAAAATTTACCTGATCAGAAGAGGTGAGGGTATTGCTGTCGCATTGCCTCCTCCGGCTCCCACGTGGTTTCCTCTGAACCGTGATTACGCCAAAGCACCTTGACTAACGGGACAGATTTCCTTCTTAATACTTTAACATCACGATCCAGTATTTGCACTGGTTCTTCCTCAAAAGTCAGATCAGGTCTTACCTCGATCTCCTCCACTGGCACTATATGAGAAGGATCAGAACGGTATCGCCTCAGCATAGAAACGTGGAACACATTATGTATACGGTCTAACTCAGGAGACATCTCCAGCTGATAGGCAACCGGTCCCACACGTTTTAATATCTGGTAAGGTCCGATGAATCTAGGGCTCAGCTTGCCTTTTCGCCCAAACCTCAGAATCTCTCGGTATACAGACTCTCCCACGGAAGCATAATACTCCTTCACTATTCAACCCAAAATCCACAGTCTCTCCCTTCTTCACCAGTTGGAAACGAGGAACCAACGATTCATCCAGCAACTGCTTCTCTTTAATTTGACCAATCCAAGTCGGTTTTACTTAAAGTTTAGCTAACAGACTACCATCCTCAAACAGGCTGAGACGAGCAAACATTGCTCTTAGATCAGATACAACCTTACGGCTCAATGCATCCGCTACCACGTTAGCTTTTCCCGGATGATGCTCAATCAAGTAATCATAATCCTTAAGCAACTCTATCCATCTTCGTTGCCTAGGATTCAACTCCTTCTGAGTAAGGAGGTACTTGAGACTTTTATGGTTGGTATAGATGATCGACTTCTCCCCGTACAAGTAATGTCTCCAAATCTTTAGTGCAAACACCACCACAGCTAGTTCCAAGTCATGAGTAGGGTAATTCACCTCGTGCGGCCTAAGCTGACGAGACGCATAAGCCACCACCTTACCCTCCTACATCAGCACACAACCCAAACCCGTGTGCGACGCATCACAGTAGACAATGAATTCCTTTCCAGCCTCTGGCTGTATTAATACCGGGGCTTTAGTCAGAATCTTCTTCAATTTCTCAAAACTCTCCTACTGTTTATCAGTCCAAACAAACGGTACTCCTTTACGCAGTAACTTAGTTAGGGGTGTAGCAATCAGTGAAAACCCCTCAATGAACCGTCTGTAATACCCGGCCAGACCCAGAAAACTTCAAATCTCGAAGATACCGACTTGGTGGCTTCGATCCTATCTGGCCTCGACTTTACGAGGATCAACCCTAATCCCCTCAGCAAACACGACATGTCCCAAAAATGTCACCTCTCGCAGCTAAAACTCGCACTTACTGAATTTGGCATAAAGCTGCTTTTCTCTCAGTATTTGTAGGACAATTCGAAGATGTGAATCATGCTCCTCCTTGGTTCTTGAATACACCAGAATATCATCTATAAACACCACCACGAACTGGTCTAAGTAGGTTTGGAAGACCCGGTTCATCATATCCATAAAAGCTACTGGTGCATTCGTTAGCCCAAACGGCATGACCAAAAACTCGTAATGTCCATAACGAGTCTGGAATGCAGTCTTGTACACATCTGCCTCCTTAACCCTTAGCTGATGATACCCCGATCTGAGGTCTATCTTGGATAAGACCGCAGCTCCTCGCAGCTGATCAAACAGATCATCTATTCTTGGTAAAGGGTACTTGTTCTTAATCGTCAGTTTATTCAATTGACGATAATCAATACACATGTGCATTGACCCATCCTTCTTCTTCACGAACAATAATGGTGCTCCCCAAGGAGACACACTCGGTCGGATGAATCCTCGGTCCAGTAGCTCTTGGATTTGAGCCTTTAATTCCACCAGCTTCTTCGGCACCATCCTGTAAGGGGCGATAGACACCGGAGCCGTTCTCGGTAGGAGCTCAATGCCGAATTCGACCTCACGACTTGGAGGCAACCCCGGAAGCTCTTCAGGAAATACATCCAGAAACTCCTTTACTGTCTTGACATCCATAACAGACAAACCCTTAACATCAGATGTGCTGACATAAGCTAGGAACGCCTTACAACCTTTGCGAACCAGCTTCTCGGCCCTTAATGCTGAGATTACATTAGATAAATAATCCCTTCGCTCCCCTATCACGACCACCTCCTCAACCTCTGAAGACTTCAATACCATACGCTTAGTGGCGCAATCCAGATTCGCACGGTGTTTCACTAACCAATCCATGCCCAAAATGAGATCGAACTTGCCAAACGGTAGTTCCATCAAATCCGCCGGAAAGACAACCCCTTGGACCTCTAGGGGCATATCTTTAAACAGTTTATTCACTTTAACCGACTTTCCCAGTGGACTAATCACCGACATTTCCCTATCAGTAATTTCGAACTGTATGCCCAATGTTCCAGACATAGTACATGCAACATACAAGTGCGTAGACCTAATATCAATTAAAGCGGTATATGGTACATTATAAATGAGGAACGTACTAGTTATGATGTCAGGAGCGTCGCCATTCTCTCGGCACCGAGCAACATAAACCAACGCTGGCTATCTCACCTCTGTGTTACCAACACCTCTGCCCGGTGCTTCACGACCTCATCCTAACCCATTTCCCCCTCTGGGTGGACCACAGCCTCTCGGTGGCTGTTGACCACCTCTCCTGGCGCACATATAGCCGACACGCATCTTGCATCTGAACGGGCCCCCGAGGACAATATCTAAACTGATGATCCTTGGATCCACATCTGAAGCACCGCCCAGTTCTTTTCCAGCACTCTCCCAAATGAGGTCTCCCACACTCAACCAAAGGCTGTGGTCAACCAGCAACAACCGGAAACCCAGCTCGGGCTGGCCCATCAAACCTAGGCCTCTTTTTAGGCCCACTAGAAAAACTTGAGGGCCAAAAATCCCTCTTATTTCTGCCCCTCTCATTCTCACGCTTTTGACGCTCAGAGCGTTTCACATCCTCAGCAACCTTTGCCTTCTCAATCAGGGCAGCAAAGTCTCTTTCCCTCTGCGGGGCTATTAGTACCCGTAACTCATCTCGGAGACCATCCTCGAACCGCATGTAGCTCTCATACTCAGTCGCGACTATGCCCCGAGCATACTAGCTCAACAGCAGAAATTCATCCTCATACTCTGCTATAGACTTATTTCCCTGAACCAAACTCAGAAATTCCTTCCTCCGGGCATCCACATAACTTGCCCCAACATATTTTCCATGGAAGGCCGTCTTAAAGAAGTCCCATGTCAAACGGTCGGCCTGAGTGCCTTCTCTCACGGTAAGCCACCGTTGATATGCCTCATCTCGCAGTAAAGACACTGCTCCCTTCAGTTTTTGCTCCACCATACAATCGAGATCATCCATTATTCGCTCGACAGCCTCCAACCAATATTCTGCTACATTCAGAGCTACACCAGAAATGCCCCTGAAATTTTTTGCCCCATTCGACCGGAGTCGTTCAGAGTTTGACCCTCAGCCCACTGACCCAGTACTTGCTCCAGCAACCCTTTCCAGAACTCGTAACATTGCTTGGGACAGGGCATCATCCCCACCGGCTCGGTCATGAGACCCCATCTCAGTCATTAGTGAGGTTAGTGCTTCCCTGTCAGGCATGTGTCCTGATGCTGACGATCCAGCCCTAGCACCTCAGCCTCTACCACGACCACGCGTACCCCTTCCGCGACCTCTTGAGCTCATATCGATATAGCGTATTTATCTGATTTAAGAGTTTTATGAATCAGCTTATAGTTTTCATAATCATTAACAAATATTTTATGAAAAACAGTAATTAGAGTTATTTTCGCAGATCGAGTTTACTAAAATTTTTCAGTCTCCTATAGTCTTAGTTTCCCTAATTAAGGGGTTTCAGTGTACTACTACTATCCCTAACAGTTTCTTAGTAAAGTCATTTCAGTATATAACAGGGTACAGTGTCAGAGAACTTACAGATTTGGTGCCAGAGACTCGGTGTACCACACTTTCAATAATAACATTACTTTCCAAACCAAAATTTAAACAGATCAGAAAACTTTCAAAACCCATTCCACAGTCGAGTTTTGAAATCGGGCTCTGATACCATTAAATGTAACACCCCAAACCCGGCCCAGATGTTATGATCGGATCTAGCGTGTCACATCAAAGTGATGTTTAAAAACTATGCTTTCATCGAAAACCCTTCTTACAATTTAAAACTTTCTACCATTTAAAACCTCAGATTTCGTTGCTTACTTATTAAAACACGATTTACTCAAAGACATTCCCTCGCAGAATATTATTATTTTTAAAGCCTTGTTTGTTGCGGAAGTTTAATTCAAAGCGATTTATGAATACGTGATTTTTGAAAATGATAGTTATTGTTTTAAAATCCCATGTTTAATAGACTATGAGGTTGAAATTTTAAAGAAGCACCATATAAAAGTTAAAAATCCCAAATGGCCTTATTACAAATTTATTAACCCAATAAATTAATCTAAAATAAAATAAAGTTGCTAGGTTTAACTTTAAAGCCAATCGGATGTGTGGCCACCTCCGAGTCCCTCGCAGCTCCAAATCCTCTAAGGCTGGGGATTACCTGCACAGTTAAGAAAAGGGTGAGTTGCGAGAACTCAGTGTGAAATCCCCCATTACAGTCACAATCTGGGCTCTAGCCCATACGGTATCAGTCTGGGCCTAAGCCCTATTTGGTAACTGACTGGGCCTAAGCCCTATATCATATCAATGCAAACGGACATGTAACCCAACCCTTAAAAGCCAACTCACCACCTGTACCAACCATCTCTCCATGTGGGGACCAAGTCGACCCACCCAGCCAACACATCGCCCTTACCAATCAGATCTCCATGTGGGGACCATGTCGACCCACCCAGCCAACTCTCCAATAATGCAGCCTAGTTGCTAACAACGTTATATGTGGCTGAGCCACTAGGATCAGAATACGTGGCGATGCCACTATAACGGTACTTCCTCCAAATTAGAAACACCCACCCAAATGCAGTATGTCATGTCATAACTAATCCATGTATGCAGTGCATCCCAATCATAATCAATCATACAATTAATACACATACCACACTGATACTACCACTAAAGGTACGACGGTCATTTAGACGGTTAGGGGTAAAGCGGTCATTTCACCCCCTAAGGGCATCTCGATAATCTTACCCATCGAGGGTATTTCGGTAACTTTACCTGTAGAGGGTATTTCGGTAATTTTACCCATCGAGGGTATTTCGGTAATTTTACCCATAGAGGGTATTTTGGTAACTTTACTCCTATAATGGCCTTTTTAGAGCCCTACAGTCGCCTCGAGTGACACTGATGCTCTTTTTGATCGAAACGCTGCAAGTGGGCCAAAACCCAATTTTCAGCCCAAGTGGGCCCACACACTCGTGTGGCCCATTTAGCCCATTTTCAGCTACGATTCTGCGAATCTCGCAGCTACATCTATTATTCGGCACTTACCATGGATTTCACCTCTGTGGACCCGTTAGCCCATTGGGTACACTTCGGCTCAACAAGGCCCATTACAGCCTCAGTCCCACGAGAGAGTTCGTGACACTCCCAACAGTCTATCGCCAACACTTGTGGCTCGGTTTATCTCTACGAGTGCCCGCACGCTCAAGTGATCTCAAATGTTGATATTCTGGCTTTTCAGTATTTCGGCTTTTAGCTGATTCCCAGAACATCGCATTAACATAACAAACTGGGGTGTGAGGTTACACACCTGTTATGAGTTATGGCTTGAGACACTTTTCGAGGCACCTATGATAACAATTGAACCATTAGTTAGTCTCAACATTTGGTAACCCAAAAATTGAAATACTTTACTTAACTAGCTTTTCTTACCACGTGACACGATCTCCCATAGCACAACAATAATCGGCCATAATCCGCAGCTAAAGAAAACGAGTCCCTAGCATTAATCAATGAAAAGAGCATGATAGAAATGCTACTCTAAGGCAACTCGAGAAGTAGCCTTTCGGCCCAAAGAACCCAAATCGAGCATGAGAGAAAAATAGCAACCCTACTTTCGGTTATAGACACACTTACAAACCAACAGTAGAGGTTCAGAAACTGAAAGAACGAAGAGGAGTATATGCTTAGGCCCTACTAGATTCGGCCTAGACACAAAGGAGTCAAGGTTAAATGTTTCGGCTTTAGCTATACAAAGAGATAGGAAAAATAAGAGGAAAAGAAAATGTTACATTCAGCCAAAGAAGAACCGAAGGAGGAAAGGGATTTGGCCGCAAAGTATAAATGAAAAGAAAAAGAGGAAGTAAAAGAGGGGAGGCCTACCAATTCGGCAAGTAGCAAAAGTGAAAGAAAGAAGGAAGACTAGAACCACAGAGCGAGAAGAAGAAGAGAAACTGAGAATCTGGCAAAGGTGAAATAAGAAGGAAAAGACCCAAAATGCTAGAGAAAATACCAAAATGCAAATACCCCTTGAAAGAAATCAGAGAAAATTCGGCACTCTCACCCAAACATAACCCGAAAATACACTCCCCATATGGAAACCCTTGGCCAAAATCTCCCACTTAGCCACACTTCTAAATTCGGCCAACTCTCCCACAACCATCACTTCCTTGATTCACTCCACTATTTTCTCCTCGGATCACTCTTAGCCTCCCATTCAAACTTGTTGACCAAGTCTTCAACCTCATCTGTAGAGTTTGATCCAAACTCTACCTCTTGCTCCATCAAATCATAAAATAAATGTCCCCTTTTGTTAGCCATGGTATTCCAACCCCCTCCCTCTTTGCCTTCCTAATGACGCCATAGCCATCTTTCTACCACCTCACTTGTGACACTTAAACACACACAGATATACTTAAGTCCTACTGCAAACAGCCCTCTCCCCTTAAGGGCCAAAACTAAATTTTTTAGCATGTATGTGCATTAACACATTTGCTTATTAAAATTTGTTTAATCGGTTGAATTGACATAGAGATATAGTCAAGAGATAAATGGATTTTGTTAGGTAAGTATGTAATAGCCCATTTTTAGTCAAATCAGAACAGTAGTTTTGGACCACAATTTCAAAGTCAAATATTTATTTTATTATTATTTTAATGTTTACAGTATGATATTATGATTGTGTGAAAATCTCGTTGAGAAATTTTATTATTTGAGTGGTCAATTTGATAAAAATGACTAAATCGCGTAAGGTGTAAAAGTGGAGTTTTATTAGTTAAAGGTATCTAATAGCTATGGATTATTAAAGTAGAGGTCCTTATGTTGTAATTTGACCATTAATGAGATAGTTGATGATAGTGGCATCGTAATGTTGTAAATTGAATTATTTTTGAAGGTTGATTATGGTATTTAGAAATTAAAGTTAAAATAAGTAAAATAAAACAAAAACTTCATCCATTATCATCTTCATTAATCGAAATTGAAGAAGAAGAATAAGACATTAGGGTTCGTCATTCGGCCAAGTTAAATCCTTGCAATTAGGTATGATTTTTGTCATGTTTTTAATGATTTCTACGTTTTTTAGATTAGTCTAGCTAGCCAAGGACTATTTTGCAAAACTGTTAAAGATTTAGGATGTTTCCATTAATGAATAAGCATGTATTTTAATTATTGATGATAGATTATGAATGTTTGATGATAGTTATACAAGTTTTGTTAAGTGATTTTTAGTAAAATGCTCAATTAGGGATTAAATTGAGAAATGTTGAAAATTCGTGGTCAAAATGTGAAATAAATGAAAATTATAGTCTGATATGAGTACTAGGAAAATTCGGCTAGCATGGGTTTGTAGTAAATTGCATGAAATTGTGATTTTATGAAATAAGGACTAAATTTTAAAAATGTGAAACATTAGGGGCAAATGTGTAAAAGTGCCTTAATGTGAATTTTGGACTAAATTGAATAGAGAGATAATTAAATAAGTTGATTTTGATTACATATTGATCAAGAAAAGTGAAATTTTGATCTAGATCGGGGGAAAAACAAAGTACTCGACTAATCGGCCTATTTCGTCGTTTTAGCGTCCGAGGTAATTTCGTATGTAATAAGTTTTGTTATAAATGTATTTTAAAATGCTTTGATATTGCATAAATTGTGAATACAAAACTATGGACATGTTCGACAACGATTGGACGATGATTCGGCATTGGAAATCCCGGTTGAACCTTAGGAATAGATTAGGATACAAATGACATGTCATTAGGGGTTATTGTGATTATGTGATCCAGGTGATGGTCCTGTACGTCCTACCGGTGGCTGAGTATACCAGCATGTGTTGCGATTACTTGACAGCTTGTGTGAGCAGCATTGTGTAACTACGTCTTGACTGACAGCTTGTGTGAGCAGGCCCGTTGATAGCTCGAGAGTGAGCATATATGTGATATGAGATTGAGATGGCATTGGCTATGTATGTGGCACTTTGGTACGAGTTTCCTGAGTATCCGATGGTATTCCGAATGGTTCAACGGGTAAATGAAAGATGTGGTTGAATATGAGATTGATACAAGATGGTACAGGTATGTACATGAACAGTATAAGTTTTAAATTGAAGAAACTTGTGAAAGACACGTTTAATCTTATGATTGAATATGTGAAAGGTTTGTTAGTTAATATGAGTTACATGTTGATATAATCAATTTGTTGAATTTTGCATTTGTGAATAGATTGAGTTTATTTCATACGAGCTTACTAAGCTATAAAGCTTACTTTGTTTATTTTACCGTGTTTTATAGTGATTTCAAAGCTAGCTCGGATTCGGGGACCGTCGGAGACTTCGTCACACTATCCTACTATCACTTTGGTACTTTTGAATTTATGTTTTGGGTTATATGGCATGTATAGGATTAAGGTTATTTTGGTTATGAGTTGATAATGATTTTGGTCATTTGTAATGGCTTGTAAATGTTAATTGTTTAGTTTTGTATATTGCCATAGGAGTTGGCTTATTTGGTATGTTTGAATCATGTATATATATGTGTACATGGCTTATATTATGAAGCTTGTGGATATAGATATGGTGGATGCTAAATGGCTGAAATTAGAGAACATATATATTTGTGAAATTGAGCACATTGATGCATATTTGGAAGTGTATAATTAGTTGAATTGTATTTGTGATTTTGGTATAAATGGAATGGTCTATTTTATGACTTGTGTGTATTGAGAAAGGTGGTATAGAATATGCATGAATTAGGCTTGAATTGGTTGGTTTAAATGCCAAATTATGCTATGTTTTGGTGCCAATTGGGTTGATGTAGGTGTGCACAAGTTTGGGTGGCAAAATGGCTTGGTAAATAGCCTATTTTTGTCCACACGGGCAGAGACACGGACGTGTGTCTCAGCCGTGTGTGACATACGGTCATGTACATGGTCGTGTGTCCCCTAGTGTTGAATTAGAAACCAAGTCAGTATGCTTTACACGGACTCACACACGGGCGTGTGACTTGGCTGTGTGGCATAAGTCAGTATACCCTACAGGTTTGGCACGGCCTAGCACACGGCCTGGTACACGGGCATGTATGGTCATTTGTAGGGCACACGGGCTAGTCACACAGGCGTGTGTTTTGGCCGTGTGACCCAAGTTAGAGAGTTACATGGGATCAGACATGGGCTGAGACATGGCCATGTGCTTCTATTTCGAATGTCCACACAGCCTGTGACACGGGCATGTGTCCCCTGTTTTTGGAAAAAAAATTTAAGTGTTTCAAAAGTTTCTAAAGTTATCGGTTTAGTCCCGAACCACCCCGAATGCATGTTTTGGGCCTCGTAGGCTCGTATTAGGGACTATATGAATGTTGTTGATTGATGATTATATGAAATTTGAAAATGTATGTGAAATGTATGTGTAATTGTATAATATGTTCAGTAATGCTCTGTAACCCTATTCAGTGTTAAATACGGGTGAGGGGTGTTACATTTATTGGTATCAGAGCTACGGCTTAGTCGATTCTAGGACTAACGTAGCGTATGTGAGAGTCTAGCTATACATGCCATATATAACCTGTGATAGTGTGATGACTCCTGACAATTTAAAATGTTTTTCGTATAGTAAATGGATCCCAATCGAGTTGTAGTTGATGATGTAGAAAGTAATGCGCCTGCCTCCATTCATGGAGTAGCGCAATCTGAGTCTAGAACCGTATCGGGTAGCCAGGGAGGAGAGGCTAAAGAAGCTTTCTTCCAGATGATAAACGAGTGGTTCACGGAGTTTGTTCTGACAAATCTGGTTGCTCAACAACCTCCACCCCCACCTAATCCCCAACCGGTTCCCGTAGTTCCTCAAGGTGTGGAATTTCTACGACTAAATAAACTGCCAGTTGATAAGATTCAAAAACACTGAGCTAAAGAGTTTAGAGCTAATGTTGACGACGATCTTGAGAGAGTCGAGTTTTGGCTTGAAAACACTATCAGAGTATTTGATGAACTTTCTTGCACACCAGCAGAGTGTTTAAAATGTGCCGTATAACTTTTGAGGAACACTATGTATCAGTGGTGGAATACTTTGGTGTCTGTGGTACCGAGAGAAAGAGTTACCTGAGAATTCTTTCAAGCTGAGTTTAGAAAGAAATACATCAGTCAACAGTTTATCAATCAGAAATGAAAAGAGTTTCCAGAGTTGAAACAGGGTCGTATGTCTGTAGCTGAGTACGAGCGAAACTCAGTACCGAAGCAATTATGTGTAAAAGATTCGAAGATGGGTTAAATGAGGATATCAAATTGCTGGTCGAGATTCTAGAGTTGAAAGAATTCATTGTGTTTGTTGACAGAGCCTGTAAAGCCAAAGAACTTGGCTAAGAAAAAAGAATGGTGGATTTCGAAGCTAGAGATTCGAGGAAAAGATCGATGAGTAAATTGTATCAATCTTTATCAAATAAATCACGAGATTTGTATAGTCGCACAAATGCTTCAGTGGGATATTCAAACAGAGATCATGGAAACCAATACTTAAGTCCTAAAGCTCAAGCTACATTAGTATCGAGTGTTGGCAGTGTGAGAAACTATAGACCTAAATGTCAACGATGTGGAAGACGACATCCTGGTGAATGTAGAATGAATGATCGGGCTTGTTTCAAATGTGGTTCGCCAGATCATTTTATTCGGGATTATCCTGAATTATTTGAGAAAGACAAAGTCCAGAATGCAAGGCCGAGTAACACAACCACTAGAGGAAGGCCACCGAGAAATACGGGAAATGTGACCAGTAGTAGAGGCGCGACAAAAGATTTGGCTATGAGATCTGAAGCGAAAGCACCTACTAGAGCTTACGCTATTCGCGCTCGCGAAGATGCGTCATCACACGATGTTATCACCGGTACATTTTCTCTTTATGACACTAATGTTATTGCTTTGATTGGTCTTGGATCGACTCATTCGTATATATGTATGAATTTGGTGTCTATTAAGTGTAACAGCCCGATTTAGGGGCTAGTCAGAACAGTGATCTCAGAATCACTAATTTGAGGTTAGATAAAATTATTTGCATGATATTTTATGTTTTATAATATGTTTATAAAGAGGCATGAGAATTTTGGTGCTTTAATTTTAGCGATCGATGGCTTAATTGCGAAAAAGGACTAAATCGCATAAAGTGTGAAAGTTCTATTTGAATTGCTAGAGGTTCCAATTAGCTAAGGATTATAAATTGGAGGTCCTTAAAGTGATATTAGGCCATTGAATTAGTGATGGCCGGCCACATAGGAAGCTAGCGGGACAAAGGCATTAAATGTTGGTCAAAAGTTGGTGATATTAGTTGACAAATGAATAAAATAAGATGAAATAAGCCAAGGCTATCATCTTTTCACTTTGCCTTCTTCTCCATCAAAAATATCAGCAAGCTTAAGGGTTTGAAAGCTTGAAAATTTCAGCTACATCTCATCCTTACAAGTAAGTCAATTTGATGTTTATTTTTGATTATTTTTGCATATTTGGAGCCCTCAAAGCTTAAGCTAGCCAATGGGAGGACTAGTTTGCAATATGGTTGAAAGTCTAGGGACTTACCATGATGGATTTTATGTTGTTTGAAGAGTTTTTATGGAAGAAAATGAATGATAGGGAGATGAGAAACAACTTTTGTGTAAGGTGTAGTTATGAAAACACCTAATTAGGACTAATTTGTAAATGTTGCAAATTGGTAATAAGTGCATGAAATAGTTGAAATTTTGAGTTGCCATAGAAGAGAATATGACTCGGCTAGGCTTGATTAGTAAAGAAGATGGATGAAAATTTATTTACGAGCCTAGGGGCAAAATCGTAATTTTGCCAAAGTGTAGGGGCAAAATAGTCATTTTGCCTAAAGTGTAGATTATGGTGTATTATGATTTATAAAAGATTAAATCAGTAAATTTCATTGTTCTAGATAAAAGAAAACGAGTTTCGGACCTAGAACGGATGAAAAGAGAAATGTGGGCAAAAAGGTCCTTTTTGGCCCTTTCGACATCGAGGTAAGTTCATGTGCAAATGTTGCAATTACGTATGAGTTAATTTAATGATCCAATGTTGTATGGAATGTATATTTACTCTATGAATGTTTGAAATATCTTTGATGAGAGGTCAAAAGAATTGAACCTAAGAGTAATGGGAAATGTATGTAGAATGATATGATGATAGTTAAGGCCTCTTGTAAGACCATATTGGAATATGGCCTCGATGTAAGAATTCGTATAAGACCATGTCAGGTACATGGAATCGACATGTTAATAAAAGTAAGACCCTATTAGGGTATGAATTCTATGTGACATTATGTGTGTGAGACTCGAGAGAGAGATATTTAATAACTTTAGTGATTCAACGTATATGTTGAAAGAAAAAAAGTATGTGGTTGTACCACGAAAAGCACAAGGGTGTGTTAGAATTGAATTGATATGGATTCAGTACATGATGAACCCTTAGTGGGTTATGTGTATTCAATACGCCTTAGTTGTATGAGATAGATTCATTTATGCATTGTGTGAATGCGAACGAGTATCGTAGAAAGTTAAGTAAGAATAGAAGTATGTGAGGATGTTCTTGGATGAACATTTGAAATAGAGATATACATGTGGATTATTATCCATGAATGTAAAATAACGGTGAGCTATGTGCGACATCACCTTATTGATGGTAATGATGGGCTGTGTGCGATACCATCGCTTATAAATGATTGGCGAGCTAAGTGTGAAATCACCATAAGTATAAATGATTGGTGGGCTGTGTGCGATACCACCTTATTAGAGATTCAATGGTGGGCTAAGTGCGAAACCACCGAGAGATTAATAGTATGAGTATCTTATTGAAAATGCTTGATGAGTTGTTTTATATGATCATGTGGTGATCAGTGCAGGAATATGTACTAATTAAATGAGCAATTGGCTTGTGGCATGGTAAGAATGTGGTAAGAGATAGAATAAGTAAGCTTCGTGAATGGTTGAGTAAGTTACCGTGTGATAATGAGAAAAACTCGGTATAATACTTTGTGGTTATGTATATTCAATGAATATCAATATTTGTCAGATTATGCATATGAACTTACTAAGCATTATTGCTTACTCCCTTATTTTTCTCATCTCTTATAGGTTATTTTAATTAGCTCGGGTTGGAGGACGCCGGAGATGTTTTCACACTATCGAGCAGACCCTTGGTATGAGGTATCAAGTCCTTATGAGTCATGGCATGTATTTGGATTCTTTTAAATTTGATTAAGTTCTAACCGATGTAGCCAAATTGTATTGGCCTAAGAGAATCTAGAGTTGGTTGTGTATGACCATAGATGATGGCTTAAGTTGGTTGTGTTTGTATGGGGAGTAGTTCTCCCTAGTGTATGGGATAAAGACTTTATCTCTTTAATGATTAAATGTGTTAATTCATGTGTTTTAATTGATGATTTGAGAATGTTTTTGAAGTAGTATATGAATGTATTCAACGGGAGTGGTAAAAAGCTTGGTAAGATAGCCTCTAAGCGCCCAAACGGTTAGACACACGGGCGTTTGTCTAGGCCGTGTGTCTCCTGCACCTTAGTATCTTAAGTCAGATTAGACCACGGGCTGGTCACATGGCCGTTTGTCCAGGCCGTGTGATACACACGGTTGGCTCTTGGGCGTGTTCCAAGGCCATGTGAAGTCTGCACTTGACACTTAGAAATTCAATTGTTACACGGCTGACGCACAGGGGCGTGTGTACAGGCCGTGTGGATAAGTCAGAATGCCAAGGTTTGGGACACGGGCTAGGGCCACAGGCGTGTCCAGGCCGTGTGGATTTAGTCAGTGTCGACCACGGGTGGAAGGCACGGGCATGCCTTAAGGGCACACGGGCGTGTCCCTATACCAACACGGGTGTGTGGCCCCTATTTGAAAGAAAAGTTTCTTTTGGCTTGTAAAAGTTTTCGGACGCAAGTTTAAGGCCTCGTAGGCCCACGATACGATTGATTTGACTAAGAAAGAGAAGTTCTTAATTCGGAACAAAGTTTTGTAGCCTGTAAGTACATGTTTAAGGAAGTTCAAGCATAGTAATGTCTCGTATCTGGTTTTAGCCTCAGAATCGGGTATGGGGTGTTACATTTAGTGGTATCAGAACATAGTTTAGTCGGTTCTCGAACTAACCTAGCGTGAGTAAGAGTCTAGCTATACATGCCATATGTGGACCGTGATAGTGTGATGTCTCCCGGCTCTAACGAAGTTGTTCTGTTAAGAAAGAGATGATTCCCAACTGAGCTAATTTCAGTAAGTTTGTATGATTTTCAAGCTTTATGAATATTTCATTGAATTGCTGGCGATGTTGCTATATGCACATTATTTCTATGAAAATGTTTAATGATTTATTAAACAAATAAGTTACTAAGAGCATGTATATGAAAGTCCCGATTGAAAATGAATTACTTAGGATACTCAATCTGCCACATGAGACAAGAAAGTCCGTATAAGACCATGTCAAGACATGGCATCGGCAATCAAGCAAGTTATCATGTAAGACCAAGACAAGTCTTGGCATTGAAGAGTTACTATGAGAGAAGACCCATATAAGCCCAAGCCAAGGCATGGCATTGGCGAGTCTCTAAGCAAAGATGTCATGTAAGTCCTAGACAAGTCTTGGCATTGAAAAACTATCAAAAGATAGAGATCCCATGTATGTCCAAGCCAAGGCATGGCATTGGTGAGTAACAAGGAAGATTTCATGTAAGTTCAAGCCAAGGCTCGGCATTGACCAGTTCATGAGTAAAGTTACCAATAAGACCATGTCAAGACATGGCAATGGTAAGTTTCCAAGGGAACTCGCAAGCAAGACTTCGTGTAAGTCCATGTCAAGACATGTCATCGATACCAAGTAAGAGATCCCATGTAAGACTATATCAAGGATATAGCATTGGCATCAAGATACATGTGAAATGAGACTCAGTATCCTCAGTCATTCATAGTAATTCATCGGGCAAAAGAGTAAAGCTTTAATGAGATAGCAAGAAAGTTAGTAGTAAAGTTGATATTATGTCATGCTAATGAAGGCCGACTAACAAGTATAATTCATGTTATGAATGATGATTTTGAGATTATGCTTGTTATAGTAAAGTATATTGATCTATGTGAGCAAGTGTTACAGGTACCTTGTTTACCTTACAAAAACGAGACTAGTAAGTACCTTGATGTATGTGAGAAGTAGTAAGAGTAAGTAAGCATTTGAGATTTGTGATGCCATTGTTTATGATAAATATGTCCACATGGTTAAATCTCACGTGTGACTGTTAAAGTAGAGAAGGGATAATGTTTCGTCTTATGACCCCGTTACAAAGTCACACATATTATAGTGTGAGAGTTAAAACTGAAAAGTTAGACTAAGTAGAATGCAGGAGATGAGTATGGTCGTTCAATGATAAAAAGAAGAATAAGACCATGGTTGGACCATGGCGGTATATGTGTTCCCATATAAGACCATGTCCGGGGCATGGCATTGGCATCGATACATGATCCCGTATAAGACCATATCAGGGATATGGCTTCGGTATTGAATAAGTTAATCGGATAAGACCATATCTGGGATATGGCATCGATATTTGTTGTGGGATCCCGTATAAGACCATATCTGGGATATGGCATCGGCATCAAATAGTAATCCCGTGTGAGACCACGCGTGCGGGACACAAGCCGGTATGAGATCGAGTAAGACCATATCTGGGATATGGCATTGGCATCGATATGAGTTTTCATGGAAGACCGTATCTGGGATATGGCATTGGTATTTATATGAGATTTCGTGTAAGACCATAGCGAGGCTATGTCATCGTGATGACATGTAAAGCAATAGTTGGGCTATGATGTTGTGATACGAGTAAGACCATAGTTGGACAATGGCAATCAAGTAAACGACGTACTCAAAACTCGTAAGACATTCTCTAGATTAATAATAAATAGTAAGAGGAAATAGAGTTAAATGTTGAGTACTCAAGTAGACCTTAATGTGAAACTTGAGTAAGTGAAGTCACAGTTTGAAAGTATAAGTGATAGAAACAATTGTAGCGTAATAAATGTGAAAACTCACTTGAGACGAGTTGTGTGACTATGATGATATTTCATTGACAATGAGTAGTAAATCATATGTATGTAGTCACGAGAGTTAGGTTAAGGGACTTTGCAACCTCACTCCCTTACCACTGTTGAATTATGATGAGATGTTATGAGAATTAAGTTGAGTAAGTTTGCATCGGATAAATGCAATAATTATGCTAGCATGATTAAGAATGCCTTGTATCACATCGATGCATAATGCTCTACTAAATAGAGTAACTGTTGTTGAACATGAGGTTGAAGTCCTAGAGGACTAAAATGATGGGGCTATCATCGAGATGTGAGATAGGCAAGGTCCCGTATAAGACCATGACCGGGACATGGCCTCGGCACCGAGTTGAGATTTCGTATAAGACCATATCCAGAATATGGCATCGATATTTCATGAGGAAGTCCATATAAGACCTTATCAGGGATATGGCATTGGCATTTAGAGGTGACTCTATATAATACCACCTCGGGAATGTGGCATTGGTTTCGTACCTACATGAATGGCGATGAATATGCGTCTTTGATTATCCTTAGTGACCAATGGGACACATAGACGAGTCCAGAGATAGAAATGGGAATTGTACTAAAGTCTGTGAATGGGTAAATATAGGCACTCGTGAACGAGTCAAGAAGAAACGAGTACGATGTGTGGCACGGTATGAGCTAAATAAATGGCAAGTTTGAGTAAGTTGGCTTAAAGCCTTTAATTTGTGCATAGTTAGTTGATGCCATGGATGGATTATAATAATCTCCTTGAGTATTATGTATAAATATCTGTTGCCTTTCGGAGCTGATGTAGTTGCTCTTTTCACAAATTATGACAGTGTGAGAATGTTAGCTGATAGTAAAAAAGACAAAATCAGACAAAACGGTTGCTGATTTAGTTAATTGAAATCGACATTTCCTTTATCTCCTCGTAATCCTATACGGGTACTTTGAGGAGGAAGTTGGTGATGATTCTAGTATAAGAAATGAAATCACAAGTTTCACATCGTATGAAGAGTTTTCGAATAAGATGGATAGAGTAAATGAATTCGATCGAGATGTCCCTGCTATCGTGAGATATGACGATAGTAAAGGTTCTAGATTGGCGTATCAAGAGAAACTCAGATGAGAGTGTGCTTAAAATATGTTCTCAGTATGGAGAAAAAAGTAGATTAATGTATTGAGATATGATTCAAGTTCTGCGTATATTCACGCATGAATCAGTAAAGAGAATAAAATTCTGTGTGTACGTGAGTAGGGAGCATGATATAAAGATTTGCTCATCAAAATGTTCAAACCATGATAGTTGAGTTGAAAGCTATTGAAATAACTGTTTATTTGAAAGTTCTAGTACTAAGATCAGTCTAAATCGAGAGAAAGAGTTGACAGGTTGGTGATCCAGAGACGATCACTTTTGTGTCGGTGTTGTGAGTTAGATATTATGTATTGATCCATGGGAAGATCGATGTGTATTTTCTAAATTTTAATAAGTTATCCATGTTGGATAAGATTTCTGTTGTTGATGCTTCCTCGAGATAGAAAATGAATGATGTTGAATCCAGAACTTATATAAGAGTTTTGGTATGAGATTTAGTAGTAGCATATCTACTAATGCAAAAGTAAGGAAATGCAGTTATGTGCATAAATGTTTTGACAATAGAGTACATTTCACAATATGATCGAGTTATGGTCAGAAGAAGTTGACCACTAAAAGCTGAGTTTCCAAAGCACACAAGACAAGACTACTACAATTGGTGAATGCTTTAATGAGAAAGTGAGATAAAACCTTATAGATTTCAAATTTGGTTTGAAAAAATTTCCAAGGAAGGGAAATGTCATTCAAATTGTAGTAAATCAACCAGTAAAGATTTGAATGATCATTTGGACATGTGCAGAGTTCCAAATTGGTAGATTACAGAGTATATGCCCCAGAGGAAGAATAACCTAGGTCTCAAGTTATGTTTCGACCTTATGTATCTCAGCTTAAGAGTTATTGGCAAGAGAAACTTGAGGATAAGTGGATTCGTGATTTTGAAGAGTAGATGGAAACATTTTAAGAATGTTGGTAACAACTCCTCCTGATGAGATTTTCGGGGACGAAAATCCCTAAGGGGGAGAATTGTAACAGCCCGATTTAGGGGCTAGTCGGAATAGTGATCTCAAAATCACTAATTCGAGGTTAGATAAAATTATTTGCATGATATTTTATGTGTTATAATATGTTTATAAAGAGGCATGAGAATTTTGGTGCTTTAATTTTAGCGATTGAAGGCTTAATTGCGAAAAAGGACTAAATCGCATAAAGTGCAAAAGTTCTATTTGAATTGCTAGAGGTGCCAATTAGCTAAGGATTATAAATTGGATGTCCTTAAAGTGATATTAGGCCATTGAATTAGTGATGTCCGGCTACATAGGAAGCAAGCGGGACAAAGGCATTAAATGTTGGTCAAAAGTTGGTGATATTAGTTGACAAATGAATAAAATAAGATGAAATAAGCCAAGGCTATCATCTTTTCACTTTGCCTTCTTCTCCACTGAAAATATTTGCAAGCTTAAGGGTTTGAAAGCTTGAAAATTTCAGCTACATCTCATCCTTACAAGTAAGTCAATTTGATGTTTATTTTTGATGATTTTTGCATATTTGGAGCCCTCAAAGCTTAAGCTAGCTAATAGGAGGACTAGTTTACAATATGGTTGAAAGTCTAGGGACTTACCATGATAGATTTTATGTTGTTTGAAGAGTTTTTATGGAAGAAAATGAATGATAGGGAGATGAGAAATAACTTTTGTGAAAGGTGTTGTTATGAAAACACCTAATTAGGACTAATTTGTAAATGTTGCAAATTGGTAATAAGTGCATGAAATAGTTGAAATTTTGAGTTGCTATAGAAGAGAATATGATTCGGCTAGGCTTGATTAGTAAAGAAGATGGATGAAAATTTATTTACGAGCCTAGGGGTAAAATCGTAATTTTGCCAAAGTGTAGGGGCAAAATAGTCATTTTGTCTAAAGTGTAGATTATGGTGTATTATGATTTATAAATGATTAAATCGGTAAATTTCATTGTTTTAGGTCAAAGAAAACGAGTTCCGGACCTAGAACGGATGAAAAGAGAAATGTGGGCAAAAAGGTCCCTCTTGGCCCTTTCGACATTGAGGTAAGTTCAAGTGCAAATGTTACAATTACGTATGAGTTAATTTAATGTTCCAATGTTGTATGGAATGTATATTTACTCTATGAATGTTTGAAATATCTTTGATGAGAGGTCAAAAGAATTTAACCTAAGAGTAATGGGAAATGTATGTAGAATGATATAATGATAGTTATGGCCTCGTGTAAGACCATATTGGAATATGGCCTCGATGTGAGAATTCGTATAAGACCATGTCAGGGACATAGAATCGACATGTTAATAAAAGTAAGACCCTATTAGGGTATGAATTCTATGTGACATTATGTGTATGAGACTCGAGAGAGAGATATTTAATAACTTGAGTGATTCAACATATATGTTGAAAGAAAGAAAGTATGTGGTTGTACCAAGAAAAGCACAAGGGTGTGTTAGAATTGAATTGATATGGATTCAGTATATGATGAACCCTTAGTGGGTTATGTGTATTCAATACGCCTTAGTTGTATGAGATAGATTCATTTATGCATTGTGTGAATGCGAAAGAGTATCGTAGAATGTTAAGTAAGAATAGAAGTATGTGAGGATGTTCTCGGATGAACATTTGAAATAGAGATATACATGTGGATTATTATCCATGAATGTAAAATAACGGTGAGCTATGTGCGACATCACCTTATTGATGGTAATGATGGGCTGTGTGCGATACCATCGCTTATAAATGATTGGTGAGCTAAGTGAAAAATCACCATAAGGATAAATGATTGGTGGGCTGTGTGCGATACCACCTTATTAGAGATTCAATGGTGGGCTAAGTGCAAAACCATCGAGAGATTAATAGTATGAGTATCTTATTAAAAATGCTTGATGAGTTGTTTTATATGATCATGTGGTGATCAGTGCATGAATATGTACTAATTAAATGAGCAATTGGCTTGTGGCATGGTAAGAATGTGGTAAGAGATAGAATGAGTAAGCTTCACGAATGGTTGAGTAAGTTACCGTGTGATAATGAGAAAAACTCGGTATAATACTTTGTGGTTATGTATATTCAATGAATATCAATATTTGTCAGATTATGCATATGAACTTACTAAGCATTATTGCTTACTCCCTTACTTTTCTCATCTCTTATAGGTTATTTTAATTAGCTCAGGTTGGAGGACGCCGGAGATGTTTTCACACTATCGAGCAGACCCTTGGTATGAGGTATCAAGTCCTTATGCGTTATGGCATGTATAGGGATTCTTTTAAAGTTGTTTAAGTTCTAACTGATGTAGCCAAATTGTATTGGCCTAAGAGAATCTAGAGTTGGTTGTGTATGACCATAGATGATGGCTTAAGTTGGTTGTATTTTTATGGGGAGTAGTTCTCCCTAGTGTATGGGATAAAAACTTTATCTCTTTATTGATTAAATCTATTAATTCATGTGTTTTATTTGTTGATTTGAGAATGTTTTTGAAGTAGTATATGAATGTATGCAAACGGGAGTGGTAAAAGGCTTGGTAAGATAGCCTCTAAGCGCCGACACGGTTAGACACACGGGCGTGTGTCTAGGCCGTGTGTCTCCTGCACCTTAGTATCTTAAATCAGATTAGGCCACGGGCTGGTCACACGGCCGTTTGTCCAGGCCTTGTGATACACACGGTTGGCACATGGGCATGTTCCAAGGCCGTGTGAAGTCTACACTTGACACTTAGAAATTCAATTGTCACACGGCTGACGCACACGGATGTGTGTACAGACCGTGTGGATAAGTCAGAATGCCAATGTTTGGCACACGGGCCAGGGCCACGGGCGTGTCCAGGCCGTGTGGATTTAGTCAGTGTCGACCACGGGTGGAAGGCACGGGCATGCCTTAAGGGCACACGGGCGTGTCCCTATACCAACACGGGCGTGTGGCCCCTGTTTTAAAGAAAAGTTTCTTTTGGCTTGTAAAAGTTTCCGGACGCAAGTTTAAGGCCTCGTAGGCCCACGATACGATTGATTTGACTAAGAAAGAGAAGTTCTTAATTCGGAACAAAGTTTTGTAGCCCGTAAGTACATGTTTAAGGAAGTTCAAGCATAGTAATGTCTCGTATCCGGTTTCAGCCTCGGAATCGGGTATGGGGTGTTACATTAATAGTTTGCTTGTTGTGTCTACTGAGTTTGTGATTAAAGTATCGAACCCCTTAGGCAAGTATGTTCTAGTTGATAAATTGTGCAAGAACTATCCTTTAATGATTCGGGGCTACTATTTTTCGGTTAATTTGATGCTATTACCATTTGATGAATTCGATGTAATCCTGGGTATGGATTGGTTAACCTTGCAGGAAGCTGTTGTGAATTGTAAACAAAATAGTATTAAATTGAAATGCCAGAATAGTGAAATCATTCAAATTGAATCAGATGAATCGAGTGAATTGCCTGTTGTGATTTGGTCTATGTCAGCTCAGAAATGTGTGAGAAAAGGGTGCGAAGCTTATCTTGCTTATGTTTTAGATACAAAAGTGTCTGAATCAAAAATTGAATCAGTACCAGTAGTTTGGAAGTATTCGGATGTGTTTCCAGAAGAGTTATCAGGGTTGCCACCGATCAGAGAGGTTGAGTTTGCTATTGAATTGGTACAGGAACATCACCGATATCTATAGCTCCGTATAGAATGGCTCCAACAGAGTTGAAAGAGTTGAAAACTCAGTTGCAAGAGTTAACGGATAGAGGTTTTGCACGACCTAGTTTTTCGCCATGGGGTGCGCCAGTGTTGTTTGTAAAGAAGAAAGGCGGATCAATGAGAATGTGTATTGATTATCATCAACTCAATAAGATTACAATAAAGAAAAAGTATCCGTTACCGAGAATAAATGATTTATTTGATCAGTTGAAAGGAGCAACAGTGTTTTCGAAGATTGACATGCGGTCTGGTTACTATCAGTTGCGAGTGAAAGATTCAAATGTGCCGAAAACTACATTCAGAACAAGGTACAAACATTATGAATTTCTTGTTATGCCTTTTAGATTGACTAATGCTCCTGCAGTTTTTATGGATTTGATGAATCGGATTTTTTGATAGTATTTAGACAGATTCGTTGTTGTATTCATTGATGGCATTATGATCTATTCTCGATATGAGTCTGAACATGCCGAGCATTTGAGAATTGTTCTTCAAACCTTGAGAGATAAGCAACTGTTAGCTAAATTTAGTAAATGTGAGTTTTGGCTCTGAGAGGTTGGACTTTTTGGACACATTGTTTCAGCGGAAGGTATACGAGTTGATCCGAGCAAGATTTCAGCAGTTGTTGATTGGAAACCACTGAGAAATGTATCTGAAGTCAGAAGATTTTTGGGATTACTTGGTTATTATCGACGTTTTGTGAAAGGATTCTCGATGATTGCTACACCGATGACCAGATTGCTACAGAAAGTTGTAAAATTTGAGTGGTCAGAGAAATGTCAATAGAGTTTTGATCAGTTGAAAGCATTGTTAACTGATGCCCCAGTTTTGGTTCAACTTGAGTCGGGTAAAGAGTTTGTGATTTACAGCGACACGTCATTAAATAGTTTGGATTGTGTTTTGATGCAAGAAGGAAAAGTGATAGCTTATGCCTCTAGACAGTTAAAGTAGCATGAAAAGAATTATTCGACACATGATTTAGAGTTGGTCGCTATTGTTTTCGCATTGAAAATTTGGCGATATCATTTGTATGATGAAAAGTGTCATATCTTTACTGATCAAAAGAGTTTGAAGTATATAATAACTCAGAAAGATTTGAATTTGCGACAATGAAGGTGGCTCGAATTGTAGTCGCAGATGCTCTGAGTAGAAAACCATTATTTGCTTTGAGAGCAATGAATACTTAGTTAGCCTTATCTGATGATGGTTCGATTCTAGCAGATTTGAAGGCTAAACCGGTATTTCTTCAGTAAATTTGCAAAGCTCATAAGTATGATATTGAATTGCTAGCCAAAAGAATGCAATGTGAGTCGACTAGTGATTCAGCCAATCAGATTGGATCTGATGGTTGCTTATTGTTCCGAGGTAGAGTTTGCATACCGAGAGATCCAGAGCTTATACAGAAAATTCTGAATGAAGCACACAGTGGTTATCTATCTGTTCACCCAGGGAGTACTAAAATGTACAATGATTTGAAACAGTTGTATTGGTGGTCGGGTATGAAACGAGAAATTTTATAATTTGTATCGAGATGTTTGGTTTTTTAGCAAGTTAAAGCCGAACATCAGTGGCCTTCGAGATTACTACAGCCTGTGATGATACCAGAGTGGAAATGGGATAGAGTTACGATGGATTTCATATCGGGATTGCCCCTATCTTCGAAGAAGAAAGATGCTATTTGGGTTGTCGTAGATCAACTGACAAAATTAACACATTTTATTACGGTACGTACTGATTATTCACATGATAAATTAGTTGAATTGTACATTTCTGAGATTGTTAGATTACACGAGGTGCCAGTTTCGATTATTTTGGATAGAGATCCGATGTTTACATCGTGATTTTGGAAGAAATTGCAAGAAGATCTGGGTACAAAGTTGAATTTTAGTACAACATTTCATCCGCAAACTGATGGTCAGCCTCAGAGAGTAATTCAGATTCTCGAAGATATGCTTTGTTGATGTGTTTTAGAATTTAAAGGCAACTGGGAGAAATATTTTTCGTTGGTTGAATTTGCGTATAACAACAGTTTTCATTAGAGCATAAAGTTGGCACCATATGAAGCTTTATATGGTCGTAAATGTCGAACTCCGTTATATTAGATCGAGCTGAGTGAGAAAAAGATTCACGGGGTTGGATTGATCCGAGAGACTAAAGTTAAAGTGAAAGTAATTCGCGATAGTTTGAAAGCAGCTTCAGATCGACAGAAGTCGTACGCAGATTTGAAACGAAAAGACATTGAATTTTAGATCAGTAAAAGAGTATTTCTGAAAGTATCTCCGTGGAAGAAAATTCTTCTATTTGGTCGCAAAGGCAAATTGAGGCCGCGTTTCATCGGACCGTATGAGATTATCGAAAGAATAGGACCAGTAGCATATCGGTTAGCTTTACCGTCAGAGTTAGAAAAGATCCAAATGTGTTTCATGTGTCGATGTTACGCCAATAAAGATCAGATCCATCACACGTAATTTCTCTAGTAGAAATTGAGATTCAACCTGATATGATGTATAACGAAGAATCGATCAGAATTTTAGCTTGAGTGGTTAAGGAATTGAGAAATAAACACATAGCTTTGGTGAAAGTTTTGTGGCAACGGCACGGTGTCGAAGAAGCCACGTGGGAACCGGAGGAAGCTATGAGAAAATAGTACCCTAACCACTTTTCTGGTAAGATTTTCGTGGACGAAAATCCTTAAGGGGGAGAATTGTAACAACTGATTTTTTGTCAAATCAGAATAGTGGTTTTGGGACCACAAATCCGAAGTCAAAATATTTATTTTATTATTATTTTAATGTTTACAGTATGATATTATGATTGTGTGAAAATCTCGTTGAGAAATTTTATTGTTTGAGTGGTCAATTTGATAAAAAGGACAAAATTGCGTAAAGTGTAAAAGTAGAGTTTTATTACTTAAAGGTATCTAATAGCTATGGATTTTTAAATTAGAGGTCCTTATGTTGTAATTTGACCATTAATGAGATAGTGGATGATAGAGGCATGGTAATGTTGTAAATTGAATTGTTTTTAAAGGTTTATTATGGTATTTGGAAATTAAAGTTAAAATAAGTAAAATAAAAAAATTTCATCCATTATCATCTTCATTAACCAAAATTGAAGAAGAAAAATAAGACATTAGGGTTCTTCATTCAGCGAAGTAAAATCCTTGCAATTAGGTATGATTTTTGTCCTATTTTTAATGATTTCTACGTTTTTGAGATTAGTCTAGCTAGCCCAGGGACTATTTTGCAAAACTGTTAAAGATTTAGGATGTTGCCATTGATTAATAAGCATGTATTTTAATGATTGATGATAGGTTATGAATGTTTGATGATATTTATACAAGTTTTGTTAAGTGATTTTTAGTAAAATGCTCAATTAGGGATTAAATTGAGAAATGTTGAAAATTTGTGGTTAAAATGTGAAATAAATGAAAATTATAGTCTGATATGAGTACTAGGAAAATTCGGCTAGCATGGGTTGCTAGTAAATTGCATGAAATTGTGATTTTATGAAATAAGGACTAAATTGTAAAAAAAAATGTGAAACATTAGGGGCAAATGTGTAAAAGTGCCTTAATGTGAATTTTGGGCTAAATTGAATAGAGAGGTAATTAAATAAGTTGATTTTGATTACATATAGATCAAGAAAAGCGAAATTCGAATCTAGATCGGGGGAAAAACAAAGTACTCGACTAATCGACCTATTTCACCGTTTTAGCGTCCGACGTAAGTTCGTATGTAATAAGTTTTGTTATAAATGTATTTTAAAATGCTTTGATATTGCATAAACTTTGAATACGAAACTAAAAACATGTTCGACAATGATTCGACGACGATTCGGCATTGGAAATCCTGGTTGAACCTTAGGAATAAATTAGGATATGAATGACATGTCATTAGGGGTTATTGTCATTACGTGATCCGGGTGCTAGTCCTGTACATTCTACCGGTGGCTGAGTATACCGGCACGTGTTGCGGTTACCTGACAGCTTGTGTGAGCAGCACCTTGTAGCTACGTCTTGACTGACAGCTTGTGTGAGCAGGCGCGTTGATAGCTCGAGAGTGAGCATATATGTTATATGAGATTGAGATGGCATTGGCTATGTATGTGGCACTTCGATGCGAGTTTCACAAGTATCCAATAGTATTCCGAATGGTTCAATGGGTAAATGAAAGATGTGGTTGAATATGAGATTGATACAAGATGGTACAGGTATGTACACGAACCGTATAAGCTTTAAATTGAAGAAACTTGTGAAAGACACGTTTAATCTTATGATTGAATATGTGAAAGGTTTGTTAGTTAATATGAGTTACATGTTGACATAATCAGTTTGTTGAATTATGCATTTGTGAATAGATTGAGTTTATTTCCTACGAGCTTACTAAGCTATAAAGCTTACTTTGTTTATTTTATTGTGTTTTATAGTCATTTCAAAGCTAGCTGTAACACCCCTTACCCGTGTTCCAAGCCGGAACCGGATACGAGGCATTACCTAACTCAACGTGCTTAAACATACAACATTCGGCCATAAAATTTCGTTTCAACTTAAGACTCTTCATTTTTACTCGTAATGTCCCTATTATGGGCCTACGAGACCCAAAACTTACACCTGGAATGATTCGGGACTAAACTGAAAACTTTGAATCACATAGACAAATTTGACTTAAAACAGGGCCATACGCCAGTGTGAAGGATGCAAACGTCTGTGTGGCATATCACATGCCCGTGTTCCACACCCGTGTGGATTTATTTCTCAATTCGAACCTACAGGCTTTTCACACGGCCGGACACACGCCCGTGTCCCTCACACGGCCACGACATGCATGTGTCTTTACCCGTGTATAAAAACCTTGACATTCTATTTATGATGTCATCAACTCCTTAAGTTCACACGGCCAAGGCACACACCCGTGTCCTTAGACCGTGTGTCGAATTAAATTCCAAATTTCAGGTGCAGACTTCACACTGCCTGGGTACACACCCATGTCCATGGCCGTGTAATAGTCTGGTTTAAACCCTGGTCGAAACAGTGGTTTCAGGACCACAAATTCGAGTCAGTAAAATATTTTAATATTATTTTATGTGTCTGCAGTATATGATTAATCATGTGTTAAAGTTTCGTGAATTAATTCGTCTGTTTGTGTGTTTAACTTGAGTAAATGACTAAATTGCATAAAGCGTAAAAGTGACCCATCATTTGATTAATGGCTAAATTGATGTGGCTTTTTAAGGTGGAGGCCTTATGTTGTAAATTGGCTTTTTAGCAATGTAGTGGACGGCACATTAATGTGATAAATGGCTTATTTTATTTGGTAATGGTTTATTAAATGATAAATATTATAGCATAACTTATATTATATAAAACAAAAACATGAAAAAGAAAGCCATAATGCTTATCTTTGGCCGAATATAAAAAAGAAAAAGAAAAGAAGAAGAAGGTTAAGTTTCGGTTATGTTCAAGCAAAATTGAGGTATGTATTAGTCTCGGTTTTTGATAATTTCTACGTTTTCGTAATCATTGCTTTGTATACTTCAAAACTCATGTCTCAATTTTATGAATTGATGTTGTTTTTGAGATGTGCCATTGATGAAATGGTAAGCTTTGTGATGAGTTTTGGTGTTAAATGAAAGATATGTGTTTAATGAACAAGTGTTGTTCTTGAATTTTTGATGAATTTAGCTATATAGGGCTAAATTGTAAAAATAGTATTTTGAAGGACAAATTTGTGAAATAAATGAAATGTGAGGACTTATATGAGCATGGGTGACATTCGGCTAAGCTTGAGTAAAATGAAATTTGGTATATTTTGTGATTTTGTGTAATAAGGACTAAATTGTCCAAATACGAAAATGTAAGGGCTAAAGTGTAAATTACCCTAAATATGTGTATTTGGATTGAATTGAATGTTTCGGTAAATAAAAAGGTTAAATTTGAATATGTATAGATCAAGAACCGAAGAAAACAGACATAGATCGCGGGAAAGCGAAAGTAACCGAGTAGCCGTATTTGTTTCCATAAAATCAAACTCGAGGTAAGTCATATTGCAAATAAATGTAATTGTAACACCCTGGTTTTAGGGGTTAGGCATTTGGTGCTCAGCTCGGGTGTTGGCACACTCTAGTGTGTGGTTGGGTAAGTTTTAGGAGTCCTGAGAACCCTAGGTGGTGGTAGGTTGCCTTAGAAAATTTTTAGTTTTAGGGGGTAAAAGGGGAGCTTGGCGAGGGGTGTCTTAAGAGAATTATTTGGGAGTTTATGACACAAGAAAGGAGCTGGTGGAGTGGCAGGATAGGCGCCACTAAGGCCTTGTGTGTGTGACGCCATTTGCAGGGGGGAAGAGGCTCAGGTTCGATTCGCAAGAGCAGCAAATGGGCATTCTTTTTTGCGTCATCTTGGTGGGGTGGATGGACGGTTTGAAAGGCTTAAAAGGTGGAGAAGACTTGGTCAATTTTTTTGAATTTGGCTAGGTAAAAGTTTGACTCATTCAAACTTTTTGAATGGGTGGAAGGGAGATATTTTAGGAGGATTTTGGGGACTATTTTTGGGGGGTTGGAGCTTGGCCTTTTAGTATAAATAGGGGAGTGCTCATTATTCATTCACCATCTGCCTTCTCTCCTTTCTTCTTCTCTCACATTTTCTCCAAGTGGCCGAACCCTCCACTCTCTCCTATTTCCCTTCCTTTTCACTTCAAAACCAAAAGTACACCCCACACCTTTCTTTCTCCTCTCTTGCATTTGAAACCAATGTTCCCTACCCCTTGATTTAATTAATAGCCGAATCTACATCCATCACCCCTTTGCCGAATTTCCTTCTCTCAACTTGATAGCACTTGGGCGAATGTTAACTTAGATCTTTTCGGGTTCCGTGGTGAGATACTCGAGGTTTTAGTGGTTGGCCAAGCCTCCGTTGTAGTGATCGGTTTGATCAAGTGGAGGTAAGGTTATTTATTAAGGTTAAATGCTTAAGTGGTGTTTTGAGGGTTAACCTGTTTACCTGATTAAGCTTTTGCATGGAGGCCACAACCAGTCAGAGTGGGCAAGGGAAGGTCCCTATTCCGAAGTTTAAGAAAAGAGCGGTTTCTGCTGTACGAGATTGGCCACCAGGGTGTGGGCCAGCAGCAGAAAACGTTAAGCAAATAGCCGTAGTTTCGCTAGACGATAGCATCGAGGAGCGAGAGTCTAGAACTCCTAGTAGTAAGGTGTGTAACTAACCCACTGTTTTCGGGTTTTATGTGTTATATGTTTTGCTAACAAGTGCAGTAATAAATGTGCCTTATATACCCCTAAAGGGTATAGCGATGATCAGGTTAGTATCGAACCTGTTACAATGTGATTACTTGCTTGTATATGAGTATGTCTATGGATATTAATAAGCATGTGCATGCATTATCATGATTATATTTTATGTGGCATGTGCATGGGTGGGATATGAAAAGAAGAATGCGGGTGTACTTGAGCACGTGGTTGATGTCGACCGTGCTACATCGTGGATTTGGCATTGGACCGAGGTCGCGTTGTGGATCTTTGCGATTTGGTTCGCGTGGTTACCTTGATTGATATGAGCTTTATGCCATATCGTGGCTTGATGGATTCTTTGTGTGCTCCATCGTGGTTTGATGTTAACTATACGCTACATCGTGGATGGCATTGGTTGCCTTTTGGAGGGAAAAGGAGAGGGTGACTCGATAGTCCCCTGGTGTGTGGGTAATTTGGATAAGGGGGTGTGTAGCGGATGGACCCTAGGTTGGGTTGGGAATCATGTTGCATTATTTTTGTAATAATATGGAAATGGGCCAAGCCCAATATGACATGTGGATAGGTATGTTTTGGGAACGTGCGTGGAAATGGGCCAAGCCCAGTTGATGTGTGGTTTATTATGAAATGGGCCTAGCCCAGTATTTGAGTATGATTTGAATGTGGGCCAAGCCCAGATTGTGGTAAATGTTTAAATGAATATATATATATACTTGTTGCCTTTGATAATTGGGATACTATGTGGCTAAGCATGTAGGTGGATTTCAGTGGTTATCTTACACACTGAGTCTGTATGACTCACCCAACTTTTTAATCATCGCAGGTGAGTCGTGATTAGTGGACGGGTTGGAGTGGATACAAGGTGGCCCATGCAGAAGGAGATTTTCATACAGAAGATGTTTTACTTTATTTAAGTATTTTATATTATCAGTATTTTGGGATTTTATTGATGTAATAAGGGCCTCTTTGGTTTAAAGTACTCTATTTATTAAAGTTGAAGTTTACACTACACTTAGTAATAATTTCGCAAAAAGATTCATATTATAGCAACTTATAATAATGTTTTAAATTCAGAAATTTTCAACAAACTTATATTATTTATTAAATTTTAAATGGACACGATTTTCAGCGATAACAAATTTTCAAGTTTTAAAAACAAAGATTTCCAACCTTCTTTCCCAGTGACATAACCAGATTCGGTCGTAGTGAATGGGCCGGGTTTGGGGATGTTACAGTTTGGTATCAGAGCCCGGTTCAAAACTCGGCTTTGAGGGTTTTGGGTCCAAAAACATTTTCAAAATGGGCTTTTCAAAAATATGGGCTTTAAGAAATTTTTCAGGTTATTCTGGCATGGCACCTGTACCTCCGACCCGAAGTCCACCAGGTAAGTACTTCAGACTCTTGAAGTGATCTGTTTGTATGAATTGTTATGGGTTTATTTGGGCTCGTAGATTAGAATATTAGGGCTGTTGGACCCTAGGACTAGTCTACTCAAACACGTGCATAAGATTTAAAGTGCCTAATAAACAAACCTGTGAAATAAGTCGCCGAGTTAGGGTGTGGCAACCATTGTGCGCATGTCTAGGAGTGGATCCGAAAGAGCCTGGTACTTAAGCAGTCCTCGTGACTCACCTCCTCTTCGCTGGAATCCTACCTGGTGCGTAGCTACGGTTCACCTTAACCAAGAGGACTTGTTCATAGGCTAAACCAATTATTAAAACCCGAAAGGGATTTGCCTCACTGTTTTAAAACCCTTAGTTTTAAAATTTCTAAAATTTACCCCTTTGGTTTGTAAACTCTAAATCAGATTTTGGAAGATGTTTTCTCGATTTACAGAATACCCCTGTAGGAAAATGACGAAATTACCCCTGGGTAGGAAGGAAACTTTGATTGATCGAAAGAACTACTCTCGGAAACTTCATTGCATAAAATTGCTCGTGGATAAAACAGTGAAACAATAATTTCTAATGCATAAAACTTTCTAAACAGATTAAATCGAAGCGCTAGAGATGAGTTCTAGGGGACGCGGTAGAGGAAGAATGACGACTTGAAACAAGTAGGGTCTGGCTATGGGTCGAAAAACGAAGCGCCGCCAAAGATGGATGTAGAGGAACAAGATCGATAAGTGAAGAGAACGCATGATGTCGCAGCTATGTTACGCGTGCTTGACAAGTGGCAAGAGCTAGTAGGTGAAATGGAGCTCGGAAGTCGGTGCCGAGAGGCTTAGGTCTAACGGGGTGAAGTTTTTAGGGAGTATCGAGTAGCTCGAACGTAGCGGAGTATTGGCTAGAAGGAGTCGAGAGAATTATGGGCGACTTGGATTGCGCCCGGAGGAAAAGCTAAAAGGTCTTTGTTTAAGCTTCTTCGGGATGAGGCTTATCGTTGGTGGCTCACTTTGTCAAACAAGGTGTACCTTAGCAGATCGATTGGATTGGGACTACTTTAAGGAAAAGTTTGAAGGAAAATACGTTGGAGCAAGCTACTTAGATGCGCAAAGGAAGGCGTTTCTAAATGCGGTGCAAGGAAATAAGTCGATAGCGTATCACTGAAGCGAGTTTGTGCGGCTAAGTCAATATGCTAAGGGTATTGTGGCCACCGACTATGAGGTGCGCTCGGTTTGAAGACGGATTGCGAGATGAGCTTCGAAAGTGCTTGATCGCTCCGCAGAGAGGAAAGAGACTTCGCGGTGCTAGTGGAGAAAGCTCGTATAGCCGAAGAAGTTAAAGAGGACGGTAAGGGGAAACCGAGAAAAGAATAGGAACGAGAATAAGAGAAATATTGGGCGTCACAAGATCGTTTGGTAATGTCCGAGAAAAGACCAAAGATCGAGAAATCTGTAAGTGCACTTGTACCAATGGATCGGAATTGTCTCTCGTGCTCGATGTGGAAGACCTCACACTGAGAGAGTCTTTGGGGAAATAGTAAAGAATGTTTTGGTGTGGATCTAAGGCACATCTGGTTAAGAATTGCCCTCAAGCGACGAGAGGGTCGTGGTTCAAGTCATGGAAGGAATGGTTCTAGTCGAGTCAACCAAGGATGTGATATTAGGTAAGCTCCTTTGCTTTGGTACTTGCGTTAATTACTTTGTTTGCTTATGAGTTAGCCTTTCCTGTGTTGCTAAGAGAGGCGTTTCAAATTTTGAGCGAATTTGGAGATTGTGTAGGTACGATAGCCTTAGTAAGATCAGAGTGCGCAAACATAAGCGTAAGGTGGTGAGATAGGTTGTATGGACGTTTGTTAGTAAAGTAATTTCGAGGACGAAATTATTTTAAGGAGGGTAGAATTGTAACACCCTAGTTTTAGGGGTTAGGCATTTGGTGCTCAGCTCGGGTGTTGGCACACTCTAGTGTGTGGTTGGGTAAGTTTTAGGAGTCCTGAGAACCCTAGGTGGTGGTAGGTTGCCTTAGAAAATTTTTAGTTTTAGGGGGTAAAAGGGGAGCTTGGCGAGGGGTGTCTTAAGAGAATTATTTGGGAGTTTATGACACAAGAAAGGAGCTGGTGGAGTGGCAGGATAGGCGCCACTAAGGCCTTGTGTGTGTGACGCCATTTGCAGGGGGGAAGAGGCTCAGGTTCGATTCGCAAGAGCAGCAAATGGGCATTCTTTTTTGCGTCATCTTGGTGGGGTGGATGGACGGTTTGAAAGGCTTAAAAGGTGGAGAAGACTTGGTCAATTTTTTTTGAATTTGGCTAGGTAAAAGTTTGACTCATTCAAACTTTTTGAATGGGTGGAAGGGAGATATTTTAGGAGGATTTTGGGGACTATTTTTGGGGGGTTGGAGCTTGGCCTTTTAGTATAAATAGGGGGGGGAGTGCTCATTATTCATTCACCATCTGCCTTCTCTCCTTTCTTCGTCTCTCACATTTTCTCCAAGTGGCCGAACCCTCCACTCTCCCTATTTCCCTTCCTTTTCACTTCAAAACCAAAAGTACACCCCACACCTTTCTTTCTCCTCTCTTTGGCTGAAACCAATGTTCCCTACCCCTTGATTTAATTAATAGCCGAATCTACATCCATCACCCCTTTGCCGAATTTCCTTCTCTCAACTTGATAGCACTTGGGCCGAATGTTAACTTAGATCTTTTCGGGTTCCGTGACTGAGATACTCTGAGGTTTTAGTGGTTGGCCAAGCCTCCGTTGTAGCAGTCAGTTTGATCAAGTGGAGGTAAGGTTATTTATTAAGGTTAAATGCTTAAGTGGTGTTTTGAGGGTTAACCTGTTTACCTGATTAAGCTTTTGCATGGAGGCCACAACCCGATCAGAGTGGGCAAGGGAAGGTCCTATTCAAGTTTAAGAAAAAGCGGTTTACTTCACATGCGAGATTGGCCACTGTGGTGTGGGGCAGCAGCAGAAAACGTTAAGCAAATAGCCGTAGTTTCGCTAGACGATAGCATCGAGGAGCGAGAGTCTAGAACTCCTAGTAGTAAGGTGTGTAACTAACCCACTTTGTTTTAGGGTTTTATGTGTTATATGTTTTGCTAACAAGTGCAATAATAAATGTGCCTTATATACCCCTAAAGGGTATAGCGATGATCGAGTTAGTATCGAACTGTTACAATGTGATTACTTGCTTGTATATGAGTATGTCTATGGATATTAATAAGCATGTGCATGCATTATCATGATTATATTTTATGTGGCATGTGCATGGGTGGGATATGAAAAGAAGATGCGGGTGTACTTCGAGTGCGTGGTTGATGTCGACCGTGCTACATCGTGGATTGGCGCTGATCGAGGTCGCGTTGTGGATCTTTGCGATTTGGTTCGCGTGGTTACCTTGATTGATATGAGCTTTTATGCCATATCGTGGCTTGATGGATTCTTTGTGTGCTCCATCGTGGTTTGATGTTAGCTATACGCTACATCGTGGATGGCATTGGTTGCCTTTTGGAGGAAAAGGAGAGGGTGACTCGATAGTCCCTGGTGTGTGTGGTAATTTGGATAAGGGGTGTGTAGCGGATGGACCCTAGGTTGGGTTGGGAATCATGTTGCATTATTTTTGTAATAATATGGAAATGGGCCAAGCCCAATATGACATGTGGATAGGTATGTTTTGGGAACGTGCGTGTGGAAATGGGCCAAGCCAGTTGATGTGTGGTTTATTATGAAATGGGCCTAGCCCGAGATTTGAGTATGATTTGAATGTGGGCCAAGCCCAGATTGTGGTAAATGTTTAAATGAATATATATATATATACTTGTTGCCTTTGATAATTGGGATACTATGTGGCTAAGCATGTAGGTGGATTTCGGTGGTTATCTTACACATTCGAAGTCTGTATGACTCACCCAACTTTTTAATCATCGCGGTGAGTCGTGATTAGTGGACGGGTTGGAGTGGATACAAGGTGGCCCATGCGAGAAAGGAGATTTTCATACGAGAAGATGTTTTACTTTATTTAAGTATTTTATATTATCAGTATTTTGGGATTTTATTGATGTAATAAGGGCCTCTTTGGTTTAAAGTACTCTATTTATTAAAGTTGAAGTTTACACTACACTTAGTAATAATTTCGCAAAAAGATTCATATTATAGTAACTTATAATAATGATTTAAATTCAGAAATTTTCAACAAACTTATATTATTTATTAAATTTTAAATGGACACGATTTTCAGCGATAACAAATTTTCAAGTTTTAAAAACAAAGATTTCCAACCGTCTTTCCCAGTGACATAACCAGATTCGGTCGTAGTGAATGGGCCGGGTTTGGGGATGTTACAGTAATTGTATTGAATTGAGTTTATTTACATGACTATCACTAATAATGACTGCTTATGAGATGCTATGCATATGAATTCCGAGATAAGGTCGATATAGTGATAAGTCTAAGAAGTCCCGTATGAACATAGGAATAAAAAGGTATCTGTTTTGTTTCATCGTGTAAGACCACGTCCGGGACATTGGCATTGATTTGAAATTCGAGTAAGACCATGTCTGGGACGTTGGCGTCGATATGAGCTTTATGTGTAAGACCACGTCTGAGACATTGGTGTCAATATGAGCTTTACGTGTAAGACCATGGCTGGGACATCGACATCGTATTGATTCATGTAAGACTCTGTCTGGGACAGTGGCATCGATATCTAATTACGTGTAAGACCCTGTTTGGGATAGTGGCATCGATATCTGATTACGTGTAAGACCCTGTCTGGGACAGTGGCATCGATATCTGATTACGTGTAAGACCCTGTCTGGGATAGTGGCATCGATATTTGATTACGTGTAAGACCCTATCTGGGACAGTGGAATCGATATTTGATTACGTGTAAGACCCTGTCTGGGACAGTGGCATCGATATCTGATTTCATGTAAGACCACGTCTGGGAAGTTGGCGTTATATGACTATTCTGAGCACTCGAGTATCCGATTCGATTACGAGCGGTTCGATGGGCAAGCCCAAGAAATGAATAACAATGTGAGTTATATACTCGTTTCAGGTACGTTTGATGCATGTGCTCTGAATAGCCATGAAAGGTGAGAAAATATGCTTATAGATGCAATAAGCCAAAATGTGATATCTGAATGAATGTGACTTGAGTAAATGAGATAGATGGAGAATACGATGGTTGGTAAGCAATGGTTAAATAATGAGTCAATGAAGAATTCTGAATTTACCGTTAAGATATGTTAATGATTCATGTATTGATATGATAATGTGATTTCTATGTTAGGTATTTGTATATGGCTTACTAAGCTTTTGGAAAGCTTACTTTGTATGTGTATGTTCTATTTTATAGATCGTCAAAGCTACTGAAGGCTCGGGAACCATCGAGGATCGTCATCACACTACTCAAGCTCATTTTGGTATCTTTTAAAAATGTATATACTAAGTAGGCATGTATAGGCTAGTTAGCTGGTATAAGTTTGAGATATGAACTTAGCCATGTGATGTGGCTAGTTATATGTATTGATAATATGCATAAATGATTTGGTATATGATGATGGTTTTGGTTTGAATATATGTTAATGATAAGGTAAATTGATGCCAAATGGGCATATGTTTGTGATCTATGAAATGAATATATGTGTTTGGTAAGATGCGAAAGTACCATGCACGGTTAGATATGTGAATTTGATATGCAAACTAGTATATGAGTTGACATGAATGGAAATGAGGTTGAATGAAATATTATGTTGTTTGTTTGACATGTCTTGGGTTGTCAAATATGCATGAAATGAATTGGTTCTTTGCTTGTAGGATTGACCCTAGCATGGGTGGCATATTAGCCTTGCAAAGGGCCTGTTTTGGCCACACGGTCATGGCACACGGGCGTGCCTATTGGCCGTGTGATTAAGTCAGTATATAGCATAAGTATACACGACCATGGTACACGGGCGTGACAGGTAGTCGTGTGAATTAGTCAGTATCTAGCCTAAGAGCACACGGCCATGGCACACGGGCGTGCCTTGTGGCCGTGGAGATAAGTCAGTATACAAGCTCTGTTTTGGCACGGCCAGGACACACGGGTGTGTCTAGAAGCCGTGGGAGGCACACGGCCTGCCCACACAGGCGTGTAACCTCTGTAACTTAGAAAAGTTTTTAAAATTTTGAGAACTTTGGTATGTGTTCGGTTTAGTCCCGACCCTATTCTATTATATGATTAATGTCTCGTTGATATATAAAGAGAGACACTTTGATTGTGACTGATGATTTGTTTTATGAATTTTCTGTAAAAGTTTCCGATCTGTCCGGTAACGCCTTTAACCCTAATCTGGTGATGGATACGGGATTAGGGGTGTTACATTTGGTTGGTATCAGAGCTACGATTTAGTCGATTCTCAGACTAATGTAGCTTGTCAGAGTCTAGCTATACATGCCATATATCTGAATTGTGATAGTGTGATGAATCCTGACGTGTAAAATGTGCTTTACGTATAGTAATGGATCCCGAAAGAGCCATAGCTGATGACGTAGAAATTAATGCGCCTGCTCCTGCTCAAGAGACAGCGCTCTTTGATCCGAGACCAGCCACGAGCAGTCAAGAGGGAGAAGCCAAACAAGCTTTCTTCTAAATGATGAGTGAGTGGTTCACTCAATTTGTGAGAAATAACCCGACTGTTTAACAATCTCTGCCTCCACCTAATCCCCCTCGGACCTAATTTGTGCCTCCGGTATTGGGTATAAATATGTTGAATAAGCCACTAGTCGATAAAATCCGTAAATATAGGGCCAAAGAGTTCAGGGCCACAGGTGATGATGATGCCGAGAAAGCAAAATTTTGGTTTGAAAACACTATCTGAGTATTTGATGAGATGTCACTGACTCCTGAAGAATGTATAAAGTGTGTTGTTTCTTTGTTACGAGATGCAGCCTATCGGTGATGGAAAACTTTGATTTCAGTTGTTCCTAAAGAATGGATCACATGGGATTTCTTTCAGTCTGAGTTCAAAAAGAAAAACATTATTCAGAGATTCATTGATCAGAAACGAAAAGAATTTTTGGAATTGAAACAAGGTCACATGTCTGTCACTGAATACAAACGAAAGTTTGTGAGATTAAGTCAGTATGCTCGGGAATGCATTTCGACTGAAGCGATAATGTGTAAAAGATTCGAAGATGGCCTAAATAAAGATATCCAATTACTAGTTGGTACTCTGGAGATACAAGAGTTCGTAGTGCTAGTTGATCGAGCATGCAAAGCTGAGTCTGAAGCCAGAGATATGAAAAAGAGATTTATGAGCAAATTATTTCAGTCTGCCTCGAAGAAATTTTGAGATGAACATAGCCGTTCAAAGGCTAATGTGAGGCATTCGAGTAGAGATCGAGCTAGATCACAGTTGAGCTCCAAAGCTCCAGCAACTTCAATGACTAGTATTGGAAATGTCAGATCCAAGCGACCTGAATGTAAACATTATGGAAAAAGGCATTCGGGAATTTGCAAATTAAATGTCCGAGCTTGTTTCAGATGTGGATCATTAGACCATTTCATCCGAGACTGCCCAGAGTCTGTTGAACAAGAGATTGTTCAGAACCTGAGATCTGAGAATGTTTCAACGAGAGGTAGATCTCCTCAAAATGCAAGAAATGTCAGTGGTAGTCAAAGAGCTACTAGAGATACTGTTGTGAGATCCGAAGCTAGAGCGCCTGCCAGAGCGTATGCTATCCGAGCTCGGAAGGAAGCTTCATCTCCAGATGTTATAACGGGTACTTTTACACTTTATGATACTTCTGTGATTGCATTGATAGACCCTGGTTCTACTCATTTCTATATATGCATGAACTTAGTATTCAAGTAAGACTTTGCCTATAAAGTCACTGAGTTTGTTATAAAAGTATCGAACCCCTTAGGTAAAAATATTCTGGTTGACAAAGTAGGTAAGAACTGCCCGTTAATGTTTTGAGATATCTGTTTCCCTGCTGATCTGATACTATTACCGTTTGATGAGTTTAATATAATTCTGGGAATGGACTGGTTGACATTGCATGATGCTGTTGTGAATTGTAAAAGAAAGACTATTGATTTGAGTCATCGGAATGGTGAAATAGTTCGTATTGAGTTGAATGATTTAATTGGATTACCTGCTATGATATCTGTGTTGAAAGCTTAGAATTAAATTAAAAACGGTTATGAGGCATATTTTGCTTATGTGATTAGTTTGAAAGTATTGAAAAGAAAGTTGAATCGGTGCCAGTAGTCTGTGAGTTCTCTGATGTTTTCCCTGAAGAATTGCCAGGATTGCCTCCGATTTGTGAAATTGATTTGGAATTGAATTGTTGCCTGGTACGACACCTATTTTGATAGCTCCGTATAGAATGTCACCAACGGAAAAAAAAAAGAAAAGTTAAAGTCTCAGTTGCAAGAATTGACTGACAGAGGGTTCGCTAGACCGAGTTTTTCACCTTGGGGTGCTCCTGTTCTGTTTATGAAAAAGAAAGATAGCACGATGAGAATGTGCATTGATTAACGTCAATTGAATAAAGTGACTATAAAGAATAAATATATGTTGCCCAGGATTGACGATTTGTTTGATCAGCTAAAATGAGCCACTGTGTTTTCTAAGATTTATTTAAGATCGGGATATTATCAGTTGAAGGTAAAAGATTTAGACATTCCGAAAACTGCATTCAGAACGAGGTACAAGCATTATGAGTTTTTAGTTATGCCATTTGGACTAACGAATGCTCCTGCTATTTTTATGGATCTGATGAACAGAATTTTTAGACCGTACCTAGATCGATTTGTTGTTGTATTCATTGATGACATTTTGATTTATTCACGGGATGAAACTGAACATGCTGAACATCTGATAATTGTGTTGCAAACACTGAGAAAGAAAGATACGATTTGGGTCGTAGTTGATCGATTGATAAAATCTGCCCATTTTATTCTGGTACGATCTAATTACTCACTTGATAGATTAGCTAAGCTTTATATAATGAGATTACACGGGGTGCCACTATCCATTGTGTCAGACAAAGATCCGAGATTTACATCACGATTCTAGAAGAAATTACAAGAAGCTTTAGACACGAAACTATATTTCAGTACAGCTTTTCACCCGTAAACGAATGGTCAATCCGAGTGGATCATTAAAATTCTTGAGGATATGTTAAGATGCTGCATTCTTGAGTTTAACGGTACGTGGGAACAGTACCTGCCATGGATTGAATTTGTGTATAATAATAGTTTTCAGTCGAGCATAAAAATGGCACCATATGAAGCTTTGTACGGACATAAATGTCGTACACCTTTGTATTGGACCGAGCTTAGTGAAAATAAGCTACACGGGGTTGATTTAATAAAAGACGCAGAACAGAAAGTAAAAATAATCTGTGATGATCAAAGCGGCTTTGATCGTCAAAATTCTTATGCGGACTTGAAACGAAAAGAGATTGAATTTGAAATCGGTGATAATGTATTTTTTTAAAGTTTCTCCGTGGAAGAAAGTACTCAGATTCGGACATAAAGGCAAGTTGAGTCCGAGGTTCATCGGACCATATGAGGTTATAGAACGAGTTGGGCCAGTTGCATATAGACTGTTGTTACCATCTGAGCTGGAAAAGATTCATAATGTATTCTATGTTTCGATGCTCCGTAAATACCGTTCCGATCCATCACATGTGATTACTTCGTTAGAGATTGAAATTCGATCTGATATGATTTATGAAGAGGAACCAATCCGTATCTTAGCTCGTGAAGTAAAAAGGATTTCGAAACAAGAAAAAAATTCCGTTAGTGAAAGTATTGTGGCATCGACACGGAATAGATGAGGCTATGTGGGAGCTTGAAGATTCAATTAGACAGCAATATCCGAATATGTTTAACGGTAAGATTTTCGGGGACGAAAATCCCTAAGGGGGGAGAATTGTAAAAGTCTGGTTTAGACCCTAGTCAGAACAGTGGTTTTCGGACAACAAATCCGAGTCAGTAAAATATTTTAATATTATTTTATGTGTCTGAGTATATGATTAAGCATGTGTTAAAGTTCTGTGAATTAATTCGTCTGTTTGTGTGTTTAATTTGAGTAAAGGACTAAATCGCATAAAGCGTAAAAGTGACCCATCATTTGATTAATGGCTAAATTGATGTGGCCTTTTAAGGTGGAGGCCTTATGTTGTAAATTGGCCTTTTAGCAATGTAGTGGACGGCACATTAATGTGATAAATGGCTTATTTTATTTGGTAATGGTTTATTAAATGATAAATATTATAGCATAAGTTATATTATATAAAACAAAAACATGAAAAAGAAAGCCATAATGCTTATCTTTGGCCGAATATCAAAAAGAAAAAGAAAAGAAGAATAAGGTTAAGTTTCAGTTATGTTCAAGCAAAATTGAGGCATGTATTAGTCTCGGTTTTTGATAATTTCTACGTTTTCGTAATTGTTGATTTGTATACTTCAAAACCCATGTCTCAATTTTATGAATTGATGTTGTTTGTGAGGTATGCCATTGATGAAATGGTAAGCTTTGTGATGAGTTTTGGTGTTAAATGAAAGATACGTGTTTAATGAACAAGTGTTGTTCTTGAATTTTTGTTGAATTTAGCTAAATAGGGCTAAATTATAAAAATAGTATTTTGAAGGACTAATTTGTGAAATAAACGAAATGTGAGGACTTCTATGAGCATGGGTGACATTCAGCTAAGCATGAGTAAAATGAAATTTGGTATATTTTGTGATTTTGTGTAATAAGGACTAAATTGTCCAAATATGAAAATGTAAGGGCTAAAGTGTAAATTGCCCTAAATATGTGTATTTGGATTGAATTGAATGTTTTGGTAAATAAAAGGGTTAAATTTGAATATGTATAGATCAAGAACCGAAGAAAACGGACTTAGATCGCGGGAAAGCGAAAGTAACCGAGTAGTCGTATATGTTTCCGTAAAACCTAACTCGAGGTAAGTCATATTGCAAATAGATGTAATTGTATTGAATTGAGTTTATTTACATGACTATCAATGATAATGACTTCTTATGAGATGCTATGTATATGAATTCTGGGATAAGGTCGATATAGTGATAAGTCTGAGAAGTCCCGTATGAACTTAGGAATACAAACGTATCTGTTCTGTTTTATCATGTAAGACCACGTCCGGGACGTTGGCATTGATTTTATATTTGAGTAAGACCATGTCTGGGACGTTGGCGTCGATATGAGCCTTATTTGTAAGACCACGTCTGGGACGTTGGCGTCGGTATGAGCTTTACTTGTAAGACCATGTCTAGGACATCGGCATCGTATTGATTCATGTAACACCCTGTCTGGGACAGTGGATTCGATATCTGATTACGTGTAAGACCCTATCTGGGACAGTGGCATCGATATCTGATTACGCGTAAGACACTGTCTGGGACAATGGCATCGATATCTGATTACGTGTAAGACCCTGTATGGGATAGTGTCATCGATATTCGACACGTGTAAGACCCATCTCGGGGGAAAGTGGCATTGATATCGATTGCGTGTAAGACCATGTCCGGGACAAATGGCATCGATATCGATTTCATGTAAGACCACGTCTGGGAAGTTGGCGTTATATGACTATTCTGAGCACTCTGAGTATCCGATTTAGTTCTGAACGGTTCGATGGGCAAGCCCAAGAAATGAATAACTATGTGAGTTATATACTTGTTTCAGGTACGTTTGATGCATGTGCTCTGAATAGCCGTGAAAGGTGAGAAAATATGCTTATAGATGCAATAAGCCAAACTGTGATATCTGAATGAATGTGACTTGAGTAAACGAGATAGATGGAGAAAACGATGGTTGGTAAGCAATGGTTAAATAATGAGTCAATGAAGAATTATGTATTTACCGTTAAGATATGTTAATGATTCATGTATTGATATGATAATGTGATTTCTATGTTAGGTATTTGTATATGGATTACTAAGCTTTTGGAAAGCTTACTTTGTATGTGTATGTTATGTTTTATAGATCGTCAAAGCTACTGAAGGCTTGGGAACCATCGAGGATCGTCATCACACTACTCAAGCTCATTTTCGTATCTTTTAAAAATGTATATACTAAGTATGGCATGTATAGGCTAGTTAGTTGGTATAAGTTTGAGATATGAACTTAGCCATGTCATGTGGCTAGTTAAATGTATTGATAATATGCATAAATGATTTGGTATATGATGATGGTTTTGGTTTGAATGTATGTGCATGACAAGGTAAATTGATGCCAAGTGGGCATATGTTTGTGATCTATGAAATGAATATATGTGTTTGGTAAGATGTGAAAGTACCATGCACGGTTAGATATGTGAATTTGATATGCAAACTAGTATATGAGTTGACATGAACAGAAATGAGGTTGAATGAAGTATTATGTTGTTTGTTTGACATGTCTTAGGTTGTCAAATATGCATGAAATGAATTGGTTCTTTGCTTGTAGAATTGACCCTAGCATGGGTGGCATATTGGCCTTGCAAAGGGCCTGTTTTGGCCACACGGTCATGGCACACGGGCGTGCCTATTGCCCGTGTGATTAAGTCAGTATATGGCATAAGTATACACGGCCATGGTACACGGACGTGCCATGTAGCCGTCTGAATTAGTCAGTATCTAGCATAAGAGCACACGGCCATGGCACACGGGCGTGCCTTGTGGCCGTGGAGATAAGTCAGTATACAAGCTCTGTTTTGGGACGGCCAAAACACACGGGTGTGTCTAGAAGCCGTGGGAGGCACACGGCCTGCCCACACGGTTGTGTGACCTCTGTAACTTAGAAAAGTTTTTAAAATTTTGAGAACTTTGGTATGTGTTCGGTTTAGTCCCGACCCTATTCTATTATATGATTAAGGTCTCGTTGATCTATAAAGAGGGACACTTTGATTGTTACTGATGATTTTTTTTATGAATTTTCTGTAAAAGTTTCTGATCTGTCCGGTTACGCCTTTAACCCTAATCCAGTGACGGATACAGAATTAGGGGTGTTACAGGCTGTGCCTCCTACACGGCTGAGGCACACGGTCGTGTCTCTGCCCGTTTGTTTACTACTGAGCATACTAACTTATAAACCTAGCGTGCAAGGGGACACACGACCAATCAACACGCCCATGGGGCTGGCAGGTTGTCACACACGGCCTAGACACATGCCCGTGTGACTACCCGTGTGGACATTTGAAAGGCTATCTACCAACCTAAATGCCTACCAATTCAATCCAACATATATCATGACAATAAAGCACTTCTAGAGACTCAAAATCAACACAACCATATAAGCATACACTTAATAAATTTCATCATCATTGAATATATAAATTTTTCAAGTATTGGCCTATTTCCGGTGACCTCTTACAAAATGAATTTAACAACATTCATAGCCAACACCTTGGCTAACAAATATGACATTGCAAAATGACCAAGTCCGATACATGCCATATTCAAAATAAATCTAACTTTGTTATCCCAAAGAGAAGTTGATAGTGTGATTTCCGAACTACGACGTTCCACGAAATCCCGAGCTAGCTAGGCAATTCTACAAGGAAAAAGAAAATGAGAGGGGTAAGCATAAAGCTTAGTAAGTTTGCATGAATAAATAGCAATATAGAGGCTCATAATGCCATCCAACCATTATATTGAATAAACACAAAGTCTCAAGCACATTTGCCATAACTTACTAATGCTTACTCTTACCATTTACATATCAAGTCTCATATCGTAAAATTTCTCGTGAATTAATCACATGCACCTGTATCACTTCACCACATAACTTTAGTACTAATTTCGTCTCTATTTTAAGCTTAACTACTTATCCTGTTGAATCACTTGGGATACTCAAAGATACAAAATCATCATCTTACACACAAACACGATGCCATTGCCACGTCCCGGGTGCGGTCTTACATGGGATCACATTTCGATGCCGATGCCATATCCCGGATATGGTCTTATATGGGATCTTATTTCGGTGTCGATGCCATATCCCGGATATGGTCTTGTACGATTTTCATACTCAATACTGATGCCATATCCTAGATATGGTCTTACACAGGATTTTATTTTGGTGCCGAGGCCATGTCCCAGACATGGTCTTATACGGGACCTTACCCATCTCAAGTCTTGATGATAATATTCTCTCGTCTATTTAAGTCCAACCGGGACTTCAACATCATTACTCAAATTCATAGAAATGATATACATCATCATTAATATCAAACATTTTAAGACTTAATAATACGATGATGAGTTTATTACACACAAACTTACCTCGATTTCAAAATAGGCCAAATTGCCGATCTAATCCGATACCTTGCCCTTTCCTCGGTCGAGGTTAATTCTTCATTCTTCTTGATCTATAATAACAATTCAGCTCGTTTAATTATCATATTAATCAACACACTTCAATAATCATACTTTGGCAAAATTACCATTTTGCCCTTATACTTTCACAAAATGACTATTCTACCCCTAGGCTTGTAAACCAATTCTAATAAAATTTCTTCCTCTAACGAGCCTAGGTGAACATTTATTTCTCTTATGGCAACTCTCAATACTCACTACTTCATACATTTACCACATATTTTGCAATCTTTACAAAAAGGTCATTTGAGGTGTTTTCATGATAACACCTTTCACAATAGTTGTTTATCTAACAACTAGGACTCATATTCTTCCATAAAAATACAACAAACAACATAAATGCTCACATGACAAAACCCTAGGTTTTCAACCATTTTGCAAAATAGTTATTAGCTAGCTTAATCTTTAGGGGTTCCAAAAGTACAAATTTAATCTAGAAAGACCATTAAAATCACTTACAAGTAAGGAGTAAAGTTTGCTGAAATTTTTGAGCTCTAAAACCTCTATTTTGCTACTAATTTTCGGTGGAAAAGATGGAGAGAAAATGTGATATTTTTCTTCCTTTATTTTAATATAAACCATCAATTTAGTCACCAAATTTCTACCAACTTTGACTCATTTTTCAACTCTTTGTCCCCTATGGCCGGCCACCCTATTTCTAAGGGTCTAATTGCATATTAAAGGCCTCCAATTAATATTCTATGGCTTTTAGACACCTTTAGCTTATAAAATGGAACTTTCGCACTCTATGCGATTTAGTCCTTTTTCGCGGTTAAGCATGCAATCGCTAAAATTAAAGCACCAAAATTTTCATGCACCTATATAATCATACTATAACTCATAAAATAGTATAAAAATAATTTTATTCAACCTCAGATTAGTGATTTCCAAACCACTATTCCGACTAGCCCCTAAATCGGGCTGTTACAATTCTCCCCCTTAAGGATTTTCGTCCCCGAAAATCTTACCGGTGAAAAGGTTGGGATATTGATTTCTCATAGTCTCTTCGGGCTCCCATGTAGCCTCTTCTACACCATGTCTTTGCCATAGCACTTTCACAAGGGCTATACTTTTGTTTCTCATCTGTTTGACTTCTCGTGCCAAAATCTTAACCGGCTCTTCGCCATAAGTCATGTCCGGCTTGATCTCTACCTCTGATGGTACAATCACATGCGAAGGGTCTGATCGGTAGCGACGTAACATAGACACGTGGAAGACATCATGAATCTTTTCCAACTCCGGTGGCAAAGCCAAACAATAAGCTACCGGCCCTATCCTCTCGGTAATCTCATAAGGCCCGATAAAACGCGGAATCAATTTGCCTTTCCGACCAAATCTGAGGACTTTTCTCCAGGGCGATACTTTCAGAAACACTTTATCACCTACTTGGAACTCAATCTCTTTCCTTTTTAAACCTGAATAGGACTTTTGTCTATCTAAGGCAGATTTCAAACATTCACGTATCGCATTTACCTTCTCTTCAATTTCTCTGACTAATTCGACCCCGTGAATCTGGTTTTCTCTGAGTTCTTTCCAATACAAGGGCGTTCGGCATTTACGCCCATACAATGCCTCATAAGGCACCATCTTTAAACTTGACTGAAATTTGTTATTGTAGGGGAATTCCACCAACGGTAAGAATTTCTCCCAAGTACCCTGGAATTCCAAAACACAACATCGAAGCATGTCCTCAAGTACCTGTATGACTCTCTCCGACTGCCCGTCGGCTTGCGGATGGAAAGCTGTACTAAAGCTCAATTTTGTGCCTAAGGCCTCTTGCAACTTTTTCCAAAATCGTGACGTAAATCTCAGATCTCTATCCGAAATAGTTGACAACGGTACTCCATAAAGTCTTACTATTTCTGACACATACAAATCTGCCAACTTATCAAGCGAGTAGTCGACCCGTACTAGTATGAAATGGGCTGACTTCGTGAGTCTATGACTATAACCCATACGGCATCTTTCTTTTTTGGTGTCAACGGTAAACCCGTCACGAAGTCTATAGTAATACGATCCTATTTCCACTCGGGAACCATAATAGGCTGAAGTAGACCTGAAGGTACTTGATGTTTAGCCCTCACTTGTTGAAAAATTAGGCATCTTGAAACAAACTCAAAAATGTCTTTCTTCATACATGGACACCAATTAGGACTTTCGTATAAGTTCATCATCTCTGGGTACACAGACCCTATCTCAAAACATCAGACATCCATTAGGACTTATCCGAAAGTCCGACTCAACATTTGACTCACATTGAATTCTTTTAGCTTGTAAATCATTGTCACCTTTCTGAGCTTCAAAAATCTCTTGAAGAAACATTGGTCTAGCCCTCAACTTGGCTAGTATAGAACCATCATCTGATAAAGCTACCCGTGTGTTCAGGGCTCTCAGCACAAACAAGGATTTCCTGCTCAAGGCATCGGCGACCACATTTGCCTTACCCGTAGCATCAAATTAGCCATAAAATAGTAACCCCGAGTCATTAAAGGACAGTTCTTGCAAACTTTATCAACTAGCACATACTTGCCTAAGGGGTTCGATACTTTAATCACAAACTCAGTAGACTCAACAGGCAAATTCTTACTAAACACTAAATTCATACAAATATACGAATGAGTTGATCCAGGATCAATCAATGCAATCACATTACTGTCACAAAGAGAGAATGTACCGGTGATAACATCAGGTGATGATGCCTCTTCGGGAGCGCGAATAGCGTAAGCTCTAGCAGGTGCTCTGGCTTCAGATCTCATAACAGAGTCTTTCGTTGTACCTCTACTACTGGTCACATTTCCCACATTTCTTGGTGGACTCCCTATAGTGGCTATATTACTGAATCTTGCATTTTGGAATTGATCTTTCTTAGCTAACTGAGGACAATCCCGAATAAAATGATCTGGCGAACCACATATGTAACGAACTTTATTAATTTTATTCCAACATTCTCCAAAATGTCATCTCCCACACTATTGACACTCGGGTTTATTGTTCCTCACATTGCCAACACTTGATACTAATGTAGCTTGAGTTTTAGGACTTGAGTATTATTTTCCACGATCTCTACTCGAATGCACGATTGAAGCATTTGGACGATTGAACGAATCTCTGCATTTCTTTGACAAAGACTGATATAACTTATTCATCGATCTTTTTCTCGAGTCTCTTGCCTCTGGATCTACTTTTCTCTTTTCTTTGCTAAGTTCCTCGTCTTTACAAGCTCTATCAACCAAAACAACAAATTCTTTCAACTCTAGAATTTTGACTAGAAGTTTAATATCCTCGTTCAACCCGTCAACAAACCGTTTACACATGATTTCTTTGGTAGAAACATATTCCCGAGCATACTTACTCAACCGTACAAATTCTCTTTCATACTTTGTCACATTCATACGACCTTGTTTCAATTCTAAAAACTTTTTATGCTTTTGATCGAGAAATCTCTAACTTGTGTATTTCTTTCGGAGCTTAGTCTGAAAGAATTCCCAGGTAACTCTTTCTCTCGGTACCACTGATATTAGTGTATTCCACCATTGATATGCAGTGTCCCTCAATAATGATATGGTACATTTTAAACACTCAGCTGGAGTACACGACAGTTCATCGAATACCCAAATAGTGATTTCAAGTCAAAATTTAGCTCTCTCGAAATCATTATCAACGATAGCTCTGAACTCTTCGGCCTCGTATTTTCGTATTTTACCTACTAGTGGCTTATTCAATTGTTAAAGTTCCACAACTTGAGGGGCTACGGGAACCGATTAGGGATTAGGTGGGGGTGGAGGTTGTTGAGCAGCCAGATTCATTCAGACATACTGTGTGAACCATTCGTTCATCATTTGGAAAAAGGCTTCTTTAGCCTCTCCTCCATGACTACTTGTTACAGGTCTAGATTCAGACGGCGCAGTCCCTTGAGCAGAAGCTAGCGCATTACTCTCAACATCGTCAGCCACAGCTCGACTGGATCTATTTACTATATGAAAACACATTTTAAATTTTTTAGGAGTCATCACACTATCACAGGTTATATATGGCATGTATTTCTAGACTCTCACACATGCTACGTTAGTCTGAGAATCGACTAAACCGTAGCTCTGATGCCAATAAATGTAACACCCCTCACCTGTATTCAATGCCAAAATAGGGTTTCGGAGCATTACCATACTTATAACATAATTACACATATATTTTCTCATACATTTCCAAATAAGTTCATTTTCATCAATCAACACATTCATATCGTCCCTAATACGAGCCTTCGAGGCCCTAAACATGCTTTGGGAGTGGTTCGAGACTAAACCGATAACTTTGGAAACTTTTTAAACACTTAGAAAATTTTCTCAAAAACAGGGGACACATGCCCGTGTGGTCCGCCCGTGTGTCTCACATGGCAAACAGACACGCCCGTGTCACAGGCCGTGTGGACATTCGAAATGGGAGCACATGGCCATGTCTGACCCCGTGTAACTCTCTGACTTGGGTCACATGGCAAACACACATGCCCCTATGCCCTACAAATAGCCATACACGCCCGTGTGCCAGGCCGTGTGCTAGGCCATGTCAAACCTGTAGGGTATACTGAATTATGTAACACGGCCAAATCACACACCCGTTAGTAAGGCCGTGTGGAGCAAACTGACTTGATTTCAAAATCAACACCAGGGAGCACACGGCTATGTACCTGATCGTGTATCATACACGGCTAAGACACACGCTCGTGTCTCTACCCGTGTGGACAAAATAAGGCTATTTACCAAGCCATTTTGCCATCCAAACTTGTGCTCACCTACATCAAACGCAAAAGCACCAATACATAGCATCAATAAACATAAAACTCAACCTCAAAACAAGCATATTCTATACCATTTCATTTCTCATCAATACCAATCACAAATACCACAATAAGCCATCTAATTTCATACCTAATTTCACTTATTAAACATCAATATGGCAATTTCCTAAACAAGCATTATTTCAACCAAACATTTTACCTTGCTTAAATTCACAAACATACTATAACCATTTCCAACCATTAGCTACCTTAAATGCTAAACTACCACAAAGCATTGGCAAGCAATTATGAACCACATCATAGACCATTTTGATATATATACATATACATCCAAAACAACCAAATTAGGCTAACTCTCTTGGCTATATATATGTACAAATCAAAACATAAGCATTTACAAGCCAATTTATATGGCTAAAATTGTTATCAACACATAACCAAAATGATCATAATCCTATACATGCCATATGACCAAAACACAAGCTCAAAAGTACCAAATTGATAGTTGGATAGTGCGATGTAGTCTCCGACGATTGCCGAGTCTGAGCTAGCTTCAATTTCATTATAAAACATGGAAAATTAAACAAAATAAGCTATATAGCTTAGTAAGCTCGTATGATAATAAGAAATAAATATCACCATTCTTTTACATTTTCTAATAAGTAACACAAAATTGCATCAAAGCATTAAACACCAAGTTAACATGAATTTAATCACATAATTGATCATAAGCTCACATCTTCCTTTGATTCATTGCTCAAATAGTTTACGATACATACCTGTATTGAGACGTATCTATTTCTGAACAATTCACATCTTCAATATACCCGTTGAACCATTCAGAATAGAAGTCGGATACTCAGGAGTCTTACATTGTAACATCCAGGATTTGGGGGCTCTGTATTTATCTTGTTTTTGTGTGCTGGTTTACTTTGTGTGCTGTTTGTTTATGGTTGGGGGTCCCTGGGAAGACCCGGGGTTAAGTTAGAACCTTGGGCAAATTTTTTTTTTTATTTTGGGCACTTTAGGGGGGAGCTGGTTGGAGGCAGGACTTAAGGTCTATTGTTCGTGCTTTATGACACAAGGAGTCAATTGGTAAAGTGGCAAGGAGGCACCACTTAGGGTGCTAGTGGGTGACGCCTCAGGGGAGCAGAGGGGAGCAGGTTCGATTCACCTTCTCGACAATGTGGTTGTTTTTTTATTGTCTTTATTGTTCATGCGTAAAGGGGGTGGAAGAGACTTGGTCAAAACTTTTGAATGGTTGGCCAGGAGCAAAAAGGGGGATTTGAATCATTCAAATTATTTTGACTCATTCAAAACTTTTCAAATGGATGGTCAGGAGTGATGTTAGAAGAATATCAAGGAATTGTGATGCTAGCTGAATTTTCGCATGAAGGTTGGAAGGGGGGAGGTTCGGTTTTGGAGCTAAGAGGGTGTGAGCTGAATTGGTATGTTGGTAGCTCAAGGTCCCTCACCTAGTGGTGGTTCAATCGATTTATGAGTACCTTGGTGTGCCAAAAATCTTGAGGGTCATAAGCTATTTCGATTCTCATGAAGTGCATTCGGTTTTGGGGGATTTGTAGGTGCGGAATGTGTGAGGTGGTGGTAGCTTGGTCCCTTGAGTCTTTGGTGTTTCTAGTGTCAACTTAAGAAGCATTTCTTGGTATAGCCGAAACCCCCTAAGGCCTATGACCAATCATCATCATCTAAAGCCGAACCCTCCTATCATCTTTTCTCATTTTTTTTACTTCTTCTCCTTGGCCGAATCTCTCTCTCACCCCATTCTTACTCTTAAGCTTCACAAACCATAAGGGAAACACCATTTCTTTGTAATCATTTCTCTTCTCCTTCTCTTCTTTACTTATTCTATTTCAAAGCTGAAACCCCTAATGACTTCCATTCTCTTCTCTATTCTTGCTTAGTCGAGTTCTCTTTAGTCTTTTCTTTTTGATTCTTCAATTGTTGAAATTTATTCCTCACCTTTTCATCACCATTTGCCACGGGTTTCTTCTTCAAGTCGAAGCATCTATTGATTCTTGTTCCTCTCTATTTTCTTATATAAGCTGAATCTTCCTAGCCTTTCTTTCTTGCATAGTTCCCTCGAAATCTCTAAAAGTCGAAACTCTTAAGCCTTCATTTGAGTTCTCTTATCTTCATTCTCGGTTCTCCCATTTTATTTTCTTCTACTTTTGTTCATTGTCGAATCTTCTCCACAGTTGTGCTTGTGCCGAATGCTCTAGGGAGTTATTCAAATTCGCTGTGTTAAGGTAAGATCATTCCCTTTCATTTTTCTTTGATTAAACCCGTATTCCCTCTTTTCTTGGTAAGGCCGAATCTGCCTTGACTGATATCTTAACCTGTTTCTTTCTCTCTCTGTATACTGTCGATCAAGGGGCTAAGTGTTGGGCATCTACTTCAGATTATTCGTTGATTTGGTCTATTAGGGCCGCCTATTTCGGGAATTAGTGCTAGTCGAATCTTTGAACCCTACCTCTCTTTTCAGGATTTCAAGGTAAGGTTTTTCTCTTCAGATATTTGATGAGTTTCTCATTCGTATCCGCTATCTTAACCCTGTGTTGTTGATTAAACAACCCTTGTTTCCTTATAGTATCTCTGACAAAGATCTTTTGATGGAATCCAATACCAATCAGGCAAAGGGGGGGTTGGACCCGTAAACCCAGCCCCTAAGTTTAAGAGACATAGGTGTATGCGCTGTCGGGGATTGGCCACGGGTTATGGACCCGGCCAGAGCGGAATAATAGGCGGATAGCAGTTGTTCCTGCTAGTAATAGTGTCGACATAGATAGCATAGTGCTGCATGTAATCAGGTGTGTAAAACTTCACACTTTAATATTAATATGTGATACTAATCGTTTGGGGCTGAAAAGTTTAAGTGACTAGATGGATAATCGTTATGCCTATATGGGTATGGCTGAAATACCAGGTAAGTACGTTGTTGTTATGTATGAGTTAATATATGTATGCCATGATGATACTGTTCATTTAAATAGCATGATACTTTCATTTGGTTTGCATATGTTATGCATGGGTTGAATATGATGTATAAAGGGAGAAGTGCTTAAGACTGTCACTAGTGGTTTGGTACCACAAGTGGGTTGGCCCCACATTCTTGATTCCGTGACTAAGTCTCAGTGGTTTAGAACCACCAGTGGTTTGGTACCACATACATATGACTTCGTGACTTGTCCCAGTGGTTTGGTACCACAGTGGGTTGGCCCCACATGCATGATTATTAGGGATTGTCACTAGTGGTTGGGTACCACAAGTGGGTTGGCCCCACATATGAAATTTTGTGACTCTGTCACCAATTGCTAGGTGCCACATAAGGATTGTAGCGGATGGAGGGTCGATTGTAGAAATCCCCACGGTGTGAAAGGCTGGTACGGGTGGTGTGTAGAGGATGGAAAATTTAGGTCAGGCTTGGCACATTGCATTCATATTTGAGTATGCTACTTTAAAGTGGGCTAAGGTCCAATATGTGATTGTGGGCCTAGAGCCATTTATGTTCCTTAAAAGGGGATTTACACACTGAGTCTTGGTGACTCACCCCCTCTGCTTAACTTTGCAGGTGATCAGTAGGACGTGGACTTGGGAGCCGAGGCAGACTCGTGGATAGAGGCCATAACTTGATAAATTCCGTAAACTCAGTATCTTTCTTAAACTATTTTAATTTGGGATTTTAGTTGATTTTAGTTGATGTAATAAGGCCTCTTAAATTACTATTTGGTTTTAACATTATGTATTTAGTTATGACATACCGTTATCCTACGTTCTTAAACATGATTGTTAAAATGGAGTTTTCAAAATATAAGAAACATAAAACAACTATTTTTCTCAAATGCTAACAAAGATAACAAATTAGCGATTAATTAAACTCGACGATTTATCTTAAGCTATAAACCACTATTTTCCAAAACCTCACCTAAAGCAAAGCTTCAAACTTACGGGTTTTCATCAAAATTTCAATGTCTTTTAAAAAATTTTCCCTGTGACATACCAGATCTGGTCGTAACGTTTAGACCGGGTTTGGGGTGTTATAATTTTGGTATCAGAGCGTAGGTTGCAAAACTCGGGCTTTAAAAATAGGCTCAATGATGTTTTATTAAGTTGGTTTAAATAATTTTTGGGAACGTTTTGATTGGAACATGGCATCCGAGTCCGTCAAGACCCGATCCACGCAGGTAAGTGTTCTAAATTATTGATGGTGTATGCATGAAAAAACTGTTAGCATGAATGAGTATGTTTGTTAGCTCTAAGAGACCCGAACTTTAGAGACTGAAACGTTTTGAATGTGTCTGGCGGAAACTACAGTCTAAGATTATTTCTCATAAAACTATTCAGTGTTAAACAGTAAAAGAAATTCTAACTCATAAAACTTTTAATCAAATTAAGTCGCAAACGTTAGTCATGAGCACTCGGGGGCGTGGACGTAATGTACGTGGTCGTGGTAGAGGCAGGATTGCGGTATCGGAACCAGTAGGATCTGGTCATGGGTCAGGAAATGAGATGCCAGTACCACCAGCTGCGGAAGCAGAATTCCAGGACCAAACAGGTGGAGATGATGCGGTGTCTTGGGTGATGTTACAGGTCTTGGAAAGAGTTGCTAGGGTAGGCATGGGTACAGGGGCTCAGAAATCTGTATCAGAATAGCTTCGAGCTAATGGAGCGAAAATGTTTAGAGGCGTTTCTGGTGTAGCTCCCAACGCAGCTGAATATTGGTTAGAAGCAGTTGAGCGTATAATGGATGATCTTGACTTCACAGAGGAGGAAAAGTTGAAAGGGGTTGTATCTCTTCTTTGGGACGAAGCGTATCAATGGTGGCTTACGGTCAAGGATGGTACGATGGTTGATAATATCACCTGTGATTTCTTTAAAATAGCATTCCAGAGGAAGTACGTGGGATCAAGTTACGTGGATACGCAGCATAAGGCATTTCTAAATCTGGTTCAGGGGAGTAAGTCAGTAGCTGAGTATGAGGCGAAATTCTTGGTTCTAAGCCGTTATGCCCGGGGTATTGTGGCCACAGACCATGAGCGTTGTGTTCGGTTTGAGCATGGGCTGAGAGATGAGTTGCAAGTGCTGATAGCTCCACAGCGAGAGAGGGAATTTGCTGTTCTTGTGGAAAAGGCTAAGATAGCTGATGAGGTGAAGCAATCCGAAAAGCATAATCAGGAGAGAAATAGAAATAAAAGGAATTTTGGTTCGTCAGGATCAGTTAGGCGGTATCAGAAAAGACCCAGGGTTGAGGGGTCGAATCGTGTTGTGAGACCTGCTATTGATAGTCGGCCTCCGAGGTGTGCTCGTTGTGATAAATTTCATTTTGGTGAGTGTCGGGCTGGTAGGAGAGGCTGTTTCAAGTGTGGGTCTATAGAGCACCGAATAAGGGACTGTCCACAGGAGAGGGGCAGAGTGCAACCAATAGGTCAGGGTTATGTTCAGTCAGGTAGAGTTGGTCAGCAACTACAGAGAGGTCGTGGTCCGGTCAGAGGGGATAATGGTGTTAGTCGGGGTCGTGGAACACCAGGCAGAGGTGCAGGAAGCACTGATACAAGACAACCGGGGTTGGTCTATGCAGCCAGAGACGAGAAGAGGGTGATTGACCGGATGCCATAACCGGTACGTTTTTAATTTTTAGATTGCCTTTTTCTGCATTGATTGATATTGGGTCGACGCATTCTTATATTGCTAGTGTGGTATCTGGAACTTTAAGTATAGACTCTGAGATTACCCCTAGGGAGATGACTATTATTAGCCCGCCAGGACAATCTGTAGCGGTGAACAAACTTTATAGGGATGTACCTCTAGAAGTTCAAAGGGTAGTTTTTTCGGCCGATCTGATGGAACTACCGTTCGGGGAGTTCGACTTAATCTTGGGCATGGACTGGCTAGTTAAGTATCAAGCAAATTTGGATTGTACAGCCAAACGCATGGTGTTAAGAACTCTCGAGGACGAGGAGGTGGTGGTAATAGGTGAGAGGAGAAATTACCTGTCCAACGTAGTGTCTGCTCTCAAGGCTGAACGAATGGTGAGGAAAGGATGTGAGGCATTCTTAACTTTTGTTCGGGCTCTGGAGGCCAAGGAGTTAACTGTAGGGGATGTTAGAACAGTGAAGGAATTTTCTAATGTTTTCCCAGAAGAGCTTCTGGGATTACCTCCAGATCGTGAGGTGGAGTTCGGTATTGATCTCCTTCCGGGAACAGCGCCAGTGTCTATTGCTCCATATAGAATGGCACCGAAGGAGTTAGTGGAACTGAAAGCTCAAATTCAGGAACTGTTAGATCGAGGTTTTATTCAACTGAGTGTATCACCTTGGGGAGCGCCGGTGCTATTTGTTAAGAAGAAGGATGGATCAATGCGTATGTGCATTGACTATCGTCAGTTGAACAAGTTGACGATCAAGAACAAATACCCGTTGCCGCGGATTGATGACTTGTTCGACAAATTGAAGGGGGCTTCAGTCTTCTCCAAGATAGATTTGAGGTCAGGATATCATCAGCTTAAGGTTAAGGAAACAAATATCCATAAGACGACTTTCAGGACTCGCTATGGTCATTACGAATTCTTGGTGATACCGTTTGGGTTGACCAATGCACCAGCAGCGTTCATGGACATGATGAACCGAGTATTCCAACCCTACCTGGACCGGTTTGTTGTTGTATTTATCGATGACATCCTGGTTTATTCAAAGTTGGAGGAAGAGCATGATTCGCATCTCCGGGTGGTTTTACAAATTCTGAGGGAGAAGCAGTTGTTCGCTAAGTTCAGTAAGTGTGAGTTCTGGCTAAGAAAAGTTACCTTTTTGGGCCATGTGGTGTCGACAGAGGGGATTAGAGTTGATCCTCAGAAAATTAAAGCTGTGTTAGATTGGAAGCCGCCTAAGTCTGTGGCTGAGATTCGGAGTTTCCTTGGTCTTGTTGGATATTACCGAAGGTTCGTTGAAGGGTTCTCATTAATTGTGGCACCTTTGACCAAGCTGTTGAGAAAAGGGGTACCTTTTGTTTGGGCTGACAAGCAACAGGAAAGTTTTGAGAAGCTAAAGAGGATTTTGACGGAGGCTCCGGTGTTGATTCAGCCGGAGGCTGGGAAGGAGTTTGTGGTTTATTGTGATGCTTCACACACGGGTTTAGGATGTGTGTTGATGCAAGACGAAAAAGTTGTTGCGTATGCGTCTCGGCAGTTAAGACCGCATGAGAGTAATTACCCCACGCATGATTTAGAGTTGGCTATGGTGGTTTTCGCTTTGAAGATCTGGAGACATTATCTGTACGGAGAGAAGTCTGTAATCTACACCGGCCACAAGAGTTTAAAATACCTTTTAACTCAGAAGGAGCTGAATCTAAGGCAGCGAAGGTAGATTGAGCTGCTGAAGGATTATGACTGCTCGATTGAGTATCATCCGGGTAAGGCAAATGTGGTGGTAGATGCGCTAAGCCGGAAGGTAATAGCAGATTTGAGAGCGATGTTCGCCCACCTGAGTTTATACGACGACGGAAGTTTATTAGTTGAACTGCAAGTGAAGCCGACATGGGTAAGTCAGGTTAAAGAGAAACAGTTATTGGACGATGTCTTGAGTGCTCGACTTCTACAAGTACAGGATGGTAGGGTGGAGGATTACAGTTTGAACAGTGATGGAGCTTTGTGTTTTCGTGGGAAGGTTTGCATGCCGAAGGATGTTGAATTGAGGCTGATGATTCTTTAGGAAGCGCATAGTAGTCCTTTCGCTATGCATCCTGGAGGAAGTAAGATGTATCAGGATTTGCGGGAACAGTTCTGGTGGCCTGGATTAAAGCAGGAAGTTACAGAATTGGTGGGAAAGTGTTCGGCGTGTCAGCAGGTTAAAGCCGAGCATCAGTTGCCTTCGGGATTGTTGCAGCCGGTGAAGATTCCACAGTGGAAATGGGAAAGGATCACTATGGACTTTGTTAGTGGGCTACCTCTTACGCCTACTAAAAAAGACTCAGTTTGGGTGATTGTGGATTGGTTAATGAAGTCGGCTCATTTTATTCCTGTTCGTGTCGACTACTCTCTTCAGAGGTTGGCTAAGCTCTATGTGGCAGAAATCGTGAGGTTGCATTGGGTACCGGTATCGATCATATCAGACAGGGACCCTAGGTTTACGTTGAGATTCTTGAAGGCGTTGCATCTAGCGTTGGGTACAAAGTTAGATTTCAGTACAACATTCCATCCTCAGTCTGATGGTCAGTCTGAGCGAGTGATTTAGATTTTAGAGGACATGTTGAGGGGTTGTGTCATCAATTTCAGAGGTAGCTGGGAAGAGTTTCTACCGTTAGCGGAGTTTACATACAACAACAATTACCAAACTAGTATTCAGATGGCGCTCTATGAAGCATTGTACGGGCAGAAATGTCGTACTCCTACATGATGGACAGAATTGGGTAAACGCCAGATTTTGGGTCCAGAATTGGTCATTGAGACAGTGGAGAAGGTTAAGCTAATTAGGGCTCGATTGAAAGAAGCATCCGATAGGTAGAAATCATATGCGGACTTGAAGCGAAAGGAAATAGAGTTTGCTGTGGGTGATCGGGTTTTCTTAAAGGTTTCACTATGGAAAAAGGTTCTGAAGTTTGGACGGAAAGGTAAGCTAAGCCCCAGGTTCATCGGGCCTTATCGTATGTTGAAGCGTGTGGGACCGGTAGCTTATCAGCTCGAGCTGCCTTCAGAATTAAGTCAGATTCATGATGTGTTCCATGTTTCAATGTTGAGGCGCTACCATTCGGATCCATCCCAAGTTGTGCCATTGGAAGAGATCGAAGTAAGGCCGGACCTATCCTTTGAGGAGGAGCCAGTTCAAATCCTGGATCGTGACGTTAAGGTATTGCGGAAAAAGGCTATTCCTTTGGTTAAAGTGTTGTGGCGGAATCACGATTCAGAGGAAGCCACGTGGGAGCCAGAGGATGTAATGCGACAGCAATACCCTCATCTCTTTTAACCAGGTAATTTTGAGGCCAAAATTCCTTTAAGGGGGGTAGAACTGTAACATCTGGGATTTGGGGTCTCTGCATTTATCTTTTTTTGTGTGTTGGTTTACTTTGTGTGCTGTTTGTTTATGGTTGGGGGTCCCTAGGAAGGCCCGGGGTTAAGTTGGAACCTTGGGCAAAATTTTTTTTATTTTGGGCACTTTAGGGGGGAGCTGGTTGGAGGCAGGGCTTAAGGTCTATTGTTCGTGCTTTATGACACAATGAGTCAATTGGTAAAGTGGCAAGGAGGCGCCACTTAGGGTGCTAGTGGGTGACACCTTAGGGGAGCAGAGGGGAGCAGGTTCAATTCACCTTGTCGGCAATGTTGTTGTTTTTTTTTATTGTCTTTGTTGTTCATGCGTAAAGGGGGTGGAAGAGACTTGGTCAAAACTTTTGAATGGTTGGCCAGGAGCGAAAAGGGGGATTTGAATCATTCAAATTATTTTGACTCATTCAAAACTTTTCAAATGGATGGTCAGGAGTGATGTTAGAAGAATATCAAGGAATTGTGATGCTAGCTGAATTTTTGCATGAAAGTTGGAAGGGGGTGAGGTTCGGTTTTGGAGATAGGAGGGTGTGAGCCGAATTGGTATGTTGGTAGCTCAAGGTCCCTCACCTAGTGGTTGTTCAATCGGTTTATGAGTACCTTGGTGTGCCGAAAATCTTGTGGGTCATAAGCTATTTCGATTGTCATGAAGTGCATTCCGTTTTGGGGGATTTGTAGGTGCAGAATGTGTGAGGTGGTGGTAGCTTGGTCCCTTGATTCTTTGGTGTTTCTAGTGTCAACTTAAGAAGCATTTCTTGGTATAGCCGAAACCCCCTAAGGCCTATGATCAATCATCATCATCTAAAGCCGAACCCTCTTATCATCTTTTCTTATTTTTTTTACTTCTTCTCCTTGGTCGAATCTCTCTCTCACTCCATTCTTACTCTTAAGCTTCACAAACCATAAGGGAAACACCATTTCTTTGTAATCATTTCTCTTCTCCTTCTCTTCTTTACTTATTCTATTTCAAAGCCGAAACCCCTAATGACTTCCATTCTCTTCTCCATTCTTACTTAGCCGAGTTCTCTTTAGTCTTTTCTTCTTGATTCTTCTATTGCTGAAATTTATTCCTCACCTTTTCATCACCATTTGCCATGAGTTTCTTCTTCAAGTCGAAGCATCCATTGATTCTTGTTCCTCTCTATTTTCTTGTATAAGCCGAATCTTCCTAGCCTTTCTTTCTTGCATATTTCCCTCGAAATCTTTAAAAGCCGAAACTCTTAAGCCTTCATTTGAGTTCTCTTATCTTCATTCTCGGTTCTCCCATTTTATTTTCTTCTACTTTTGTTCATTGTTGAATCTTCTCCATGACTTGTGCTTCACGAATGCTCTAGGAGTTATTCAAATTATTTGTGTTAAGGTAAGATCATTCCCTTTCATTTTTCTTTGATTAAACCCGTATTCCCTCTTTTCTTGGTAAGGCCGAATCGCCTTTGGATCGATATCTTAACTCGCTTTCTTCTCTCTCAGATATCGTCGATCAAGGGGCTAAGTGTTGGGCATCTACTTTGATTATTCGTTGATTTGGTCTATTAGGGCCGCCTATTTCGGGAATTAGTGCTAGTCGAATCTTTGAACCCTACCTCTCTTTTCAGGATTTCAAGGTAAGGTTTTTCTCTTCAGATATTTGATGAGTTTCTCATTCGTATCCGCTATCTTAACCCTGTGTTATTGATTAAACAACCCTTGTTTCCTTATAGTATCTCTGACAAAGATCTTTTGATGGAATCCAATACCAATCAGGCAAAGGGGGGGTTGGACCCGTAAACCCAGCCCCTAAGTTTAAGAGACGTGCGGTGTCCGCCGTCCGGGATTGGCCACCGGGTTGTGGACCTGCTTTAGAGCGAAATAATAGGCAGATAGCAGTTGTTCCTGCTAGTAATAGTGTCGACATAGATAGCATAGTGTTGTGTGTAATCAGGTGTGTAAAACTTCACACTTTAATATTAATATGTGATACTAATCGTTTGGGGCTGAAAAGCCGAAGTAACTAGATGGATAATCGTTATGCCTATATGGGTATGGTTGAAATACCAGGTAAGTACCTTGTTGTTATGTATGAGTTAATATATGTATGTCATGATGATACTGTTCATTTAAATAGCATGATACTCTAATTTGGTTTGCATATGTTATGCATGGGTTGGATATGATGTGTAAAGGGGGAAGTGCTTAAGACTGTCACTAGTGGTTTGGTACCACAAGTGGGTTGGCCCCACATTCTTGATTCCGTGACTAAGTCTTAGTGGTTTGGAACCACCAGTGGTTTGGTACCACATACATATGACTTCGTGACTTGTCCCAGTGGTTTGGTACCACAGTGGGTTGGCCCCACATGCATGATTATTAGGGATTGTCACTAGTGGTTGGGTACCACAAGTGTGTTGGCCCCACATATGATATTTTGTGACTCTGTCACTAGTGGCTAGGTGCCACATAAGGAGTGTAGCGGATGGAGGGTCGATTGTAGAAATCCCCACGGTGTGAAAGGCTGGTACGGGTGGTGTGTAGAGGATGGAAAATTTAGGTCGGGCTGGGCACATTGCATACATATTTGAGTATGCTACTTTAAAGTGGGCTAAGGTCCAATATGTGATTGTGGGCCTGGAGCCATTTATGTTCCTTAAAAGGGGATTTACACACTGAGTCTTGGTGACTCACCCCCTCTGCTTAACTTTGCAGGTGATCAGTAGGACGTGGACTTGGGAGCCGAGGCGGACTCGTGGATAGAGGCCATAACTTGATAAATTTCGTAAACTCAGTATCTTTCTTAAACTGTTTTAATTTGGAGATTTTAGTTGATTTTAGTTGATGTAATAAGGCCTCTTAAATTACTATTTGGTTTTAACATTATGTATTTAGTTATGACATGTCGTTATCCTACGTTCTTAAACATGATTGTTAAAATGGAGTTTTCAAAATATAAGAAACATAAAACAATCGTTTTTCCCAAATGCTAACGAAGATAACAAATTAACGATTAATTAAACTCGGAGATTTATCTTAAGCTATAAACCACTATTTTCCAAAACCTCACCTAAAGCAGAAGCTTCAAACTTACGGGTTTTCATCAAAATTTCAAAGTCTTTTAAAAAAATTTCCCTGTGACATACCAGATCTGGTCGTAACGTTTAGACCGGGTTTGGGGTGTTACATGCACACTAAGTGCCAATATCATGGCCCGAAGTCAACTCAATATATCTCGCACCCAAAGTGCTAATTATCATGGCCTGTAGCCAAATCAGTGAAGCTCTCACCCGAAGTGCCGATATCAAGGCCCGAAGCCAAATGAAAGTAACTCGCACTCGAAGTGTCGATATCATGGCCGAAAGCCAAATCAGTGCACCCCCTAATGACATGTCACTAGTATCCTAATCTATTCCTAAGGTTCAACCGAAATTTCGAATGTCGAATTGTTGTCGAACCACTATTTAACCCATCTGTAGTCTCATATTCACAGTTTATGCAATATCAAAGCATATAAAATACATTTGTAATGAAACTTATAACATATGAACTTACCTCGGACGTAGAAATGACGACACAGTTCAACTAATATGAGACTTTGTTCTTTCCTCGATCTAAGTTCGTATTTCGCTTTTCTTGATATATATAATATCAAATTCAACTTGTTTAATCATCTCACTATTCTATTTAATCCAAAACACTTATTAGAGTACATTTACACTTTTGCCCCTATAATTTTACAACTTTTACAAATTAGTCTTTATTTAATAATTTACTAACATAACCTTAAAAATATTTTGTAACAGCCCAATTTAGGGCCTAGTCAGAATAGTGGTTACGAGATCACAAATTCGAAGTAGAAATATATGTTTTATGGTTTTTATGAGGTCTATGACATGTTTGCATGGCTGTGTGAAAATTTCATGAAGAAATTTTATGATTTAGTGATCAATTTATCTTTTAGGACTAAATTGCAAAAAATGAAAAAAAAAATATATGAGATTCTAGAGGTTTTAAGTATGAGATAGCATTAGAAAATTTATTAGAGGTCCTTATTTAGTAATTAGACCATTATATCTCATGATAGACAAAAATGGGCATGGAAGGGAAAAATCTCAAGGAAGGGCCTTAAGGGCATTTTGGTCGTTTAGTTAATAAATTAATAAAAAGGGAAAAAGAAGTCAAAATTGGTGTCCATCTTCTTCCCTAAGTGCCAAAAATTGAAGAGAAGCCATAGCTAGGGTTTTGTTCATTTTCAAGCTCAAAGTAAGTGCCTCCTAGCCCCGTTTTTAAAGTTTTTTTACATTTTTATATCCTCATAGCTCGATTTAGCTATTTCTAACCATATTTTAAGCTAGAGTTCATGTTTAAAAACTTACCCATGTATTTCATGCATGTATTTTGATGTTTAATGGAGGAATATGGAAGTTTGAGGTGTGATGAACATCTTTCTCTAAGTGATTTTTCATGGAAACACCTAAAAAGGACTTATTTGTAAAAGTGATAAAATGTGTAGTAAAAATAGGTTTTTAAGGAAAATGTGAGCTATTATAAGCTTAAGATAGGTTAGGCTAGGCCTAGGTAACCAAGAAAATGAGTACATTTCATCATACGAGCCTAGGGACCATTTTGCAAATATGTGAAAGTTTAGGGGAAAATTTATAATTTTTGCCAAAGTATGAGTCATGGGCTATTTTAGTCAATGTGATAATTAAATAAGTGAAATTTATCATTATAGATCAAGAAACACGAAGTCCGGACCTAAACCGAGGAAAGAATAAGATGGTGGACTAAATTGAACAACTATCTATATTTTGACACCGAGGTAAGTTTTTTTTGTAATAAATCAACATTATGTTATTATGTATTTAAATGCTTGATATTACATGAAATGTATATTATTTTTATGAAATTGGTTAATGAGGTCTCGACGAAAAAAAATGATAAAGTTTTACTATATCGAAGTCACGGTTGAACCTTAGGAATAGAAAGGATACCCTTGTCACGACATTAGATTATTAAGGTCCCATATAAGAACGTATCTAGGATATGGCCTTGGCACCGAATTGAGATCCCGTGTAAAACTATATCTGGGATATGGCATCGGCATCGAATAATGATTCCGTGTAAGACCACGTCTAGGACCTGGCTTCGGTATGAAATCGTGTAAGACCATGTATGGGACATGGCATCGACATACGGTCTCGTGTAAGACCATATCTGGGATATGGCATCGGTATCGACATGTGATCCCATGTAAGACCATATCTGGGATATGGCATTGGCATCTTAATACGTGTATGACAATTTTCGAGTATCCTTCGATATTCCAAGTGGTTCAACGGGGTAAAGAATTAAAGTTTATGTTAAAGATGGAAAAAGGGCTAAAATTATGTGATGGAGTGATACGAGTACATATGCGAAACCCACAAGAAATGAGTCCGATATGTGATATGTGGTTGGTAAAAGTGAGAATGAGTAAGCCATGTCAATGTTGCATTGAGAATTTTGTGTTAATTCATAATGTAATACATGGATGTTATTACAAAAATTTATGTTGTTATCTATTACATGCAAACTTACTAAGCTTTATGCTTACTCCCTCTCTTTTCCCTTTTCTTGTAGTATCGCCAAGCTAGCTCGGGGTCGAAGGATGTCGGAGCTCGATTCACACTATCAAGCTATTCTTTTGGGTATAGTAAAGTTTGATTATTTTGGGTATGGCATGTATAGGAACTTGGTCATTTTGTTATATGTCATAGTGGTTAACCAATGTGTTGGCTATTAATGTTACTTATTTCATTTTGTAAATGGCCATTGGAATTTGCTAATACTAGTTAAGTTATATCTTTTCGATGATGATGAAATTCATAAGGTGCAAGCTTGTGCAATTGAATGAGTAATGTGTGAAGTATATGCATGATGAACGCAGTGTGAAATTAAGGTGGGGATGTCTTGATTGTGGATATTAGAGGTGCATTATTGTTATGCTATGTGTTGCTGGAAATGATATAAGTATGGTTGCTTTTAAGGGTGGCAAATGACTTGGTAAATATCCTTATATTTGTCCACACGGGTAGACACACGGGCGTGTGACTTGGCCGTGTGTGACACACGGTCAACCCCGTGGGCGTGTTGATAGGTCGTGTCTCCCCTACATCCAAATTTAGCTAAATAGAATGCCAGTAGTAATCACACGGGTAGAGACACGACCGTGTGTCTCAGCCGTGTGAGGGACAAGGCCTCAGAATATGGGCGTATGCCCAGGCCATGTGAAGTCTGTACATTAGTTGCGAGAATTAAATTCGCCACACGGCCTAGCACACGAGCGTGTGACTTGGCCGTGTGACCCTAAATATCTGCTGACGTCATAAATAGAATGTCAAGGTTTTCACACACGGACTAAGACAAGGGTGTTTCATGACCGTGTGAGGGACACGGGCTATAGGCAGGAGCGTGTGGCCCTGTTTTGAGCAAAAAAAATTCTAAGTGTTCGTAAGCTTCCGGTTCACCCCCGAACTACCCTATATGTATGATTCGAGTCTCGTAGGGCCATAATAGGGACATTATGAACACGAATGAAAAGTTTTAAATTGGAATGAAAATATATGGCCCGATTTTGTATGATTAAGTATGTTAAGTCCGGTAATGCCTTGTACCTGGTTCTGACATCAAATACCAGTAAGGGATGTTAAATGTAGTGGTATCAGAGCTATGGTTTAGTCATTTCTCGAATTACCGTAGCATGTGTGAGATTCTAGTAATACATGCCATACGTATGTGTATATACCTAATGGTAGTGTGACGAATCCTGACGATTTAAAATATGTTTTCATATAGCAAATGGATCTCGACAGAGCAGTGGCGGATGAGGTAGAAAGTAACGCGCCGGCCCCCATCCAAGGGACGGTGCCAACTAAAAATGAAAATAGACCAGTGACTGTGAGTCAGGGAAGAGAGGCTCAGGAAGCCTTCTTCCAAATGATGAACGAATGGTTCTCAGCGTTCGTTCGAACGAACCCAACCGCTCAACAACAAGCTCCACCCCCTCTAAACCCTCAGCCTATCCCTGTAGCTCCCCAAGTTGTAGAAATGGTAAGAAGGGAAAATCCCCCGGTTGATAGAATTCGGAAACAAGGAGCTGAGGAGTTTCGAGCTAATAAATATGACGATCCGGAAAGAGCAGAATTCTGGCTTGAAGATACCATCAGGGTACTTGATGAATTCTCCTGCACACTTGAAGAGTGTATGAAATGTGTTGTGTCTCTCTTGAGAGATTCGGCTTATCAGTGGTGGAACACCCTTGTGTCAGTTGTACCAAGAGAGAGAGTTAATTGGGAATTTTTCCAAGAAGTGTTCCGAAAGAAGTATATTAGCGAAAGGTTTATCGATCAAAAAAGAAAAGAATTCCTTGAGCTAAAACATGGTCGAATAACGGTAACTGAATATGAACGTGAGTTTGTAAGGCTCAGTAAATAAGCTCGGGAGTGCATTGATAAACCGAAATAGTAACATATTTTAATCCCACATTTAGTATGCCTTTGGATGAATTATCCCTTGATTTATGTAAAAAGGTGCTCTTAATCCTTTCTTTTCATGTCTTATACTCAGGAAAGCACCCAAAGATAAAAAGAACGAGAAACGGGCTCAAAACGGACCAAAACGGGCCAAAGAGGAAATCGACATAGCCTGGACTTGGACCTATACGGTCGTGCCAAGTTAATCATCTAGAACACGGTCTAACCCCGACTCACACGGCCGTGTCTCATTAAAGAAATCTGAACACGGCCTGGCCACGATTCACACGGGCGTGCGCCATGGCCGTGCCTCTGCCGTGGAGAAGAGAAATTTCATTCGAGAAAGGATACTTAGGGAGAAAGAAACATATTTCAAAAGCCTATAAATACACCCTAAGTATGACCTAAGAGGGGGAGCCCAAAGCCATCATCTAGGGGCGTCGTGCTAGGTCAGAGAAGGCAAATTTGTGGGGATTCACTCAGGGATAGCCAGTTGATCCATCTCAAGAAGCCAGAATTATACTCAAGACGGAGGATCTCTCCTTCAATTCCTTCAGGGGGTTTTAGGAATTTCTTATGTTTTGTTTTATCTTTTTTCTTGAGATGTTTTCCTTTATTGTTATGAACTAAACCCTTCGGATACCCGAAGGGGATGAAACCTATGATGAATCTTGTTATTGTTTTCTAAATTATATGATAAATAGTTAGTTTGTTCTTAATTATGTGAGCTTAATCCAAATTTGATGTGCTTAGGTGGAGGAGGAATAAACCCTGCCTAAGAGTAGATCCAACATAATTAAGCAGAGTTGATCGCAAGCCTAGAGATAGGGTGACGAGATTTTTCCAGATTAGGGTGAAACCTAATATGGGAATCCATAGATCGATTTACTGCTATTCTAGGGGGTTATTATAAGAGAACGAGAGTTCCACTAATTAACTTAGGGTTAGACGTTATTCGCCTCGAGAGAGGGCTTAATATATGTTAGGGAGCCTTACGGATCAAACTAAGTGAATAAATCGTATGGTTCAGTGTTAGATAACAAGTGAAGTCTAGGTGGATTCTTCCTAGGGTATCATCTAAATCAACTGAGTTTTTCCCAAGTTATTTTTCAAATTCATTCTTCTTTGTCTTAGAGTCTTTAGTTTAGTAGTTAATTAATTTAGATTAGATAAACAATCTCTCTTTATTTTTAGGCTAGATAATAAAAAGAAAGTTAGTATTAGTACTTTTAGTTCCTTTGGGTTCGATAATTCGGTCTTGCCTAAGCTATACTACTGTTCGATAGGTGCACTTGCCTCAATCGTTGTCAGAGTTAGTTTCCAGGTTCGACCATTCTTTTTATAAATTTTAAAGTTCTGATTCACAGCGATCAAGTTTTGGCGCCGTTGCCGGGGAACTAAAATATGAAGAAAGCTCTATTTTTATTACTTTAGCCATTATTTTTATTTTTCGCAATTTATTTTTATTTTTATTGTTTTTAAATTGTGCTAATTTTTTTTTCTTTTTTTTCCTAGCAGGTACCTCTAGTTTATGACTAGAAGGAACCCGAGAGGATCTTTAGTATACGACAGTGATATTGACGCTACCGTTTGCAGGAACCGCAGAGAAATTAGGCGAGCCCTAAATTACATGGAAGAAGAGCGAGAAGACAGGTCCAATCCTACTGAAGGGATGGACGAAAATAACCCACCACCACAAGATGTGGGAGAAAATAATGCTCCTCGTACTATGTTTGATTATGCTAAACCTCATTTAACAGGAGCTGAATCAAGTATTGTTAGGCCTGCTATAGCTGCTAATAATTTTTAATTAAAGCCTAACACTATACAAATGATTCAACAGTTTGTTCAATTTGATGGTTTGTAGGACGAAGATCCAAACACTCATATAGCTAATTTTTTAGAGTTCTGTGATACCTTCAAAATAAATGGCGTTTCTGATGATGCCATACGACTTCGGTTATTTCCCTTTTCATTAAGGAATAAAGCTAAACAGTGGTTAAACTCGCTACCACGAGGGTCAATCACTACATGGGATCAAATGACCGAAAAATTTTTATTAAAATATTTCCCACCGGCCAAAACGGCCAAATTACAGAATGATATCTCTTCTTTTGTCCAGATGGATTTAGAGACATTATACGATGCATGGGAGAGATATAAGGATCTCTTGAGAAGGTGTCCGCACCATGGTTTACCTTTGTGGCTCCAAGTCCAGACTTTCTATAACGGTGTAAACCCCTCAACGAGGCAACTAATAGATTCAGCCGCCAGTGGAACCCTGAACAATAAAACTCCTGAAGCAGCCCACGAGTTTATTGAAGAGATGAATAAAAAGCTTGATAGTTTGTGTTCTTCGCAGGCACATCCAGTGAATGCAAGCGACATAAGTGGGCTGTGATAATCCACGAGTACCCACCCTACCAACCAAGACACAGAGAGCGAACAGGTGAACTATATAGGTAACAATTTCAGATCCAATAATAACCCATATAGTAATAATTATAATCCAGGTTGGAGGAACCACCCAAATTTTCCAGGGGGAGGTCAAGCAAATCAAGGAAATCAAAGACAACAACCTCCTCAAAATTTCCAAAATCAGCCCTATCCACAGGAAAGGAAGCCGAATCTTGAAGAGACGCTGAACAAATTCATAGCTTCCACAGAGACCCGTTTCCGAAAGACTGAGACAACACTTGATAACCAACAAACATTGATCAAAGTGATAGAGAAACAAGTTGGAGAACTCACTAAGACAGTTGGACAACTTACTGAAATGGTTTCCAAATTTGATCAGTGATTTTAAAGCAACACAAAGCAGTAAAAAAAGTTATAATCGAGAAGTGGAAAGGAGTTAGTCAAACAAAAAAAAAAATACTACATGAAGATGACAAAGCAAAGGACATGACAAAGTTGGGGATGTAACTCCAATACGCAAAGAAAGTAAACCACCAATCCCATATCCAGCATAGTTAAAGAAAGAACGATTAGGCGCTTCAATACGGTAAGTTTCTTGAACTGCTTAAACAGATACATATTAACTTACCTTTTGTTAAAGCCATTTTACTGATGTCATCTTTGGCGTCACAAAATTTTTAAAGGAACTCCTAACGAATAAAAGGAAGCTTGAAGAAGTATCCATGGTGGAGCTTAATGAAGAATGTTCACCATCCTCCAAAACAAGCTACCAACCAAATTAAAAGACCCGTGAAGTTTTACTATTCCTTGTTTAATTGGTAGTTTAAATATTAAGAAAGCATTATTTGATCTAGGTGCCGAGATTAATTTATTGCCTTATAAAATGTTTAAACGACTAGATCTTGGGAACCAAAACCCACTAGGATGAGTATTCAGTTAGCTGATAGATCTATTAAATACCATAGAGGAGTTATCGAGGATGTCTTGGTAAAAATCGATAAATTTATTTTCCCCGTTGATTTTGTTGTGCTTGACATGGATGAGGACATTGAGGTTCCCTTAATTCTAGGCCGCCCTTTTTTAGCTACTGCCAGGGCTGCTATCGATGTAGGTGATGGTAAACTTGCATTAAGGATAGGCGATGAGGAAATTTTTTTTCAATTTTATGATGCCATGAGATATTCTAGAGAACAAGATGATTCCTATTATTTTATTGACACCACTGATCATACCATTCAAAACACATTACAAGAAATTCTACATGATGACACGATGGAACTGTGTCACACTCAAGAAGAGGGGGAAGAAGATGAAGTCCACGAGCTAAATTCAAAAATATCGTCATCAAGACAAACGGAAAAAGAAAGCATTGAATTCGATGATGATTTAAAACAAAAACCCTCTGTTGATGAACCACCTAAATTAGAATTAAGGCAACTGCCAAAACATTTAGAGTATGCATTCGTTGGGGAAAATTATACGTTACCAGTAATTATCTCTTCAGAGCTAGAACCTCAGGAAAAAGAGGAGTTGATACAGGTACTAAGAGAACATAAAAAAGCCATAGCTTGGAAAATCCCTGACATTAAGGGAATAAGCCCAACATTTTACAGCAACAAAATTTTAATGGAAGACGAGTACAAGCCATGCGTGCAACCACAAAGATGGTTAAATCCAACGTAAAAGAAGTCGTGAAAGCCGAGGTAATTAAACTTCTAGATGCTGGAATAATTTATCCTATTTTTGACAGCAAGTGGGTGAGTCCTGTGCAGGTTGTCCCAAAAAAAGGAGGCATGACCGTGGTAGCTAACAAAAAGAATGAACTAATTCCTACCAGGACAGTCACAGGTTGGAGAGTTTGCATAGATTACAGGAAGCTGAATGACGCCACTAGAAAAGATCACTTCCCTCTACCCTTCATTGATCAAATGCTAGAAAGGTTATCAGGACATATGTACTATTGCTTCCTAGATGGACTCTCCGGTTATTTCCAAATCCCAATAGCACCTGAAGATCAAGAGAAGACAACGTTCACATGCCCATGCGGTACGTTTGCTTATCGAAGAATGCCTTTTGGATTATGTAATGCTCCTTCTACCTTTCAACGTTGCATGTTGGCAATCTTTGATGAACTTGTAGAAGATATTATGGAGGTATTTATGGATGATTTCTCAGTATACGGTAATTCTTTCCATCTTTGCCTTAAAAATTTAAAATGAGTCTTGATGAGATGTGAGGAAACAATCCTTGTTTTAAATTGGGAGAAATGTCACTTTATGGTATAAGAGGGAATTGTATTAGGACATAAAATTTCTAGTAAAGGGATTGAGGTAGATAAAGCAAAGATTGAAACCATAGAAAAATTACCTCCTCCTAGTTCAGTTAAGGCCATTAGAAGTTTTTTAGGACACGCAGTAATTTATAGAAGATTCATTAAGGATTTTTCTAAAATAGCTAAGCCTTTAACAAAATTACTAGAAAAAGATGTTCCTTTCAATTTTGATCAGGAATGTTTAGACGCATTCAATATCCTTAGGGATAAACTAATAAATGCTCCGATTATAATTGCACTGATTGGAATCTACCCTTTGAACTAATGTGTGATGCAAGTGATTTCACAAAGAGGTGCGTCTGGGACAACGAAGAGGCAAGCATTTTCAGCCAATCTATTATGCTAGCAGGACTTTAACACATGCACAGAAAACTACACCACCACGGAGAAGGAGGCTGCTGAATGTAGTTTTTCTTTTGACAAATTTAGACAAGATTTATTATTATCTAAAGTTGTTGTTTTCATCTTGACCACTCACTCTTCGTTATCTATTAACTAAACCCGATGCGAAACCAGGACTCATAAGATGGATTTTACTTTTACAAGAATTTGATTTGGAAATACAGATAAGAAAGGAGTGAGAACCTTGCGGTGATCACCTCTCTAGACTCGAAAACCCCTATATCGAAGAGCTAAATGAAGGAGAGATAAACGATTCATTCCTAGAAGAACAACTCTTTTCGATAACTCATTCTGAGGTAACATGGTTTGCGGATATTGCGAATTATTTAGCCACTAACATCTTGCCAAAAAAATTAATACATCACCAAAAGAAGCGATTCTTTGCTGATGCAAAAAACTATTTTTGGGAAGATCCCTTTCTTTTCCGAATATGTACAGATCAGGTAATTCGAAGATGCGTTACAAGGACAGAAGCAAGTAAGATTATAGAACATTGCCATTCAGGACCTTCAGGAGGACACTACAATGGCATTAAGACAGCACATAAGATACTCGAATCAGGTTTTTATTGGCCCACTCTATTCAAGGATGCCAACAGGTATGTCGCTTCATGTGATAAATGTCAAAGAACAGGTAATGTCTCTAAACATGATGAAATGGCTCAAACATATATGCTATCATGTGAAATATTTGATGTATGGGGTATTGATTTTATGGGTCCATTCCCTAGTTCATTCGGAAATAAATACATCCTAGTGGCAGTTGATTACATGTCAAAATGGGTGGAAGCTGAAGCTCTACCTACTAATGATGCTAGAGTAGTAGTTAAGTTCCTCAAGAAACTGTTGTCTCGATTTGGAACGCCTAGAGCTATCATTAGTGATAGGGGCACTCATTTCTATAATACTCAATTTGACAAAGTCTTAAAAAAGTATGGAGTACACCACAAGATAGCTACCCCATATCACCCTCAAACCAGTGGGCAAGTTGAAGTAGCAAACCGAGAACTTAAGCGCATTCTAGAAAAAATGATTGAATCAAACAGAAAAGATTGGGCATTAAAAGTAGATGATGCCTTATGGGCCTATAGAACAGCATTTAAAACCCCTCTAGGGACATCCCCATACAAACTTGTATACGGGAAAAGCTGTCATCTACCATTCGAGTTAGAACACAAAGCTTTTTGGGCCATAAAGTTTTTAAATTTTGATCTTAGCACTGTTGGAAAGAAAAGAATGATGCAGATGAACGAGCTAGACGAATAGAGAGCTGAGGCCTACGAGAACTCGAAACTATACAAAGAGGCAACTAAGCGACGCCACGACGCTTGTCTAAAGAAGTCGAAACAATTCGAAGTAGGGGACTTGGTCCTACTGTACAACTCAAGGCTTAAACTATTTCCTGGAAAGCTAAAATCAAGATGGTCAGGCCCATTCATGATCAAAACAATTTTTCCATACGGCACAATCGAGGTAAGTCACCCCACTAAGGGCACATTCAAGGTAAATGGTCACCGACTAAAAATTAATAATGGTGCAGATTTTAGAGATATGAGAGAGGAGCTTCTGCTCCAGGAACCTTCTTTTAGAACCGAAAACAGTGAAAGTCTAGCTTAAGACTATAAACAAGCGCTTTTCGGGAGGCAACCCGAGCACTAACTTCCCTAACATTATACTTTTAACTGTTTAGCATCTAACTTCATACTAATTAATCTAATAAAGTGCAGGTAATAGACCACACGGCCTTACACACGGGCGTGCCCTTGGCCGTGCGAAAGCCAAGGGATAAACCATAGGCGTGCCAGCGGCCGTGCATGACAAAGAAGAATCTTTTTCCTCAACACAGGCTGCGATAATATCCCACACCCGTGCCGACTACCCGTTCGAGGTTACTGACTTATTAAGCACGGACTAAACACGATCGTGCCCCATAATCGTGTGAAGCCACTGACTTACCAACCACGGGCTGAACACGCCCGTGCCTGAAAACCGTGCCAACATACTGACTTATCGAACACAGGCTAGACACGAGCGTGGGGAACCAACACGCCCTAGAACACGGCCATGCGAGGCAGCCGTGTGAATCGACACATTCTCAACCCACGGGCGTGGGAAACTGCCAGACTTGAAATTTTATTTAAACACCATACCCCTCTCCTTTCTCTTCTTAACCCACTTTCCTTCTTTCTTCTCTCCTTCTTCTTTCTTTTTTTCTTTTCTCCCTCTTTCTTTTTCCCTTTTTCCTAATAAATCCTTAGACTCTTGAGCTACAACAAAATCATATCCATGGCAAAGAAGCGTAAAAGGCCAATCTCCTCAAAGGAGAACGATTCACATGAGTTCATGCCTGCAGCTTCATCCAAACAACAAGCCAAGGGTCTTTGAGACCATTTAATTTCTATTTTTCTTTTCTCTTTCCTTTCATTCTCCTTCCCTTTGACTATCTTATGCTTTATCTAGTTCATTTTGTTTTAGTTTCTTGTTTTTAGGTTCTTAAGGCTGCTTGGGAATCACGCCACTTCCACCATCACCAACACCTCCGTCACCTTCAAAGTCACACCCACCTCTCGAACCATCTACCAATAAGGATTCTCAAGCCCCTTTATCTTTTAAACTTAGTTTATTTTCCTTCTTAGTCTCCTTCTCTTTATCTTTCTTATCTTTAATAATATTATTAGTATATTATTAAGGTTTCTTTAGATTTCTTGGCTAATTCTTCACGAGTTACCCAATTTCTTCATCTAGCACAAGATCGTCATCCAGAACGACCCCTCCAACATATCGTTCATCCAGCTCAAGGATTTCATCCATGATTCAGGGAGTTTCACTTATCCCCATATCTTCTGATCTGAACATTACATTTATATTATCTATCTTTGTACATTGAGGGCAATGTACATCTTAAGTGTGGGGGGTGAATCTTAGACGTAGTACCAAACTTTTTTTCATTATTCTCAAAATCCCTGAATTTAGTCTTGTTTTTAAGTAATTTCCTCATATTACTAAATAGGATGAAATTTCTGATGATTTATGATTTTTATTGATATGTTTTAGAGTAAGTCATTGATAATTGTGCATTGATGATTAAATTCTAAGAATACTAGAGAATCAAGCATAATAAGTCTGTTTTTCTGAATTAAAAATTTTCTAGGTCGTCTACCTGAATTTAAATATTACCTTGAAATTTGATATTTACAAGGTTGATGTCAAAAATACCCATAATTTTTGTGATTTTTTGAGCCTTATACAGCATAAATTCTTTTTCTTGCTCACTTTATTGATTATGAGTATGTCAACACTGATTTGTTATTCTAGAACTTGCATCGATTATACATGTCGAGACCACACTTTTGATTTGATATACAGAGATGATAAAGGCACCTAGGTTTTAACCCACTAACTCCATTAAAAGCCTACCTTCACAAATTAACCCCTAGTGAACCCCTTTTAATCCTAACAACCCTATTTATTGACTCACCCACTAATATTAACCCAAAACCCTTTGTAATTGTTATCACCATTCTTTCTAACTACCCCTATATCGAGATTTGATCTGATTAGTTGCCAAATTATGAATTTTAGTAATTTATCCTTTATTATGTATTTATTATGTACTTAAAAAAACGACGAAGTATATTCATTATTAGTTATGTGATTAAACGAGCTTAAACATTTAAATTCCAAATATCGAAGAAGAAGCTTGTATTACTAGTATTATTAGTTTTTAATTGAAGTAATTATTATTATTAGTTCATTAGTTCTTAGTTAGTTAATTTGTCAATTCAATCTCGATTCTAACCCTCTAATTCAGCCTTATTCCACACCTTAACCCTAGCCCCATTACAACCCTAACAAAGACCTTTTAATTTGTGTTTCATCTCATATTTCAGTGGTGGAGATTTGATTTTTAGGCAAGGCTATGGGATTAACTTTTCATGTTCGACTTTTGAGTGCCTAAATTTTGAACCTTAAACACTTCGAGTGATTTGAGTGAATCTTTAGTGAGGATGTCAATCCTTGACAATTTTGAATCAGAGGTAATTATTTAGATGAAGGGAAACACCTATGCTTTATGCTACAAAATATAAGGCTTATAGTGTTTGAATATTTAGGACACTTTGAGTTGAATTATCCATGTATAAATTATCCCTAAATTATGATGAGACACTATCAATGACTATTATGAATTATAAGAAGTTCGTTTTAATTGTAAGTTGAGAATTTTGGTTGAAGATAAGCAAAAGCTTAAGTGTGGGGGTATTTGATAAACCAAAATAGTAACATATTTTAATCCCACATTTAGTATGCTTTTGGATGAATTATCCCTTGATATATGTAAAAAGGTGCTCTTAATCCTTTCTTTTCATGTCTTATACTCAGGAAAGCACCCAAGGATAAAAAGAACGAGAAATAGGCTCAAAACAGACCAAAACGGGCCAAAGAGGAAATCGACATGGCCTGGACTTGGACCCACACGGCTGTGCCAAGTTAATCATCTAGAACACAGTCTAACCCCGACTCACACGGCCGTGTCTCATTAAAGAAATCCGAACACGGCCTGGCAACGATTCACACGGGTGTGCACCATGGCCGTTCCCCTACCGTGGAGAAGAGCAATTTCATTCGGGAAAGGATACTTAGGGAGAAAGAAATGTATTTCAATAGCCTATAAATACACCCTAAGTATGACTTAAGAGGGGGAGCCCAAAGCCATCATCTAAGGGCGTCGTGCTAGGCCAGAGAAGGCAGATTTGTGGGGATTCACACAAGGATAGCCAGTTGATCCATCTCAAGAAGCCAGAATTATACTCAAGACGGAGGATCTCTCCTTCAATTCCTTCAGGGGGTTTTAGGGATTTCTTATGTTTTGTTTTATCTTTTCTCTTGAGATGTTTTCCTTTATTTTTATGAACTAAACCCTTTGGATACCCGAAGGGGATGAAACCTATGATTAATCTTGTTATTGTTTTCTGAATTATATGATAAATACTTAGTTTGTTCTTAATTATGTGAGCTTAATCCAAATTTGATGTGCTTAGGTGGAGGAGGAATAGACCCTGCCTAAGAGTAGATCCAACATAATTAAGCGGAGTTGATCATACGTCTAGAGATAGGGTGACGAGATTTTGTCGGATTAGGGTGAAACCTAATATGGGAATCCATAGATCGATTTCATTGCTATTCTAGGGGTTATTATAAGAGAACGAGAGTTCCACTAATTAACCTAGGGTTAGACGTTATTCGCTCGAGAGAGGGTTTAATATACATTAGGGAGTCTTACGGATCAAACTAAGTGAATAAATCGTATGGTTCAAAGTGTTAGATAACAAGTAAAGTCTAGGTGGATTCTTCCTAGGTATCATCTAAATCAACCTGAGTTTTTCCCAAGTTATTTTCCAAATTCATTCTTCTTTATCTTAGAGTCTTTAGTTTAGTAGTTAATTAATTTAGATTAGATAAACAATCTCTCTTTATTTTTAGGCTAGATAATAAAAAGAAAGTTAGTATTAGTACTTTTAGTTCCTTTGGGTTCGATAATCCGGTCTTGCCTAAGCTATACTACTGTTCGATAGGTGCACTTGCCTCAATCCTTGTCAGAGTTAGTTTCCAGGTTCGATCATTCTTTTTATAAATTTTAAAGCTCTGATTCACAGCGATCATGCGTATCCACTGAAGCCATCATGTGTAAGAGGTTTGACGACGGATTAAATGAGGACATTCGATTGTTTATTGGTATTCTAGAACTGAAGGAATTTATTGTGCTAGTAAAGAGAGCTTGCAAGGCCTAGGAATTGGCCAAAGAGAAAAGAAAGGCTGAAATTGAGTCCCGCGACTCGAGGAAGAGACAATTGGGTAAGTCATTTCAATCCTCATCCAAGAAATCGAGAGAGTTTACTACTCGATCAGCCGCTTCAGTTGGGTTCTCAAACAGAAGTAAGGGTAAACAGTACTCAGTTTCTAAAGCTCAGACCACTTCGATTGCTAGTGTTGGTAATGCTCGACCAAGTAGACCGGAATGTTCACAGTGTGGTAGACGTCACTTTGGTGAGTGCCGACCAAATGAGAGAGCTTGTTTCGATTGTGGTTCCCAAGATCACTTCATTAGAGATTACCCCGACATGGTTGAAAAAGATAGAAATCAGAGTGTGAGAACGGGCAACACTGCTAGTAAAGGGAGACCACAGAGAAATATTGGAAATGGAACGAGTAGTAAGAATACACCTAGAGAGCAGACTGCAAGATCTGAGGGTAGAGTGCCTGCGAGGACTTATGCCATTCCCGCTCGCAAAGAGGCGTCATCCCCTGATGTGATTATGAGTACATTTTCTCTCTATGATACTCATGTTGTTGCTTTAATTGATCCTGGATCTACCCACTCGTATGTTTGTATGAAATTAGTATCTAGTATGAACATGCCTATAGAGTCTAAAGAATTTGTGATAAAAGTGTCTAATCCCCTAGGCAAATGTGTGTTAGTTGACAAGGTATGCAGAGATTGCCCTTTGATGATTAAAGGTCATTATTTTTTGGCTAATCTCATGCTATTGCTGTTTGATGAATTCGATGTAATTCTTGGTATGGATTGGTTAACTGCTCATGATGTGATAGTAAATTGTGGAAGGAAATTTATTAAATTTAAATATGAAAATGGGGATATTCTTCTGGTTGAATCAGATGAACATGATAGATTGCTTATAGTGATTTCTTTTATGTCTGCTCAGAAATACATAAGAAAGGGATATGAAGCTTATCTTGCCTTTGTGATGAATTCCAAAGAGTCTGAGTTAAGAATTGAATCAATGTCGATAGTATGTGGGTATCCAGATGTATTTTCGGAAGAATTGCCTGGGTTGCCTCCGGTTAGAGAGATTGAATTTGGTATTGAGTTAACCCCTGGTACTGCGCCTATTTCGATTGCTCCGTACAGGATGGCTCTGACCGAGTTGAAAGAATTGAAGGCTCAGTTACAAGAGTTGACGGATAAAGGTTTCGCAAGACTGAGTTATTCTCCGTGGGGTGCTCCCGTATTATTTGTGAAAAAGAAGGATGGTTCTATGAGGTTATGTATAGATTACCGGCAACTTAATAAGGTAACTGTAAAGAACAATTATCCCTTTGTAACAACCCAAACCCGGCCCAAACACTACGACCGAATTTGATTTGTTACCGAGTAAAACCTTGCGAACACCATTTCAAAACACATTTAATTTCCATTGAAAACTCCTTGTTTTCGGTTGTCTTGTTAAAGCTACCCTTAGATCAAATTTTGGAATTTTAATTAAGTCCAATTGTTATACCAGTTTCAAGTGTGCCCGATGGCACGAAAAAGCATTTTCGTGTTAATTTAAGAAAACATGTGATTTTTAGTTCAATTTAATAATATAGTTTAAAGCAATTATCCAACATAAAAGAAAATAACACCAATGTAGTTTAAGGAGGCCTTATTACAACCCAAGTAAAAATAAAGAAATTTAAAGTTCTATAAATTTGAATCCTTTGCATGGCCACCTCGAGTCCAACCGGCTCCTCCACCGCCATCTACGAGTCACTGAAAAATGTTAAAGGAGAAGGTGAGTCACCAAGACTCAAGATGTAACCCTTCCTTGGTTAATACAACATTTCATACACAACATATAACAGTTAATTAAGCAAAGTATCGTGTACCCAACCTAGCCAACCAAACACCTTTGCCTACCCCATGTGGTACCAAACCACTTGGTGACCGTAGTCACGATGTGTTACCAAAACACTGGTGGTGCCAAACCACTGGTGACATATAGTCACAATGTGCTACCAAAGCACGGTGTCCGTAGACACAAATCGGGTGATGGGGCCAACCCATCGTGTGATACCAAATCACCGCGACGATCCCATATCTCAAGTGGGGCCAACCTACACGGTGGTGTTAACCACGTGGACAAGTCGCTATGAGGTACCAAACCTCTGGAGGTACTCAAACCTCCGTGACGTATAGTCACAAAGTGTGCTACCAAAGCACCGGTGCTCACAAGACGATATCACGCCCCCTCCTCTCATCAACCCATATCAAGCGCTTAACAACAAGACATACATATATCACATGTATCAAATAATCCATGCTTCCCAAAAGCATTATCATCCAATCTCATACAAATAGAGACTTACCGGTATCCTCGCTTGTACCATTAAGGCACTAAAGCCGTATCTACATAAAGCAGATTTACACATAACATACACTTAATACACTTTATTAACTATTATACGTGTGTATGTACACACCTGTCACCCACGAATAACCTAAATCCCGGATGAAGAAGTCGGCCACCTTAGATCCACTAGCCCCTATATTCGGCCATTCATAAGTGTTAGTATCCTAGGCCATTCGGCCAACCAAAATATTAGGAGGGGTTCCTTATGAACCCAAGTCTTACTGAATATCTTGAGTACTAGCTCTTTACTTCACCACCCTATAATCGGCACTTAAACAAGTTAGTAGCCTTCGGCTTAAATGGATATCAAAAATAAAGAAAATCGATCTCACCACCTTAACAAACCGGTCACCAAAGGTTATAGCTTGGGTTGATTGCTTCCCGAATCCGAAGTACCTATAGAAAGAATCGCTTATCACCACCGTTTAGAAACCCTATTATCCATTATAGAAATCGGCACCTACCCCCTTAATGGGAATCGGCAAGAGACTAAAAGAGGACTCTACGGAATTTTGGCTAGTGTCCCTTACCTTCTTAAACCGATTGGAAGAAGAATCCCAGAGAGACTTGGGTCAACCTTAGTATTCGGCCAAGACCATAGAGTAGAGGAAGAGAGTTTTGGTACACCACTAGAGCATAATCGGCCAAGGGAAAGAAAATAATAGGGGAGAAAGGTGGTAGAAGATTCGGCTTGAGAGCTTGAGAGAATGGTGAAAACGCAAGAGCAAAAGAGGGCTAGGGAATTCGGCTAAGAGAAGTAGAGAGTGTTTCGCCAAGGGTTTGAGAGAACAAGGAAAATAAAAGAACACAAGGGAGAGGGGTTAGGTTTTTCGGCAACTTAGCAAGAATGGAAAAAACCAAAACAATGAGCTAGGGTGGGGTTTTTTATAAGCATTCTCCCCCCCCTTCAAGCTTGCCGTCCAACCTAGGCAACAAGGAGTTCAACTCCTAGCCGTCCACTCCTCTTCACCAAGGAGTCCCACATTCGGCCATCACCTAGTTTTCTCTAGGCCACCCATTTAAATTAATTCAAACTAATTTGAATTAATTCACCTTTTATCAAATAATAATCCAACCAATATCCTTAAATATCTTCTCATTATTACTATAATTAGACAAATAAAACTCTTCTATTATCCCTAATTAATTACACCTAATAAAAGAGTTTGAAGGAGAAAAACTCTCCCCATTGTGCCGCCCAAATAAAAACAAAAACAAGAGGATTTTGTGACTCAACCAAGGCTCTCCCTTGCTCCTTGGTGGCGTCACATGTAGCTCTTAAGTGGGCTTCTTTTGCCACTTTACCAAGGGCTTTTTAGTGTTAAAAATACCCACATTTATTCTTATAACACCACTTACCAAGGCTCCCTTCCTTTAAAATTAAAAAAAAACGAAATTTCCCAAACAAACCGGCACACTCAAAGCCTTAAATTAAGCTCTATTATTCCATTAATAACATCGCACTGCTCATAACAAGAAAAATAGTCAAATTCCAAATAACCCCATATTTGGGATGTTACGATTCTACCTCTTAAAATAAATTTCGTCCTCGAAATTCCTTGATCAAAAGAGATGGGGTATTGCCGCCGCATTACCTCCTCGGGCTCCCACGTAGCTTCTTCCACTCCGTGGTTCCGCCATAACACTTTTACTAAAGGCACTGCCTTTCTACGTAGAACTTTCACATCTCGATCTATAATCTGAACCGGTTCTTCCTCAAAAGATAAATCCGTGTTCACCTCGATCTGCGCATCGGGCACAACGTGCGAAGGATCGACCGATACCGCTCTCAAAGATTGATACATGGAATACGTCATGAATCGACTCGATTCTGCGGCAACTCTAGCCGATAAGCCACTGGTCCTACTCGCTTCACCACGAAGATATGGCCCAATGAACCTTGGGCTTAACTTCCCTTTCCGTCCAAACCTCAACACCTTTTTCCAAGGCGACACTTTGGAAAGACCTTGTCTCCCACAAAGATACTCCATTTCCTTGCGTTTAAGATCGGCATAAGACTTCGTCTATCGATGCTTCCTTGAGACGAGACCAAATCACCTTGACTTTGTCTTCGGTCCTCATACCATTCTGGACCTGTAACTTGTCTTTCCCCAACTCCGCCCAACATGTAGGAGTACGACACTTTCGTCCATATAGGGCCTCGTATGGAGCCATTTGAATACTCGCTTGATAACTATTGTTATAAGCGAATTCCGCTAATGGTAGGTACTCCTCCCAACTACCACTAAAATCCAAGACACGACCTCTTAACATGTCTTCTAAAATCAGATCACCCTTTCCGAGTGTCCGCCGATCGTGGATGGAAAGCCGTCTTGAAATCTAACCGTGTACCCAAAGCTTGGTGCAACGCTTTCCAAAACCTTGACGTAAATCGGGATCTCTATCCGAGATAATCGACATCGCACGCCATGCAACCTCACTATTTCACCCACATACGACTTTGCTAGCTTCGGAGAGAGTAATCCATTCTCACCGGCATGAAGTGAGTCGATTTAGTTAGGCGATCCACAATTACCCAAATCGCATCCTTCTTGGTGGGCGTGGGGTAGCCCACCAACAAAATCCATGGTGATCCTCTCCCATTTCCATTGAGGATCTTTATCGGTTGAAGTAGTCCCGATGGTGACTGATGTTCAGCCTTAACTCGCGACACGCCGACACTTCCCTACGAACTCCGTTATCTCACGCTTCAACCCACGCCACCAAAATCAAGCTTTCCGCAAATCTCCATACATCTTGCTTCCACCCGGGATGCATAGCGTATGGTGCTATGTGCATCTTAGAGAATTTTCTCGCCTTAATTCTCGCATCCTTTGGCATACATACTCGTCCTTGAAAACAAAGCGCTCCTTCACTAGACAGACTGTATCCTTCCAAACCACCGTCTTGAACTTGTACTCTCTTAGCGCTCAAGCTTTCATCTATTAACTGCTTTTCTTTAATCTCCTCAATCCAAGTCGGTTTTACTTGAAGTTCGCCAAAAGACTCCCATCATCATACGAGACTTAACCGAGCGAACATTGCTCTTAAGTCCGTCACCACCTTCCCGCTCAATGCGTCGGCTACCACATTAGCCTTACCCGGATGGTACTCGATTGAACAATCATAGTCCTTTAGTAGTTCAATCCATCGACGCTGCCTCTCATTCAGATCCTTTGAGTCGAAGATACCTCAAGCTTTTGTGATCCGTGTGTAGACCATCGACTTCTCTCCATACGTGTAATGTCTCCATATCTTGAGCTTAAGACGACGACCGCCGCTAACTCTAAGTCGTGAGTTGGGTAGTTAACCTCATGCGATCTTAATTGACGGGATGCATAGGCTACTACCTTCCCATCGCATCAACACACATCCCAAGCCGGTGTGAGATGCATCACAATAAAGCGTGGAATAACTTCCCCGCTTCAGCCGCACCAAAACCGAGCTTCCCACAAAATCTTCCTTAACTTATCAAAGCTTTCTTTACGCTTCTCCGTCCATACAAACGGGACACCTTTCCTTAGCAGCTTAGTCAACGGCGCCGCTATTAGAGAGAATCCTTCCACGAATCTCCGATAGTATCCTCGCTAAACCCAAAACTTCAGTATTTCATGCACCGCCCTAGGTGGTTTCCATTCCAATATCGCTTCAATCTTGCGAGGGTCTACCCTAATTCCTTGGTGATACTACATGACCTAAAAAGCCACTCTCCTAAGCCAAAATTCACACTTATCGAATTTGGCATATAATCGCTTCCCCCTCAATACTTGCGTAACTATCCGTAAATGCTTGTCATGCTCTTCCTCTGTCTTTGAGTAAACCAATATGTCGTCTATGAACACCACGACGAATGGTCCAATCTTGCTGGAATACTCTATTCATCAAGTCCATGAATGCCGCCGCGCATTAGTCAACCCAAATGGCATCACCAAGAACTCGAAATGCCCATACCGAAGTTCGGAATGCCGCTTTGTGAACATCACCTCCTTCACCCTTAATTGGTGATAACTCGACCTAAGGTCTATCTTCGAAAACACCGAGGCACCTTTCGGTTGATCAAACAAGTCGCCAATCCGAGGCAACGGATACTTGTTCTTGATCGTTAACTTATTTAGTCGACGGTGAGTCGATGCACATCCGCATAGAGCCGTCCTTCTTCTTGACAAACAACACAGTGCTCCCCACTGAGATATACTTGGTCGTATAAACCCTCTATCCAAGAGCTCCGAATTTGAGCCTTTAGCTCCACCAATTCCTTTGGTGCCATTCGGTATGGTGCTATGGACACAGTGCCGTTCTGTAGCAAGTCTATACCGAATTCGACTTCTCGATCCGAGGCAACCCGGAAGTTCTTCCGGGAATACATCAAGAAATTCCCCAACCGTTCGGACCTTTTCAATTACTAACTCCTTAGTTTCCAAAGCACGATTTGAACCAAATACGCCTCACAACCCTTCTTGACCATCTTTTCGCCTTCTTCAAGGCGGTCACTACGTTGGACAGATAATTCCTTCTATCTCCTATCATAACCACTTCATCACCTTCATCGTCTTAAGGACCATGCGCTTAGTCACTGTTAATCCAAACTCGCTGGTACTTAACCAACCAATCCATACCAAGGATCAAATCGAACTCCCCAAACGGTAGTTCCATTAAATCACTACAAATACTACCCCTTGAAGTTCTAGGGGTACGCCTCTATAGAGTTTATCTACGACTACGGAGTGACCTAAGGGGCTAACTACGGTCATCTCCCTAGAAGCGGTTTGAGTCTAGGTCCATTGTTCCTACCACACTACTAGCAATGTACGAGTGTGTCGAGCCCACATCAATCAATGCAACATAAGGAAAACCGAAAATTAGAAACGCGTCTCGGTTATGACATCCGGTGCGCCACCTTCTTCGCGACACCTTGCTGCTGCAGACTAAGCCAGCCGCCTAGCCTCTCGTGTTGCTCGAACCTCGCCTTGAGTTCCACGACCTCTGTTAGGACCGTTGTTTCCTCTACCATTACCACGACCCTCCGTGGTCCTACATTTCTATCCCGAGCACGGTTTCGCCCCTTCCGGCGCTTCTTAGCTAGTTTTCGGGGACAATCTTCGACGCGATGCTCCAAAGATCCACACTCAAAGCATCCTTTGTCACCACCCAACATCCTCCCAATGGGTCTTTCCCGGCGATTGCAGCGAGTGAGCCGGCCTCGATTAGCGATGCGTGGGCCTCGCCGCTCGATTGGGCCCACTTGGCCTAGCCTTTTCTCGAGCACTTCCGCTCGATCCGGTGACCCAAAACTTCTCTTCGATTGTTCTTACTATAGCTCGCCTCACGGCCTCCTTGATTCCTTCGGCTACCTTAGCCTTTTCCACTAGAGATGAGAACTCACGAACTCTGCTTTGTGGGGCAATCAAGAACCTTAAGTCATCTCGAGTCCGTCCTCAAAGCGGACACACGCTCATGTTCAGAGAGCCACGATGCCTCTCGCATATCTACTCACCTTAGAAATTAACGCCTCATATTCGAGACACGGACTTAGTTCCTTGAACTAATCCGAAAAAGCCTTTCTCTGCTGGCGTCGGTGTAGCTAATGCCCACATACTTTTTCCGATAGGCGGTTCAAATACTCCCACGTCAAATCATCGGTGTAGCCCCATCTCGAACCGTAAGCCACCACCGATACGCTTCATCCTTTAGAAGCGACATCGCTCTTTCAGCTTCTCTTCTTCGATCAAAGTCAAGGTCATCCATGATCCTTTCTGGGTTGACTCTAGCCAAGATTCCATTGACTTTGGGTGCCACTCGACGACACACTCGGAATACCTCCGCTCCGTTAGATCGAGTCGCCGGGGACGATTCCGAGCTCCAACATTTCCACCATTTGACCACCATCTCCAAGACTCGCAACACGACTTGCGAGCACCGACTCGCCACCGGCCCGCTCCGGCCTCACTCTAAAAGTAGGAGGTGGTGGTGGCGATGGTACCTCATTTTTCGAACCTTGTCCCGACTGACGGGTTCGGACACCATCATCCTACCCCTACCACGCCCACACGGCATCCACGTCCCTCTAGAACTCATTCTATCTACCGCGCTTTTAATCTGATTAAGAAAAATTTTATGCGTTAGCATTTGTTTCACTTTATTACTCATGAAGAAATTTTATGGATAAGGTTTAATCGAGAGATTCTTTCGAGCAAACAAGGTTTCAGATTTCTATCCTAGTTCACACAAAGAGGTCCATGCATCCATTCCTTAATACTTTCCATACCTATTCACTCATCGGACATTTCTGCCCATTTCTAACCCAGGGGTATTTTCGTCTTTTTTCCTACAGGGTATTTTCCGTAATTTTCCGAACCAAAATATTTTACTCGATGATTTCAGAGCTAAGCTACTTGATATTTGTAAAATAGTTGAAATTTTTAAGCAAAACCGTCGAATTAATATTTTATGGGTCATGGGCATTTTGGTAATTTTACTCCTAAGGGTATTTCTGTAATTTTCACAAATCAAGTCTTCCGAGAAAAACATTGTATACGTAGTGTTCTAGGGTTCAAAAGGGTTATCGGATAAGTTTTGAAAACATTAGGGCTGGTTATTCATTCTATTTGAAAAACAAGGCTAATTCCCTTCTCGGTTTTAATCATTGTTTTTAGCCTATGACCGAGCCTTCCGGTCGGGGTGAACCAAAGCTACGCACTGTGCAGAATTCAAGTGAAGAGGAGGTGGGTCACGTGGACCGCTTAAATACCAAGCTCTCACCGAACCTTTCTAGACATGCGCGTGCAGGTTACCACACCACCGAGCCTCTCGAGTTAGGGTGAACCGAAGCTACGCACCAGGTAGGATACTGCGAAGAGGAGGTGAGTCACGAGGACTCGCTTAAATACCAAGCTCTTCCGGATCCAATCCTAGACATGCGCATGTGGGTTACCACACCCTAGCTCATTGACTAAGTCATAGGTTGGTTTTAGTTCTTTAAGTCTTATGCTCTGTTTGTGTTTGAGTAAGTCTAGCCTTAGGGTCCAAGTCCTATAAGTCTATCTACGTTCCATGCTTCCTACCCTTCTCTGAGAATATAATTTCAGAAAGGTTTAGATGTACTTACCAGGCGGATCGGTCTGCAGGAGACTCGGGCCATGCCGCTTAAAACCCAAAAACAATTCGAAAGGCCTACTAAAACATTTTTGGGCCTTGGGCCCCCACATGAAGAGCTTTGAACTGGCTCGATACCAGTCTCAGAATAACCCAAACCCGGCCCAAACACTACGACCGAATTTGATTTGTTACCGAGTAAAACCTTGCGAACACCATTTCAAAACACATTTAATTTCCATTGAAAACTCCTTGTTTTCGGTTGTCTTGTTAAAGCTACCCTTAGATCAAATTTTGGAATTTTAATTAAGTCCAATTGTTATACCAGTTTCAAGTGTGCCCGATGGCACGAAAAAGCATTTTCATGTTAATTTAAGAAAACATGTGATTTTTAGTTCAATTTAATAATATAGTTTAAAGCAAATATCCAACATAAAAGAAAATAACACCAATGTAGTTTAAGGAGGCCTTATTACAACCCAAGTAAAAATAAAGAAATTTAAAGTTCTATAAATTTGAATCCACTTGCATGGCCACCTCGAGTCCAACCGGCTCCTCCACCGCCATCTACGAGTCACCTGAAAAATGTTAAAGGAGAAGGTGAGTCACCAAGACTCAGTATGTAACCCTTCCCTTGGTTAATACAACATTTCATACACAACATATAACAGTTAATTAAGCAAAGTATCGTGTACCCAACCTAGCCAACCAAACACCTTTGCCTACCCCATGTGGTACCAAACCACTTTGGTGACCGTAGTCACGATGTGTTACCAAAACACTGGTGGTGCCAAACCACTGGTGACATATAGTCACAATGTGCTACCAAAGCACTGGTGTCCGTGAGACACAAATCGGGTGATGGGGCCAACCCATCGTGTGATACCAAATCACGGCGACGATCCCATATCTCAAGTGGGGCCAACCCACGGTGGTGTTAACCACAGGACAAGTCGCTATGAGGTACCAAACCTCTGGAGGTACCAAACCTCGGTGACGTATAGTCACAAGGTGTGCTACCAAAGCACCGGTGCTCGTCAAGACGATATCAACGCCCTCCTCTCATCAACCCATATCAAGCAAGATTAACAACAATACATACATATATCACATGTATCAAATAATCCATGCTTCCCAAAAGCATTATCATCAATCTCATACAAATAGAGACTTACCGGTATCCTCGCTTGTACCATTAAGGCACTAAAGCCGTATCTACATAAAGCAGATTTACACATAACATACACTTAATACACTTTATTAACTATTATACGTGTGTTTGTACACACCTGTCACCCACGAATAACCTAAATCCCGGATGAAGAAGTCGGCCACCTTAGATCCACTAGCCCCTATATTCGGCCATTCATAAGTGTTAGTATCCTAGGCCATTCGGCCAACCAAAATATTAGGAGGGGTTCCTTATGAACCCGAAGTCTTACCTGAATATCTTGAGTACTAGCTCTTTACTTCACCACCCTATAATCGGCACTTAACCAAGTTAGTAGCCTTCGGCTTAAATGGATATCAAAAATAAAGAAAATCGATCTCACCACCTTAACAAACCGGTCACCAAAGGTTATAGCTTGGGTTGATTGCTTCCCGAATCCGAAGTACCTATAGAAAGAATCGCTTATCACCACCGTTTAGAAACCCTATTATCCATTATAGAAATCGGCACCTACCCCCTTAATGGGAATCGGCAAGAGACTAAAAGAGGACTCTGGAATTTCGGCTAGTGTCCCTTACCTTCTTAAACCGATTGGAAGAAGAATCCCAGAGAGACTTGGGTCACCCTTAGTATTCGGCCAAGACCATAGAGTAGAGGAAGAGAGTTTTGGTACACCACTAGAGCATAATCGGCCAAGGGAAAGAAAATAATAGGGAGAAAGGTGGTAGAAGATTCGGCTTGAGAGCTTGAGAGAATGGTGAAAACGCAAGAGCAAAAGAGGGCTAGGGAATTCGGCTAAGAGAAGTAGAGAGTGTTTCGGCCAAGGGTTTGAGAGAACAAGGAAAATAAAAGAACACAAGGGAGAGGGGTTAGGGTTTTTGGCAACTTAGCAAGAATGGAAAAAACCAAAACAATGAGCTAGGGTGGGGTTTTTATAAGCATTCGGCCTCCCCCTTCAAGCTTGCAGTCCAACCTAGGCAACAAGGAGTTCAACTCTAGCCGCCCACTCCTCTTCACCAAGGAGTCCCACATTCGGCCATCACCTAGTTTTTCTCTAGGCCACCCATTTAAATTAATTCAAACTAATTTGAATTAATTCACCTTTATCAAATAATAATCCAACCAATATCCTTAAATATCTTCTCATTATTACTATAATTAGACAAATAAAACTCTTCTATTATCCCTAATTAATTACACCTAATAAAAGAGTTTGAAGGAGAAAAACTCTCCCCATTGTGCCGTCCAAATAAAAACAAAAACAAGAGGATTTTGTGACTCAACCAAGGCTCTCCCTTGCTCCTTGGTGGCGTCACATGTAGCTCTTAAGTGGGCTTCTTTTTGCCACTTTACCAAGGGCTTTTTAGTGTTAAAAATACCCACATTTATTCTTATAACACCACTTACCAAGGCTCCCTTCCTTTAAAATTAAAAAAAAAAACGAAATTTCCCAAACAAACCGGCACACTCAAAGCCTTAAATTAAGCTCTATTATTCCATTAATAACATCGCAGCCGTTCATAACAAGAAAAATAGTCAAATTCCAAATAACCCCATATTTGGGATGTTACACCCTTGCCAAGGATCGATGATTTGTTTGACCAATTGAAGGAGCCACTGTGTTTTCCAAGATAGACTTGAGGTCTGGTTATTACCAGTTGAGAGTCAAAGACTCAGATGTACCGAAAACCGCATTTTTGATAAGGTATGGTCACTATGAATTTCTAGTTATGCCTTTTGGTTTAACAAGCACCCCTGTCGTGTTTATGGATTTAATGAACCGCATTTTTCAGCCATATTTGGATAAATTTGTTGTAGTCTTTATTGATGATATATTGATTTACTCTCGTGATGAGAACGAGCATGCTGAGCACTTGAGGATGGTTTTACAAATTTTACGGGATAAATAGTTATATGTCAAGTTTAGTAAAAGTGAATTTTGGCTTAAAGAAGTTATATTTTTGGGCCACATTATTTCGGGTGATGGCATTAGAGTTGACACGGGAAAGATTACGGCCATTGTTGAATGGAAACCACCGAAGAACGTATCAGAGGTTAGGAGTTTTCTAGGCCTAGTTGGTTATTACAGACGGTTTGTCAAAGGGTTTTCCATGATAGCTACTCCAATGACGAGGTTGTTACAAAAAGATGTTAAGTTTGAGTGGATAGAAGAATGCCAACAGAGTTTTGAGTAATTAAAGACATTGTTGATTGAAGCTCCTGATTTAATGCAACCTGAATTGGGAAAATAATTTTTGGTTTACAGTGATGCATCCTTGAGTGGATTAGCTTGTGTACTGATGCAAGAAGGCAAAGTAATAGCTTATGCCTCTAGACAGCTAAAGCCGCATGACAAGAATTATCCGACCCATGATTTAGAATTAGCCGCCATTGTATTTGCATTGAAGATCTGGAGACACCATTTATATGGCGAGAAATGTTGGGTATTCACTGATCATAAAAGTCTAAAATACTTGATGACTCAAAAGGAATTGAATCTAAGGCAACGAAGATGGTTAGAGTTGATAAATGATTACGAGCTAGTGATTGATTACCACCCGGGAAAAGCAAACGTGGTCGTCGATGCCTTGAGTAGGAAATCTTTGTTTGCATTGAGAGCTATGAATACACGGTTGCCTTTATCTGATAATGGTTCTATTCTAGCTGAGTTGAGAGCTAGACCGATGTTTCTCCAAGAGATTTGTGAAGCTCAGAAAGGCGACATTGATTTGCAAGCCAAAAGAGTTCAATGTGAATCGGGTATAGAGTCAGACTTTTGGATTAGTTCTGATGGATGTTTAATGTTTCGAGACAGAATCTGTGTACCGAGAGATGGTGAGCTTATTCAGAAAAATCTACATGAGGCACATAGTAGTTGTTTGTCTATTCACCCCGGTGGTACAAAGATGTATAATGACCTGAAGAAATGGTATTGGTGGCCGAGTATGAAGAAAGATATTTTCGAGTTCGTATCGAGATGCTTGATTTGTCAGCAAGTGAAAGCTGAACACCAAGTACCTTTCGATTTACTTCAGCCGGGGATGGTTCCCAAGTGGAAATGGGAAAGAATTACTATGGATTTTGTGACGGGTTTGCCTTTGAAATCGAAAAAGAAGGATATCGTTTGGGTTGTGGTTGATAGGCTTACAAAATCGGTTGATTTTATTCCGGTACGTACTGACTACTCACTTGATAAATTAGCTAAATTGTATATTTCTGAAATTGTGAGATTGGACGGAGTGCCTTTGTCGATTATATCGGATAGAGATCCGAGGTTCACTTCGTGATTTTGGAAAAAGTTACAAGAAGCCTTGGGCACAAAGTTGAATTTTAGTACAGCTTTCCATCCGCAAACCGACGGACAGTCGGAGAGGGTAATACAGATACTTGAAGACATGCTCCGATGCTGTGTTTTGGAATTTCAAGGTAATTGGGAAAAGTATTTACCGTTAGTGGAATTTGCCTACAATAGCAATTTTTAGTCGATTTTGAAAATGGCGCCTTATGAGGCATTGTATGGGCATAAGTGTCGAACACCCTTGTATTGGACCGAACTCAGAGAGAATCAGATTCACAGAGTTGATGTAGTCAGAGAAACATAAGAGAAAGTAAAAGTGATTCGTGATTGTTTAAAAGCTGCTTCGGATAGACAAAAATCCTACGGGGATTTGAAACTGAAAGAGATTGGGTTTCAAGTTGGTGATAAGGTATTTTTTGAAGTGTCACCATGGAAGAAAGTTCTCAGATTTGGCCGAAAAGGCAAATTGAGTCCGCGCTTTATTGAACCGTATGAGATTACCGAGAGGATAGGGCTGGTAGCCTATCGATTGACTTTGCCATCAGGGTTAGAAATGATTCATGATATGTTCCATTTATCCATGTTGAGAAGATACTAGTCAGATCCTTCACATGTGATTGTACCGACAGAGGTTGAAATTCAACCGGACATGACTTATGGTGAAGAGCCGGTTAAGATTTTGGCTCGAGAGGTTAAACAGTTAAGAAATAAAAGTATAGCTCTTGTAAAAGTTTTATGGCAAAGACACGGGGTACAAGAGGCTACATGGGATCCTGAGGAGGCTACAAGAAACCAATATCCAAACCTTTTTACCGGTAAGATTTTCGAGGACGAAAATCCCTAAGGGGGGAGAATTGTAACAGCCCGATTTAGGGCCTAGTAGGAATAGTGGTTGCAAGATCACAAATCTGAAGTAGAAATATATGTTTTATGGTTTTTATGAGGTCTATGACATGTTTGCATGGTTGTGTGAAAATTTCATGAAGAAATTTTATGATTTAGTGATCAATTTATCTTTTAGGACTAAATTGCAAAAATTTAAAAAAAAATATGAGATTCTAGAAGTTTTAAGTATGAGATAGCATTAGTAAATTTATAATAGGTCCTTATTTAGTAATTAGACCATTATATCTAATGACAGACAAAATTGGACATGGAAGGGAAAAATCTCAAGGAAGGGCCTCAAGGGTATTTTGGTCATTTAGTTAAAAAATTAATAAAAAGGGAAAAAGAAGTCAAAATTGGTGTCCATCTTCTTCCCTAAGTGCGGAAAATTGAAGAGAAGACATAGCTAGGGTTTTGTTCATTTTCAAGCTCAAAGTAAGTGCATCCTAGCCCCGTTTTTAAAGTTCTTTACATTTTTGAGATCCTCGTAGCTCGATTTAGCTATTTCTAACCATATTTTAAGCTAGATTTCATGTTCAAAAACTCACCCATGTATGTCATGCATGTATTTTGATGTTTAATGGAGGAATATGGAAGTTTGAGGTGTGATGAACATCCTTCTCTAAGTGATTTTTCATGGAAACACCTAAAAAGGACCTACTTGTAAAAGTGATAAAATGTGTAGTAAAAATCAATTTTTAAGGAAAATGTGAGCTATTATAAGCTTAAGATAGGATCGGCTAGGCTTGGGTAGCCAAGAAAATGAGTACATTTCATCATACGAGCCTAGGGACCATTTTGCAAATATGTGAAAGTTTAGGGGAAAAATTATAATTTTTGCCAAAGTGAGTCATGGGTTGTTTTAGTCAATGTGATAATTAAATAAGTGAAATTTGTCATTATAGATCAAGAAACACGAAGTCCGGACCTAAACCGAGGAAAGAACAATGTGGTGGACTAAATTGAACAACTATCTATATTTTGATACCGAGGTAAGTTTGTGTGTAATAAATCAACATTATGTTATTATGTATTTAAATGCTTGATATTACATGAAATGTATATTATATTTATGAAATTGGTTAATGAGGACTCGACGAAGAAAAAAAAAATTGATGAAGTTTTACTATATCGAAGTCCGGATAGAACCTTAGGAATAGAAAGCATACCCTTGCCATGACATTAGATTAATAAGGTCTCGTATAAGACCGTATCTGGGATATGGCCTCGGCACCGAATTGAGATCCCGTGTAAGACCATATTTGGGATATGGCATCGGCATCGAATAGTAATTCTGTGTAAGACCACGTCTAGGACCTAGCTTCGGTATGAAATAGTGTAAGACCATGTCTGGGACATGGTATGGACATACGATCTCGTGTAAGACCATATCTAAGATATGGCATCAACATCGATATGAGATCCCGTATAAGACCATATCTGGGATATGGCATCGGCATCGACATGTGATCCCATGTAAGACCATATCTGGGATATGGCATCGGCATCGACATGTGATCCCATGTAAGACCATATCTGGGATATGGCATTGGCATCTTACTACGTGTATGGCAATTTCCGAGTATCCTTCGATATTCCAAGTGGTTCAACGGGGTAAAGAATTAAAGTTTATGTTAAAGATGGAAAAAGGGCTAAAATTATGTGATGGAGTGATACAGGTACATATGCAAAACTCACGAGAAATGAGTCCGGTATGTGATACGTGGTTGGTAAAAGTGAGTATGAGTAAGTCATGTCAATGTTGCATTGAGAATTTTGTGTGAATTCATAATGTAATATATGGATGTTATTACAAAATTTTATGTTGTTATCTATTACATGCAAACTTACTAAGCTTTATGCTTACTCCCTCTCTTTTCCCTTTTCTTGTAGTATCGCCAAGCTAGCTCGGGGATCGAAGGACGTCGGAGCTCGATTCACACTATCAAGCTATTCTTTTGGGTATAGTAAAGTTTGATTATATTGGGTATGGCATGTATAGGAACTTGGTCATTTTGTTATATGTCATAGTGGTTAGCCAATGTGTTGGCTATTAATGTTACTTATTTCATTTTGTAAATGGCCATTGAAATTGGCCAATACTAGTTAAGTTATATCTATTCGATGATGATGAAATTCATGAAGTGCAAGCTTGCGCAATTGAATGAGTAATGTGTGAAGTATATGCATGATGAATGCAGTGTGAAATTAAGGTGGGGATGTCTTGATTGTGGATATTAGAGGTGCATTATTGTTATGCTATGTGTTGCTAGAAATGATATAAGTATGGTTGATTTTTCAGGGTGGCAAATGACTTGGTAAATAGCCTTATATTTGTCCACACGGGCGTGTGTCTAGGCCGTGTGTGACACACGGTCAGCCCTGTGGGCGTGTTGATAGGCCGTGTGTCCCCTGTATCCAAATTTAGCAAAATAGAATGCTAGTAGTAAACACACAGGTAGAGACACGATCGTGTGTTGCAGTCGTGTGAAGGACACGGCCTCAGGACATAGGCGTGTGCCCAGGCCGTGTGAAGTCTGTAGATTAGTTACGATAATTAAATTTGCCACACGGCCTAGCACACGGGCGTGTGACTTGGCCGTGTGACCCTAAATATCTGCTGATGTCATAAACAGAATATCAATGTTTTCACACACAGACTAAGACACGGGTGTGTCATGGCCGTGTGAGGGACACGGGCTATAGACACGGGCGTGTTCCTTTCCACACGGGCGTGTGGCCCTATTTTGAGCAAACAAATTTCTAAGTGTTTGTAAGCTTCCGGTTCAGACCCGAACCACCCTATATGTATTATTCGGGTCTCGTAGGCCCATAATAGGGACGTTATGAACACGAATGAAAATTTTTAAGTTGGAATGAAAATTTATGGTTCGATTTTGTATGATTAAGTATGTTAAGTCCGGTAATGTCTCCTATCTGGTTCCGGCGTTGAATACGGGTAAGGGGTGTTACATATTTAATAATTACACTTATACAAATCCATCATCATCCACAAACTAAATAATGGGTTAATTACCACATAAGGATCTCCACATTAAAGTTCTATAGCTATTAGACACCTGTAGCTAATAGAACACTACTTTTGCACTTTACGCGATTTAGTCTTTTTTATCGAATTAAGCATTTAAACGATAAAATTTCTTAACAAAATTTTAACAAAACATATTATCATGCCACAGAAATTAAAATAATAATAAAATAAATATTTTGAATTTGGATTTGTGGTCCCAAAACCACTGTTCCGATTTGACTAAAAACGGGCTGTTACAGTAGTCTTTGCTTTTGACAAGTTTCGTTCCTATCTTGTTGGTGCAAAGGTTATTGTATTCACTGATCATTCGGTGTTGAGATATCTCTTTGTGAAAAAGGATGCCAAACCAAGACTGATACGCTGGATATTACTGTTGCAAGAATTTGACATCGAGATAAAAGACCGTAAGGGTTTAGAAAATCAAGTTGCCGACTATCTGTCTCGATTGGAAGTTAGCAACGAAGATAGAAACATACTTCAAATTGTCGACGCATTCCCAGATGAGAAGTTATTTGTTGTAGATGCAACCCCTTGGTATGCAGATTTTGTTAATTATCTAGTGTGTGGAAAACTCCCATTGGGTGTCACAAGCCATAAAAAAGAAAGATTTCTTCGTGACATAATGAAGTATCATTGGAACGAGCCATATTTATTCAAGGTATTCAATGACAACATTATTCGACGTTGTGTTCCAGAAGAGGAGATGCTTTCAATTCTGAAGCATTGTCATGATGCTTCTTATGGAGGTCATTTCGGTGGTATGAGAACTACTGCTAAAGTTATCCAATCAAGATTCTACTAGCCGACATTATTCAAAGACACCCACAAATTTGTGAATTAATGTGATAGGTTTCAGTGCACCGGTTCTATATCTCGACGCAATGAAATATTATAGCAGCCATATATAGAGGTTGAATTATTCGATGTTTGGGGTATGGATTTTATGGGACTATTTTTGAGTTCATTTGGAAATCTGTATATATTAGTAGCTATTGACTATGTCTCAAAATGGGTGGAAGTTGTTGCAGTCCCGAAGGATGATGCAAAGACAATGTTAAATTTTTTTCACAAGCATATACTCACCCGATTTGGCACACCAAAGGCATTGATTAGTGATTAGGGTACACACTTTCATTGCAACCAAGTGGCGACCGCACTGAAGAAATATGGAGTTAATCATAGAATGACTACTACTTATTATCCAAAAACCAATGGATAAGCCGAAGTATCGAATCGACAAATTAAGAAGATTCTTGAGAAGGTTGTAAACCCTCCGAGGAAAGATTGGTCTTTTCGATTGGATGACGCTTTATGGGCATTACGGACAGCATACAAAACTCCTTTAGGGATGTCGCCGTATCAATTGGTTTTTGGGAAAGCATGTCACTTGCCAGTCGAACTGGAACACAAAGCAATGTGGGCAATTAAGCAAGTGAACATGGATTATGAAGCGGCTGGAAAAAAAAGATTGTTGAATATCACTGAACTAGAGGAGATTAGGAGAAATGCTTATGAAAATGCTGCAACTTACAAGGAAAAGACCAAACGATCGCATGATAAGATTATTTTACAGTGACAATTTATTGCGGGTCAACAGGTTTTATTATTCAATTATAGACTCAAATTGCACCCAGGTAAATTATGTTCACGTTGGTCTAGACCTTTTGAAGTTGTCGTCGTATTTCCTCATGGTGCAGTCACAATCCGAGACTTACGTGATGGACACCAGTTCAAAGTAAATGGACAAAGGCTGAAACACTATTTTGGCAACAATGATCGAAAGCAGGTAAAGACCATTAACTTGGTCAAAAAGTTTTAATTTTTAATCAGTACTCCGTGATTTTATTTTATTTATGTTTTGTTAAAGTTTGTTTTCCTTCTTTTTGGAAGAAAATTTATGTAACACCCCTTACCCATATTCGACACTAGAACAGGGCACAAGGCATTACCGGACTCACATCACAAGCAATCACCCAATTTTGAGTCATAAAATTTGCGTCTAAATTAAAACTATCCATATTCAATCATAAAGTCCCTTATACGAGCTTATGAGGACAAAAACATGTATTGGAAGCGGTTTGGGTCTAAACTGAGAACTTTAGAAATTTTTACAAAACTTAGAAAATTTTTGCTAGATGCAAGGCTCACACGCCCGTGTGGTCCAAGGGACACGCCCGTGTGACCCTGGGACACACCCGTGCTTCAGACCGTGTTCGATTTAGGGATGCTCTCTGACTTGTGCAACATGGTCGTGCCACACGTCCATGTGCTAGGCCATGTAGCACACACGTCTGAGACATACGCCCGTGTCTCTGCCCGTGTGCTCAATTCTGGACATTCTGTTTTTCCAAAATTAAAGTGCAGGGGACACACGGCCGGATCATATGCCCGTAGGCCAGACCGTGTGTCACACATGGCCTAGACACACGCCCGTGTGTCTACCCACGTGGACAAAAATAAGGCTATTTACCAAGCCCTTTTGCCACCCTCACTTGCACTCATGTACACAACATCACATGACACAAATTCAAGCATATAAATGCAACCAAACACCAACAAACAAGACAATAACATGTCATTCTTATACCATCATTTATCATGCTTAAAACATCATACTTAGCCCGTTAAAAACATACTAATTTCACATTCACAAGAGGGCATTAACATATGAATAAACTTATGATCAACATAAGCCATCATTCATGGCTATATATAAGATGAAGCATTAACAATTACAATCTAAGACATATGGCCAAATTAATAATGACACACATAACAAATTGGCCTAGTCCCTATACATGCCATACACTTAAAATGCTTGGATTTATTTATACCCAAAATGATAGCTTGATAGTGCGATAGGATCGCCGGCAATCTCCAACCCGAGCTAGCTTAATAACCCTATAAGACATTGGAAAGGAAAGGGGTAAGCTATATATATAGCTTAGTAAGTCCGTACGAAAATAATAAGCAACTCTTACCAATCTTTTATCAAGTTCAACAATTTAAACACAGCATAATACAAATTGCTATGAATCTCACAGTTATAATTTTTATTCAATCATAATGTTTACTCTACCAACTTATAAGCATAATTTAACATATCTTGGGATCAGCCTAACAACCTTAATCTCTCATTTGTAACATATTATAGCAATTCAACAAATCATTTCAAACCTCATATTAAACATGTACATTAATTATGTGTACTCATGTTTCCAAGCATATGTCTTAATATCTTTCAATTGCCTAAACTCTTATCTTCCCTTACTCCAATAACCATTTTAATAGGAAATTATGCTAATCTTTCCTTTTTCTCATATCCAATAAATCACAATTTGTGTGAATAAAACATGCTATATCATAACTTAACTTGGCCCGAAAGCCAAACACATAATCGTCAACCGAATTTACCATGTATTTCATACATCACAAGTATTGACCAATAATCACAAGGTTTTCACAAAAACATCACTGTAGAATCATGAACTCACAATTTCACGAAGTTAATGCTTATAAATTTTACGTACATACCTGTACCAATTCGTAATACTTACATACTCTTTCTATTCTTTGACATACCCGTTGAATTTCCCTTTGAACCATTTGGAATACTAAAGGATACTCGGGGATCTCGTACACACAGTACCGTACCAATGCCATATCCCAGATATGGTCTTACATGTAATCTTGTATCGATGCCAATAGCCCAGCTAGGGTCTTACACGAAGTCTCATATCGATGCCATATCCCAGATATGGTCTTACACGAAGTCTCATATCAATGCCATATCCCAGATATGGTCTTACACGAAGTCTCATATTGATGCCATATCCCAGATATGGTCTTACACAAGATCTCAGTAACCCTAATGTCATGACATTTATATCCTATCTATTCCTAAGGTTCAACCGGGACTTTCGCTGTACCGAATCTCTGTCAATCATTTTCGTAGTATCGTACTCAATAGCATTCACATTTCATTTCAATAATATAACATTTACCACAATTATATCAATTAAGCATCTATACACAGATAATTTAATGCTTATTAAACATACGAACTTACCTTGACATAAAAATGGCGAAAAGGACCTAATCGTCAAATACTCGCTTTTCCCCCGTTCTAGGTTTGAACCTCATTTTTTCTTGATCTATAATATCACATTTAACTTATTTAATCATTATACTATTCAAATCAGCCCAAAATCACATTATGGCAAAAATTACATTTTTGCCCCTAAACTTTTGGCTTTTTAGATTTTAGTCACTAGGCTCGTAAAATGATTTTCATTCAATTTCATTTTACCCAAGCCTAGCCGAACCTATATCATGCTCATAACAGCTCACATTTTTCATTTATTCAAACTTTTACTACTCATTTTACAACTTTTACAAACAACTCCTTTTATGCATTTTTATCGAAAATCACTTAGCAAAAGTCGTTTAACAAACAACAAACATGCATTTTCTACAATCAAACATCAAAATAAATACATGTTCAACATGGGTAAAATTTTAGACTTTGACATCTCTTCAAATTGGTGGTAGAAATAGATAGATCGAGTTACCATGACTTCAAAAATGTAAAGAGCATTAAAAACGGGGCAAGAACGGACTTACAATCAAGCTTGGAAGTGGCCAAACCCTAGCTATGGCTTCCCCCTTGTGAATTTCGGCCATGAGGAAGAAGATGCACAAAAAATGGGTTTTAATTTGGCTTTTTAATTCATTTAATTACCAAATTACTAAAATGCCCTTAAGGAAAAACTTTAGAAACATACCAAACCATGTCCATTTTTGTCCACCAACTTAACCAATGGTCTAATTACCATTTAAGGACCTCCAATTTAAAATCTCATAGCAATTGGACACCTCTAACATATAGAATTCATGGTTTTCACTTTTTGCACTTTAGTCCTTTTAACTAAATTGAGTGCCCAAACGTCAAAATTTTCGAACGAAATTTTCATGATATCGTTCCATAAAACTGTAGACGATAAAAATATAATAAAAATAAATTTATTTACGTCAGATTTGTGGTTCCGAAACCACTGTTCCGACTAGACCCAAAATCGGGCTGTTACAACTCTCTATCTTTAGGGACTTTCGTCCCCGAAAATCTTACCAGAATATAAATTCGATTTCCACGTAGACTCCTCTATCTCGTGCCGCTGCCAAAGAACTCTCACTCAGGTTATGCTTTTATTTCCCAACTTTTTAATCTCTAGTGTCAAATTTTCGATCGATTCTTCATTATACAACAGATCGGCTGAATCTTAATCCTTATCGGAGAATTCATACTCAAAGAGTCTAATCGATACCATCGCAACATAGATTCACAAAACACATTTTGAATCTTTTTCCAAGGCAATACTTTCGGAAGCATGCTATCACTTAACGGGAATTTCATATCCTCATGTTTCAAATTCACAAACGTTTTCTGACAATCTGAAGTGGATTCTAAACTGCCACGAATCACTTTTACTTTTTGTACGATTTCTGATCGGATAGTCTCTGAAACATATAACTCAACTAATCTATCATGTTACATACCCGATCACCGTAACGTTTATTTCAAATAATGGTACATTTTATTACTCCCTGAATAAGCAAACGAGCTACTACTGAGCTTCGTACAAAATTTTTCGCATAAGCTCTGAATTACTCAGTGCGCAAATTCTATCTCAAATTAATGATAGCAGTCTTCAGGTCTGACCTGAAATTCAGAATCAAAAGTCATCTCACACTATACTCATTTAGTTTACCACTCACTATCACATTCCTGAGGTTCTCAATCTTGCAAAGAAAACATCGCTTTAGCTTCTAATTTAGCTAGATTCAGACTGTCATCAAATATGATTAATCATGTATCCAATACTCACAAAATAATTAAATGTTTTCCATTCAAGCATTTGCAACTATAACTGCTTCCCAAAGGCTAATCGATAACTGCTCAAAACCTTTCAATAGTTCAAGCCATCTATGCTGTTTTAAATTCAGATCCTTCTGTGACATTAGATACTTTAAACTCTTAGGATCAGGAAACATATGAAATTTTTCGTCAGACATCCGATTTCATCAAATTCTCAACACAGACATACAAAAGGGGTCGACTCTAAATCACCCGTCAGACAGTTCCTTTCATGTGACTTTAACCGTCTAAAAGCATAAACTATCACTTTACATTCTTGTATTAAAACACATTCCAATCCGTTCGATAGTGCATCGCTGAGAAATCACAAATTCTTTACTCAATTAAAACTGGATCCAGACTCAGTGATTCGGTTAACAATACCTTCAACTATTTTCAACTTTCCTAACACTCAACAAACCATTCAAATTTTCACAAATGTGATAACTTTATCAATCAAAATAGCTTTAACTTATAATAATACCATCCAATTAGAACTGATCTAATAGGTACGTCCTTATATCACACCTTTTTTGAATATAAATTCTTCATTCAGACTGTTTGTCAATTTACCCATGAATGTACAAGATTTTATCTTTTTACCTGAGGATAAACTTAAATGCATATAACTCAAATTACCTTTCAACTAACCAGCTCGCTCGGATAAAACAACTGAGTCGATCTCAACAATCAAATAATATCATATCAAAATACTCCCATCTTCATGCTGTTAAAACAACTCAAACATACAATCTTTCAAAATTTCCTGACATGTTAGTCAAAGATCTTTACAACTGCATTAGCTCAAGGAAACAAAATATCCTGATTGAACTCATCGACCTTAATCAAAATTACCTGAGAAAAGAAAACCATCGTACTATTTGAGCTTGAACTTCCACTATCTTTACCTTTGCCGATGTCAATTCCTTTCACGAAAATTAGAGAAACCCTGATACCAGAATCACCACGTTCCTATGATCGAACCAGAAATACAACCATAATAGACATAGTTATCATAAGCCAAAGAACACACTTTAAAGATGAGCCATGATTGATAATTTACGAAATAAGGATGATAAGAAAACCGAGATAAAGAAATCCAAGATGTGATATCATACTGGAAGCCCGAGAACATAACTCATAAGAAAATAATAAAGATCTTAATGATTCCTCAGAGAAAATCAGAAGAAAAATAATGCTTATATGGTCTGGAATCAATTGTAACAGAGATAATATATTTTCCAAATATATATATATAAAACAAAACAACATCCAGTAGAAACAGAAGAATAGCCTCACATAAATTTTCACCATCAACTTTTATTCCAAACATAATAGAATAGAATCCCAAAGAGAGAGATAAGAAATGCTGTTCATCAACCAACCAGACCAACAGTGCTTTCATCTAACATTATAATCAGCTAGAATTTTCATACGATAAGAATTTCATCAGAAAACGAACAATCACATCTCTGAGGATACATGAATATATACAATACCCGGGAGAGATCATCATAATCTATTCAATTACAGCTGTTACACTCAGACATCTTTACAATTCAAATATCATTTCTCTAACTAATTCTGTCATCACTAATCTCGTACTATTCCATTCACTAATGAAAATCAATCCAGAAGAAATTCCAGCAAATACATACTTTAGACATCATACCTAAATGAGTTGGCTAGCCGAGATTAACTTTTTCTTTAACTGTGACATCATGAAGTCCGAATGATCTTTAGAATACCTTGGAATCTTTTCTGGAACTGTATTCACCTGCCAAACTATTCTTAAATCTGACCACATTATTAGTTATTCCGCTACTGAACTCTTTAGTCTCTTACTTGTGAGCTCATTCAACTTAAATCTCGTGAAATTTTGTTATAAAATACCACATTGGTAAGGGGGTAGGGTCGTAAAGCTTCTAACTCGACTCTCATAAATACACACATATAACTTAGCATTCATCATCAACATAATATCTTCACAATCATATAATTCACTTCAAGCTAATTAACATACATATTTATGTCACACGAACTTTTTGATTATTTTTATTCAAACAAGTGTACTCAAACATACATTCCATAAATTTGAGTAAGTTTACTCATCACATTCACTTAATCAAACAAATTAGGCACATAACATCATATAAATGCCAAATAAACATAGATGAGCATATCACAATATAAACTTTCATTTCATTTCACCTTTCCATATTTCAAGAATAATTCCCATTGAACTATTGTAATTTCGATGGATACTCGGGTAGTATACTCAAGGTATGCATGTCAACAATCCGTCAATTCATATTCAAAAGTGCCCTTTTGGCACATATTCATAGAGCACACTTCGAGCCACATATGATATAACAGGATTGCCAGTCCAGGCTAAATCCTTTCAGCAATGTATGCTCTAAAGGGCTTACTCTGGATTACCCGTCTGGGCTAAATTCATTTCATAACATATGCTCGGGAAGGCTTAATTCAGGATTACCCTTCCGGGCTAAATCCTTTTTGCAAAACATTTTATCAATTTCATAAAATCACCAAAATCCATCGAAATACAACGTTCAACCGGAACAATGACATTTTATCCATATTTTTCAACTTACGGTTTTTCATTTTTTACATCATCACATACATATCATGAACTCTAATTCATACCTTTCCAAGTTTCGACTCATCACAAACACATTTTCAAATATCCTAGTATTACTCGCAGCGTTTTCAAAAATAGTTCGGTTAAAAGCATCTCTGCCTCAACAAAACAATTTCATCAGAGTTGGGAGATATACTATCACAGGTAGTAATATGTCATGTATAGCTAGACTTACATACGCTACGTTAGTCTGAGAATTGACTAAACCATAGCTCTGATACCACTAAATGTAACACCCCTTACCCGTATTCGTCGCTGAAACAGGGTACAAGGCATTACTAGACTCACATCACAAGCAATCATACAATTCCGAGTCATAAAATTAGCATTCAAATTAAAACCATCCATATTCAATCATAAAGTCCCTTATAAGAGCCTACGAGGCCCAAAACATGTATTGGAAGCGGTTCGGGACTAAACCGAGAACTTTAGAAATTTTTACAAAACTTAGAAAATTTTTGCTAGATGCAGGGCTCACACACCTGTGTGGTCCAAGGGACACGCTAGTGTGACCCTGGGACACGCCCGTGCTTCAGACCGTGTTCGATTTAGGGGTGCTCTCTGACTTGTGCCACACGGCCGTGCCACGCGCCAGTGTGCTAGGCTGTGTAGCACACACGGCTAAGATGCACGCCCGTGTCTCTACCCGTGTGCTCAATTCTGGACATTCTATTTTTCCAAAATTAAGGTGCAGGGGACACACGGCAGATCATATGCCCATGGGGCAGACCGTGTGTCACACACGGCCTAGACACACGCCCATGTGTATACCCATGTGGAAAAAAATAAGGCTAATTAGCAAGCCATTTTGCCACCCTCACTCGCACTCATCTACACAACATCACATGACACAAGTTCAAGAATATAAATGCAACCAAACACCAACAAACTAGACAATAACATCTCATTCTTATACCATCATTTATCATGCTTGAAACATCATACTTAGCCCATTAAAAACATACTAATTTCACATTCACAAGAGGGCATTAGCATATGAATAAACTTATGATCAACATAAGTCATCATTCATGGCTATATATAAGATGAAGCATTAACAATTACAATCTAACACATATGGCCAAATTAATAATGACACACATAACAAATTGGCCTAGTCCCTATACATGCCATAGACTTAAAATGCTTGAATTCATTTATACCCAAAATGATAGCTTGATAGTGTGATAGGATCGCCGGTGATCTCCAACCCGAGCTAGCTTAATAACCCTATAAGACATTAGAAAGGAAGGGGGTAATCTATATATATAGCTTAGTAAGTCCCTATGAAAATAATAAGCAACTCTTACCAATATTTTATCAAGTTCAACAATTTAAACACAAGAAAATACAAAATGCTATGAATCTCACAGTTATAGTTTTTATTCAGTCATAATGTTTACTCTACCAACTTATAAGCATAATTTAACATATCTTGGCATCAGCCTGACAACCATAATCTCTCCTTTGTAACATATTACAGCAATTCAACAAATCATTTCAAACCTCATAGTAAACATGCACATTAATTATGTGTACTCATGTTTTTGGGCATATGTCTTAATATCTTTCAATTGCCTAAACTATTATCTTCCCTTACTTCCATAACCATTTTAATAGGAAATTCTGCCAATCTTTCTTTTTTCTCATATCCGATTAATTACAATTTGTGAGAATAAAACATGCTATATCATAACTCAACTTGGCCCGAAAGCCGAACACAATCGTCAATCGAATTTACCATGTATTTCATAAATCACAAGTATTGACCAATAATCACAAGGTTTTCACAAAAACATCACTATAGAAATCATGAACTCACAATTTCATGAAGTCAATGCTTATAAACTTTACGTACATACCTGTACCAATTCGTAATACTTACATACTCTTTCTATTCTTTGACATACCCGTTGAATTTCCCGCTGAACCATTTGGAATACTAAAATATTCTCAGGGATCTCGTACACATAGTACCGTACCAATGCCATATCCCAGATATGGTCTTACATGTAATCTCGTATCGATGCCAACAGCCCAGCTATGGTCTTACACGAAGTCTCATATCGATGCCATATCCCAGATATGGTCTTACACGAAGTCTCATATTGATGCCATATCCCAGATATGGTCTTACACATGATCTCAGTAACCCTAATGTCATGACATTTATATCCTACCTATTCCTAAGGTTCAACCGGGACTTTCGCTGTACCAAATCTCTGTCGGTCATTTTCGTAGTATCGTACTCAATAGCATTCACATTTTATTTCAATAATATAACATTTACCACAATTATATCAATTAAGCATCTATACACAGATAATTTAATGCTTATTAAACATACGAACTTACCTTGACATAAAAATGGCGAAAAGGACCTAATCGTCAAATACTCGCTTTTCCCCCGTTCTAGGTTCGAACCTCATTTTTTCTTGATCTATAATATCACATTTAACTTATTTAATCATTATACTATTCAAATCAGGCAAAAAATCACATTATGGAAAAAAATACATTTTTACCCCTAAACTTTTGACATTTTACATTTTAGTCCCTAGGCTCGTAAAATGATTTCATTCAATTTCATTATACCCAAGCCTAGCCGAACCTATATCATGCTCATAATAGCTCACATTTTTCATTTATTCACACTTTTACTGCTCATTTTACAACTTTTACAAACAAGTCATTTTAGGCATTTTTACTGAAAATTACTTAGCAAAAGTTGTTTACCAAGCAAAAAAAAACATGCATTTTCTACCATCAATCATCAAAATACATACATGTTCAACATGGGTAAAATTTTAGACTTTGACATCTCTTCAAATTAGTGGTAGAAATAGATAGATCGAGTTACAACGACTTCAAAAATGTAAAGAGCATTAAAAACGGGGCAATAACAGACTTACAATCATGCTTGGAAGTGGCCAAACCCTAGCTATAGCTTTCCCCTTGTGAATTTCGGCAATGAGGAAGAAGATGGACAAAGATTGGCTTTTAATTTGGCTTTTTAACTCATTTAATTACTAAATTACTAAAATGCCCTTAATGAAAAACTTTAGAAACATACCAAACCATGTCCATTTTTTCCACCAACTTAACCAATGGTCTAATTACCATTTAAGGACCTCCAATTTAAAATCTCATAGCAATTGGACACCTCTAACATATAGAATTCAAGTTTTGCACTTTTTGTAATTTAGTCCATTTAACTAAATTGAGTGCCCAAACGTCAAAATTTTTGAACAAAAATTTCATGAAATCGTTCCATAAAACTATAGACCATAAAAATATAATAAAAATAGATTTGTATACATTGGATTTGTGGTCCCAAAACCACTGTTCTGACTAGACCCAAAATCGGGCTGTTACAAATTAGGTACCATTGTCGACACATTGAAGTCTTACTGTCAGCGCATTCCATAAGTCTAAACTACCATTTACAACTCCTCAAAATTTAGAGAAAGTAAGATTCCACCATTGGATCAAAACTCACTCAGCCGTTTGATCCTTATAAGCGGGCATAATTTTTATTGGACACAACTCTTCCCGCCAACCCTATATCTCTCCACAAAATAACATGCCGCTCCATCTTTCTCTTTCACTCACTATAAATTCTCCCTCACTGTACTGACTGTAACACATTCAAGCAACAATTTTTATTTATTTTCTCTTCTAAAAATCATATGTTTTTACCTTTAAATCGTTTTCCCTCAACAAAAGATTGTAAAAATAATAGGCTCGGTCAAGAAAGCCACCAAATCTATTGGGAAACATGCATCCTTTGCTACCATAGTCCGTGAATCAGATTCCCCCAGGCTAGTGCAGACAAAGGAGCCAGTAGTCTTGTTGAATAAAGCGGCAAGGGAATGATTTCACAACAACATATTGAAGTGAAACTTTCATCTCAAGCAGGGCATTTCTCTTTCGCCACAAAAGATTTTGGCAAACAAGTCTCCAAAACCATCTCAAAGTTAAAGTGGGAAACTTTTTGCAACCACCTTGGAAGCTACTCGCCTTCACTGGTACGTGAGTTCTATGCCAATCTCTATGATCATGAGTTAGAGTTTATTTTCGTTCGAGAAGGTTTAATACGATGGGATGCTACAAACATCAACAAGTTGTACAACACCAAGGTCGATGCCGACGAACACTCCGAGTTCATGGATGACATCACAGATGAAAAACGAGACCTGTTGGTGAGAGACTTGTGTGTCGAGGGAAAAGTTTGGACAAGTTCCCATCAAAAGAACTATACGATGCACCGTCACTTCTTAACATTGCAAGGTAAATTTTGGTTTCACTTTGTCAACTGCAGACTAAAGCCCTCCACTCACAGTACCATAGTTACACTAGACAGAATGTGACTGATACATTCTATCGTCAAGGGCTGAAAAATTAATGTGGGCACAATACTTCACCAAGAAATAGCTGACTGCACCACAAGGCAAACTGGGATCTTAGTTTTCCCATCACAAGGCAAAGAGGAATCGTGGCCTGTGCTGGTGAGGAAATCTTGGAAAATAAGGGCCTAACCAATGAAGCCTATGTAGAAATAATGACTTGAGGTAAGGAAACGCTGATACTAAAAGAGGTGGAGACCAGCAAGATAAGAAAGGGCAAAGCCAAAGTCGACAGTAAAAGAACTAACCTGAATGCAGAGACATCTTTATGGTGCAAACTGAAGGATGTTAAAAAAAGGGTAAATTCCATCAACAACATGCAGATCAAGCTTGTTGCTATAGTAGAAGGTATGGAGAGATCCCAAAATTTGTTTTATGCTTATACCAGAGCCTGGAATAATTCTATTGTAGCCATATTAATCCAACTGAGCCCATCGTTACTATCAAAATTCCTTGTATTTCCACCAATCATTCACAATTATAACCTCTCTTCATCAGATGATGACTTAGAAGACCGAGATAGACCGGTGGCATCCTCACTCGTTGTGTAGGTCTCTGATAATGACAAAGAAGAGGAATCCAGGGACATCGAAGAATGCCTGCGAAAGATTGATAGCTTGTTTGAGGATGATATTTTTGCTGATCAAGAAGACACTGTTGTTGAGAAGGAAGTTGATGCTGTAGAAGCAGAAGTTGTTGCAGAAGAGGAAGTTGTTGCTGAAGAAGAGGAAGTTGCTAAAAATGAGAAAGAAAAAGAAGATGAAGATTTTGTTGAAAAGGTTGTCACCCACTTGAGTCTGTGGGTGCAAATATTGATAATTTGGAGTGAACTAGAGTGAGATCGGCGGAAATTGCTGAGGTCACCAGTGAGGAGCAATGGAATTCATGGGCATTAGTGGTCTACACTGGACCACTCCAAGTGTTATCTCCTACACAAATAGCAACTGATGATGCCGAGGCTGAGCTAGGAAGTGAGGAGCAATCCGACTATCTTGTAAAGCCCAAAGAAAAGAAAATGAAGCGCTCCAAGGATAAAAAATTAAAGAAGGATGTGAACAAAAAAAGAGAAAGAAACATCATGTAGCCACATTGACGGCTGCGGATAACTGAGTTAGTTTGTTTTAAGCTTTATTTATAGTATTCATGCATTGCATGTAGCTGTAGGTTTTATTTTGATAAGTATACATTGTCATTGCATTTTCATTTTCATTACATTTTAGTGTTAGTGCACTGGGGACAATGTAAACTTTAAGTTTTGGGGAATGCACATGGTGCTTGAAAATGCACTCACATTGCAAAATTTTTGTTTTCAGAAATGAAGCATGCAAGGTTTAATTATAGTTAATGAAAATTGTTCAATTTTTTTTTCTTACATTCGATGCTTAATTCTTGAATCATGTAATTTAGCAATGAATGAGTTGGATAAATTTGACAGAAGGTTGTAGCTTAAATTCTTTGATGAATGGATTAGGTTGCATTAGTAATGGATGATTGCTATCATTCTTTAAATCTTGAATGAATCTGCTTTGTACAGATTCTTATATATGTATATATAGTTATAAAGTAGAGACACTCCAAAGTGGGTGTAGTATGGAATGTTAAAAAGGGAACACTCTAATACAAGCATTAGAAAAATCAATCTGCCCAAAGGCTGTCACTGCATGAGTGTGTGTCGGTGCAATTACGTACTCTCTGGGGGTTTGTTGCACCCCATCGTTACTTCTTAGGAACAAGGGTACAGTAATGCAACGATATCCCTTATTCTAAAAAAAATGTATATATATACTTAGTATTATACAATAAATACTATAATGGTAGATAGAACTTAGGGTTTGAAGTATGATGGTAGCATTGATGAATTTGCAACCTTATTCATTCATGCTTATGACTTGTCGATGCAATATTCTATCATTTGAATGTGATTCATCCATTGGGAATTCAAAAGGTTCAAGTTGCTAGAATGATCATTTACCTTAGTAAATTTTTTTGTAGCCTTGCTAGTTTCTGTTTTACTTGAGGACAAGTCAAAACTCAAGTTTGGGGGTGTGATAGCGCTAGAAATAACATAGGTTTCCCCCCTACTTATTGGTTAAATTATTCCCATTTAGTTATCCTTATCATACATTTTAGCATTTTATGTTTAGTAAATTGCATTTTATAACTCAATGAATCCTATCCTATTTTATCCTTAATTTTTCTATCTTATTGCATTAATGTCGCTGCATGAGTTAATTCTAGATTGCGTTCAGAATTATCGCTACATCTGATAGATGTCTGCAATGTCGCTGCATGGGTTAATTCCAGATTGCATTCAGAATTGTTGCCGCACTGGACAGCTATCCGGATAAGAACCAAAATTGTGTGAGCTGTCCAGTCTGGTATAACTAACCTGTACAAACAAGGACAGAATAATTTTAGGGAAAGGACACCTGTATTGTGGAGAAGGACATAAAAGGTGGACATGAGAAGAAAAAGGGGTCTGTTTTAGGTATTGGCTCTCCATCATCATCTTCATCATCTGACCTTGGAGCTTGCAGCCATAGCAGCTTAAACCTCTCATGAGTGAGCCCATGTTAAAACCAAATGCAAACTAGCTCCTGAAGAGGAGAGTGCGCGACAAGAGGGAATAGATAGACTCATTCGAGTTGTCTAGGAATAGTATTCTCCGCTCGATTCTTTATTATTTCTTTCTGAATGCTTGTGATTACTCTCTGATTTCTGATTGTATTAAAGTACTGATGAATTCTTGGTGAAATTTTATCTTATTTAATCTTACTTTTATTGTTTAATCTTGGGGTTTGAATTTTTTTAACACGGAAGTGTTATTGCAGTCACTGACACTGGAAAGTGCAGTGACAGTTTGAGCCAACAAGCATTACAACGGAAGTTGAGTGAGGATTAGAGGAATTTAGTCCACATGTTCTTAATAGTGCCATACTACCATCATCGAAAGGTGAGGTTAATATGCATGGTTAAGTCTGAGATTAAATAGAGGAGTAACGATGAGTAAGATATACATTGAATTTTATTGCATCGACAATCACCTATACTTTTATACCTTGTGAGCACTTAGTATTCTGTTGAAGATTCATGTTAGGGATCCTAGTTTATCATTATCATATTTTATTTTATTATTCTCAAGTTATTGCATTGAAAACTATCCTCACAATTTATCTCGTCATTATCCAGTTATTGCACTGACATTAATAGGCAAAAGACTACCATCCCTATGGGATCGATATCCAGCAGACTCACATCTGTCTACTATACTTGCATCAACAGTACACGCTTGCACATTATTTCTGTGATGTTAAACAATCGATCAGTGGGTAGAAGCAATTGCCCCTACTAACTAACGATACAAATACAGTTGTGGAATTACTGTTAAAATGCATATTTGCTCGGTCCGGGTCCCCAATTGCCTTAATTAGTGATAGACACCTCTTTCTATTGAATAATTTTCTATTTAGTTTTAGTCTTTAGTTTTTCCTTCCTCTTAGTTTTTAGACTTTATTTCTATTCTTATTATTTACTTTTGGGAAGAAATCAAATTCCGAAGTTATTCTCAAACTCTATGAGGATTTTGTGTTTAAAAGTCAATACAATTAGGCTTTTTCTAAACTATTCCTATTGAAATTGCACTTCATGTTCATTCTTTCATTCAAGTTTATATGGTTTACTAGATCCATGAGGATTTAATCCTCCTGTGGGGGATTAACGAGTGCAGGTATGAATAATTAATTGTTTTGTAGGGATTCTTTAATGGATCAGTTTTCTAGGAGAGGAAGAACCTAAAACCTAGGCCTGACAACCCTAAGAATTCATCAAGGTGGGAATTAACCCACAATTGGTATGGCTTATCAGTGGGCACCTTAACCCTGAACCGATCAAGACTGTGAGGTTGGAAGATAAGTACTCCTTGTCGACTCAATATTTCAATGGATGTATCGGAAGATCCTGTTGGGGTATTGACTAGTTGATTGAACAAGAAAGCTTGAGACAACAATTGATTATGATTACCAAAGCGAGCTAATCACTCATGTATAGAGTTGATATTTACTTCCTTATTTGATTTCTTTTTTTCCATTCATTTAGTTACTTTTATTTCTTTTATTAGTATCTTATTATAATCCAAAAACTCCTCTTTTATCTCTTCATACTATAAACTGATTAGATTATTAATTAGATCTATTTATGTTTAAATTAAGATTAATTTGGTGCTTTCCTCCCTTGGGTACGATCCTTGGAGTACTCACCTACTCCATTGTAACTATATTACAACATGACCCGTATACTTGCTGATATCGTTTTTCCATATCTTTTGTGCAGTAATTTTACTCTGGATGTTGGTAAGTCAGGAGGCGGTCAAGTTGCTGTCGTTTCCAGGAGGCAACGTCACTATATTGATTTTAATTTTTAGAAAATAATAGAATAATTAGGAAATTTTTAGGTTATAGTTACGAATTTAATTTTCTTGTTTTCTACTAATATAATCTTTTTGGGTTTAGTGTATGACTCGTAGTAGGGGAACACCTATAGAGCCAGTCTTAGATTCAGAAAGAATAATACACAGAAATTGTTGGCAACAACAACAGTAACAGCAATAGCAGATGTAAGATCCACCACCTGCTGTAGGCAACGTAACACGTGAGAATCCGTTGTTCGATGAGGCTAACAACCTACAAAATCCACCACCACCACCATAGCTACCTGCAGATATAAATATGGCGTGTAATGAGAGGACTATGAGAGAATATGCACTACCAAATCTGGATATGGTTCAAAGGAGCATAAGAATCCTAGCTATCATGGAAAATAATTTTGAGATAAAGCTAGCTATGATCCAGAACAATTTGTAGTTTCATGAAACAATGACAAAGGATTCGAGTCAGCATTTAAAATGGTTTCTCCAGTTTTTTGATACCTTCAAATACAATCGGGTTATTGATAAACCGTAAAAGTAACATATTCTAAGCCCACATTTAGTATGCTTTTGGATGATTTAAGGCCCAATTTATGTAAAAAGGTGCTCTTAATCCTTTCTTTTTATGTCTTATACTCAGGAAAGCACCTGATGACAGAAAGAACGAGAAACGGGCTTAAAACTGACCAAATTGGGCCAAGCCACGAAATCAGCACGGCCTGGACTTCAAGCCACACAGCTGTGCCACCATTCCTACTAGAACACGGGCTTACCACGACTTACACGACTGTGCCTCATTCAACAGTGTCGAACACGGCCTGGCCACGATTTACAAGGGCGTGTGCCATGGCCGTGCCTTTGCCGTGGAGAAGAGCAATTCCATTCGGGAAAGGATACTTAGGGAGAAAGAAATGTGTTTCAAAAGCCTATAAATACACCCTAGGTACCAGCTGAAAGGGGGGCAGCGAGCTAGGCCAATAAGCCAAGCTGAAAAGGTCAGATTTGTGGGAATCACTCGAAGATAGCCAGTTGATCCATCTCAAGAAGCCGAAATTCTACTTAAGACAGAGGATCTCCTCTTCAATTCCTTCAGGGGGTTTTAGGGATTTCTTATGTTTTTTTTATCTTTTCTCTTGAGATGTTTTCCTTTATTGTCATGAACTAAACCTTCGGATACCCGAAGGGGATGAAACCTATGAGGAATCTTGTTATTTGATTTTTGAATTATATGATAATAACTTAGTTTGTTCTTAATTGTGTGAACTTAATCCAAATCAAATGTGCTTAGGTAGAGGAGGAATAGACCCTGCCTAAGAGTAGATCCAACATAATTAAGCAGAGTTGATCGCACGCCTAGAGATAGGGTGACGAGATTTTGCCGAATTAGGGTAAAACCTAATATGGGAGTCCACAGATCGATTTACTGCTATTCTAGGGGGTTATTATAAGCGAACGAGAGTTCCACTAATTAACCTAGGGTTAGACATTATTCGCCTCGAGAGAGGGTTTAATATACGTTAGGGAGTCTCACGGATCAAACTAAGTAACTAAATCATATGGTTCAAGGTTAAATAACAAGTGAAGTCTAGGTGGATTTTCCCTAAGGGTATCGCTTGAGTCAACTGAGTTTTCCCAAAAGTTTTTTCCTAAATTCATACTTTGTGTCTTTGCGTCTTAGCTTAGTAAGTAGATTAGTTTTAGTTTAAACAACCATCACTTTATATTGAGGCTAAATAATAAAAAGACGGTGAGTATTAGTACTTTTAGTTCCTTTGGGTTCGATAATCCTGTCTTGCCTAAACTATACTACTGTTCGATAGGTGCACTTGCCTCAATCGTTGTCAGAGTTGGTTTCCAGGTTCGATCATTCTTTTATAAATTTTAAAACTCGATTTACAATGATCAAGTTTTTGGCGCGTTCTTGGGAACTAAAATATTAAGAAAACTCTATTTTTATTACTTTAGCCATTATTTTTATTTTCGCAATTTATTTTTTTAATTTTTTTAATTTTAAATTTGCTAAATTTTCTTTCTTTCTTTTCCTAGCAGGTACCTCTAGTTTATGACTAGAAGAAACCCGAGAGGACCTTTTGAATACGACCATGATATTGAAGCTACCGCTCGAAGAAATCGCAGAGAAATTAGGCGAGCCCTCAATTACCAAGGAGAGCAAGAAGACAGATCCAATCCTACTGAAGGGATGGACGAAAATAATCCACCACCACAAAACGATGTGGCGGCTTAGAATGCTCCTCGTACTATGTTTGATTATGCTAAACCGCATTTAACAGGAGCCGAATCTAGTATTGTTAGGCCTGCTATAGCTGCTAATAATTTTGAATTAAAGCCTAACACTATTCAAATGATTCAACAATTTGTTCAATTTGATGGTTTGCAGGATGAAGATCCAAACACTCATATAGCTAACTTTTTAGAATTCTATGATACCTTCAAAATAAATGGCGTTTCTGACGGTGACATACGTCTTCGGTTATTTCCCTTTTCACTAAGAATTAAAGCTAAACAGTGGTTAAACTCGTTACCACGAGGGTCAATCACTACATGGGAACAAATGACAGAAAAATTTCTATTAAAATATTTTCCACCGGCCAAAACGGCCAAGTTACATAATGATATATCCTCTTTTGTGCAGATGGATTTAGAGACATTATACGACGCATGGGAGAGATATAAAGATCTCTTGAGGAGATGCACACACCACGGATTACCATTGTGGCTCTAAGTCCAAACTTTTTACAAAGGTGTGAATCCTTCAACGAGGCAATTAATTGATTCAGCCGCCGGTGGAACCCTAAATAATAGAACTCTTGAGGTAGCCTACGAGTTTATCGAAGAGATGTCGCTGAATAACTATCAGTGGCAAGTTACAAGAACAAGGCCAACAAAAATAGCCGGAGTTTACAACCTCGACGCAGTAACCATGCTATCAAATCAGGTAGAGTTAATGAATAAAAAGATTGATAGTTTGTGTCCTTCGCAGGTAAATACAGTAATGCAGTGTGACATAGGTGGAACCGTGGCGAATCCTGAGTACCCACCCTACCAATCGGGCACAGAGAGCGAACAGATGAACTATATAGGTAACAATTTTAGATCCAATAATAACCCATATAGTAATAATTATAATCCAGGTTGGAGGAACCACCCAAATTTTTCGTTGGGAGGACAAGGAAATCAAAGACAACAACCTCCTCAAAATTTCCAAAATCAGCCCTATCCACAGGAAAAGAAGCTGAGTCTTGAAGAGACGTTGAACAAATTCATAGCATCTACAAAAACCCGTCTCCAAAAAAATGAGGTAATGCTCAACACCCAACAAACATCGATCAAAACGATCGAGAACCAAGTTGGAGGACTTACAAAGGCAATCGGGGAAATTACCCAGTCAGTCAGAGAAATTGCAAAGCTATTATCCGAACGACCGCAAGGGCGTCTACCAAGTAACACTGAAATTAATCCTAAAGAGCAGATCCAAGCCATAACAGCTCAGGAGAATACAAGGGTAGATGAATCCATCTCAACACAAGGAAACTAGGTAGAAAAAGGTAAAGTTGAGGTAACACAAGGCAAGCGAAGACTGGTAATCAAGGAGTACCAACCTCGCGTACCTTACCCTGAGGCATTAAGAAGAGACAACACAGAAGAACAGTTCGGTAAGTTCCTTAAACTCTTAAAGAAATTACATATTAACTTACCATTACTTGAAGCTCTGTCGTAGATGCCAGATTGTAGGAAATTTTTAAAAGAGCTTCTGACAAACAAATGGAAGTTAGACGAATTGTCACATGTGGAACTTAACGCAAAGTGCTCAGCAATTCTCCAAAATAGGCTACCACAAAAGCTAAAAGATCCAGGGAGTTTTAGAATTCCATGTTTAATTGGTAGACTAACTGTTGATAATGCGTTAGCTGATTTAGGGGCAAGCATAAATGTCATGCCTTATAAATTGTTTAAACAATTAGGTATAGGGAAACCCAAACAAACTAGGATGAGCATTCAATTAGTGATAAACTGTTAGAATTCCTAGGGTATTATCGAAGATGTTCTTGTAAAATAGACAAATCCGTGTCCCGGTAGATTTTGTTGTCTTAGACATAGATGAGGATAATTCGACCCCCCTAATTTTAGGAAGACCCTTTTTAGCAACTGCCAGGACTAAAATTGATGTTGATGTAGGAGAACTCATACTTTGCGTAGGTAATGAGACAGTCACCATCAAGGCTCTCGATTCGGCTAGAACGTCGAGTAATCAAGGTGAGAACGTAAATTCTACTGATAACCATTCGGTTAACCCTTATTTTCAGGAAGCACCACCAAAGAATACAACTGAACCCAATCCCAAACCCCATGCCAACAAAGAAATAACTCATGAAGATCGAGGGATTCAGTTCGATGATCTAGACGAGTGGAAGACTCACTTCAAGGAGAAATTAGGGATACACGACGAAGAACCAGAACCACACGAGGAAAAATCGAAAGAGCCCCCAGAAGAGCTTATAGGAACAACAAACCACTTCAAAATAGGGGACAAGGTACTGTTAGACGAAGCAGATCCTCGAATATCTCCTCTGGATCCTAACACAAACAAAGAAAAACCTTTTAGGGTAACCAGTGTTTTCCCATACGAAACAGTTGAGGTAAGTAATCCTACTTTTGGTACTCTTACTATAAACACATCTCGACTTAAATTTTTTCACGAAGACACAAATTATAGCAGGAGGAAGGACTTCCAACTCCTCAAACCACCCTGAAGAAGTAAACGAGAGGAGAGTCTAGCTTAAGACTATAAACGAGCGCTTCTCGGGAGGAAACCTGAGCACTAATACCATTATATATTTTTTTATATTTAGTTTATCTTAATTTTCCTTTTTATCTTCCTTTTTAGCAACTAACAACCAACTAACCAAGTGCAGAATTCCAGGCCACACGACCTTACACATGGCCGTGGCCGTGGCCGTGTGTACCTCAAGAATCTTGGTACTAACATGGCAGGACGATACAAGTCAGAATAAACTAATTTCTGGCAATCACGGACTCAACCACTCTCCCACGGGCACCGACAAAGTGACACGGCCGTGCTTTACGGCCGTGTGAAGCTACTGACTTGCCAACCACGACATGCTCATGCCGGATAACCGTGCCAATATACTGACTTGTCGAACACAGGCTAGACACGAGCGTGGGGAACCAACACGCCCTAGAGCACGGCCGTGCGAGGCGGCCGTGTGAATCGACACACCCTCAACCCACGGGCGTGGGAAAAATGCCAGACCTGAAAGTTTATTTAAATACCATGCCCCTCTCCCTTCTCTCCTTACCTACTTTTCTTCTTCTTCCTTCCTTTATTTTCTCCCTTTTGTTTCTTTTTCCTTTTTCTAATAAATCCTTAGACTCTTGAGCTACAACAAAATCATATCCATGGTAAAGAAGCATAAAAGGCCAATCTCCTCAAAGGAGACCGATTCACCTGAATTCATGCCGGCAGCTTCATCCAAACAACATGCCAAGGGTCTTTGAGACCAATTATCTGTTCTTTTATTTTTATCTTCTCCTTTATTTTCTTTATCTTTACTTCTCTACTACTTAATTTAGTTTATTTTGTTTTAGTTTCTTGTTTTTAGGTTCTTAAGGCTGCTTGGGAATCACGCCACCACCACCACTATAACCTCAGCCTTAGAAATCACACCCAACAATAAGGACTCTACGGTCCATCCATCTTTTCTTTTACTTTTAGTTTTCTTCTTAGTCTCCTTCTCTTTATCTTTCTTGTCTTTAATTTCATATTTAGTTCACTGTAATTAGGTCTTAAGGATCCCTGGCTAATTCTCTACGAGCGTCCCAATATCTTCATCTAGCGCAGGTTCGTCATCCAGACGGCCCATCACCACCACTAAAGGCACAATCTCCTCTCAAGGAATCATCCAAAAATTCAGGAAGTTTTCACTTACCCCCATATCTGATGATTTTATTGCAAGGTTATTATATATCTTTGTACATTGAGGGCAATGTACATCTTAAGTGTGGGGGGGTGAACAACCTAAAAAGATGCCTAACAAAAACCCTGAATTTAGTCTTGTTTTTAAGTAATCTACTCATATTACTAATTAGGATGAAATTTCTGATGATTTATGATTTTTATTGATATGTTTTAGATTAAGTCATTGATAATTGTGCATTGATAATTAAATTTTAAGAATACTAGAGAATCAAGCATGATAAGTCTATTTTTTAGAAATTAAAAATTTTCTAGGTTGTCAAACTGAGTTTAAATATTACCTTGAAGTTTGAAATTTACGAGGTTGACATCAAAATACCTATAATTTTTGTGAGTTTTTGAGCCTTATAGAGCATACATTCTTTTTCTTGCTCACTTTATTGATTATGAGTATGTCAACACTGATTTGTTATTCTAAAACTTGCATCGATTATACATGTCGAGACCACAATTTTTTGATTTGATACACAGAGATGATAAAGGCACTTAGGTTTTACCCACTAATTCCATAAAAAGCCTACCTCCATAACTAACCTCTAGTGAACCCCTTTTTATCCTAACAACCCTATTTATTGACTCACCCACTAATATTAACCCAGAACCCCTTTGTTTTTGTTATCACCATTCCTTTTGACTACCCTTATATCGAGATTTGATTTTATTAATAGCCTAACTAGTTTTCAGTTATGTATTTAGTTTGTTCTTAAAAAAATTCAAAAGTATAGTCATTATTCATTATTAGTTGTGATTAAATGAGCTTATATGCTTGAATCCCAGATATCGAAGAAGAAGCTCGTATTATTAGTATTATTAGTTTTCAATTGATGTAATTATTATTATTAGTTCATTAGTTCTTAGTTAGGTAATTTGTCAATTCAATCTCGATTCTAACCCTCTAATTTAGCCTTTTTCCACACCTTAACCCTAGCCCCGTTACAACCCTAACAAAGACCTTTTGATTTGTGTTTCATCTTATATTTCAGTGGTGGAGATTTGATTTTCATGCAAGCCTATGGGATTAACTCTTCATGTTTAACTTTTGAGTGCCTAAATTTTGAACCTTAAACACTTTGAGTGATTTGAGCGCATCTTTTGTGAGGATGTCAATCCTTGTCGATTTTGAATCAGAGGTAATAATTTAGATGAAGGGAAACACCTATGTTTTGTGCTACAGAATCTATGACTTATACTGGATGAACTTTTAGGACACTTTGAATTGAATTATCCATGTATAAATTATCCTTGAATTATGATGAGACACTATCAATAGAATTAGGAATTACAGAAAGTTCGCTTTAATTGTAAGTTGAGAATTTCGCTTGAGGACAAGCAAAAGCTTAAGTGTGGGGGTATTTGATAAACCATAAAAGTAACAAATTCTAAGCCCACATTTAGTATGCTTTTCGATGATTTAAGCCCCAATTTATGTAAAAAGGTGCTCTTAATCCTTTCTTTTCATGTCTTATACTCAAGAAAGCACCCGATGACGGAAAGAACGAGAAACGGGCTTAAAACTGACCAAATTGGGCCAAGCCACAAAATTAGCACGGCCTGGACTTCAAGCCACACGGCCGTGCCACCATTCCTACTAGAACACAGCCTTACCACGACTTACACGGCCGTGCCTCATTCAATAGTGTCGAACACGGCCTGGCCACAATTTACACGGGCGTGTGCCATGGTCGTGCCTCTGCCGTGGAGAAGAGCAATTCCATTCGGGAAAGGATACTTAGGGAGAAAGAAACGTGTTTCAAAAGCCTATAAATACACCCTAGGTACCAATTTGAAAAAGGGGGGCGAGCTAGGCCAAGAAGCCAAGCCAAAAAGGTCAGATTTGTGGGAATCACTCGAAGATAGCCAGTTGATCCATCTCAAGAAGCCAGAATTCTACTCAAGACGGAGGATCTCCTCTTCAATTCCTTCAGAGGTTTTAGGGATTTCTTATGTTTTGTTTTATCTTTTCTCTTGAGATGTTTTCCTTTATTGTCATGAACTAAACCTACGGATACCCAAAGGGGATGAAACCTATGAGGAATCTTGTTATTTGATTTTTGAATTATATGATAATAACTTAGTTTGTTCTTAATTGTGTGAACTTAATCCAAATCTAATGTGCTTAGGTGGAGGAGGAATAGACCCTGCCTAAGACTAGATCCAACATAATTAAGCGGAGTTGATCGCACGCCTTGAGATAGGGTGACGAGATTTTGCCGGATTAGGGTGAAACCTAATATGGGAGTCCACAGATCGATTTCATCGCTATTCTAGGGGTTATTATGTTTAACGAGAGTTCCACTAATTAACCTAGGGTTAGAAGTTATTCGCCTCGAGAGAGGGTTTAATATACGTTAGGGAGTCTCACGGATCAAACTAAGTAACTAAATCATATGGTTCAAGGTTAAATAACAAGTGAATTCTTGGTGGATTTTTCCTAAGGGTATCGCTTGAGTCAACTGAGTTTTCCCAAAAGTTATTTCCCAAATTCATACTTTTTGTCTTTGCGTCTTAGCTTAGTAAGTAGATTAGTTTTAGTTTAAACAACCATCACTTTATATTAAGGCTAAATAATAAAAAGACAGTGAGTATTAGTACTTTTAGTTCCTTTGGGTTTGATAATCCGGTCTTGCCTAAACTATACTACTGTTCGATAGGTGCACTTGCCTCAATCGTTGTCAGAGTTGGTTTCCAGGTTCGATCATTCTTTTATAAATTTTAAAACTCTGATTTAAAGCGAAGTTATTAATGGTGCTATTCATCGTCGATTTTTCATCTTTTCATTAATTGATAACGCCTTTTCTTGGTTGGATTCGTAGGCACCAAGATCAATCACAAAATGGGATGAACTCACAAGAAAATTCCTAAAAAAGTTGTTCCCTATTAGCAAAATGGTCAAACTAAGAAGGGAAATTTTTATGTTCAAGCAGTTTGAAGGAGAAAGCCTTCACAAAACATGGGAGAGTTTCAAGACACTGATTCAGAAGTGCCCGCACCACGGATACCTGAGTGGTAACAATTGCAAATTTTCTACAATTGCGAATCTTCGGTAATAACCCGCTAAGCCCAGAAAACTATGGAATTTAGACATGTTTCTCAGAGGTTTCCAATCAACGATAGCAAAATCTTACTCGAGTCAACTCTAATACCGTCAGCTGAAACAATATTCCCCAGAAATCCAACCTCTCAGAGCCAAAACTCACATTTGTTGAACTTTGGAAATAATTGCTTATCACGTAGAGTTTGTAACACAACTATCAGATGCTCGGTATGTTTAGATTCATCTTGGAAATAGATCAGAGTGCCGTCAATGAATACAACAACAAATCTATCTATATACGGTCTGAATATCTGGTTCATCAAGTCCATAAAAACTGTTAGAGCATTAGTTAAACTGAAAGGCATAACAAGGAATTTATAATGTCCGTACCTCGTTCTGAATGCAATTTTCAGCACATCCGACTCTTTAACTTGCAACTGATAATAACCCGATCTCAAATCAATCTTTGAAAATACTGTAGCCCCTTTCAACTGATCAAATAAATCATCAATCCGCGGTAGAGGGTATTGGTTCTTTATAGTCACCTTATTCAACTGTCTGTAATCGATACACATTCTCATTGTGCCATCTTTCTTTTTCACAAACAATACCGGTGCACCTTAGGGCGAATAACTCGGTCGTGCAAAACCTCTATCTATCAATTCTTGCAACTGAGCTTTCAATTCTTTTAATTCTGTTGGAGCCATTCTGTATGGAGCTATCGATCTCGGTGTTGTTCCTGGTACTAATTCAATACCCAATTCAACTTCTCTAATCGGTGGCAAACCCGATAATTTTTCTGGAAATACATCCGAAAACTCACAAACAACAAGTACAGATTCAATCTTTGATTCAGGTACCTTAGTATCTAATACATATGCAAGATATGCATCACAGCCCTTTTTCATACATTTCTAGGCTAACATAGACAATATAACAGTATGTAATTCACTCGAATCATTAGACTCAATCCGAAGAATTTCACCGTTTTGACATTTCAATTCGATAGTCTTTCATTTACAATTCACAACTGCATCATGCATAGTCAGCCAGTCCATCCCAGAATCACATCAAACTCCTCAAATGGTAGAAGCATCAAGTCAGCCCAAAAACAGTAACCCTGAGTCATCAAAGGATAACTCTTACAAATTTTATCAACTAACACAGATTTGCCTAAGGGGTTCAGTACTTTAATTACAAACTCTGTAGACTCGACATGTAAACTCTTTTTAAATACTAAATTCATACAAATATATGAATGGCTTGATTCAGGATCTATCAACGCAACTATATTAGTATCAAAAAGAGAAAAAGTACTGGTAATAACGTCTGGCGATGATGCCTCCTCCCGTGCACGAATAGCATAAGCTCGGGCAGGTGCTTGTGCCTCAGATCTCACAGCAGAATCTCTCGTAGCACCTCAGTTACCACTCGTATTTCAAGTGTTTCTGGGTGATCTCCCTCTAGTAGTCGTATTACTCACTTTCGCTGGTTGATCTCTTTCAACTATAGACTTTTCTGGACAGTCCCGGAGATAATGATCAAGAGATCCACATCTAAAACATGCTCCGCTCACTATTCTGCATTCATCGTAATGTCGCTTGTTGCAATGCTTACATTCAGGTACAACATTTCTAACACTACCCACACTGGCAACAGATGTCGTCTGAGGTTTAGAGCTGAAATTTCTTGCATCTCTTTCTCTGATCGAAATCCTTGTAGAAGTAGTAGAACGAGGATAATATTCTTTAGATTTCCTTGATGCTGACTGATGTGATTTTCTCGCAAATCTTTTTCTAAAGTCTTTAGCCTCAGAATCGGCTTTTCTTTTCTCTTTGCTAAGCACTTCGGCTTTACAGGCTCTGTCAAATAGAACAAAAAACTCTTTCAACTCAAGAATCCCCACTAAAAGTCTAATTTCTTCATTTAACCCATCTTCGAACCTTTACACATTATAGCCTCAAAAGAAACATACTCACGAGCATATTTACTGAGTCGTACAAACTATCTTTCGTATTCAGTTACCGACATACGGCCCTGTTTCAATTCAAGAAATTCCTTTCTTTTCTGATCAATGAACCTTTGGCTAACGTATTTCTTTCTAAATTCAACTTGAAAGAAGTCCCAAGTAACTCTTTCTCGAGGAACTACGGATATCAAGGTATTCCACCACTGATACGCGGTGTCTCTCAACAGTGATACATCACATTTTAAACATTCTTCAGGTGTGCAAGATAATTCGTCAAATACCCGAATCGTGTTATCAAGCCAAAAATCGGCTCTTTCAGGATCATCGCTAGTAGTAGATCTGAAGTCTTCAGCCCCATGTTTCTGTATCTTATCAATAGGTGGCTTATTTAATCGCAAAGGATCCATAACTTGAGGAACTACAGGGATCGGCTGGGGAATAGGTGGGGGTGGAGGTTGTTGAGTACCCGGGTTCGTACGAATGTATTGTGTGAACCATTCGTTCATCATTTGGAAGAAGGCTTATTTAGCCTCTCCTCCTTGGCTACCTGTTACGGGTCTAGAGTCAGATGACGCTGTCCTTTGCGCGGGAGTAGGCGCGTTACTCTCGACCTCATCAACTACGGCTCGATCAGGATCAATTTACTATATAAAAACACTTTTAAAAACGTCAGGAGTCATCACACTATCATAGTTTATATATATGGCAAGTATAGCTAGACTCACATACGCTACGTTAGTCTTAGAATCGACTAAACCGTAGCTCTGATACAAATAAATGTAACACCCCTAACCCGTATCCGTCGTTGGAGTAGGGTTACGAGGTATTACCGATCATTACACATCATTTAACATGCAATGCTCATAAATCTATGCATTCATACTCAAATACCATTCAACACATTCACATTTTCCCTCATAAGAGTCTACGAGGCCTTAAACATGCTTTAGAAGTGGTTTGGGACTAAACCGATAACATACAAATTTTTTGGAAAACTTAGAAATTTTTAATCCATACAGGGGTCAGACGCCCGTGTGAACAGGCCGTGTGCCTCACACGACTCCAGATACGCCTGTGTCTAAAGCTGTGTGGAAACATGGCATACATACTGACTTAGGTCACACTGCTGACACACGCCCGTGTGCATTTCGAATTGCCTACACACGCCCGTGTACCAGGCCGTGTGCTAGGCCATACCAAACCTGTAGGGTATACTGACTTATGCAACACGGCCAAGTCACACGCCCATGTGTTAGGCCGTGTGCCATTTAGAGGGTATACTGACTTGTGACACACGGCCAATCACACGCCCATGTGTGAGGCCGTGTGGAGCATACTGACTTCAGTTTAATTTCAACACCAGGGGATACATGGCTATGCAACATTACCGTGTGTCGTACACGGCTGAGACACACGCCCGTGTCTCTGCCCGTGTAGACAAAAATAGGCTATTTGTTTAGCCATTTTGCCACCCTATTTTTACATGCATACACAAGCAAAAAATGCAACATTTCACAACTCAATTGGCAGCCAATACATAACATTTCATACACATATTACTCCCATTCGACATAGAATTTAAATGCCTAATAAATCATATACATTTTCCATTCATATACTAACCATATATCAAGATAACATTTGCATATTTCCATTCCATCTATTACTAACCAAAACATACCAAATTTGAGTACTTAAACACAACCAAAATACTATACCAAGTTAAGCCAAATCACATGGCTTCAACTCATACCATAACATGTTCCAAAATCAATATCTCAAGTATCCTTAACTATCATTCTTATAACTAGCCTATACATGCCATATTTACAAATATCCACAAATTCATAAGTACGAATCGACAACTAGATAGTGTGATGCGTAACTCCGACTTTATTCGAATCGAGCAAGCTATCGAACCTCTATAATACACGGAAAAAGAACCAGAGTAAGCTTTATAGCTTAGTAAGCCCGTATAATTCATAATTAAACTTACCATTCTTACATAATCAAGACAACAAGTAATGTAAACTCAATTAAATTTCCAAATGCCTAACACAAGCATTCATCAACAAGTTAGTCACATAAATACATGTAATCATCCATTATCTCAATCTCAATACTCAATACATTGTATCATACCAAATTCATATATCATGTACATCATATTCAACATTTCACTCTCAATCATATAATCAATAATTCATTCAATAACAGTACTCATCTGTATAAACAGTATTGATGCCCGTTGATCCCATTAGAACTTCAAATGATACTCGGGTGATATACATCAGTAATCCGTCAATTTATTATCATTTTCACTCTTTCGAGCTATGATCAATAAGCTCCTCCTGAGCTGATGGACAGTAAGCTCTATTGATTTGAAAGGGTAAGCTCTAATGAGCTGAAAACAGTAAGCTCTTACGAGCTGATATATCGATAATCTCATACGAGCTGTGGTGAGTCTGCAACAAATGCAGGAGCTCGACCAAAATGGTAACCTTAGTGACATGTCACTCGTATCTTACGAATTCATACGGTTCACATGGGGCTCGGTAACCATCAGTCTATATCAAATAGGCATTCGTATTCCAAGTATATCAATTTCTCAATTATAAACATACATTTCAAATAATTACAAGTATTTGAAAGTTTCTAATTATACGAACTTACCTCGAGTTGCTCGGATGGAAACAATCAACTATTCGTCCATTTTTCCTTTTCCCCGATCTCAGTTTATCTTGATCTATATATTATCAAAATCAGCTTATTTAATCAACTATTTATGTAATTTAGTCCAAAACACACATTAGGGCTATTTTACACATTCGACCCTAAACTTTCACATTTTAGTAACTTAGTCCTTTTCACATAAAATTGCAAATTCATGCAATTTAGTACAATTACATGCTTAGCTGAATTTACCACATGTTACTAGCAGCCCATATTTTCAATTTATTCACACTTTTACCCACCTAATTTTACATTTTCTCAATTTAACCCCTTTTTAACATTTTTGTCAAAAATCACTTTACAAAACTAGTTTATCTATCAAAAAATATTCAAATTCCATCATCCACCATCAAATTACTCAAACATTCAACAATGGTAACATGTTAAATCTTTAACCATTTTGAAATCTAAGGTACGGGCTAACTAGTATACGAAGCAACGATCTCAAAAACGTAAAAATCATTAAAAATCGAGTCAAAATGACTTAACAATTTTTCTTTCATATGACTGAACCCTTGAACAATTTCTACGGTTTCTTCTCCTTTGCATTTTTGGCTAAAGAAGATGAGATGAAGCCTTAATTTGTTTTTATTTTATTTAACTTAAATTGTTATAAAAATGACCATAATAACCTTTAATAAAACCTTAATATAACACATAAGCTATGGACATAAATGTCCACTAACCTTAATCATGGTATAATTTCAACATAAGGACTCCCACAATTTAATTTCATAGCTATTTAATACTTTTAACTATTAGAACTCAAATTTTACACTTTACACGATTTAGTTCTTTTAACCGAATTAAGCATTCAAACAGTGAAATTTCTTTACAAAACTTTCACACAAAAATTTTATCATGCTGTAAACTTTAATAAAATAATAAAATAAATATTTTGACTTCGGATTTGTGGTCCCGAAACCACTATTCCGATTTGACTTAAAAATAGTGTAACACCCCTTACTCATATTCAACGCCATAACAGGGTACGAGGCATTACTAGGCTGATATGCAATCAATCATACAATTTCGAGATTTGACTTTCCTCTCCAAACTGAAAACTTTTATTAGCACCTCTTAAAAAAGCCTACGAGGCTTAAATCATGCTTTAGGGATGGTTCGGGATCATATCGAACTCCTTTGAAGCTCTCCCAAAAATCTTAGAAAATTTTCACTAAACAGTCCACACGCCCGTGTGGAGAAAGGGACACGCCCGTGTGGCATATCACATGCCCGTGTTCCACACCCGTGTGGATTTATTTCTCAATTTGAACCTACAGTGGTTTTCACACGGCCGAAAACACGCCCGTGTCCATGGCCCATGTCCCTCACACGGCCTCGACACGCCTGTGTCTTAGCCCGTGTGCAAAAACCTTGAGATTCTATTTCTGACGTCATCATCCCATAAATGTCACACAGCCTAGGCACACGCACGTGTCCTTTGACCGTGTGGTGAAATAAATTCCTAATTTCAGGTGTAGACTTTATACGGCCTGGGCACACGCCTATGTCCATGGCTGTGCCTTCCACACAACTGAGACACATGGTCGTGTCTTTGCCCGTGTGTTTACTACTGAGCATACTGACTTTCAAATCTAGCATGCAAGGGGACACACGGCCTAATCACACGCCCATGAGGTTGACCATGTGTCACACATGGCCTAGACACACGCCCGTGTGTCTACCCGTGTGGACAAGAACAAGGCTATTTGCCAAGCTCTTTCTATCACCCCAACTCAGAAAAACATAATTCACATCAAACCTTCAACCCATTCATGCATATTTAAACTAAGCGAACAAATCATGCATCTTGCACATTCATGAATAACCTCATTTTTTTTAGATTAATAAGAAAGAGCCACCAACTATGGCCTTATACAAAAGTGTTCATCTTTGAATGATCCAACACATTTGGCCCAAAAGAATATGACATTTAACTAAGTCTAGTCCCTATGCATGCCATACAAAAAATGCTAAGACTAACTATACCAAGATGTGCTGATAGTGTGGGTGATCTTCTGATTATCTTCGTATCCCGAGCTGGCTCTTCGACACTATAAAACAAGGGAAAAGAGAGAAGGGAGTAAGCTTTAAGCTTAGTAATTCTATATGTAAACAATAAGCATCATGCCACATAATAATAAGTCAACATTACATGCTATGTAAAAGCAATTCATATCGACATAATCATGCCTACTCATTTCAAGCCTTACCCCATCCCAAACACATATCATACGCATTACTCACATTTACTTGCACATATGCCCTGCACTTATCACCACAAAGTCACATGAAATTTACACTTAAACAATTTTCTCGATGAACCCTTCAGAATGATACAAGATAACCGGTAGTTTCGCACACAGCCCACCATTAATCAATAATAGGGTGGTATCGCACACAGCCCACCAACAATGATAATTACGGTGGTATCGCACATAGCCCACCAAATGATAATTACGATGGTATCGCACATAGCCCACCAAATGATAATATATATATATACGATGGTATCACACACAGCCCATCGTGAATAAATGACAAGGTGGTATCGCACACAGCCCACCAAAAATGTACATATTTACGGATATTCATCCGTGTCCATATTTCTCTTTCGAAAGTTCATCCGAGAGTTTTCTCATTTTCTACTATTTCAATAATTCTCACCAATAATCAATTACATCCACACCATGCATTAATAGTTAAAACATACGTAATAAAGATGTATCGTTTACAGATAAACTTACCTCGGTGCAAAATTTGTTAATTTGCGGTTTAGTCCGAAACCTTGCCTTTTCTCCGGTCAAGGTTGTTTTCGTGTTCTTCTTGATCTATAATAATAAAATTTGCTCATTTAATCACTACATAATTCAAGACACTTCAGAATTTCTACTTTGGCTAAAATGACCGTTTTGCCCTTATACTTTGGTAAAATTATGATTTTGCCCCTAGGCTCATAAATCATTTTTTCATCAAATTTCCTTATTAAACAAGTCTAGCTGAACATTTATTTCTCTTATAACAATTCACAAGTCCAATCATTTCATGCATTTACTACTCAATTTACAACCTTTACAAATAGGCCCTTTTTTTGTGTTTTCATGGAAACACCTTTCACAAAAGTTGTTTATTTAACAACCACCATTCATTTTCTTCCCTAAAAACTTAGCAAAAAACACAAGCACTCATATGGAAAATCCCTAAACTTTTAACCATTTTGCAAAATAGTCCCCTCATTAGCTAGCTTAAGCTTTAGGGGTTCCAAAAGTACAAAAATTATCAAGAAAGACCTCTAAAATCACTTACTTGCAAGAGAATAGCTTGGCAGAAAGTTTTAGCTTCAAAACCCCTATTTCTTGCTGAAAATTTTGGTGGAAGGAGAAGAGAAATGAAAAAGATGATAGCCTTTTCTTTATTTAATCTTATTTTATTCAATTAAGTCACCAACTCACCTAACCATTGACCAAGCCTCTAATTTGTCCCCTATGGCTGGCCATCACCTCCCCAATGGCCTAATTGCACTTTAAGAACCTCCAATTTAATATTCTATAGCTATTAGAAACCTCTAGCTTGTAAAATGAAACTTTCGCACTTTATGTGATTTAGTCTTTTTTTCGCAATTAAGCATGAAATCACCACAATTAATGCACCAAAATTTTCATATATCCATATAATCATGATATAACACATATAATAATATTAAAAATAATTTTCTTCAACCTCAAATTAGTGGTCCCAAAACCACTGTTCTGACTAGCCCAAAAATTGGGCTGTTACAACTCTCCCCCCATTAAAGATTTTCGTCCCTGAAAATCTTACCGATAAAAAGGTTTGGGTACTATTCTCTCATGGCTCTTTCCGATTCCCACGTAGCCTCTTCTACACCGTGTTTTTTTCCACAACACTTTCACTAAGGCTATACTTTTGTTCCTCAACTGTTTAACCTCTCAAGTCAAAATCTTAATTAGTTCTTCTTCATAGGTCATATCTGGTCGTATCTCAATTTCGGTCAGAGGAATCACATGTGAAGGATTGAAATGATATCATCGCAGCATTGACACATGAAACACGTTGTGTATTTTCTCCAACTCTGTCGGTAAGGCCAACCGATAAGCTACTGGTCCAATCCTCTCAATAACCTCATACGGCCCTATGAATCGTGGACTCAATTTGCCCTTTCGACCGAATCTCAATATTTTCTTCCACGGGGATACTTTCAAGAATACTTTATCACCCACCTGAAACTCAATTTCTTTCCTTTTTAAATCCACGTATGACTTTTGTCGATCCGAAGCAGCTTTCAGACTATCACGGATCACTTTCACTTTCTCCTCGATTTCTTTAACTAGATCAACCCCGTGAATTTTCTTCTCACTAAGCTCGGTCCAATACAATGGAGTCTGACACTTGCGTCCATATAAGGCTTCGTATGGTGCCATCCGTATACTCGACTGGTAACTGTTGTTGTAGGTAAATTCAACCAAAGGTAGATATTTTTCCCAACTACCTTCGAACTCTAAAACACAGCATCGGAGCATATCCTCGAGAACTTGAATCACTCTTTTGGATTGGCCATCGGTTTGTGGATGGAACGCGGTACTAAAACTCAGTTTCGTACACAAGGCTTCCTGCAACTTCTTCCAAAACCTCGAAGTAAACCTTGGATCTCTATCCGAGATAATGGATATAGACACCCCGTGTAATCTCACCACCTCAGCAATATACAGCTCAACCAACTTCTCAAGTGAGTAATCCACACGCACTGGTATAAAGTGAGCCGATTTCATTAATCTATCAACAATAACCCACACATCATCTTTCTTTTTCAGAGTCATAGGTAACCCCGTTACGAAATCCATTGTGATCTGATCCCACTTCCACTCGGGAACCATCACTGGTTGAAGTAATCCCGAAGGTACTTGATGCTCGGCTTTCACTTGTTGACAGACCAAACACTTGGTAACAAACTCAGAGATATCTCTTTTCATACCCTGTCACCAATATAACTTCTTCAAATCATTATACATTTTTGTGCTGCCCGGATGTACTGAAAAACAACCATTGTGTGCTTCATGTAAAATTCTCCGAATCAACTCATCATCTTTAGGTACACAAACTCTGTCATGAAACATCAAACAATCATCTGAACCAACCCAAAAATCAGAGTCATTTCCTGATTCGAACTAAGCTCTCTTAACTTGCATCTCATTATCATTCCTTTGAGCTTCACATATTTGTTGAATAAATAATGGTCTAGCCCTCAACTCGGCCAATATGGCACCATCATCAGACAATGCTAAGCTCGTACTGGAATGATGGAAAAATGTGCAAGTGTACACAATCGCAACAAGTAATAAAGTGACAAGTAAATGTCGAGTTATCGTACCCATAGGGACTATAAAAAGGAATATTTATGAAATTAATTTTTAAACACTTTGGTGATGGAAAATATTTTGGTTTAAAGATGATTAAAAACTAAGGTTTAAAAACTAAGTAAAAAAATTTAAAATTAAAAAGGTTCTAATGTACGATTTCAAATAAGGTTTAATCAAGATGATATAATTGTGTTGGATTAATTACATTCCTTTAACGTAGAATTATTAAACTTATGTTTATACTGCTACGAACAAATTCACGGTAACTCGGTAATTTGCTAACTACTGCTCATACATACTTATTAAATTAATCAATCTCTTGAACATTTTTCAATGTCAATCCAAGCGATTAATCAATCTCCAAAAGCATATAAAAGATCAAGTGAGGTAACAGAGTATTTCTACCTTGAAACAGTTTAATCACAATAATCTTGCAAGTTATGCAAGGCATATGTATCGCCGAATATAATGCTAATTTAAACTTCAGCTACCTTAGAAGAATAAACAAGCACTGATTAAGTATCGTGTCAATTAATTACAATTTCAATACGATTAAATAATTAATTCATTAGTTATCTAACAATTAATATTGCAAGAATAACATGGCATGATTTTACTTAATCAAGCATCTTACCGAGGCCTATAACAGCACAAACACAATTTCAAAATTCAAGCAGGCAAAATATAATCAACCCAACACGGATTAAATTCAAGCTAAATTTATAAAATAACCATTTCAATAGCATAAATATTCATAAACATGTTTGTCAAAACAACAACGTAATTTAAAGAGATAGGGAACAAGAAGCAAATCCGGTGTTTCTCCGTGGCTTGACTGATTGCTCCGTTCTTCGTTCTCTGTTGTCCTCGGCTATCAAGGTGGCTTATGAACACTTTAATTGCTGCTCAACAATGTCTAATGAGGACATCTTTCCCAAGAGAAGAAAATTGGCACTTGAACAAAAGGGGAAATGGAAAGGAAAAGTTTAGAGAAAGTGAGAGATGAGAAGAGAGAATGAGAGTGTGAGGGATGAGTTGAATGAACAGCAAGCGGTGGTTTTATAGCTGATTGTGGCTGCTAAAAATAGAAAATTCCATCAGCCAAAGAGAGCCCCCTTATCCGGCTACACACATGGCAAATTTGAGAGATTCAACTTTGCTAAAAATAGCCTGGGGCAAATCCATAAAGCCATATTTTTTGGAGGGGTTTGAATGCAAGGTTGAAATTACTTCAAGGGCTTCTTTGCAAGATTATTTAGTCAGCTAAAATGCTGATTTGGGTCAGCATATGGATGGTTCTGGGCAGCCCAATTGGTGGCTGGTTCGAATTCTGTTCAACCAGTGCGATTCAACTAGACCTTTTTTTTCCATAATTAATTAATAATAATTTATTTAGCCCAAATTAAATTGGGAATAAATTAAAGTTAATTATATTATGAATTAACACACATTTTTGGACCATCTTAAGCTGGAAATAAATTTGCCTCGATACTTCAAATTGCTTCTCAGGTTTATTCTTCGAACAGTGTCTGCCGAGCCAATTTTCGCTCTTTGTGCGAATATGTCGAAAATAGTCAAAATTAATAAAAATTAACTATAAAATTAATTAAAATTCATCATGTTCATATTTTTAACACAGTTTAATTATTTTATAATATATAATTATTTTATAATATTTAATTATTTTTCGACAAGAATTTAACCGAAATAGCATGATTTTAAGTTAAAAAGGGCATGTAAAAACACGTAAATTTTCGTGTTTCCACACCTCAGACTTAATTCATTGCTCGTCCCGAGTATTGCACAAATTTGAAAAGAATTTTCTCAGAAACACTTTTGAAAAACTCCTTCAGAACAACATTCTACCCAAAATCATGAAATCAATATACTTATGCTAAAAAACAAGAAATTTGATAATTATGCTACTCAAGTATATATATCGTTCAAATTAATCTCAACAATTACTACAATAGCAAAATTAGACTAAATGTTTCTTAATAAAGACATGTTAATCCCTACCAATTTGATTTTAATCCCTTATTCAAAATTAAACTGCAATCATTAAGCTTAACTGATGTCTTCATACGTTGAACAGAGAAATTCCTCTCCACTAATGTAGGTAACATTGGAACTTTGAATCAATAGGTCTTTAACAAGGTTGTAACGTGGCTGGGCTTAGGGGTAGGTAAAAGATAGATACTTTTAGGTTAAAACAACCCTAAACTCAGCCTGTATCGGACCTTTCGAAATAATTACCTTCAATACATCAACTTTTATTTCCTTTTCACATGCTCTTTAGTGCAATTTACTTCAAGTACATATGCTTTTTTTCCAAGTATTTTACTGCATGTACTACAATTTTTAGAGCATTTCATACTTCTTTGCAACTCCCCCAAACTTATTTTCAAAGAATACTCAATAGTAATCGAGTCCAAGTGTTTGGAACATTTTTAAGATAATTAAGAGAAGTGATGGCTAACTTTGTAAGGGTTCAAAAAAAATTAGGCCATAAAGTCTCAAAGTTGGGTTTCAAAGGATAAAAATTTCATCATGGTTGGCTTAAAAGGCTCAAATGGTCCAAACAACAGTTGCCTAAATCATTTTCATCGTTCCATGCTTCCTAGGATTTCGCCTCAAGAAACTACTAAGTCAATTCTAAAGACTTAAACTTTCATGCATGCCTAACTTTTCTAAAGAACTAAAATTTTATGGTATGATTTGCATGCTTTATTAGAAATGCATTTCATGTCATTATTAAGCTAACATAATAATTTATTGAAATAATCAAACTTTATTCATACTTAAATTTAGCATACTTAGCAAAATTCAAATTTATTGAGCAAAAATATATCATAGTCTTAATTAAAAGAAAAAATTTATTCTGAGTGGAAATAATTTCAATTTTCGGTCCCCCCAACTTAAAATGAACAATGTTCTCATTATTTAAAGTGAATAGATACTATACACCAGGTAGGATTCCAGAAAAGAGGAGGTGAGTCAATTTGACTTCTTAAGTACCAAGCTCTTCCTAGATCCAATCCTAGACATGTATATACCTATTGCCACACTTTAGACTTTACTACTTGTCCATATTTACTTTTGATCCCCATCTCTTATTTTATTGTGCAGAATTAAAAAAAATTAACATAAGAAGAAAAATAAAGTCAAGATCCTTCCAAATTGGACTCATCTTTTGCTCCATCATTATTTCCTTTGCATGAATCGCTTCGTTCCCTCTTCGATAATGGACTCCATGGTTCAAATATGAAATCTGGAAATTCAGGCACAAAAATTAATGGATCATTGTATATTTTCTTAAGAGCACTTCTCATCGAGTCATCCCTTATTTTTGAGTATATCTAGTAAGCTTGCTGTTGCCATTGCATATGTTGCATTAGGTCCATAAATTTTGATAACTCATCTCGAAGATCTGGGCTAGGCGGTGGAGCTCTAAACATTGAAGTTTCGATATCAGGTTCAACTTCTGGTTCCATTGGTTTTGCCTCATTAGGGACTTCAGTTTATTGCTCTGGCGAGATCTCTGTGGGGTCATCTTCTGCTTCTTCGGGATCCTCACTCTCTTCAACTCGTTGCTATAGAATAGAATCTTCAGCTACTCGGTAGAGGTCCCAATCGGTGATTGTGCCCTGACTATACCCTGTCTTCTTTACGTTCGCAAGAATTTTTGCTTTTAAGCACAGAATTGTTATCGTAAAGGGGAAATAGGCTGGGCCAGAATGTCTAACGACACAATTTCGCATTTCTCTTAGGATGATTTTGCCCACATCAATGGTCTTTCCAGTTAGAATCGAGTATAATAGGACCATTTGCTCTAATGAAATTGTAGTCCCATGCGAACTAGGCATAAGGCTGAAACGGATGAAATAGAACCATACCTTCACAAGTGGTGTCAAATATTCTTTTCGACACATTTGGATTTCTTGCTTTGACACGGTCCACTTAGAACCTGGAACTGTAAGTTCCTCGAGAATTTCTTACAAATTTTCATGCTTAATGTTGCTCAACAAAGAAGAATATTCATCGTTTTCGAAATCAGGTAATTCAAAGAACTCATTAATAGCATTTGAATTTATTGGTACCTTGATTCCGTGAACTGGAACTTCGGTCAATTCGCTTGAGGTTAAGTTCGCATAGAATTCACGAACTAGTTCCTCATCCACACTTAGTCTCTTTTCACAAAACAATTCCCAATTGAGGGCTTCAGCAACTTGACGAATACGTGCCATAAAGTCTCTGTAGTTGCTTTCCTTCAACGTGAAGCCTTTCTCTAGATGCATCTGTTGATTTTCAAAAATACTTTCGTATCTTACTTTGGCTTCTTCACAGTGGAACTTATTTTGCGTTTCATCGATTTGGGCGGAGGCAAGAATTCTCTTGCGAGGCATGATTAACCTGGACATAAGATGGAAAAATTATTTTTCTCAAAAATATTAATAATTCAATAATTTGAAAAATTAAATAATTGAATAAAACTAAAATTCAAGAGAAGATTTTGTCTTACAACCCTTTTTTAAGAACTCCTAAAAAAGATAATTAAAAGCAAAAGCGGTCAATTTAAGGTAGGTTGGAGGATTTGACTAAAGATGGGTGAAGGTGTGCCGATCAAGTGCTTGAAGGGCGACTAGGTGTGCGGCTGATGGTGTGGGAGCAGGCAGCAATGTGCGACAAGGGTTGATTCGGCAAGCAGTAGCGTGCGGGACCTTCCGTAATCTAGCCTGGTGCACTGGGACGTGTGCAGTGCGAGAGAACACACACCTGGCAACCGCTGGTAGGATCGCAGCGCGCGTGGATGGGCGCTGGAGCAGTCTCGCAAGCAGTTTCTTTGGGCGTCTTTGGAGCCGGTCTGGCCGCGAGAGTGTCGGGCTAGGCTTGCGGCACTTTTGGGGTTTTGAAAATGGATGAATGGAGGGAGAAAGGTTGATGGTATTTATAGAGGGAGAAATAAGATTTGTAGTAGAATTGTTAGAAAATTTTAATGAAAAAAATTCTTAAGTTCTAATTTATCGAAGTAAATAACAATTAATAATTAAATATATGCATATGAAATTATCAATTGTTATTAAATTTATTAAGATAAACATAAAATATAATCAAAATAAAATTAATCCTAATTCTAAGCTAAGTTGATAAAAATTAATATATAAATTATAACTAATATAATTATATATTAAAGTTTATCAAATTATTAATAATATTAAAGATGTTTATTCTAGATGCTTTTTGAAAATATTCACAAAGAAAGGCACCTAGTTATTATTATTATTATTATTATTATTATTATTTACGAAAAGAGCGACTAAACTTTTAAAATAATTCAATTAAGTCCCTAGACTTAATGAAAATTTAAAATTGAGTTGCAAATTAAAACTTGGATCAAAATTGACCCCTTTATTTGAAAAAAACTAAAAATTTTATTTATTTCCATTTAGGGGATAATTTCTTAGAAAATTATGTCAAAATAAATTCCCATGAAAGATTGGAGGGGTCACAAACGGTCCTGCTTAAGTTCCAATCTCCTGGACAGAATTTATTTAAACATACTAAACCTGAAAATATACCCTAAATCATTTATTCAAAAAGAAAAACGAAAAATTAAGTATCCGATAAAATGAACGGGATTTTATCCCGTTCAATTTTATCTCCCCAATAATGTTTCAGGCGCTGAGCATTAACTCGGAAATTACCTCCCTTACCTTGGAGTTCAACAACGCCGTATGGATAGGCTTGGTGAATCGTAAATGGACCGGACCAACGCGATTTTAGCTTACCTGGAAAGAACTTCAATCTTGAATTAAACAACAAGACTTGCTGACCTGGTTCAAATTCTCGAACTCGAATGTGGTTGTCATGCCATTTCTTGAGTCTTTCTTTAAGTAATTTGGCATTTTCATATGAGAACATTCAGAACTCTTCTAACTCATTGAGTTGGAACATCCATTTCTCTTTCGCGAGCTTAGGATCCAAATTAAAGCTGTCAAGAGCCCAAAGAAGCTTTGTGCTCTAACTCCAATGGTAGATGACAGGCTTTCCCAAAAACCAACCTATAGGGTGACATCCCTAAAGGTGTCTTGTATGCTATTCTGTAAGCCCATAAAGCATCATCTAATCTTGTGGACCAATCTCGTTGTTTCGGGTAGACTACCTTCTCAAGTATGCCTTTGATCTCCTTATTTGCCAGTTCAGCTTGCCCATTCGTCTGCGGATGGTAAGCTGTTGCAACCTTGTGTTTCACTCCGTGCTTGTCTAATAACCATTTTAACCACTTGTTCACAAATTGGGATCCTTTATCACTGATGATAGCTCTTGGGGTTCCAAACCTTGTGAACACATGCTTCTGTAGAAACTTCATCACAACCTTAGAATCGTTTGTCGGATATGCCTCAGCCTCGACCTACTTAGACACATAGTCTACAGCTACTAGTATGTACTTATGACCACAAGACAGAGGAAAAGGACCAAGAAAGTCAATACCCCATACATCGAACAACTCTACCTCAATGATGTTTGTTCGAGGCATCTCATTTCTGTTGGTGACATTTCCAACCCTTTGACATCGATTAGAGCTCTTCACGTAAGCATATGCATCCTTGAATAGTGTTGGCCAAAAGAATCCAACTTGCAATACTTTGGCCGCTGTACGTGTACCTCTAAAGTGTCCCCCACTTGGAGCTGAGTGACAGTGGTATAAAATCTTCGGTATTTCATCTTCTGCCACGCATCTCCTGATCATCTGATCTGCATACTTTTTAAACACATATGTCTCTTCCCAGGAATAGTACTTCACATCGTGAAGAAACTTTTTCCTTTAATGATACGTCTTATCAATTGGCATCAAACCAGAAGCTAAATAGTTAGCAATATCAGCAAACCAATGGGTATTATGGACATGATTTACCTTCAGTATATGTTCATCTCGAAACGACTCCTGAATTGGTATAAGAGGAGAATTCCCTTCTTATGGCTCCAATCTGGACAAGTGATCTGCTACTTGATTTCTACTCCCTTTCGATCTTGAATTTCTAGATCGAACTCTTGAAGTAGAAGTACCCATCGGATCAGCCTCGTCTTAGCATGTAACAGTCTGGTTTAGACCCTAGTTGGAATAGTGGTTTCGGGACCACAAATTTGAGTTAGAAAAATATTTTAAATATTATTTTCCATGCCTATGATATGTGATTTAGTAAGTGTGAAATTTCTGTGAATTAATTTTGTCGTTTGTGTGCTTAATTTGATAAAAGGACTAAATCGAATAAAAGGTAAAAGTGGCAATTCATATGTTAATGTATTGAATTGACATGGCTTAATAAAGGTGAAGTTCTTAAGTGGATATTAGACCACTAAACATTATAGTGGACGGTTATGGGCATGAATTATGTAGTTTTCTTATTAATTCATTAAGGGTAAAAAGGGAAATTAATAATTATGTTTAATTTAATAAAACAAAAGCATGAAATTAGCCATTGTCATCATCTTTGTGCCGAAAATAGAAAATAAAAAGGAAGAAGAAAAGCTTTGAACATTCGACTAGCTATAATCTTGGTTCAAGGTTAGTTTTTGTTCGGTTTTTTATAATTTCTACGTTTTTGTAATCGTTGATTTGTGTTCTTCAAAACCCATGCTTCAATTTTGTGAATTGATGAAGATTTTTGAAAGTGTCATTGATGAATCCATGAGTTTTTTGATGTTTGATGATGAATTATGAAATATATGTGTTAGATTAACATAGTTTGTCTTTGGATTTTTGATGAATTGAGTAAATTGGAATTAATTGAGAAAATAATATTTTAAGGGACTAAATTGAAAAATAAATGAAATGTATGGACTTGTATGAGCATGGGTGATATTCGGCCTAAGCATGGTACAAGCAAATTATGTGTATTTTGTGATTTTGTGAAATAAGGACTAAAATGTCAAAATGTGAAAATATGAGGGCTAATTTGTAAATTGCCCTAAATATGTTGTTTTGGATTAAATTGAATGAATTAGTGAATAAACGAGTTAAATTTGAATATGCATAGAAAAAGAACCGAAGAAAACGAACTTATATCGTGGGAAATCGAATGTAATTTAGTAGCCGAGTTTGTTTCTGTTTATCCGAATCTGAGGTAAGTCTATATACAAATAAATGTATTTACATTGATATATGTATGTTCATATGAAAATTTATAATGATGAATGTATATGCGATGATGAGTACATGAAATTCAACATAGTATTGACATGGTGTCAACATCCGAAAAAGTCCCGTACAAACCTAGGAATAGATAGGATTACATATGTCATGACATAGGTGCCCGATATGTGATATCGTATAAGACCACATCTGGGACGTTGGCATCGATATGGGACATCGTGTAAGACCATGTCTGGGACATTGGCATCGATTTGAAATTTACGTGTAAGACCATGTCTGGGACATTGGCATCGAATTGATTCGTGTAAGACCCTGTCTGAGACACTGGCATCGATATCAGATTACATGTAAGACCACGTTTGGGACATTGGCATTGTACGACTATTCCGAGCATTCTGAGTATCCTATTTGATTCTGAACGGTTAAACGGGCAAATCCGAGAAATGAAAGTCTACGTGAAATGTATAAACGAATTAGGTACGTTTGAATTGTACACTAAGCAAGTGTATGAAAGGTAAGTGTTTATATGAACTTACCTAGATGAGATATGTGAATGGATTTGATAAAGTAAAATGTGTGTGTGAATGAATGAACTATAATCTAATGAAGTACATGGTGATGCATATATGTTGGAAAGAAAATGGCTAACCAAATGAGCCATGGAGAATTATGAATGTGCAAATGAGCTATTAGTGATCTTATATTTGAGATGAATAAATGAATGCCTATATGTTAAGTTTATTTGTATATGGCTTACTAAGCTTTTGAAAGCTTACTTTGTGTGTGTTTGTTCTGTTTTATAAATCGTCAAAGCTACTAAATTGCTCGGGGATCGTCGAGGATCGTCATCACACTACTCAATCCTATTTTTGGTACCCTTTGAAAGTGTATATATATTAAGTATGACATGTATAGGCTAGTCACTTTGAATTATGTTTGTGATATGTACATAGCTATGTGATATGGCTAGTTAATGATATGTTATGAATAAGTAGATAAGCTATGTTATGTGTTTTGTTAAAGGTTGAGCATATGGTAATATTGATATATGTTTTGGTGATGAAAAGTTGGTATAATACTGATGGAGAGATGCCATAATGAATTGGTAAGTTTATGGGTGAATATTACTTAGATATACTTGTGATTTGGTTGAATTAAATGGCATATAATATGTTGTGATGAAATGTACTTGAATGAGTTGAGAAGGATGACCATTTGGTATGTTTTTGGTTGCCAATTGTGTTTGGTATGATGCTTGTAGGTGTTTGTATGAATGACCCAAAGTGTGGGTGGAATTTTGGCCTTGCAAATGGCCTATATTCGCCACCTGCAGTTGCACACACTGGCGTGTGGCTCGACCGTGTCCTCGTGGTTGCATTTCAAAAACAAGTCGGAGCTTGACCACGGGCTAGACACACGAGCGCAGACCCGGCCGTATGATGCAAGTCGCTCGACCACGGGTGAGGCACACGGGTGTGTCCATGGCCGTGTGGACAAGTCGATGTACGCCTACTGCTTTGACACGCTTGGGCACATGGGCGTGTTCGAGGCCGTGGGAGGCACGGCGGCCGCCCACACCCAAGCGTGTGACCTCTGTAACTTAGAAAAAATTTAAATTTCGAGAATTTTCAGATGTGCTCGGTTTAGTCCCCGCCCCTTTCTAAAGCATGATTAAGGTCTCGTAGACCTATTTAAGGGACACTTTGATGTGATTTGTCAAATTATGTTATGAAATGTCTGTAAAAGTTTCTGATTGTCCAGTAATGCCTCTTAACCCTAAACCGGCGATGGTTACGGGTTAGGGGTGTTACATTTGATTGGTATCAGAGCTACGATTTAGTCGATTCTCGGACTAACGTAGCGTGAGAGAGTCTAGCTATACATGCTATATATATGAAGTGTTATAGTGTGATGAATCCTGACGTGAAAGATGTGTTCTTCGTATAGTAATGGATCCTGAAAGAGCCGTAGTTGACGACATTGAAAGCAATGCGCCTGCTCTCGCTCAAAGGACATCGCCATCTGATTCGAGACCAGCTATGAGCGGTCAAGAGGGAGAGGTTAAACAAGCCTTCTTCCAAATGATGAGTGAGTGGTTCACTCAGTTTGTACGGAATAATCCGGCTATTTCAAAACCTCTGCCCCCGCTTAATCCTCCTCAGACTTCTGCTATACCTCCGGCCATGAATCTGAATTTGTTGAATAAGCCTCCAGTCGACAAAATCCGTAAATATGGGGCTGAAGAGTTTAGGGCCACCAGTAATGACGATGCCGAGAAAGCTGAGTTTTGGCTCGAGAACATAATCCGGGTATTTGATGAAATGTCACTGAATTCTAAAGAATGCATAAAATGTGTTGTTTCTTTGTTACGAGATGCAGCCTATCAATGGTGGAAGACTTTAATTTCTATTGTTCCAAAGGAACGGGTTACTTGGGATTTCTTCCAGTCTGAGTTTCGGAAGAAATACATCAGTCAGAGATTCATAGACCAGAAATGGAAAGAGTTTCTGGAATTGAAGCAGGGTCGCATGTCTGTCACCGAATATGAAAGAGAGTTTATAAGATTAAGTCAGTATGCTTGGGAATGTGTATCAACCGAGGCAATAATGTGAAAAAGATTTGAAGATGGCCTAAATGAAGATATTCAGTTGCTAGTAGGGATTTTGGAAATGAAAGAGTTCTTTGTGCTTGTTGATCGAGCATGCAAAGCTGAAGCACTCGGGAAAGATAAAAGAAAAGCTGAGTCTGAAGTCAGAGATGCGAGAGAGATTTCCGAGTAAATCATTTCAGTCTGCATCAAAGAAATTTAGAGATGAGCATAACCGTTCCAGAACTAATGTGGGACATTTGAATCTGAGAGATCGAGCTAGATCACAGTCAAATTCTAAAGCTCCAGCTACATCGATAGGTAGTGTGGGAAATGTCCGATCTGAACGATCTGAATGTAAGCACTGTGGTAAAAGACATCCAGGTAGTTGTAGATTGAATGATCGAGCTTGTTTCAGATGTGGATCGTTAGATCATTTCATCCGTGATTGCCCAGAGTCTGTTGAGCAAGAGATTGTTCAGAATCTGAGATCTGGTAATGTTTCAGCAAGAGGTAGACCTTCCTGAAATGCAAGGAATGTCAGTGGCAGTTAGAGAACTACGAAAGACACTGTTGCGAGATCTGAAGCTAGAGCGCCTGCCAGAGGTTATGCCATTCGAGCTCGTGAGGAAGCTTCATCTCCAGATGTTATAACGGGTACATTTACTCTTTATGATACTTCTGTGATTGCATTGATAGACCCAGGTTCTACACATTCGTATTTATGCATGAACTTAGTATCCAGTAAGACTTTACCTGTAGAGTCTACTGAATTTGTTATTAGAGTATTAAACCCCTTAGGTAAAAGTGTCTTGGTTGATAAACTATGCAAGAACTGTCCGTTGATGTTTAGATATGTTTGTTTTCCGACTGATCTGATGATATTACCATTTGATGAGTTTGATATAATTTTTGGTATGGACTGGTTGACGTTGCATGATGCTGTTGTAAATTGCAAAAGAAACACTATTGATTTGAGATGTCAACTCTTGCAACTGAACCTTCAGTTCTTTCAACTCTACAGGTGCCATTCTATATGGAGCAATTGAAATAGGTGCCGTTCTCGGAACCAACTCAATTCCAAACTCAACCTCTCTCACTGGAGGTAATCCGGGTAACTCTTCCGAAAATACATTTGGATACTCACATACCACTGGCATTGTTTAAAACTCTACTCCAATCTCTCGAGTATTCAACACAAAAGCAAGATAGGACTCACATCCTTTTCTCAAACATTTCTCAGCTACTAGGGAAGAAATCATCAGTGGTAGACTATCCGATCCACCTGATTCAACCCGTACCACATCTCCACTCTCACATTTCAATTCAATAAACTTACTACCACAGTTCACTAAGACATTTTGGGTAGTCAACCAATACATGCCTAGGATTAAATCAAACTAATCAAACGACAACAACATAAGGTTTGCCGGAAAACAATAATTCTCAATCAATAAAGGACAATTCTTACACACTCTGTCCACTAATACATGCTTCCCTAACGGGTTTGACACCTTAACCACTATGTCCGTAGACTCAATGATCATACTCAAACTAGATGCTAATCTCATGCAAATATAAGAATGAGTGGACTCTGGAACTATTAAAGCAATAACAAAGGTGTCATAGAGAGAAAAAGTACCCGTTATCACATCAGGGGAGGATGCTTCTTCGCGAGCGCGAATAGCATACGTCCTCGCAGGTGCCCGACCCTCTGGTCTCACAGCAGAATCTCTGGGCGCACCTCTACCACTATTCCTGCCTCTCGGGTTTCTTAGTGGTATACCCCTCGTAGACACATCACTAGGTCTCAGCTCTTGCCTCTCGTCCTTTTCGTACCTCTCGGGACAGTTACGGATAAAGTGGTCAGGGAGCCAGACTTATAAAATTTTCGAATATTTCCCCAACACTCTCCGGTGTGATACCTACCACAACTTGGACACTCCGGTTTACTCTTTGTATTGCCCACACTTTCCATCGAGGGAGCTTGGACTCTCGAACCCGAGCGAGTATTGCCCAAGTCTCGATGCGAATAACCCACTGGTCTTTGTCGCCCAAGGATTCACTTTCTTGGATCTTTTTGACCTGGCTTGGTATGACTTGCCCATCGGCCTCTTTCTAGCATCTCGGGCTTCACTCACACCCTCTCTCTTTCTCGAACTCGGCTCTTGGCCTTACTTGCTCTCTCAACTAATACCACAAATTCTTTCAACTCCAAAATGCCCACTAGGAGTTTGATGTCCTCATTCAGCCTATCTTCGAACCTCTTACACAAGATGGTCTCAGTCGATACACATTCTGGAGCTTATTTGCTAAGCCTAACAACCTCACGCTCATATTCCGCCACTGTCATTCTTCCTTGTTTTAATTAAAGGAATTCCTTCCTTTTTCGATCAGTAAACCTCTGGCTTATATACTTCTTCCGGAACTCTTTCAGAAAGAAGTCCCACGTCACCCGCTCTCTCGAGACCACTAGCGTCAACGTCTTCCACCAATGGTATCTTTGAATCTCTCTCAGCAAGGATACGACACACTTCAAACTCTCTTCAGGCGTACATGAGAGTTCATCGAACACCCTCATCGAGTTCTCCAACCAGAACTCCGCCCTCTTTGGGTCATCATCTACCTTAGCTCAAAACTCCCCAGCCCCGTGCTTCCTAATCTTGTCCACCGGGGGCTTCGATATCCTCACTACATCCATACCTTGAGGAGCCACTGGATTTCGCTAAGGTATAGGAGGAGGAGGTGGAGGAGGTTGAGCATTAGGGTTCGCTCGAACATAATCCGAGTACCAATTGCTCATCATCTAGAGAAAGGCTTCCCGTGCCTCTTCCCCTTGACCCCTAACCTCGGGTCCACTCTCAACGGGCGCGGTTCCTTGCGTAGGAGCCGGCGTAGCGTTACTAAAGCTTCATCGCCAGATCAATGGATCGGAATCCATATACTATATAAAACAAGATTTAAAATCATCATAAACCACCACACTATCATTGTACACTTATGGCATGTATAGCTAGACTCTTACACCCGCTACGGTAGTCCTAGAACCGACTAAACCATAGCTCTGATACCACTAAATGTAACACCCTTTACCCAGGTTCTACGCCAGAATCGGGCCCGAGGCATTACTGAACTCAAACCACTTGATCGGCACTCAGGCTCGTCGTAACTACTCTCTGAAGTCATCTCAACAACCTTATTCTCGACTTACGAGGCCTCACTCATACACACGAGGGCTCTTGAGAATAAACCGAAACTTTTTCCAATCTTAAAAATTTTCTCTTTATACAGGTCTCACATGCCCGTGCAAGATTAGACATGCCCGTGCATGGACACACACTCCCATGTCCCCAAACTGTGCCTAAAAACCCAGCATTCTGCCAATGTCCCACGGCCAAGGCACACGCCCGTGCTTACCACCCGTGGTGTACACTGACTACTTTAACACGTCCTAGAGTCTAGACACACGCCCGTATGGCTAGCCCGTGGCCAACACGGGATAATCCCACACGCCCTAGACCCGTGCAGCTAGTCTGTGGTCTATTCTAATTTATAATACTAACATGCAGGGGACGCACGGCCAAAGCGCACGCCCGTGGGCTGACCGTGTGTCACACATGGCCTAGACACACGCCCGTGTGTCTATCCACATGGCCAAGAACAAAGCTATTTGCTAAGCTCTTCTCACCCTTATAGCTTACACAACATGCACTCATACAACACATCCATAAACAACTCAAATGAAGTGCAATCGCACATAGAAAACTACATCTTTCTTTCATATAATGTAATTGCCAACAACCATGGCATTATACAAAATACACTATCCATCTAAAGGCCAACACATCTTAGCCATTTACAGCAAAATCCACTAACTTGCCTAGCCCCTATACATGCCATATACAAAACATTAAGTCTAATGTACCAGAGTGTGCTGATAGTGTGGGCGATCTTCCAAATGATCCTCGTATCTCGATTCAACACCTTTACTCTATAAGACAAGGGAAAAGAAAGAGAGTAAGCTTTAAGCTTAGTAAGTTTACACATAAACAATTAAGTAACATAGTATAAGCTAAGCAACAATTAGCATTATACCAACGTAAGTAATTCACAACTATGCTTACTCTTTCTATCCCTTACCACATTTCCAACACATCATGAGTCACATACTCATAACCATCGAAATGCACCCCTGCATTCAATGTCACATTTACACAATATACAACACATTATTATTTCTCAATAATTCATCCACATAGCTAATTAACTTAATTATACATCGACGCAGCTATTTTACTCAACGATGTAATTACATGGCTAATCCACACAGTTAACCCACACAGCAAATGTCTCGGTGGTTTCGTACTTAGCACACCACAACCGATTAATAAGGTGGTATCGCACTTAGCCTACCACAAAGGTAATCATAGGGGTTTCTCACTTAGCCCACTAAACGATATACCTCACGATAACATCGCACATAGCTAGCTCATCGTCAATATGCATTAGGATGGTATCGCACTTAGCCTACCATCTAGCATTATCACTACACATTCACATGTCTACTTACTCAATTAAACATCCATTCACAATTCTAATACATTCATTCTACTTGGACCACATAGGTTCTCAATCAATCTCGAACAAGCTACACACTAGCTATCATCAACAATTTGTAAGTATGAATGCACTATTTATGCATAGACTTACCTCGATAATCAAAAGTATTGAGACTTGCAATTTAGTCCTCCACCTTGCTTTTGCCTCGGTTTCGATCCGGGCTTTATCTTTCTTGATCTATAATGAATAAATCAGCTTATTCAATACATACATTGACTAAATTGACCCACATCTCATACTTTAGAAAAATTACTATGTTGCCCTTAAACTTTCTCATATTTACACTTTAATCCCAAAGGCTCGTAAAGTGATTTTTATTCAACTTTCTAGTCTTTCATGCTTAGTCGAACCACTTATTCAACTAAAGCTATCATCAATTCTCACTAAACCACATATGTATGACCAAACTAAAGTTTTTCACAAACTAGTCCCTACATGCATTTTCATGGAAAATCACTTAGCAAAAGATATTTCTACTACATCAAGCTTTCATATTCTTCCATAAAACATCAAAATACATGCATGTCATACATATGTACATTTTTGAACATCCATAATAGCTCACCAAATAGCTAAAAATAGCTTACTCATGCTACTAGGACTTCAAAAATACGAAGAATATCAGAAACCGGGCTTAGGAGTACTTACTAGCAAGCTTGAAAAATTTAAAGAGCCCTAACAATGGCTATTGAAATTTTCGGCAGCTTGGGGTAGAAGATGAGCATGATTTTGTCATCTTTTCACCTATTTAATCACTTATTTGACAAATGACTAAAATGCCCTTTTTGATAAACTTTCTAATTTAACTCATCCATGCCCATTTTTGTCCAAAAACTAAAAATTGGGAAAATTTCTCATTAAGGACCTCTAATTAATAATCTAAAGCTATTTCACACATATAGCTTCTAGAAACACACATTTAATAACTTTTACAATTTAGTCCTTTGGACAATTCAACCACAATTTCACAAAATTGCTTCATGAAACTTTCACACTAGCATGCATACAAGGCATAAACCTTAATAACTCATTTATAACCCTCAGATTTGTGGTCTCGCACCACTATTCCGACTAGGCCCTAAACCGGGATGTTACAACTCTCCCCCTTTAGAGATTTTCGTCCCCGAAAATCTTACCAGTAAAGAGGTTTGGATGTTGCTCTCTCATAACTTCTTTCGTTTCCCATGTAGCCTCTTCCACACCATGTTTCTGCCATAACACTTTCACTAGTGCTATGCTCTTATTTCTCAACTGTTTCACTTCTCGAGCCAAGATCTTAATCGGCTCCTATTCATAAGACATATCCGGTCTTATCTCAATTTCTGTCGAAGGAATCGCATGTGAAGGATCGGAGCGATACCGTCGCAACATCGACACATGGAACACATTATGAATCTTTTCCAACTCTACGGCAAAGCCAACCGGTATGCTACAGGCCCAACTCTATCTGTAATCTCATACGGCCCTATGAACCTTGGACTCAATTTCCCTTTTTGTCCAAATCTCATAATCTTCTTCCACAGGGAAACTTTCAAAAACACTTTGTCGCCCACTTCAAACTCAATTCCTTTTCTTTTCAAATCCGCGTCGACGACTTACGCCGGTCCAAGCGACTCTCTCGACTATTACGGATTACTTTCACCTTCTCTTCGGTTTCTTTCACTAGATCGACCCCATGGATCCGCTTCTCACTAAGCTCGGTCCAATACAAAGGAGTCCGACACTTCTGACCATACAAAGCCTCATACGGTGCCATCTGTATACTCGAATGATAACTATTGTTATAGGCGAATTCGACCAAAGGTAGATATCTCTCCCAACTACCTTCGAATTCTAACACACAAAGATCGAAGCATATCTTCCGAACTTGAATCACTCTTTCAGATCGACCATCGGTTTGCGGATGGAACGCAGCGATCTTTGAAATTCAATCTGCACTACCCATGGCCTCTTGCAACTTTTTCCAAAATCTCGAAGTAAACCTCGGATCTCTATCCGTTATAATAGACACAGGTACACCATGCAATCTCACTATCTCTGCCACATACAACTCAGCTAACTTATCCAGTGAATAATCAACACGTACTGGAATAAAGTGAGCCGACTTTGTCAATCTATCCACAATAACCCACACATCATCTCTCTTTCTCGGAGTCAGCGGCAACCCCGTTACAAAATCCATGGTAATCAGATCCCACTTCCATTCGGGTACCATTACTGGCTGAAGCAATCCCGAAGGCACTTGATTCTCAGCTTTCACTTGTTGACAAATTAAACACTATGTCACATACTCTGAAATATCTCTTTTCATATCCGTCTACCAATACAACTTTCTCAAGTCGTTGTACATTTTTGTACTGCCCGGATTTACTGACAAACATCCACTGTGGGCCTCATGCAAAACCTTTCGAATCAACTCCTCATCTTTAGGAACACAAATTCTGTCACGAAACATCAGACAACCATTCAAATCCACTCGAAAATCAGAATCACTTTCTGATCCGCACTTAGCTATCTTAGCTTGCATCTCACTGTCATTTTTCTGAGCCTCACATATTTGTTGAACAAATAGCGGCTTAGCTCTCAACTCTGCCAAAATAGCACCATCATCAGACAATGCTAAACTCGTGCTCATAACTCTTAGAGCATACAAGGATTTCCTACTCAGGGAATCCGCAACCACATTCGCTTTTCCCGGATGGTAGTCAATGACTAACAAATAGTCTTTCAACAACTCAAGCCACCGTCTCTGTCTCAGATTCAGATCCTTCTGATCCATCAAATACTTTAAACTCTTGTGATCCGTAAAGATTCGACACTTCTCACCGTACAAGTAATGTCACCAAATCTTTAACGCAAAAACAATCGCAGCCAACTCTAAATCATGAGTCGGATAATTCTTCTCGTGCAGCTTTAGCTGTGTAATATTTCGGGTTAGGGGCTATTTTTATTATGGCATGTTTTGCATGTGTTGGCTTGCTATGTTGCTATTTTGGTGTCTTAGGGGCTTAATTGTAGACTAGGGGTATGTCTGAGTAGGTGGGAAACTTTTTGTTTTTAGGCTTAAGTAAGAGGAGTTGATGAAGTGGGATATATGAATATTATTTGGTGTTCTTGAGCACAAAGGAAAAGCTAGTGGAGTGGCAAGGCATGCGTCACTTGGGGGCTTGAGTGTGGCGTCATCTGCAGGGGAGAGGTCTTGTGTTCAAGTCATGAGTGGCCACTTTTTGCACTCTTTTGACGGCATGGAAGGAAGAGGTTGTATGTAGTTCAAATTCTACCTTGGACTTAGTCTACACATTCAAATGGAGAGTGGAGAGTGAGTTTAGGAGGAAGACTTGGTCAAGGTGGTTTAAGTGTGTGGTTGTGAGTGAATGGGGGATTATGGCCGAATTTTTAGGGTGTGTTGGAGGTGTTGGCCGAAACTTGGGGAGCTTGGGGAGTGTTTGGCCGGTTGTGGTAAGTGAGTAGGAAGGTGTGCGAATTTCATTTTTGGCATTTTGGTGTTTCGGTCAAAAGTTTATGAGCAAACTTCTTCTTTTTGTCTTTAGCCTAAGCCGAAAATTCTAAAGAGTCTTGCCTCAGTTTCTTTGTTTTTTTGGAACCGAAAGTCCAAGTAGTCTTATTGCCGAATTTGACTATTGTTTTCTCTCAATATCCTTTGACAAGCCGAACCTAGCATCCCATCTCCATTTTCTTCTCTTTTTGAAACCTTGTAAGCCGAAACTCCATCTCTCCAAACCATTCTTTTCCATTTCTTCTCTTGCTAGCCGAAACTCAATTCACTAAAAGCACATCTTCATCTTCTTTCGTTGACAAACCGAAACTACCTTCATTCCATCCACTTCTCTTCTTCTCAATTACCTTTGCCGAAATTTGCTTGTTTTTCTCCTAACTTTCTTTGCTAGCCGAATGCTCCTTCCCATTCTTTCTTCTTTCTTTTCATGTGTGTTGAGCCGAAACCATTACCCTAGTGTTCTCATATCTTCTTTCTCCTATTAGCACCTTGTTAGCCGAAAGTTAGTTCCTAAAACATTTTCTTCACTTCTTCCTTTTCTAAGAACCGTAAGTACTCTCTTGTTCTCCTTTTTCCCATTGCTATTGTTTGGCCGGATCTTTTGTTCTTCTTTTGGTGCAAGGCTTGGTCGAATCTCTTTTTGTTCTCTCCTAGTGTGGTTGACCGATTGGTGGTTGGTGTTGGGGGTAAGTTCTTGGCCGAATGGCCATTTCCCACTTCTCTAAGTGCTATGTTGTTTTTCGGTTTGACTAAGAGCCTATGTTGAATTCGGTTGGAAGGAAATAATCATTTGTTGAACATTTCGATATAGGGCATTCGGGATTCGAGCAATCGACAAAACTTTTATCCTGGATTTGATTGATCGGTAAGTGTTGGTAAGATGTTATTCATGGTTTATTCATTTAGTCTTGATTGAGTCTAAGGTTTCAAGAGATTAACTGTTCTTGTAATAGGGTGTGCCGTTTGTCAAAGAGGAGGCTGGTTGGTTCGAGATTTGGTAGGAAACCAAATCAAGTTTTAGGTGCAAGTTAATCAAGGGGGCTTTAACTCGATTCGTTGGATTAAGGTTTTTCGTTTACTGTGTGTGTAACTAACACACCCATACTTAGTGATATTGTTATTAAACCTGTTTGCCTATTAAAATCATGTGAATTATGATGGATTATTGGATACCCAAACGGGGTATGTGTACGTATCCGGGTAAGTCGAGTATTGTTACTAGATTCTTTGATGATCTATATGGTATCATGACTATGTATGTATGTGATATGGGGCATGAGTCAAACATATTAGCATGATATGCATAATTTGTATGATATGCATGATTACATGAGTTGGTTTGTTGATGGGTGATATGAGTGGAGGGGGCAGTGATGATTTGTGCTGACGAGCACCAGTGTTTTGGTAACACACTTTGTGACTACGGTCACCAGTGCTTTGGTAGCACATTTGTGTCTTTGGGACACCAGAGGTTGGGCACCTCATTGCGACTTGTCCCTGTGGTTAACACCACCGTGGGTTGGCCCCACATGAGATATGGGATCGTCTTCTAGTGATTGGGTATCACACGATGGGTTGGCCCCATCATTCGATTATCGTGACCACGGTCACCAGTGCTTTGGTAGCACATTTGTGTCTTTGGGACACCAAGTGTTTTGTAACACATTGTGACTATATGTCACCAGTGGTTTGGCACCACCCGGTGGTTTGGTACCACACGGTAAAAAAAGGAGATACGGATGGTTAGGATTGGGTTGCATTAATCATGTTGCTATGTATGATGTGTGTTAGCATGTTGTTTCATCGGGAGCGGGATTTATGCACTGAGTCATTCGACTCACCCTCTCCTTTGACATTTCAGGTGACTCGTAGGCGCGGACATGGAGCCGGGATGGACTCGGGGTGCTCATGCCATGCTTAATAAAGTTTTACTCAAACTCTATCATTTGGGTAGTTTAGCTTACTTATTTTGATTTGAGATTTAATTTGGATTTGTAAAAGGCCTTTAAATTATGTTTTATGATGGGTATGTTTTAATTAGATTCTCAACCTGCTTAACAAATAACTTGGTATGAAATTTTACTAAAAATTGGGTAAGATAATGTTTTCAAAACTATGACGCAATGTGTTTTAAAACATACCGTCGGGTATCTCACTATGTTTTGCTATACAGTAAACTCAAGTGATTTTCAAACCAAACTCGATATTCGACTGAGTCAGAAAGGTTTCAAAATAGCACTAAGAAACTATTGGAAATGCTAAGTGAAATCAACTCGTTTTTAACTATATACTTCGGACAAGTTTTCAAAATCCAATCAAACAAGCCTACTCAAATTTTCCTCAAATTCACTATGTTTTCACCCCGCTTCTAAACGAAAAAAATCTGATCACTCAAAGACGTTTTTCCCCGTAACATACCAGATTCGGGCGTGGTGTCTTGTCCGAGTTTGGGGTGTTACAATTGTGGTATCAGAGCTAAGTTCAAAGACTCGGCTGTGGGCCTGAGGCTCAAAATGTTTTCAAAAGGTTGTTTTGTTAGTCTTTATTCTTAAAGTATGGTTTGAAAGGCATGGCACCGAGTCTCCGGCACCAGTTCGCCCAGGTAAGTACCCCGTACTATTGCTTGTGAATTGATTGGAGGTGATATGATTTGATGAATAGCAATAGTATATTACCTTAGAGATTGAAACTGATAGGATTCTGTGAACTCGCGAGAACAAATCTCCTTAAATATTCATAAGACTTGCTTTTAAACAAGTGGAATAAATACTGATGCATAAAAATTCTTAATCAGATACGTAGGAAGTTTAGTCATGAGCGCTAGAGGTGGACGTGGTCGTGGACGAGGTCGTGGTAGGATGACGGTTTCGAGCCCGTAGGTTCGGGCCGTGGTTCGAAAATGAGATACCGGTTCCGCCACCAGCTGGAGGTGGTGAGTTCCAAGATCAGACTGGGGACGACGCAGTGTCACAGGCGATGCTGCGAGTGTTGGAAAGAGTAGCTGGTGTAGGTGGTGGTGCAGGAGTTAGGAAATTGTTCTGAGCGACTTCGGGCAAATGGGGCCGAATTCTTCCGAGGTGTTTCGGTGTTGCTCCCAAAGATCGCTTGAATATTGGTGGAGGCAACCGAGCGGATCATGGATGATCTAGACTTGACGGTGAAGAAAGTCAAGGGCATCGACGCTTCTCCGGATGAGTCATATCGGTGGTGGCTCACGGTTCGAGACAAGTGTGGCGCAGAGGATCTAACATGGGATTATTTTTGGTCGCATATCAAAGGAAATACATCGGAGCTAGTTATGTCGACTCTCAATGGAAGGCATTTCGAGGCTTGTTCAGGAGTAAATCGGTTCTGCCGAGCACGAGGCCGAGTTCCTGGCCGAGTAGGTATGCCGGGGCATTGTGGCCACTTGAGCATGAGAGGTGTGTTCGTTTCGAGGATGGTCCGCGAGACGACTTGAGGTCGCTGATTGCTCCTCGCCAGAGCGCGAGTTTGTTGTTTTAGTTGAGAAGGCTAAGGTGGCCGAGGGTGTTAAGGAGTCGTGAGGCGGGGCATGGATAGAAATAGGCATAAGAGGAGCTTTGGGTCTTCGGATCGTCGGGTAATCCGCGAGAAGAGGGCTAGACCGAGTGGGCCGAACCACCTGCTAGGTTTGTTCTTTGCTAGGCGAGGACCGCCTTGTGATGTGATCGGTGTGGAAAATCGCATTGGGGTGGGCTTTGGATGGAGGAAAGGGTTGCTTCGAGTGTGGTTCTCTCGAGCACCGTGTGAGGGACCGCCCGCGTGAGGTTGGCCAGATTCGATGATGAGAGTCGGGACCGTAATCGTTCAGAGGTAATGGACCGCCACCGCAGAGGGGCCGTGGTAATGGCAGAGGCGTAATGGTCCCGGTCGTGGTCGTGGAGCACCGGCGAGGTGCGGGTAGTTCTGATGCTAGACAGCCTGGATTAGTGTATGCTGCGAGGCGCCGGGAGGAGGGCGACGCACCGGACGTCATAACCGGTACGTTCTTGATCTTTGGTTCTCCTTTTACTACTTTGATTGATGTGGGTTCGACGCATTCTTACGTGGCTAGTAGTATAGTAGAGACCATGGACTTAGACTCTGAGATATCTTCTAGGCGGATGACTGTGATTAGCCCTCTAGGTCACTCTGTAGTAGTAGATAAACTGTTTAGAGAGGTACCCCTAGAACTTCAAGGGGTAGTGTTCGCTGCTGATCTGATGGAGCTGCCGTTTGGGGAGTTCGATATGATTCTTGGGATGGATTGGTTGGTCAAGTACCAGGCGAGGTTGGATTGCGCGGCCAAGCGCATGGTTCTTAAGACGGTTGAGGGTGATGAGGTGGCTATGATAGGTAATAGGAGGGATTACTTATCAAATGTGGTATCGCTCAAGGCGCAGAAGATGGTCGAGAAAGGTCGTGTGAAGCGTATGTAGTTCATGTGTATGCATTGGAGGCTAAAGAGGTGCGCTGTGGAGAAGGTTAAATGCATTGTTAAGGAGTTTGTTGATGTTTTTCTTGAGGAGCTTCCGGGTTTGCCGCCAGATCGCGAGGTGGAGTTCGGGATTGATCTGTTATTGCTGAATCTGCGCCAAAGTGTCTATTGCTCCGTATAGGATGGCGCCAAAGGAATTGGTGGAGCTTAAGGCTCGAGATCCAGGAGTTATTGGATCGAGGTTTTATTAGGCCTAGTGTTTCGCCGTAAGTGCGCGGTATTTTTGTTAAGAAGAAAGATGGCACGATGCGGATGTGTATAGACTACCGCCTTGATTGAATAAGTCGACGATTAAAAACAAGTATCGTTGCCACGGATAGATGACTTGTTTGATCGGTGAAGGGTGCCGCGTATTCTCGAAGATCGACTTGAGGTCCGGGTATCACCGATTAAGAGTTAAGGAGGCCGATATCCATAAAATAGCGCTTCGGACTTCGGTATGGGCACTCACAATTTTACGTAATGCCGTTCGGGTTGACTAACGACCGGTAGCGTTTATGGATATGATGAATAGGGTGTTTCAAAGAAGATCTAGATCGATTCGTCGTGGTTTTCATAGACGACATCTTGGTGTACTCAGGGCAGAGGAAGAGCATGTTAAGCATTTGCGAGTGGTGTTGCGATTTTGAGGAAGAGCGGCTCATGCTAAGTTCGATAAGTGCGAGTTCGCTTAGAGAAGTGACTTTCTTGGGTCATGTAGTGTGGTGAGGGGATTCGAGTAGATCCTCGTAAGATTGAGGCGATTTTGGATTGGAAGCCGCCTAGGTCGCTGGTCGAGATTCGGAGTTTTCTGGTTTGGCCGGATACTCACCAAGGTTTGTTGAGGGTTTCTCGTTGATAGCGGCGCCAATGACCAAGTTCTTCGAGGAAAGAAGTTCCGTTTGTATGGATCGAGAAACAGCAGGAAAGCTTCGATAAGTTAAAGAAGATTTTGACCGAGGCTCCAGTTCTAATTCAACTCGAGGTGGTAAGGAATTCACAGTCTATTGCGATGCATCACATACGGGCTTGGGTTGTGTGTTGATGCAAGAAGGTAAGGTTGTGGCTTACGCTTCTCGGCGGTGAGGCCACATGAGGTCAACTATCCGACGCATGACTTGGAGCTAGCTACCGTGGTCTTCGCTTTAAAGATTTGGAGGCACTACTTATACGGGAGAGATCGATAGTCTGCACGGATCATAAGAGTCTAAAGTATCTACCGACTCGTAAGGATTTGAATTTGAGGCGCGCAGATGGGTTGAGTTGTTGAAAGATTACGATTGTTCGATTGAGTATCATCAGGGCAAGGCTAACGTGGTGGTCGACGCGTTGAGCCGCAAGGTTGTTTCGGACTTAAGAGCATTGTTTGCCCACTTGAGTTTGTATGACGACGGGAGTATTCTGGCAGAGTTGCCAGTTAAGCCTACTTGGGTTGAGCGCATCGTAGAGAAACAGATTATTGGATGAGGTTCTAAGCGCGCGAAGGTTGCAAGTGCGAGAATGGTGGTGTGGATGGTTACACTGTCTAGTGACGAGGTTCTCGTGTTTCGTGGTAAGGCTTGTATGCCTAAAGAGGTTGAGCCGAGGCAGAAGATTCTTCAGACGCACATAGCAGTCCTTATGCTATGCATCCCGGAGGTAGTAAGATGTATAGGATCTTAGAAAGCGATTTTGGTGGCCGGCTTGAAGAAAGAGGTGACAGAGTTTGTTGGGAAGTGTCCGACTTGTCACAGGTCAAGGGCGAACATCATTGCCGTCGGGTTTGCTTTGACTTGTGAAGATTCCTCGGTGGAAGTGGGAAAGGATAACCATGGATTTCGTCGGTGGGTTACCGCCACGCCAAGCAAGAAGGATTCATTTGGGTAGTGGTGGATCGATCGACTAAATCACTCACTTTATTCCGGTGAGGTTGACTACTCACTTCGGTTAGCTAAGCAGTTGTATGTCGAGAGATAGTGAGGTTGCACGGCGCATCGGTGTTGATAATCTCGGATAGGGATCCCGATTTACGTCAAGGTTCGAAAGCACCGCATCAAGCTCGGGCACTCGTTTGGATTTCAAAGACGGCTTTTCACCCGCAAATCGACGGTCAATCGAAAGGGTCATTGTGTCTTAGAGGATATGCCGAGAGGTTGTATCTTGGATTTCAGAGGTAGTTGGGAGGAGTTTTTGCCATTAGTCGAGTTTGCCTACAACAACGATTACAAGCGAGCATCAAGATGGCTCCATATGAGGCGTTGTATGGTAGGAAGTGTCGCTCACCTACGTGTTGGACGGAGTTAGGTGAACGTCGCTTGTTGGGACCCGAGTTGGTTCTTTGAGACCGAAGACAAGGTTAAGTTGATTCATCTAGATTGAAGGAAGCTTTGGACCGCAGAAGTCTTATGCCGATCTTAAGCGAAGAGATATAGAGTTTGCTGTGGGGGATCGAGTGTTCCTGAAGGTCTCGCCTTGGAAGAAGGTGTTGAGGTTCGGGAAAAAAGGTAAGCTAAGTCCGAGGTTCATTGGGCCGTATAAGGTTTTGAGACGAGTGGGACCAGTGGCGTATCAACTTGAGTTGCCAGCAGAGCTGAGTCAGATTCATGACGTTTTCCACATTTCGATGCTTCGACGTTATCGCTCAGATCCGTCGCATGTGGTAGCAGTGGAAGAGATCGAGGTAAATCCAGACTTGACCATGGAGGAAGAACCTGTGCAGATTCTTGATCGAGATGTGAAGGTTCTGCGTAAGAAGTCTGTGCCTTTGGTTAAGGTTCTTTGGCGGAATCATGACGTGGAAGAAGCGACGTGGGAACCCGAGGATATGATGAAATAGCAATACCCGCAACTCTTTTGATCAGGTAATTTCGAGGTCGAAATTATTTTAAGGGGGTAGACTGTAATATTCCGGGTTAGGGGCTATTTTTATTATGGCATGTTTTGCATGTGTTGGCTTGCTATGTTGCTATTTTGGTGTCTTAGGGGCTTAATTGTAGACTAGGGGCATGTCCGAGTAGGTGGGAAACTTTTGTTTTTAGGCTTAAGTAAGAGGAGTTGATGATGGTGGGATATATGAATATTATTTGGTGTTCTTGAGCACAAACGAAAAGCTAGTGGAGTGGCAAGGCATGCGTCACTTGGGGGCTTGAGTGTGGCGTCATCTGCAGGGGGAGAGGTCTTGTGTTCAAGTCATGAGTGGCCACTTTTTGCACTCTTTTTGTGGCATGGAAGGAAGAGGTTGTATGTAGTTCAAATTCTACCTTGGACTTAGTCTACACATTCAAATGGAGAGTGGAGAGTGAGTTTAGGAGGAAGACTTGGTCAAGGTGGTTTAAGTGTGTGGTTGTGAGTGAATGGGGATTATGGCCGAATTTTTAGGGTGTGTTGGAGGTGTTGGCGAAACTTGGGGAGCTTGGGGAGTGTTTGGCCGGTTGTGGTAAGTGAGTAGGAAGGGTGTGCGAATTTCATTTTTGGCATTTTGGTGTTTCGGTCAAAAGTTTATGAGCAAACTTCTTCTTTTTGTCTTTAGCCTAAGTAGAAAATTCTAAAGAGTCTTGCCTCGGCTTTCTTTGTTTTTGGAACCGAAAGTCCAAGTAGTCTTATTGCCGAATTTGACTATTGTTTTCTCTCAATATCCTTTGACAAGCCAACCTAGCATCCCATCTCCATTTTCTTCTCTTTTTGAAACCTTGTAAGAAACTCCATCTCTCCAAACCATTCTTTTCCATTTCTTCTCTTGCTAGCGAAACTCAATTCACTAAAAGCACATCTTCATCTTCTTTCGTTGACAAACCGAAACTACCTTCATTCCATCCACTTCTCTTCTTCTCAATTACCTTTTGCGAGAAATTTGCTTGTTTTTCTCCTAACTTTCTTTGCTACCCCAATGCTCCTTCCCATTCTTTCTTCTTTCTTTTCATGTGTGTTGAGCGAAACCATTACCCTAGTGTTCTCATATCTTCTTTCTCCTATTAGCACCTTGTTAGCGTAAAGTTAGTTCCTAAAACATTTTCTTCACTTCTTCCTTTTCTAAGAACCGTAAGTACTCTCTTGTTCTCTCCTTTTCCCATTGCTATTGTTGGCCGGATCTTTTGTTCTTCTTTTGGTGCAAGGCTTGGCCGAATCTCTTTTGTTCTCTCCTAGTGTGGTTGACCGATTGGTGGTTGGTGTTGGGGTAAGTTCTTGGCCGAATGGCCATTTCCCACTTCTCTAAGTGCTATGTTGTTTTCGGTTTGACTAAGAGCCTATGTTGAATTCGGTTGGAAGGAAATAATCATTTGTTGAACATTTCGATATAGGGCATTCGGGATTCTGAGCAATGACAAAACTTTTATCCGGATTTGATTGATCGGTAAGTGTTGGTAAGATGTTATTCATGGTTTATTCATTTAGTCTTGATTGAGTCTAAGGTTTCAAGAGATTAACTGTTCTTGTAATAGGGTGTGCCGTTTGTCAAAGAGGGCTATTGGGTTCGAGATTTGGTAGGAAACCAAATCAAGTTTTAGGTGCAAGTTAATCAAGGGGGGCTTTAACTCAGTTCGTTGGATTAAGGTTTTTCGTTTACCAGGTGTGTAACTAACACACCCATACTTAGTGATATTGTTATTAAACCTGTTTGCCTATTAAAATCATGACAGTATGATGGATTATTGGATACCCAAACGGGGTATGTGTACGTATCCGGGTAAGTCAATATTGTTACTAGATTGCTGATGATCTATATGGTATCATGACTATGTATGTATGTGATATGGGGCATGAGTCAAACATATTAGCATGATATGCATAATTTGTATGATATGCATGATTACATGAGTTGGTTTGTTTATGGGTGATATGAGTGGAGGGGGCAGTGATGATTTGTGCTGACGAGCACCAGTGTTTTGGTAACACACTTTGTGACTACGGTCACCAGTGCTTTGGTAGCACATTTGTGTCTTTGGGACACCAGAGGTTGGGCACCTCATTGCGACTTGTCCCTGTGGTTAACACCACCGTGGGTTGGCCCACATGAGATATGGGATCGTCTGCTAGTGATTGGGTATCACACGATGGGTTGGCCCCATCATTCGATTATCGTGACCACGGTCACCAAAGTGCTTTGGTAGCACATTTGTGTCTTTGGGACACCAAAGTGTTTTGGTAACACATTGTGACTATATGTCACGGTGGTTTGGCACCACCAAAGTGGTTTGGTACCACACGGGGTAAAAAGGAGATACGGATGGTTAGGATTGGGTTGTATTAATCATGTTGCTATGTATGATGTGTGTTAGCATGTTGTTTCATCGGGAGCGGGATTTATGCATCGAGTCATTCGACTCACCCTCTCCTTTGACATTTCAGTGACTCGTAGGGCGCGGACATGGAGCCAGGATGGACTCGGGTGCTCATGCCATGCTTAATAAAGTTTTACTCAAACTCTATCATTTGTGTACTTTAGCTTACTTATTTTGATTTGAGATTTAATTTGGATTTGTAAAAGGCCTTTAAATTATGTTTTATGATGGGTATGTTTTAATTAGATTCTCAACCTGCTTAACAAATAACTTGGTATGAAATTTTACTAAAAATTGGGTAAGATAATGTTTTCAAAACTATGACACAATGTGTTTTAAAACATACCGTCGGGTATCTCACTATGTTTTGCTATACAGTAAACTCAAGTGATTTTCAAACCAAACTCGATATTCGACTGAGTCAGAAAGGTTTCAAAATAGCACTAAGAAACTATTGGAAATGCTAAGTGAAATCAACTCGTTTTTAACTATATACTTCGGACAAGTTTTCAAAATCCAATCAAACAAGCCTACTCAAATTTTCCTCAAATTCACTATGTTTTCACCCCGCTTCTAAACGAAAAAAATCTGATCACTCAAAGACGTTTTTCCCCGTAACATACCAGATTCGGGCGTGGTGTCTTGTCCGAGTTTGGGGTGTTACAAGCTGCCTCGAGGCGTAAGCGACTACCTTAGCCTCTTGCATCAACACACAACCGAGACCATTAAACGCCGCATCACTGTAAACCACGAACTCTTTCCCCGATTCTGTTTGAACCAAAATCGGTGCCTCAGTCAACATTATTTTCAGTCTCTCGAAGCTCTGTTGACATGTCTCAGTCTATTCAAACTTGACATCTTTATGCAACAGTTTCATCATCAGGGTGGCGATCACAGAGAACCCCTTCACAAAACGTCTGTAATATCCCGGTAATCCCAAGAAACTTCTGATTTTTGACACGTTCCTCGGTGGTTTCCAATCCACAATAGCCGATATCTTACTCGGGTCAACTCTGACACCATCACCTGACACCATGTGTCTTAGGAATCCGACCTCTCGGAGCCAAAACTCACTCTTGCTAAACTTAGCATACAACTGCTTATCTCTCAAAGTTTGCAAGACAATTCTCAAATGCTCTTCGTGATCGTTCTCATCCCGAGAATAGATCAATATGTCGTCAATGAAGACAACTACAAACTTGTCCACATACGGTTTGAAAACACAGTTCATCAGATCCATAAAAATTGCCGGTGCATTCGTCAAACCAAACGGCATAACCAAAAACTCATAATGGCCATACCTTGTCTGAAATGCAGTTTTCAACACATCTTGATCTTTCACTCTGAGCTGATAATAACAAGACCTCAAGTCTCTCTTGGAGAACACTGTAGCTCCATTTAGTTGATCAAATAGATCATCAATCCTTGGTAAAGGATACTTATTCTTCACCGTCACCTTGTTCAGTTGTCTATAGTCTATACACAGCCTCATAGACCCATCTTTCTTCTTCACGAATAATACCCGGGCACCCCATGGCGAGTAGCTCGGTCTTGCAAAACCTTTATCTGTCAACTCTTGCAACTGAACCTTCAGTTCTTTCAACTCTACAGGTGTCATTCTATATGGAGCAATTGAAATAGGTGTCGTTCCTAAAACAAACTCAATTCCAAACTCAACCTCTCTCACTGGAGGTAATCCGGGTAACTCTTCCGGAAATACATCTGGATACTCACATACCACTGGCACTCTTTCAAACTCTACTCCAATCTCTCGAGTATTCAACACAAAAGCAAGATAGGACTCACATCCTTTTCTCAAACATTTCTCAGCTACTAGGGAAGAAATCATCACTGGTAGACTATCCGATCCACTTGATTCAACCTGAACCACATCTCCACTCTCACATTTCAATTAAATAAACTTACTACCACAGTTCACTAAGACATTATGGGTAGTCAACCAATCCATGCCTAGGATTAAATCAAACTCATCAAACGGTAACAACATAAGGTTTGAAGGAAAATAATGAATCTCAATCAATAAAGGACAATTCTTACACACTCTGTCCACTATGTCCGTAGACTCGACGGTCATACTCAAACCAGATGCTAATCTCATGCAAATATAAGAATGAGTAGACCCTGGATCTATTAAAGCAATAACGAAGGTGTCATAAAGAGAAAAAGTATCCGTTATCACGTCAGGGGAGGATGCTTCTTCACGAGCGCGAATAGCATATGTCCTCGCAGGTGCCCGACCCTCTAGTCTCACAGCAGAATCTCTGGGCGCATCTCAACCACTATTCCTGCCTCTCGGGTTCCTTGGTGGTCTACCCCTCGTAGACACATCACTAGGTCTCAGCTCTTGCCTCTCTTCCTTTTCGTCCCTCTCGGGACAGTTACGGATAAAGTGGTCAGGGGAACCACACTTATAACATTTTCGAATATTTCCCCAACACTCTCCGGTGTGATACCTACCACAACTTGGACACTCCGGTTTACTCTTTGTATTGCCCACACTTTCCATCGAGGGAGCTTGGACTCTTGAACCTGAGCGAGTATTGCCCAAGTCTCGATGCGAATAACCCACTGGTGCTGTTGTTCGAGGATACACTTCCTTAGATCTTTTCGACTGGGCTTGGTATGACTTGCCCATCGGCCTCTTTCTAGCATCTCGGGCTTCACTCACAGCCCTCCTCTTTTCTGAACTCAGCTCTTCAGCCTTACTTGCCCTCTCAACTAATACCATAAATTCTTTCAACTCCAAAATGCCAACTAGGAGTTTGCTGTCCTCATTCAGCCTATCTTCGAACCTCTTACACAAGATGGTCTCAGTCGATACACATTCTTGAGCGTATTTGCTAAGCCTAACAAGCTCACGCTCATATTCCGCCACTGTCCTTCTTCCTTGTTTCAACTCAAGGAATTCCTTCCTTTTTCGATTAGTAAACCTCTGGCTTATATACTTCTTCCAGAACTCTTCCAGAAAGAAGTCCCACATCACCCGCTCTCTCGAGACCACTAGCGTCACTGTCATTCGCCACCAATGGTATGCTGAATCTCTCAGCAAGGATACGGCACACTTCAAACTCTCTTCAGGCGTACATGAGAGTTCATCGAACACCCTCATCGAGTTCTCCAACCAGAACTCTGCCCTCTCTGGGTCATCATCTACCTTAGCTCTAAACTCCTCAGCCCCGTGCTTCCTAATCTTATCCACCGGGGACTTCGATATCCTCACTACATCCATACCTTGAGGAGCCATTGGATTTGGCTGAGGTATAGGAGGAAGAGGTGGAGGAGGTTGAGCATTAGGGTTCGCTCGAACATAATCCGAGTACCAATTGCTCATCAACTAGAGAAAGGCTTACCGTGCCTCTTCCCCTTGACCCCTAACCACGGGTCCACTCTCAACGGGCGCGGTTCCTTGCGTAGGAGCCAGCGCGTTACTAGCTGCTTCATCAGCAGTCAATGGATCGGAATCCATATACTATATAAAACAAGGTTTAAAATCATCAGAAACCACCACACTGTCATTGTACACTTATGGCATGTATAGTTAGACTCTTACACCCGTTACGGTAGTCCTAGAACCGACTAAACTGCAGCTCTGATACCACTAAATGTAACACCCCTTACCCGGGTTCTACGCCGGAACCGGGTCTGAGGCATTACTGAACTCAAACCACTTGATCGCCACTTAGGCTCGTCGTAACTACTCTCTGAAGTCATCTCAACAACCTCATTCTCGACTTACGTGGCCTCACTCATACACACGAGGTCTCTCGAGACTAAACCGAAACCTTTTCCAATCTTAAAAATTTTCTCTTTATACAGGGCTCACATGCCCGTGCAAGATTAGACACGCCCGTGCATGGACACACACGCCTATGTCCCCAAACCGTGCCTAAAAACCCAGCATTCTGCCAATACCCCACGGCCAAGGCACACGCCCGTGCTTACCACCGATGGTGCGCACTGACTACTTTAACACGGCCTAGAGTCTAGACACACGCCCGTGTGGCTAGCCCGTGGCCAACACTGGATAATCCGACACGCCCGTGCAGCTAGTCCGTGGTCTATTCTGATTTATAATACTAATGGGTTTGACACATTAAACATTATGTCCTAGACTCAATGGTCATACTCAAACTAGATGCTAATCTCATGCAAATATAAGAATGAGTAGACCCTGGATCTATTAAAGCAATAACGATGGCGTCATAGAGAGAAAAAGTACCCGTTATCATATCAGGGGAGGATGCTTCTTCGCGAGCGCGAATAGCATACGTCCTCGCAGGTGCCCAACCCTCTGGTCTCACAGCAGAATCTCTGGGCGCACCTCAACCACTATTCTCGCCTCTCGGGTTCCTTGGTGGTCTACCCCTCGTAGACACATCACTAGGTCTCAGATCTTGCCTCTCTTCCTTTTCGTCCCTCTCGGGACAGTTACGGATAAAGTGGTCAGGGGAACCACACTTATAACATTTTCAAATATTTCCCCAACACTCTCCGGTGTGATACCTACCACAACATGGACACTCCGGTTTACTCTTTGTATTGCCCACACTTTCCATCGAGGGAGCTTGGACTCTCGAACCCGAGTAAGTATTGCCCAAGTCTCGATGCGAATAACCCACTGGTGCTGTCATCCGAGGATTCACTTTCTTGGATTTTTTCGACTGGGCTTGGTATGACTTGCCCATCGACCTCTTTCTAGCATCTCGGGCTTCACTCACAGCCCTCCTCTTTTCTGAACTCAGCTCTTCGGCCTTACTTGCCCTCTCAACTAATATCACAAATTCTTTCAACTCCAAAATGCCCACTAGGAGTTTGATGTCCTCATTCAGCCCATCTTCGAACCTCTTACACAAGATGGTCTCAGTCGATACACATTCTTGAGCGTATTTGCTAAGCCTAACAAACTCACGCTCATATTCTGCCACTGTCATTCTTCCTTGTTTCAACTCAAAAAATTCCTTCCTTTTTCGATCAGTAAACCTCTGGCTTATATACTTCTTCCGGAACTCTTCCAGAAAGAAGTCCCACGTCACCCGCTCTCTCGGGACCTTTAGCGTCAACGTCTTCCACCAATGGTATGCTAAATCTATCAGCAAGGATACGGCACACTTCAAACTCTCTTCAGGTGTACATGAGAGTTCATCGAACACCCTCATCGAGTTCTCCAACCAGAACTCCGCCCTCTCTGGGTCATCATCTACCTTAGCTCTAAACTCCTCAGCCCGTGCTTCCTAATCTTATCCACCGGGGGCTTCGATATCCTCACTACATCCATACCTTGAGGAGCCACTGGATTTGGCTGAGGTATAGGAGGAGGAGGTAGAGGAGGTTGAGCATTAGGGTTCGCTCGAACATAATCCGAGTACCAATTGCTCATCATCTAGAGAAAGGCTTCCCGTGCCTCTTCACCTTGACCCTTAACCTCGGGTCCACTCTCAACGGGTGCGGTTCCTTGCATAGGAGCCAGCGCATTACTAGCTACTTCATCAGCAGTAAATGGATCAGAATCCATATACTATATAAAACAAGATTTAAAATCATCAGAAACCACCACACTATCATTGTACACTTATGGCATGTATATCTAGACTCTTACACCCGCTACGGTAGTCCTAGAACCGACTAAACCATAGCTCTGATACCACTAAATGTAACACCCTTTACCTGGGTTCTATGCCAGAACTGGGTCCGAGGCGTTACTGAACTCAAACCACTTGATTACCACTTAGGCTCGTCGTAACTACTCTCTAAAGCCATCTCAATAACCTCATTCTCGACTTACGAGGCCTCACTCATACACACGAGGGCTCTCGAAACTAAATCGAAACTTTTTCTAATCTTAAAAATTTTCTCTTTATACAGGGCTCACATGCCCGTGCAAGATTAGACACGCCCGTGCATGGACACACACGCCTATGTCCCCAAACCGTGCCTAAAAACCCAGCATTCTGCCAATACCCCACGGCCAAGGCACACGCCCGTGCTTACCACCGATGGTGCGCACTGACTACTTTAACACGGCCTAGAGTCTAGACACACGCCCGTGTGGCTAGCCCGTGGCCAACACTGGATAATCCCACACGCCCGTGCAGCTAGTCCGTGGTCTATTCTGATTTATAATACTAATGGGTTTGACACATTAAACATTATGTCCTAGACTCGATGGTCATACTCAAACTAGATGCTAATCTCATGCAAATATAAGAATGAGTAGACCCTGGATCTATTAAAGCAATAACGATGGCGTCATAGAGAGAAAAAGTACCCGTTATCATATCAGGGGAGGATGCTTCTTCGCGAGCGCGAATAGCATACGTCCACGCAGGTGCCCAACCCTCTGGTCTCACAGCAGAATCTCTGGGCGCACCTCAACCACTATTCTCGCCTCTCGGGTTCCTTGGTGGTCTACCCCTCGTAGACACATCACTAGGCCTCAGCTCTTGCCTCTCTTCCTTTTCGTCCCTCTCGGGACAGTTACGGATAAAGTGGTCAGGGGAACCACACTTATAACATTTTCAAATATTTCCCCAACACTCTCCGGTGTGATACCTACCACAACATGGACACTCCGGTTTACTCTTTGTATTGCCCACACTTTCCATCGAGGGAGCTTGGACTCTCGAACCCGAGTAAGTATTGCCCAAGTCTCGATGCGAATAACCCACTGGTGCTGTCATCCGAGGATTCACTTTCTTGGATTTTTTTGACTGGGCTTGGTATGACTTGCCCATCGACCTCTTTCTAGCATCTCGGGCTTCACTCACAGCCCTCCTCTTTTCTGAACTCAGCTCTTCGGCCTTACTTGCCCTCTCAACTAATATCACAAATTCTTTCAACTCCAAAATTCCCACTAGGAGTTTGATGTCCTCATTCAGCCCATCTTCGAACCTCTTACACAAGATGGTCTCAGTCGATACACATTCTTGAGCGTATTTGCTAAGCCTAACAAACTCACGCTCATATTCCGCCACTGTCATTCTTCCTTGTTTCAACTCAAGAAATTCCTTCCTTTTTCGATCAGTAAACCTCTGGCTTATATACTTCTTCCGGAACTCATCCAGAAAGAAGTCCCACGTCACCCGCTCTCTCGGGACCTTTAGCGTCAACGTCTTCCACCAATGGTATGCTAAATCTATCAGCAAAGATACGGCACACTTCAAACTCTCTTCAGGTGTACATGAGAGTTCATCGAACACCCTCATCGAGTTCTCCAACCAGAACTCCGCCCTCTCTGGGTCATCATCTACCTTAGCTCTAAACTCCTCAGCCCGTGCTTCCTAATCTTATCCACCGGGGCCGATATCCTCACTACATCCATACCTTGAGGAGCCACTGGATTTGGCTGAGGTATAGGAGGAGGAGGTAGAGGAGGTTGAGCATTAGGGTTCGCTCGAACATAATCCGAGTACCAATTGCTCATCATCTAGAGAAAGGCTTCTCGTGCCTCTTCCCCTTGACCCCTAACCTCGGGTCCACTCTCAACGGGTGCGGTTCCTTGCATAGGAGCCAGTGCGTTACTAGCTACTTCATCAGCAGTAAATGGATCAGAATCCATATACTATATAAAACAAGATTTAAAATCATCAGAAACCACCACACTATCATTGTACACTTATGGCATGTATATCTAGACTCTTACACCCGTTACGGTAGTCCTAGAACCGACTAAACCATAGCTCTGATACCACTAAATGTAACACCCTTTACCTGGGTTCTATGCCAGAACTGGGTCCGAGGCGTTACTGAACTCAAACCACTTGATTACCACTTAGGCTCGTCGTAACTACTCTCTAAAGCCATCTCAATAACCTCATTCTCGACTTACGAGGCCTCACTCATACACACGAGGGCTCTCGAAACTAAATCGAAACTTTTTCCAATCTTAAAATTTTTCTCTTTACACAGGTCTCACATGCCCGTGCAAGATTAGACATGCCCGTGCATGGACACACACGCCCGTGTCCCCAAACCGTGCCTAAAAACCCAGCATTGTGCCAATGCCCCACAGCCAAGGCACACACCCGTGCTTACCACCCGTGGTGCGCACTGACTACTTTAACACAGCCTAGAGTTTAGGCACACGCCCGTGTGGCTAGCCCGTGGCCAACATTGGATAATTCCACACGCCCTAGACACCCGCCCGTGCAGCTAGTCCGTGGTCTATTCTGATTTATAATAGTAACTTACAGGGGACGCACGGCCAAAGCGCACGCCCGTAGGCTGACCGTGTGTCACACATGGCCTAGACACACGCCCGTGTGTCTATCCACATGGCCAAGAACAAAGCTATTTGCTAAGCTCTTCTCACCCTTATAGCTTACACAACATGCACTCATACAACACATCCATAAACAACTCAAATGAAGTGTAATCTCACATAGAAAACTACATTTTCTTTCATATAATGTACTAGCCAAAAACCATGGCATTATACAAAATACACTATCCATCTAAAGGCTAACACATCTTAGCCATTTACAACAAAATCCATTAACTTTCCTAGCCCCTATACATTCCATATACAAAACATTAAGTCTAATGTACCAGAGTGTGCTGATAGTGTGGGCGATCTTCCAAATGATCCTTGTATCTCGATTCAACACCTTTACTCTATAAGACAAGGGAAAAGAAAGAGAGTAAGCTTTGGCTTAGTAAGTTTACACATAAACAATTAAGCAACATAGTATAAGCTAAGCAACAATTAACATTATACCAACATAAGTAATTCACAACTATGGTTACTCTTTCTATCCCTTACCACATTTCCAACACATCATGAGTCACATACTCATAACCATCGAAATGCACCCCTGCATTCAATGTCACATTTACACAATATATAACACATTATTATTTATCAATAATTCATCCACACAACTAATTAACTTAATTATACATCCACGCAGCTATTTTACTCAATGATGCAATTACATGGCTAATCCACAAAGTTAACCCACACAGCAAATGTCTCGGTGGTTTTGCACTTAGCGCACCACAACCGATTAATAAGGTGGTATCACACTTAGCCTACCACAAAGGTAATCATAGGGTTTCTCACTTAGCCCACACTAAGCGATATACCTCACGATAGCATCGCACATAGTGACTCATCATCAATATGCATTAGGATGGTATCGCACTTAGCCTACCATCTAACATTATCACTACACATTCACATGTCTACTTACTCAATTAAACATCCATTCACAATTCTACTACATTCATTCTACTTGGACCACATAGGTTCTCAATCAATCTCGAACAAGCTACACACTAGCTATCATTAACAATTTGTAAGTATGAATGCACTGTTTATGCATAGACTTACCTCGATACTCAAAAGTATTGAGACTTGCAATTTAGTCCTCCACCTTGCTTTTCCCTCGGTTTCGATCCGAGCTTCATCTTTCTTGATCTATAATGAATAAATCAGCTTATTCAATACATACATTGACTAAATTTACCCACATCTCATACTTTAGTAAAATTACTATTTTGCCCCTAAACTTTCTCATATTTACACTTAGTCCTAAAGGCTAGTAAAGTGATTTTTATTCAACTTTCTAGTCTTTCATGCTTAGCCGAACCACTTATTCACTAAAGCTATCATCAATTCTCACTAAACCACATATGTATGACCAAACTAAAGTTTTTCACAAACTAGTCCCTACATGCATTTTCATGGAAAATCACTTAGCAAAAGATGTTTCTACTACATCAAGCTTTCATATTCTTCCATAAAACATCAAAATACATGCATGTCATACATATGTACATTTTTGAACATCCATAATAGCTCACCAAATAGCTAAAAATAGCTTACTCATGCTACTAGGACTTCAAAAATACGAAGAATATCAAAAACCAGGCTTAGGAGCACTTACTAGCAAGCTTGAAAAATTGAAAGAGCCCTAACAATGGCTATTAGAATTTTCGATAGCTTGGGGAAGAAGATGAGTATGATTTTGTCATCTTTTCTCCTTTTTAATCACTTATTTGACAAATGACTAAAATGCCCTTTTTGATAAACTTTCTAATTTAACTGATCCATGCCCATTTTTGTCCAAGAACTAAAAATTGGAAAAATTGCTCATTAAGGACCTCTAATAAATAATCTAAAGCTATTTCACACATATAGCTTCTAGAAACACACATTTTGCAACTTTTGTAATTTAGTCCTTTTGGACAATTCAACCACAATTTCACAAAATTGCTTCATGAAACTTTCACATTAGCATGCATACAAGGCATAAACCTCAATAACTCATTTATAACACTCGGATTTGTGGTCTCGCACCACTATTTTGACTAGGCCCTAAACCGGGAAGTTACAAATCCTATTTTTGGTACCTTTTGAAAGTGTATATATATTAAGTATGGCATTTATAGGCTAGACACTTTGAATTATGTTTGTGATATGTACATAGCCATGTGATATGGCTAGTTAATGATATGTTATGAATAAGTAGATAAGCTATGTTATGTGTTTTGTTGAAAGTTGAGTATATGGTAATATTGATCTATGTTTTGGTGATGAAAAGTTGGTATAATATTGAGGGAGAGATGCCATAATGAATTGGTAAGTTTATGGGTGAATATTACTTAGATATACTTGTGATTTGGTTGAATTAAATGGCATATAATATGTTGTGATGAAATGTACTTGAATTAGTTGAGAAGGATGGCCATTTGGTATGTTTTTTATTGCCAATTGTGTTTGGTATGATGCTTGTAGGTGTTTGTATGAATGACCCAAAGTGTGGGTGGGATTTTGGCCTTGCAAATGGCCTATATTTGCCCACACAATTGAGCACACGGGCGTGTGGCTCGACCGTGTCCCTCGTGGTTGCATTTCAAAAACAAGTCAGGCTTGACCACGGGCTGGACACACGGGCGTGTGACTGGCCGTGTGATTCAAGTTAGGCTCGACCACGGGTGAGGCACACGGGCATGTCCATGGCCGTGTGGACAAGTCAGTATGTATACCCTGTTTTGACACGGCTCGGGCACATGGGCGTGTCTGAGGCCGTGGGAGGCACACGGCCTGCCGACACGAGCGTGTGACCTCTGTAACTTAGAAAAAAAATTTAAATTTTTGAGAATTTTCGTATGTGTTCGGTTTAGTCCCAGCCCCTTTCTTAAGCATGATTAAGGTCTTGTAGACCTATTTAAGGGACACTTTGATGTGATTTGTCAAATTATGTTATGAAATGTCTGTAAAAGTTTCTGATTGTCTGGTAATGCCTCTTAACCCTAAACCGGCGATGGTTACGGGTTAGGGGTGTTAAATTTGGTTGGTATCAGAGCTACGATTTAGTCAATTTTCAGACTAACGTAGCGTGAGAGAGTCTAGCTATATAGGCCATATATATGAAGTGTGATAGTGTGATGAATTCTGACGTGAAAAATGTGTTCTTCGTATAGTAATGGATCCTGAAAGAGCCGTAGCTAACGACATTGAAAGCAATGCGCCTGCTCTCGTTCAAGGGACATCGCCATCTGATTCTAGACCGGCTACGAGCGGTCAAGAGTGAGAGGCTAAACAAGCCTTCTTCCAAATGATGAGTGAGTGGTTCACTCAGTTTGTACAGAATAATCCAGCTGTTTCACAACCTCCGCCCCCGCTTAATCCTCCACAGACTTCTGCTATACCTCCGGCCATGAATCTAAATTTTTTAAATAAGCCTCTAGTTAAGAAAATTCGTAAATATAGGGCTGAAGAGTTCAGGGCCACCAGTAATGACGATGCCGAGAAAGATGAGTTTTGGCTCGAGAACATAATCCGGGTATTTGATTAAATGTCACTGACTTCTTAAGAATGCATAAAATGTGTTGTTTCTTTGTTACGAGATGCAGCCTACCAATGGTGGAAGACTTTAATTTCTGTTGTTCCAAAGGAACGGGTTACTTGGGATTTCTTCCAATCTAAGTTTCAAAAGAAATACATCAGTCAAAGATTCATAGACCAGAAACAGAAAGAGTTTCTGGAATTGAAGCAGGGTCGCATGTCTGTCACCGAATATGAAAGAGAGTTCGTAAGATTAAGTCAGTATGCTTGGGAATGTGTATCAACCGAGGCAATAATGTGAAAAAGATTTGAAGATTGCCTAAATGAAGATATTCAGTTGCTAGTAGGGATTTTGGAAATAAAAGAGTTCGTTGTGCTTGTTGATCGAGTATGCAAAGCTGAAGCACTCAGGAAAGATAAAAGAAAAGCTGAGTCTGAAGTCAGAGATGCAAGAAAGAGATTTCCGAGTAAATCATTTCAGTCTGCATCAAAGAAATTCAGAGATGAGCATAGCCATTCCAGAACTAATGTGGGACATTCGAATCTGAGAGATCGAGCTAGATCACAGTCAAATTCTAAAGCTCCAGCTACATCGATAGCTAGTATGGGAAATGTCCGATCTGAACGATCTGAATGTAAGCACTATGGTAAAAGACATCCAGGTAGTTGTAGATTGAATGATCGAGCTTGTTTTAGATGTGGATCGTTAGATCATTTCATCCGTGATTGCCCAGAGTCTGTTGAGCAAGAGACTGTTCACAATCCGAGATCTGATAATGTTTCAACAAGAGGTAGACCTTCCTGAAATGCAAGGAATGTCAGTGGTAGTTAGAAAACTACGAAAGACACTGTTGCGAGATCTGAAGCTAGAGCGCTTGCCAGAGGTTATGCCATTCGAGCTCGTGAGGAAGCTTCATCTCCAGATGTTATAACGGGTACATTTACTCTTTATGATACTTCTGTGATTGCATTGATAGACCCAGGTTCTACACATTCGTATTTATGCATGAACTTAGTATCCAGTAAGACTTTGTCTGTAGAGTCTACTGAATTTGTTATTAGAGTATCGAACCCCTTAGGTAAAAGTGTCTTGGTTGATAAACTATGCAAGAACTGTTCGTTGATGTTTAGAGATGTTTGTTTTTCGGCTGATCTGATGCTATAACCATTTGATGAGTTTGATATAATTTTGGGTATGGACTGGTTGAAGTTGCATGATGCTGTTGTGAATTGCAAAAGAAAGACTATTGATTTGAGATGTCAGAATGATGAAATAGTTCGGATCGAGTCTAATGATTTGAATGGGTTACCAGCTGTGATATCTGTGTTAAAAGCTCAGAGTTATGTTAAAAAAGGATATGAAGCTTATTTTGCCTATGTAATTGATTCGAAAGTATCTGAAAAGAAAGTTGAATCAGTTTCAGTGGTTTGTGAATTCTCTGATATATTTCCTGAAGAATTACCGGGATTACCTCAGATATGTGAAGTTGAATTTGGCATTGATTTTTTACTGGGAACAACTCCTATTTCGATAGCTCCGTATAGAGTGGCACCAACAGAGTTGAAAGAGTTAAAGTCACAGTTGCAAGAGTTGACTGATAGAGGGTTTGCAAGATCGAGTTTCTCACCTTGGGGTGCTCCTATTCTGTTTGTGAAAAAGAAAGATGGCACGATGAGAATGTGCATAGATTATCGTCAGTTGAACAAAGTGACTATAAAGAACAAATATCATCTGCCCAGAATTGATGATTTATTTGATAAGCTTAAAGGAGCCACTGTGTTTTAAAAGATAGATATGAGATCGGGATACTACTAGTTACGAGTAAAAGATTCAGATATTTCGAAGAATGCCTTCAGAACGAGGTACGGGCATTATGAGTTTTTAGTTATGCCTTTCGGACTAACCAATTCCCCTACTATTTATATGGATTTGATGAACAGAATTTTCAGACCGTACTTAGATCAATTTGTTGTTGTATTCATTAATGACATCTTGATTTATTCACGTGATGAGATTTAGCATCCTAAGCATCTGAGAATTATTTTGCAAACTCTGCTAGATAAGCAATTGTATGCAAAGTTTAGTAAATGTGAATTTTGGTTGCGAGAAGTTGGTTTTCTAGGACATATTGTATTAGCCTCTGGAATACGAGTTGATCCGAGTAAGATTTTTGCTATTCTGGAATGGAAACCTCTAAAGAATGTGTCTGAAGTCTGTAGTTTTCTGGGATTAGCTGGTTATTATCGTCGGTTTGTAAAAGGATTCTCGATGATAGCTACTCCATTGACTAGATTGCTTCAAAAAGATGTGAGATTTGAATGGTCTAATAAATGTCAGAAAAGCTTTGATCAGTTAAAAGCCCTTTTGACCGAAGCTCCAGTGCTAGTACAGCCAGAATCGGGTAAAGAATTCGTGATTTATAGTGATGCTTCATTGAGTGGTCTGGGATGTGTTTCGATGCATGAAGGCAAAGTTATAGCTTATGCCTCGAGGCAATTAAAACTGCATAAAAAGAACTATCCGACACACGATCTTGAACTAGCTGCGATTGTGTTTACATTAAAGATTTGGTGCCATTATCTTTTCGGAGAGAAATGCCATGTGTTTTCAGATCATAAATGTTTGAAGTACCTGATGACTCAGAAAGACTTGAATCTGCGTCAGAGAAGATGGTTAGAGTTGTTGAAAGATTATGAGCTTGTGATAGATTATCATCCGGGTAAGGAAAATGTTGTTGCTAATGCACTGAGCTGGAAATCACTATTTTCGTTGTGTGCTATAAATGTTCATTTGAACTTATCTGATGATAGTTCAGTTTTAGCTTAATTGAAAGCGAAACCGTTGTTTTTACGACAAATATGTGATGCTCAAAAAGTTGATAATGAATTGCTAATGAAACGAGTTCAGTTTAATTCGAATTCTGATTCTGAGTTTCGAGTTGATGATGATGATTTCTTGAGATTTCGAGATTGAATTTGTGTTCCGAGAAATCCAGAGTTGATTCAGCTAATTTTGAATGAAGCTCATAATAGTCGTCTATCTGTTCATCCGGGAAGTACAAAGATGTATCATGATTTGAAGCAACACTATTGGTGGTCTGGTATGAAATGGGATATTTCTGACTATGTGTCGAAATGTTTAGTCTGTCAGCAAGTTAAAGCTGAACATCAGGTTTCAACTGGTTTGCTACAACTGATTTTGATTCCCGAATGGAAATAGGACAGAGTGACAATGGATTTTGTTACAGGTTTGCCTTTAACTCCGAGAAAGAAAGATGCAATTTGGGTTGTGGTTGACAGATTGACGAAATCAGCCCATTTTATTCTGGTACGATCAGATTTTTCACTTGATAAGTTAGCTGAACTTTACATTTCTGATATTGTGATATTGCACGAAGTGCGATTGTCTATTGTGTCTGACAGAGATCCGAGGTTTACATCACGATTTTGGAAGAAATTGCAAGAAGCTTTAGGTACGAAATTGCATTTCAGTACAGCTTTTCACCCGCAGACGGATGGTCAATTCAAGCGAATCATTCAGATACTCGAAGATATGTTGAGATGTTGCATCCTTGAGTTTAATGGTATATGGGAACAATATTTGCCATTGATCAAATTTGCATATAATATTAGTTTTCAGTCGAGCATCAAAATGGCACCTTATGAAGCTTTGTACGGACGCAAATGTCGAACAACTTTGTATTGGTCAGAACTCAGTGAAAATAAGATACACGGGGTCGATTTGATAAAAGACACTGAACAGAAAGTGAAAGTAATCCGTGATAGTCTGAAAGCAGCGTCAGATCGTCAGAAGTCCTATGCAGACTTGAAAAGAATAGACATTGAATTCGAAATCACTGATAAAGTATTTTTAAAATTATCTCCGTGGAAGAAAGTACTTCGATTTGGACGTAAAGACAAATTGAGTTCGAGGTTCATTGGACCGTATGATATCATCGAGCGCATTGGACCTGTTGCATATAAATTGTTATTGCCACCGGAATTAGAAAAGATTCATAACGTATTTCATGTGTCAATGCTTCGTCGATACAGATCTGATCCATCACATGTGAGAACTCCGCCTGAGATTTAAATTCAATCTGATATGACTTATGAAGAAAAACCGATCTGAATTTTATATCGTGAGATGAAAGAATTGATAAATAAGAAAATCTCGTTAGTGAAAGTGTTATGGCATCGACACAGAGTGGAAGAGGCTACGTGGGAGCCTGAAGATACAATGAGACAACAACATCCGAATCTATTCAGCGGTAAGATTTCTGGGGACGAAAATCCCTAAGGGGGGAGAATTGTAACAGTCCGGTTTAGACCCTAGTCAGAATAGTGGTTTTGGGACCAAAATCCGAGTTAAAAAAATATTTTAAATATTATTTTCCGTGCCTATGATATGTGATTTAGTAAGTGTGAAATTTTGGTGAATTAATTTTGTCGTTTGTATGCTTAATTTGATAAAAGGACTAAATCGCATAAAAGGTAAAAGTGGCTATTCATATGTTAATGTATTGAATTGACATGGCTTAATAAAGGTGAAGTCCTTAAGTGGATATTAGACCACTAAACATTATAGTGGACGGTTATGGGCATGAATTATGTAGTTTTCTTATTAATTCATTAAGGGTAAAAAGGGAAATTAATAATTATGTTTAATTTAATAAAAAAAAAAGCATGAAATTAGCCATTGTCATCATCTTTGTGCCAAAAATAGAAAAGAAAAAGGAAGAAGAAAATCTTTGAACATTCGGCTAGCTATAATCTTGATTCAAGGTTAGTTTCTGTTCGATTTTTGATAATTTCTACATTTTTGTAATCGTTGCTTTGTTTTCTTCAAAACCCATGCTTCAATTTTGTGAATTGATAAAGATTTTGGAAAGTGTTATTGATGAATCCATGAGTTTTGTGATGTTTGATGATGAAATATGAAATATATGTGTTAGATTAACATAGTTTGTCTTTAGATTTTTGATGAATTTGAGTAAATTAGAAATAATTGAGAAAATAACATTTTGAGGGACTAAATTGAAAAAGAAATGAAATTTTTGGACTTGTATGAGCATGGGAGATATTCGGCCTAACCATGGTACAAGCAAATTATATGTATTTTGTGATTTTGTGAAATAAGGACTAAAATGTCAAATGTGAAAATATGAGGGCTAATTTGTAAACTGTCCTAAATATGTGTTTTTAGATTAAATTGAATGAATAAGTGAATAAATGAGTTAAATTTTAATATGCATAGATAAAGAAACGAAGAAAATGGACTTAGATCGTGGGAAATCGAAAGTAATTTAGTAGCCGAGTTCGTTTCTGTTTATCCGAATTCGAGGTAAGTCTATATACAAATAAATGTATTTACATTGATATATGTATGTTCATATGAAAATTCATAATGATGAATGTATGTGAGATGATGAGTACATGAAATCCGAGATAGTATTGACATGGTGTCAACATCCGAAAAAGTCCCGTACGAACCTAGGAATAGATAGGATTACATATGTCATGACATAGGTGTCCGATATGTGATATCGTATAAGACCACGTCTGGGACGTTTGCATTGATATGGGACATCGTGTAAGACCACATCTGAGACGTTGGCATCGATTTGAGATTTACGTGTAAGACCATGTCTGGGACATTGGCATCGTATTGATTCATGTAAGACCCTGTCTGGGACACTGGCATCGATATCAGATTACATGTAAGACCACGTTTGGGACGTTAGCATTGTACGACTATTTCGAGCATTCTGAGTATCTTATTTGATTTCGAACGGTTCAACGGGCAAATCCGAGAAATGAAAGTCTACGTGAAATGTATAAACAAATTAGGTACGCTTGAATTGTACACTAAGCAAGTGTATGACAGGTAGGTGTTTATATGAACTTACCTAGATGAGATATGTGAATGGATTTGATAAAGTAAAATGTGTGTGTGAATGAATGAACTATAATCTAATGAAGTACATGGTGATGCATATATGTTGGAAAGCAAATGGCTAACCAAATGAGCCATGGAGAATTATGAATATGCAAATGAGCTATTAGTGATCTTATATTTGAGATGAATAAATGAATGCCTATATGTTAAGTTTATTTGTATATGGCTTACTAAGCTTTTGAAAGCTTACTTTGTGTGTGTTTTTTTTCTGTTTTATAGATCGTCAAAGCTACTGAAAGGCTCGGGGATCGTCGAGGATCGTCATCACACTACTCAATCCTATTTTTGGTACCTTTTGAAAGTGTATATATATTAAGTATGGCATGTAAAGGTTAGTCACTTTGAATCATGTTTGTGATATGTACATAGCCATGTGATATGGCTAGTTAATGATATGTTACGAATAAGTAGATAAGCTATGTTATGTGTTTTGTTAAAGGTTGAGCATATGGTAATATTGATCTATGTTTTGGTGATGAAAAGTTGGTATAATAATGATGGAGAGATGCCATAATGAATTGGTAAGTTTATGGGTGAATATTACTTAGATATACTTGTGATTTGGTTGAATTAAATGGCATATAATATGCTGTGATGAAATGTACTTGAATGAGTTGAGAAGGATGACCATTTGGTATGTTTTTGGTTGCCAATTATGTTTGGTATGATGCTTGTAGGTGTTTGTATGAATGACCCAAAGTGTGGGTGGCCTTTTGGCCTTGCAAATGGCCTATATTTTCCTCCACGGTTGAGCACACGGGCGTGTGGCTCGACCGTGTCCCTCGTGGTTGCATTTCAAAAACAAGTCAGGCTTGACCACGGGCTGGACACACTGGCGTATGATTGGCCGTATGATGCAAGTCAGGCTCGACCACGGGTGAGGCACACGGGCGTGTCCATGGCCTTGTGGACAAGTCAGTATGTATGCCCTATTTTGACACGGCTTGGGCACATGGGCGTGTCTGAGGCCGTGGGAGGCACATGGCCTACCCACACGGGCGTGTGACCTCTGTAACTTAGAAAAAAAATTTAAATTTCTAAGAATTTCCGTATGTGTTCGGTTTAGTCCCGGCCCCTTTCTAAAGCATGATTAAGGTCTCGTAGACCTATTTAAGGGACACTTTGATGTGATTTGTCAAATTATGTTATGAAATGTCTGTAAAAGTTTCCGATTGTCCGGTAATGCCTCTTAACCCTAAACCGGCAATGGTTACAGGTTAAGGGTGTTACATTTGATTGGTATCAGAGCTACGATTTAGTCGATTCTCGAACTAACGTAGCGTGAGAGAGTCTAGCTATACATGCCATATATATGAAGTGTCATAGTGTGATGAATCCTGACGTGAAAAATGTGTTCTTCGTATAGTAATGGATCCTGAAAGAGCCGTAGCTGACGACATTGAAAGCAATACGCCTGCTCTCGCTCAAGGGACAACACCATCTGATTCGAGACCGGCTACAAGCGGTCAAGAGGGAGAGGCTAAACAAGCCTTCTTCCAAATGATGAGTGAGTGGTTCACTCAGTTTGTACGAAATAATCCGGCTGCTTCACAACCTTCGCCCCCACTTAATCCTCCTCAGACTTCTGCTATACCTCCGGCCATGAATCTGAATTTGTTGAATAAGCCTCCAATCGAAAAAATCCGTAAATATGAGGCTAAAGAGTTCAGGGCCACCAGTAATGACGATGCCGAGAAAGCTGAGTTTTGGCTCGAGAACACAATCCGGGTATTTGATGAAATGTCACTGAATTCTAAAGAATGCATAAAATGTGTTGTTTCTTTGTTACGAGATGCAACCTATCAATGGTGGAAGACTTTAATTTCTGTTTTTCCAAAGGAACGGGTTACTTGGGATTTCTTCCAGTCTGAGTTTCGAAAGAAATACATCAGTCAGAGATTCATAGACCAGAAATGGAAAGAGTTTCTGGAATTGAAGTAGGGTCGCATGTCTGTCACCGAATATGAAAGAGAGTTCATAAGATTAAGTTAGTATGCTCGGGAATGTGTATCAACCGAGGCAATAATGTGAAAAAGATTTGAAGATGGCCTAAATGAAGATATTCAGTTGCTAGTAGGGATATTGGAAATAAAAGAGTTCGTTGTGCTTGTTGATCGAGCATGCAAAGCTGAAGCACTCGGGTAAGATAAAAGAAAAGCTGAGTCTGAAGTCAAAGATGCGAGAAAGAGATTTTCGAGTAAATCATTTCAGTCTGCATCAAAGGAATTTAAAGATGAGCATAACCGTTCCAGAACTAATGTGGGACATTCGAATCTGAGAGATCGAGCTAGATCACAGTCGAATTCTAAAGCTCCAGGTACATCGATAGCTAGTGTGGGAAATGTCTGATCTGAACGATTTGAATGTAAGCACTATGGTAAAAGACATCCAGGTAGTTGTAGATTGAATGATCGAGCTTGTTTCAGATGTGGATCGTTAGATCATTTCATCCGTGATTGCCCAGAGTCTGTTGAGCAATAGATTATTCAGAATCAGAGATCTCATAATGTTTCAGCAAGAGGTAGACCTTCCTGAAATGCAAGGAATGTCAGTGGCAGTTAGAGAACTACGAAAGACACTGTTGCAAGGTCTGAAGCTAGAGCACCTGCCAGAGGTTATGCCATTCGAGCTCGTGAGGAAGCTTCATCTCCAGATGTTATAACGGGTACATTTACTCTTTATGATACTTCTGTGATTGCATTGATAGACCCAGGTTCTACACATTCGTATTTATGCATGAACTTAGTATCCAGTAAGACTTTGCCTTTAGAGTCTACTGAATTTGTTATTAGAGTATTGAACCCCTTAGGTAAAAGTGTCTTGGTTGATAAACTATGCAAGAACTGTCCGTTGATGTTTAGAGATGTTTGTTTTCTGGCTGATCTGATGCTATTACCATTTGATGAGTTTGATATAATTTTGGGTATGGATTGGTTAACGTTGCATGATGCTGTTGTGAATTGCAAAAGAAAGACTATTGATTTGAGATGTCAGAATGATGAAATAGTTCAGATCGAGTCTAATGATTTGAATGGGTTACCAGCTGTGATATCTGTGTTAAAAGCTCAGAGTTATGTGAAAAAGGGATATGAAGCTTATTTTGCCTATGTAATTGATTCGAAAGTATCTGAAAAGAAAGTTGAATCAGTTCCAGTGGTTTGTGAATTCTCTGATATTTATATTTCCTGAAGAATTACGGGGATTACCTCAGATACGTGAAGTTGAATTTGGCATTTATTTTTTACCGGGAACAACTCCTATTTCGATAGCTCCATATAGAATGGCACCAACAGATTTGAAAGAGTTAAAGTAATAGTTGCAAGAGTTGACTGATAGAGGGTTTGCAAGACCGAGTTTCTCACCTTGGGGTGCTCCTGTTCTGTTTGTGAAAAAGAAAGATGGCACAATGAGAATGTGCATAGATTATCGTCAGTTGAACAAAGTGACTATAAAGAACAAATATCATCTGCCCAGAATTGATGATTTATTTGATCAGCTTAAAGGAGCCACTGTGTTTTCAAAGATAGATCGGAGATCGGGATACTACTAGTTACGAGTAAAAGATTCAGATATTCCGAAGACTGCCTTCAGAATGAGGTACGGGGATTATGAGTTTTTAGTTATGCCTTTCGGACGAACCAATTCTCCTACTGTTTTTATAGATTTGATGAACAGAATTTTTAGACCGTACTTAGATCAATTTGTTGTTGTGTTCATTGATGACATCTTGATTTATTCACGTGATGAGATTGAGCATGCTAAGCATCTGAGAATTGTTTTGCAAACTCTGTGAGATAAGCAGTTGTATGCAAAGTTCAGTAAATGTGAATTTTGGTTGCGAGAAGTTGGTTTTCTGGGACATATTGTATCAGCCTCTGGAATACGAGTTGATCCGAGTAAGATTTTTGCTATTCTGGAATGGAAACCTCCGAAGAATGTGTCTGAAGTCCGTAATTTTTTGGGATTAGCTGGTTATTATCGTCGATTTGTAAAAGGATTCTCGATGATAGCTACTCCATTGACTAGATTGCTTCAAAAAGATGTGAGATTTGAATGGTCCGATAAATGTCAGAAAAGCTTTGATCAGTTGAAAGCCCTTTTGACCGAAGCTCCAGTACTAGTATAGCCAGAATCGGGTAAAGAATTCATGATTGACAGTGATACTTCATTGAATGGTCTAGGATGTCGTTTGATGCATGAAGGCAAAGTTATAGCTTCTGCCTTGAGACAATTAAAGCCGCATAAAAAGAACTATCTGACACACGATCTTGAACTAGCTGTGATTGTGTTTGCATTAAAGATTTGGCGCCATTATCTTTTCAGAGAGAAATGCCATGTGTTTTCAGATCATAAAAGTTTGAAGTACCTGATGACTCAGAAAGACTTGAATCTGCGTTAGAGAAGATGGTTAGAGCTGTTGAAAGATTACGAGCTTGTGATAGATTATCATCCGGGTAAGGTAAATGTTGTTGCCAATGCATTGAGCTGGAAATCACTATTTGCGTTGTGTGCTATGAATACTCATTTGAACTTATCTGATGATAGTTCAGTTTTAGCTGAATTGAAAGTGAAACCGTTGTTTTTACAACAAATATATGATGCTCAAAAAGTTGATGATGAATTGCTAATGAAACGAGTTCAGTGTAATTCGAATTCTAATTCTGAGTTTCGAGTTGATGATGATGATTGCTTGAGATTTCGATATTAAATTTGTGTTCCGAGAAATCCAGAGTTGATTCAGCTAATTTTGAATGAAGCTCATAATAGTCGTCTATTTGTTCATCCGGGAAGTACACAGATGTATCATGATTTAAAGCAACACTATTGGTGGTCTGGTATGAAAAGGGATATTTTTGACTTTGTGTCGAAATGTTTAGTCTGTCAGCAAGTTAAAGCTGAACATCAGGTTTCGACTGGTTTGCTACAACCGATTTTGATTCCCGAATGGAAATGGGACAGAGTGACAATGGATTTTGTTACAGGTTTGCCTTTGAATCCAAGAAAGAAAGATGCAATTTGGGTTGTGGGTGACAGATTGACGAAATCAGCCCATTTTATTCTGGTACGATCAGATTTCTCACTTGATAAGTTAGCTGAACTTTACATTTCTGATATTGTGAGATTGCACGGAGTGCCATTGTCTATTGTGTCTGACAGAGATCCGAGGTTTACATCAGGATTCTGGAAGAAATTGCAAGAAGCTTTAGGTACGAAATTTCATTTCAGTACAACTTTTCACCCACAGACGAATGGTCAATCCGAGCGAATCATTCAGATACTCGAAGATATGTTGAGATGTTGCATCCTTGAGTTTAATGGTACATGGGAACAATATTTGCCATTGATCAAACTTGCATATAATAATAGTTTTCAGTCGAGCATCAAAATGGCACCTTATGAAGCTTTTTACAGACACAAATGTTGAACACCTTTGTATTGGTCAGAACTCAGTGAAAATAAGATACACGGGGTCGATTTGATAAAAGACACTAAACAGAAAGTTAAAGTAATCCGTGATAGTCTGAAAGCAGCGTCGGATCGTCAGAAGTCCTATGCAGACTTGAAAAGAAAAGACATTGAATTCGAAATCACTAATAAAGTATTTTTAAAAGTATCTCCATGGAAGAAAGTACTTCGATTCAGACGTAAAGGCAAATTGAGTCCGAGGTTCATCGGACCGTATGATATCATCGAGCGCATTGGACCTGTTTCATATAAATTGTTATTGCCACCGAAATTAGAAAAGATTCATAACATACTTCATGTGTCAATGCTTCATCGATACAGATCTGATCCATCACATGTGATAACTCCGTCTGAGATTGAAATTCGATTTGATATGACTTATAAAGAAAAACCGATCTGAATTTTAGATCGTGAGATGAAAGAATTGAGAAATAAGAAAATCTCACTAGTGAAAGTGTTATGGCATCGACACAGAGTGGAAGAGGCTACGTGGGAGCCTGAAGATACAATGAGACAACAACATCTGAATCTATTCAGCGGCAAGATTTTCGGGGACAAAAATCCCTAAGGGGGGAGAATTGTAACAGTCCGGTTTAGACCCTAGTCGGAATAGTTGTTTTGGGACCAAAATCCGAGTTAAAAAAATATTTTAAATATTATTTTCCGTGCCTATGATATGTGATTTAGTAAGTGTGAAATTTTGGTGAATTAATTTTGTCGTTTGTATGCTTAATTTGATAAAAGGACTAAATCGCATAAAAGGTAAAAGTGGCTATTCATATGTTAATGTATTGAATTGACATGGCTTAATAAAGGTGAAGTCCTTAAGTGGATATTAGACCACTAAACATTATAGTGGACGGTTATGGGCATGAATTATGTAGTTTTCTTATTAATTCATTAAGGGTAAAAAGGGAAATTAATAATTATGTTAAATTTAATAAAACAAAAGCATGAAATTAGCCATTGTCATCATCTTTGTACCGAAAATAGAAAAGAAAAAGGAATTTGAACATTCGGCTAGCTATAATATTGATTCAAGGTTAGTTTCTGTTCGATTTTTGATAATTTCTACGTTTTTGTAATCGTTGCTTTGTGTTCTTCAAGGTTAGTGTTATTGATGAATCCATGAGTTTTGTGATGTTTGATGATGAAATATGAAATATATGTGTTAGGTTAACATAGTTTGTCTTTGGATTTTTGATGAATTTGAGTAAATTAGAATTAATTGAGAAAATAATATTTTGAGGGACTAAATTGAAAAATAAATGAAATTTCTGGACTTGTATGAGCATGGGTGATATTCGGCCTAAGCATGGTACAAGCAAATTATGTGTATTTTGTGATTTTGTGAAATAAGGACTAAAATGTCAAAATGTGAAAATATGAAGGCTAATTTGTAAATTTCCCTAAATATGTGTTTTTGGATTAAATTGAATGAATTAGTGAATAAATGAGTTAAATTTGAATATGCATAGATAAAGAACCGAAGAAAACGGACTTAGATCGTGGGAAATCGAAAGTAATTTAGTAGCCGAGTTCGTTTCTGTTTATCCGAATCCGAGGTAAGTCTATATACAAATAAATGTATTTACATTGATATATGTATGTTCATATGAAAATTCATAATGATGAATGTATATGAGATGATGAGTACATGAAATCCGAGATAGTATTGACATGGTGTCAACATCCGAAAAAGTCCCGTACGAACCTAGGAATAGATAGGATTACATATGTCATGACATAGGTGTCCGATATGTGATATCGTATAAGACCACATCTGGGACGTTTGCATCGATATGGGACATTGTGTAAGACCACGTCTGGGACGTTGGCATTGATTTGAGATTTATGTGTAAGACCATGTCTGGGACACTGGCATCGTATTGATTCGTGTAAGACCCTGTCTAGGACACTGGCATCGATATCAGATTACATGTAAGACCACATTTGGGACGTTAGCATTGTACGACTATTTCGAGCATTCTGAGTATCCTATTTGATTCCGAACGGTTCAACGGGCAAATCTGAGAAATGAAAGTCTACGTGAAATGTATAAACGAATTAGGTACGTTTGAATTGTACACTAAGCAAGTGTATGAAAGGTAAGTGTTTATATGAACTTACCTAGATGAGATATGTGAATGGATTTGATAAAGTAAAATGTGTGTGTGAATGAATGAACTATAATCTAATGAAGTACATGGTGATGCATATATGTTGGAAAGCAAATGGCTAACCAAATGAGCCATGGAGAATTATGAATGTGCAAATGAGCTATTAGTGATCTTATATTTGAGATGAATAAATGAATGCCTATATGTTAAGTTTATTTGTATATGGCTTACTAAGCTTTTGAAAGCTTACTTTGTGTGTGTTTGTTCTGCATTTTATAGATCGTCAAAGCTCTTTGAAAGGCTCGGGGATCATCGAGGGTAAATCATCACACTACTCAATCCAATTTTTGGTACCTTTTGAAAGTGTATATATATTAAGTATGGCATGTATAGGCTAGTCACTTTGAATTATGTTTGTGATATGTACATAGCCATGTGATATGGCTAGTTAATGATATGTTATGAATAAGTAGATAAGCTATGTTATGTGTCTTGTTAAAGGTTGAGCATATGGTAATATTTATCTATGTTTTGGTGATGAAAAGTTGGTATAATACTGATGGAGAGATGCCATAATGAATTGGTAAGTTTATGGGTGAATATTACTTAGATATACTTGTGATTTGGTTGAATTAAATGGCATATAATATGCTGTGATGAAATGTACTTGAATGAGCTGAGAAGGATGACCATTTGGTATGTTTTTGGTTGCCAATTATGTTTGGTATGATGCTTGTAGGTGTTTGTATGAATGACCCAAAGTGTGGGTGTCCTTTTGGCCTTGCAAATGGCCTATATTTGCCTCCACGATTGAGCACACGGGCGTGTGGCTCGACCGTGTCCTCGTGGTTGCATTTCAAAACAAGTCGGAGCTTGACCACGGGCCGACACACGAGCGCAGGACCTGGCCGTGTGATGCAAGTTAGGCTCGACCACGGGTGAGGCACACGGGCGTGTCCATGGCCGTGTGGACAAGTCAGTATGTATGCCCTGTTTTGACACGGCTCGGGCACATGGGCGTGTCTGAGGCCGTGGGAGGCACACGGCCTGCCCACACGGGCATGTGACCTCTGTAACTTAGAAAAAAATTTTAAATTTCTGAGAATTTTCGTATGTGTTCGGTTTAGTCTCGACCCTTTTCTAAAGCATGATTAAGGTCTCGTAGACTTATTTAATGGACACTTTGATGTGATTTGTCAAATTATGTTATGAAATGTCTGTAAAAGTTTCCGTTTTTTCGGTAATGCCTCTTAACCCTTAACCGGCGATGGTTACGGGTTAGGGGTGTTACATAACATCTTTCTTCGCAAGTAAATACTTAATTTCCGAGTGGTCCGTATAGACAGTCAGTTTGGTACCTACAAGATAAGATCGAAACTTTTGAAAGCAAACACAATAGCGAGTAACTCTTTTTCAGCTACCGTATAATTCAGTTGAGCTCCTGTTAGAGTTCGACTTTCGTAGTAGATGGGATGAAAGACTTTGTTCCTTCGCTGGCCCAAGACAGCTCCAATTGCAAAGTCACTTGCGTCACACATCAATTCGAATGGCAAATCCCAGTCTGGTGTGACGATTATGGGTGCCGTGACTAATCGACTCTTCAAATTGTTGAAGGCTTTTAAGCATTCCTCATCAAACTTGAATATCGAGTCCTTCTCCAATAGTTTGTATAAGGGTTTAGCAACTTTGGCGAAGTCCTTGATAAATCTTTGATAAAAACCGGCGTGGCCTAAAAAGATCCTAACACCTTTTATAGATGTTGAAGGTGGGAGTTTCTCAATAACGTCTACCTTTGCTTTGTCTACCTCAATCCCATGTCTCGTTATCCGATGCCCTAGAACAATTCTTTCTTTTACCATAAAATGGCACTTTTCCTAGTTGAGTACGAGATTCGTTTCTTCGCATCGCCTTAGTACCTTAGCTAGACTGGCTAAGCAATCATCGTAAGTATCTACGAATACTGAAAAATCATCCATAAAAACTTCCAAATACTTCTCAACCATGTCAGTAAAAATAGACATCATACATCTTTGAAATGTAGCAGGTGCATTACATAAACCAAATGGCATGCGTCTAAATGCAAACGTACCGTACGGACAGCTGAATGTCGTTTTGTGTTGATCTTCCGGTGCTACTGTAATCTGATTATACCCTGAGTATCCATCGAGAAAACAGTAGTAATCTTGTCCTGCGAGTCTATCCAGCATCTGGTCCAAGAACGGTAAAGGAAAGTGATTTTTCCTAGTCGCCTTGTTCAGCTTCTGGTAATCGATGTAGATTCCCCAACCCGTAATCGTTCTAGTCGGTATCAACTCGTTGTTCTCGTTTTCTACAACCGTGATACCACCTTTTTTTGGCATGCACTGGACCGGACTTACCCTTGAACTGTCTAAGATGGGATAGATGATACCTGTATCTAACCACTTGATGATCTCTTTTTTTACTACGTCCTTCATGATGGGGGTTCAGTCTCCGTTTTCCATCGATCGTCCCTTTTTTGCCATCTTCCAGGATAATCTTGTGCATGCATACAGATGTACTAATACCATAAATATCGGCTATGGTCCATCCGATGGCCTTCTTGAATTGTTTCAAAACTAAGATAAGTTTCTCTTCTTACTTAGTGGTCAATTTTGCTGAAACAATCACAGGCAGAATGGAAGTGTTACCTAAATAAACGTATTTTAAATGATAAGGTAATACCTTGAGTTCTAATTTAGGTGGCTCCTCGATCAACGCTTTTAGTTGGGAATAGTCCATCTTTTCTAACTCCAAAGATTCAAAATGGGATTGCGGATTAAATTCCCTTTGATTAGCTTCTAGCAAAGCTAAGTATTCATCCTCCTCTTCATCATTTAGGGGATCCGATGTCAAAATTCTTTCCAGTGGGTCCTCAACACAGTTGAGTTCCTTCTCCACTATTAAATCCTCTAAATCGAACACTGCATAGCAATCATCAATTGTGTCAAGAAATCACATAGACTTAAAGACGTTAAATGTTACCTGATCATCCTAAACACGCATAGTGAGCTCGCCCTTTTGCACATCAATAAAGGTCATTCCAGTTGCTAGGAACGGCCTCCCTAGGATGATTGGTACTTCTTTGTCTACTTCAAAATCTAGAATTACAAAGTCAGCAGGAAAGATAAACTTATCTTCACGTACCAATACGTTCACAATTTTTCCTTCTGGATGTGCTAAGGATCGATCTGCTAGTTGAAGCGTAACTATAGTTGGTCTAACTTCTCCTATCCCAAATTTCTTAAATATTGACATAGGCATCAAGTTGATACTTGCACCTAAGTCACATAATGCCTTACCACAGTATGTTGCTCCAATGTTGCACGGTATGGTAAAACATCCAGGATCCTTCAATTTTGGTGGTAGTTTGTCTTAAAGATATGCACTGCATTCCTTCGTCAGAGCGACCGTCTCAAATTATCCAAGTCTTCGTTTCTTAGACAAGATATCTTTCATGAACTTGATGTAGTTCAACATTTGCTCAAGTGCTTCAACCAACGGGATGTTGATGTGAAGTTGCTTGAGTACGTCAAAGAACTTCTTGAATTGAATCTTTTGCTTCTATTTCTAAAGTCTTTGAGGGTAGGGTAGTGGTTGTTTCATTACTGGAACTGATTCTGGTTGATTCACCTTTGGCGGCAATTCTGCATCTAACGAAGTTGTTAGTTGATCAGAATTAGCTGGTCCTGAGGTTACTTTGTCGAGTTTTGCGATTCGGTTCTCGTGAAACCGGGATTTCAACACTTGGTTGAACTTCTTACGAATCTTGAGCGCCACCGGTGGCTCCTTTTCAACCGGCGGTGTTGGGTTCTACTATCTTTCCGCTCCTCAATGTCAACGCTTTACAGTGTTCCTTCCCCAAATTTCTCAGATTCTCGGTGTCACTAGGTAGAGCACCTTGTGGTCGGTTCCTGAGTTTAGTAGCAAGCTGGCCCACTTGATTCTCCAAATTCCTTAGAGTGGCGTCATTTTTCGCCATGTATGCCTTCAATAGATTCTCTAAGCTATTGGATGGTTCCTCTTGGGTTGGTTTCTGAACTTGTTGGGGGAAGCTAGGCAGCTGAATTGGTCTAGGTTTGGCGTAAGTGTTACTGGTTCCAGCCTCTTGGTTACTCCAGGAAAAATTCGAGTGATTTCACCACGATGAGTTATAAAAGTTGGATTGTAGTCCTTGCCTCCCTCGATTTTGGTTTTGGTTACCCATGTAATATACGGATTCAGGGTTCGATGGACATTCTTCAAACAAATGTCCTTCCCCACAATACACACAGGCTATATTCTTAAATTGGGTAGGTGGTTAGGCTACAAAACTGTTAGACCCATTAGTGGTAAGATTCTTAAGCATTGAAGATATTGAAGATACTTGAGATGCGAGTGAAGTGAGAGCGTCCACTTCATGTATTCCAGTGACTCGTCTTCCTGACGCTGCTCGATTGGTTGGCCACTGATAATTGTTGCTGGCAATCCTCTCAATAATTTCGTAAGCCTCATTATAAGACTTAGAAAGGAGAGCACCATTAGTAGAGGCGTCCACTACCATCCTCGTGTGAGCGTTGAGACCATTATAGAATGTCTCAAGTTGAATGCAATGTGGGATTCTATGATGAGGGCACTTTCGTAATAACTCTTTGTACCTTTCCCATGCCTCATACAAGGACTCATCATCCAATTGTTGGAAGGCAGTGATCTCATTCATTAACATGGCATTATTGCTTGGCGGGAAATACTTCATGAGGAATCTCTCGGTTAATTCTTGCCATGTAAAAATAGAGTTCAGTGGCAATGAGTTCAACCAAGCACGAGCTCTGTCCCTTAGTGAATATGGGAATAGCTTCAGTCGTAATGCATCTTCGGGTACTCCGGCTAGCTTGAAAGAATCGCTCACTTCCATAAATAGTCTTAAGTGAAGATGAGGATCTTCCGTAGGCATTCCACTGTATTGGCCCACAGTCTGAAGCATCTAGAACATGATTGGCTTCAGCTCGAATTGTTGTGCCTCGATTTCAGGTCTCCTAATACCCGGATTAAGATCGTTAAATACTAGTACAGCATACTGTCGTAAAGCTCTATCCCTATCATCAGCAATAAGGATAGGATTCTGAGCAAGGTTTGCTCCGTTTCCTTGATTCATATTCTCGAAGTTCATCTCTTTGGTCCTTCTCTGGTCCGCTTGTCTTCTTCGCTGTTGAAAGGTTCGTTCTATTTCAAGGTCTACAGGGAGTAAGTCGATAATCTGGTCAATACTCATAAACACCTGAAATAATCATAGAAAAATTAAGTAAAAATTTAAATAGGAAAGTAAATAAACCAAAATATAAAAATAGATTCACAAATAATGGTTTTTTTAAAACAGTCCCCCGCAACGATGCCAAAAACTTGGAACGATGGAAATAATGTGCAAGTGTACACAATCGCAACAAGTAATAAAGTGACAAGTAAATGTCGAGTTATCGTACCCACAGGGACTGTAAAAAGGAATATTTATGAAATTAATTTTCAAACTATAACACCCCAAACCCGGCCTAGACGTTATGGCCGAATCTGGCGTGCCACGTTGATGTGTCTTTTGAAAATTAGACTTGTTGGTAGAAATTCGTTTCTGAGTTGAAATCTCTTTGTTAAAACTCAAATCATCTTAACCATTTACTAACCAATTAAAATGTCTTTACTTTAAAAACATTGTTTGTTACGGAAGCAATATCCAAAATGTTGCGAAAACGCGGTGTTTTGAAAATAGTTAATCTTTTTGAAAACCAGCGTTCTATCACTATCAGTTAAGTATCGAATAAATAAAGCCAAAATAACATAACTTAGGTTTAAGAGGCCTTATTACAGAATCAATAGCCCAATAAGAAATTTAAATAAATAAGTCTAAAGCAGAACATCAGCGATCGTGCGGCCACCTCCGAGTCTCTCGCGGCTCCATATCGTCTAAGGCTGGGGATTACCTATACAGTTAAAAGAAAGGGTGAGTTTACGAAAACTCAGTGTGTAATCCCCTATCAGTCAGTCAATAATAATATATGCAGTAACAGTCTGGGCCTTGGCCATATTCAGTAACAGTGCAGTATGGGCTATAGCCTATTTCAGTAACAGTGTGGGCCTAAGCCTAATACATTATCAGTACGGTGCAAATATGCAACCCAACTCAATCCAGCCAACACACCAGCCGTACCAACCAACACACCATGTGGGGATAAAATCGACCCACCCAACCAGCACACCAATATCGCAGCATAGCTGCCAGTAATAATAACGCAGTAGAGTTGCAAGTAACAGTATATGTGGCAAAGCCACCAGTACAGTATACTTCCTCCGTAATAGTACCCCAACCCCATGTAGTATGTCGTGTATATAGAATGCCATGCTCAGAATCAGTCATTTACTTCATAGAAAAATTAGTCATTTACATTACAGACAAATCAGTCATTTAAATCACAGACAAATCAGTTATTTAAATCACAGACAAATCAGTCATTTATGCTCGAGGGGCAAAATAGTCATTTTACCCTTTGGGGGTGTTATGATCATTTTACCCTACAAGGAAATTACGGTCATTTTACCCTATAGGGGCATTACGGTCATTTTACCCTACATGGGCATTACAGTCATTTTACCCTACAGGGGCATTGCGGTCATTTTACCCTACAGGGGCATTACGGTCATTTTACCCTACAGGGGCATTACGATCATTTTACCCTACAGGGGCATTACGGTCATTTTACCCTACAGGGCCATTAAGATCATTTTACTCTACAGGGCATTACGGTCATTTTACCCTACAGGGGCATTACGGTCATTTTACCCTACAGGGGCATTACAGTCATTTTACCCTACAGGGGCATTACGGTCATTTTATCTATTACGGGTAAAGTAATAATTTTACCCTTTAGGGGTATTTTGGTCACTTTACTTATTTTGGGGTCTCGGTGTAGATAACGATCTCTCCGAAGGTTACAGTCGCCTCGAGCGACACAGATAATCTAAATGGTCATAACGGTGTAAATGGGCCCAAGGCCCATTATTCGGCCCAAGTGGGCCCACACGCTCGTGTGGCCCATTTATCCCAAATTCAGTCACGGCTATGCGAACTACATAGCCCAGTCCAGTATTTGTCACTTATCGTGGATTTTTTCCGTATGGGGCCCACGAGCCCATTGGGCCCACACAGCCTATTTCAGCCAAACGAGGCCCACCTCAGCCCAAGAGCACAAGAACGCTCATGGTGGCCTCTACTGTCTATCACCCTCGATTTGTGGGGTTGATTTACCACACGAGCGATCGCACACTCGTGAGGCCCCAAATGCTGAAGTTTTGGCTTTTCGGCTTTTGCCGATTCACAGAAGAGAGGGGTGTGACTACACACCTGTTTGCGCAACGAACGGATTACCCCACGCGTGATCAACCTTGACCAAAAGTTATGCGATTATTACTCTTAGATCGCTGGTTGAAAACGATCGCACCCTTCTTCTCAATTTACTGCACATACAACGGATTTCATTGGCAATAATCAATTAATACAAGGCTTGAATTGATACCCATAGTCCAAAGAACTAGAGTTAGATCAGATTGAGTATTCAGCCAATACTACAAAATGAACCTACTTACCGAAACGTAGATCAGAAGTAAAGAGAACCCATAATCGGTCACCCAGAGTATGCCCCAAATCCAAGGCACAAAAAGAACACCCACCCTTGAGATAGAAGATTCGGTCACTCCCAAGAGTGAGAAGGGAAAATATCCCGAATAAGAGAGACTTTAGGAACACAATATTAACAAAATAACCTACTTGACAAAAGTTTAAAGGACTTACCGAAATCAACGACAGAAAATAGAGTTGTGCAAAAGAATCCACCCGATTGCCAGAGAATTGTTAAGAGACATAGTATTCGACTTAATACCAAAAGAAAGAGTGATGATAGAATCGGTTAGAAAAGGATAGGTGTATTCAACCAAGCATAGTAGAGAGAGGAGATGATAAAATGAAAGTACTTGAAAGGCCTAAGATTTGTTCGGCTAGGATTGTGAAGGAATGGTAAGCAGAGAAGAAAATGAAGAAAGGTGGAGAGAAGATTCGTCTAATATTGAAAAGTGAATTCGGCAATACTAACAAATTTTCCCCAAATGTTAATTTGGCACAACTTCACAACCAAACGAAGAACAGAAAACTATTTTCAGCACTTCAGAATTTAGAGCAATCGACCTAAACAAAAATATCAAAAAAAATCGAACCAACATGAGAGGCGAAAGTCTCATAGCCGAATTTCTCGTACCCCCACATACCAATCAGCACTTCGTTCTACAACTCAAACTCATCATTTCTCTCCACAATCCACTCCTAAAAATCCTCCCTAATATCCTCCACATATCACTCCAATCTCTCATCTATCAGAATTTTTCTGCAACTCAACTACTAGCCGAACCCTCAGCAAAATAAATACCCCCTCATGCAAATGCCAACATTCGAACCTCAGACCCCTTTTCCACACTTGTAACGCCACAACCACTGCACCAATAGGCATTTTGTGACTTAAAACAAGCACAATAATTAATAAGCCCTATGTACCAGTGTCCAGATACTTTTAAGAGCAAATTTTAAAAATTTTGCAAAAGCCAAGACTTGAACCTAGGCTTCTCAGACACCCACAAACACTCCTAAATCACTTAGCCATCAAAGCAAACAATCAATTGTCTCATTTTCTTACACACATAAACTTTTATGTGTTCCAACGCTCAAGACCTATTTCCTTCTAGGGCCAAACTTGAGGCGTTACAATTCACCCATCCTTAAATAAATTTCGTCCCCGAAATTTCCAACTGTCAGAATAGTCGCACCACACAGACTTCACCACGACGCTCCCGCTGCGCACTCTGAATTCAAAACATTATTACAGCCTCTTGAACCACTTCCACGTGTATCTCTTGTGCCCATTGTCTATTTGCGTTTTATCAAAACTAACAGTTTTATGCAGATCGGAGTTTCACTATAGTTTTAGTCCCCATTTAGCTTCAGTTTGCTCTATCTACAGTGGTATAGTTTGATTTCTAAAGTAGTCACAGTATTTCCTAACTTACCGCATTTCAATTTCTAAACAGACAAAAGTATTCAGAAAACTTACGGATTTGGTGCCAGAGACTCGGTGTGCCACACTTTTCAGAAGAAGTATCTCAAAACACTTCACATATTCGAAAACAACCTTTTGAAATCCAAAAAATTTGAAAACCCATTCCATAGCCGAGTTTTGCAACTTGGCTCTGATACCACTAAATGTAACACCCCAAACTCGGCCCAGAAGTTATGGCCGAATCTGGCGTGCCACGTTGATGTGTCTTTCAAAATTGGACTTGTTGGTAGAAATTAATTTCTGAGTTGAAATATCTTTGTTAAAACTCAAATCATCTTAACCATTTACTAACCAATTAAAACGTCTTTACTTTAAAAACATTGTTTGTTGCGGAAGCAATATCCAAAATGTTACGAAAACGTGGTGTTTTGAAAATAGTTAATCTTTTTGAAAACCAGCGTTTTATCACTATCAATTAAGTATCAAATAAATAAAACCAAAATAATATAACTTAGGTTTAATAGGCCTTATTACAGAATCAATAGCCCAATAAGAAATTTAAATAAATAAGTCTAAAGCAGAACATCAGTGATCGTGCGGCCACCTCCGAGTCTCTCGCGGCTCCAAATCGTCTAAGGCTGGGGATTACCTGTACAGTTAAAAGAAAGGGTGAGTTTACGACAACTCAGTGTATAATCCCCTATCAGTTAGTCAGTAACAATATATGCGATAATGATGCGGGCCTTGGCCCTATTCAAGATGCTGATGCGGTGTGGGCCATAGCCCATTTTAGTAACAGTGTGGGCCTAAGCCTAATACATTATCAGTACGGTGCAAATATGCAACCCACCCCAATCCAGCCAACACACCAGCCGTACCAACCAACACACCATGTGGGGATAAAATCGACCCACCCAACCAAAGACACCAATATCGCAAAGATAGCTACCAAGAATAATAACGCAAAGAGAGTTGCAAGTAACGAGATATGTGGCAAAGCCACGAAGATGATATACTTCCTCCGTAACAGTACCCCAACCCCATGCAGTATGTCGTGTATGCAGAATGCCATGCTCAAAATTAGATATTTAATTCACAGACAAATTAGTCATTTACATCACAGACAAATCAGTCATTTAAATCACAGACAAATCAGTCATTTAAATCACAGACAAATCAGTCATTTACCCTCGATGGGCAAAATAGTCATTTTACCCTTTAGGGGTATTATGGTCATTTTATCCTACAAGGAAATTACGGTCCTTTTACCCAACAAGGAAATTACGGTCATTTTACCCTACATGGGCATTACAGTCATTTTACCCTACATGGGCATTACGGTCATTTTACCTTACAGGGGCATTACAGTCATTTTACCATATAGGGGCATTACGGTCATTTTACCCTACAATGTAACATCTCGGTTTAGGGCCTAGTCGAAATAGTGGTGCGAGACCACAAATCCGAGGTTTATGAATGAGTTTTTGAGGTTTATGCTATGTATGCATGCTAGTGTGAAAGTTTCATGAAGCAATTTTGTGAAATTGTGGTTGAATTGTCCAAAAGGACTAAATTGCAAAAGTTGCGAAATGTGAGATTCTAGAAGCTAATTGTGTGAAATAGCTTTAGATTATTAATTAGAGGTCCTTAAATAGCAATTTTTCCAATTTCTAATATTTGGACAAAATTGGGCATGGATGAGTTAAAATAGAAAGCTTATCAAAAAGGGCATTTTGGTCATTTAACAAATAAGTGATTAAAATAGGAGAAAAGATGACAAAATTCATTCATCTTCTTCCCCAATGCTGCCAAAAATTCCAAGAGCCATTGTTAGGGTTCTTCAAATTTTTTAAGCTTGCTAGTAAGTGCATCTAGCCTCGTTTTTTATATTCTTTGAATTTTTGAAGTCCTAGTAGCATGAGTAAGCTATTTTTAGCTATTTGATGAGCTAAAATGGATGTTCAAAAATATGGTCATGTATGACATGCATGTATGTTGATATTTTATGGAAGATTATGAAAGCTTGATGTAGTAGAAACATCTTTTGTTAAGTGATTTTCAATAAAAATGCATGTAGGGACTTGATTGTGAAAATCTTAAGTTTGGTCATACATGTGTGTTTTAGTGAGAATTGATGATAGCTTTAGTTGAATAAGTGGTTCGAATAAGCATGAAAGACTAGAAAGTTTAATAAAAATCACTTTACGAGCCTTTGGGGCTAAAGTGTAAATATGAGAAAGTTTAGGGGCAAAATAGTAATTTTGCTAAAGTATGAGATAAGGGTCAATCTAGTGAATGTGTGTATTGAATAAGCTGGTTTATTCATTATAGATCAAGAAAGGCAAAGCTCGGATCGAAACTGAGGCAAAAGCAAGGTGGTGGACTAAATTGCAAGTCTCAATACTTTTGAGTATCGAGGTAAGTCTATGCATAAACAATACATTCATACTTACAATTTGTTGATGATAGCTAGTGTGTAGCTTGTTCGAGATTAATTGAGAACCTATGTGGTTCAAGTAGAATGAATGTAGTAGAATTGTGAATGTATGTTTAATTGAGTAAGTAGACATGTGAATGTGTAGTGATAATGCTAGATGGCAGGCTAAGTGCGATACCATCCTAATGCATATTGACGATGAGCTGGCTATGTGCGATGCTATCATTAGGTATATCATTTAGTGGGCTAAGTGAGAAACCCCTATGATTACCTTTGTGGTAGGCTAAGTGCGATACCACCTTATTAATCGACTGTGGTGTGCTAAGTACGAAACCACCGAGACATTTGCTATGTGGGTCAACTGTGTGGATTAGCCATGTGATTGCATTATTGAGTAAAGAAGCTGTGTGGATGCATTATTAAGTTAATTAGCTGTGTGGATGAATTATTGAGAAATAATGATGTGTTGTATATTGTGTAAATGTGACATTGAATGCAGGGGTGCATTTCGATGGTTATGAGTATGTGACTCATGATGTGTTGGAAATGTGGTAAGGGTTAGAAAGAGTAAGCATAGTTGTTCATTACTTTTGGTTGTATAATGCTAATTGTTGTTTACCTTATACTATTATGCTTAATTCTTTATGTGTAAACTTACTAAGCTCAAAGCTTACTCCTTTTCTTTTCCCTGGTCTTATAGAGTAAAAGTGTTGAATCGAGATACGAGGATCAATTGGAGGACCGCCCTCACTATCAGCACACTCTGGTATATGAGACTCAATGTTTTGTATATGGCATGTATAGGGGCTAGACAAGTTAGTGAATTTTGTTGTAAATGGCTAAGATGTGTTGGCCTTTAGATGGATAGCTTATTTTGTATAATTCCATAGTTGTTGGCTATTTTATGTTATATGAAAAGTTATAGTTGTCTATGTGAGATTGCAATTCAATTTGAGTTGATTATGATTGTGTTAGATGAGTATATGTTGTGTATGCTAGAGGGGTGAAAAGAACTTGGCACATAGCTTTGTTCTTGTCCATGTGGATAGACACACGGGCGTGTTTCTAGACCATGTGAGACACACGGTCAGTCCACGGGTGTGCAACTTGGCCGTGCGTCCCCTGCATGTTAGTTTTGTAAATCAGAATAGACCACGGACTAGTCACACGGGCGTGTGCCTAGAACGTGTGTATTAATCAGTGTTGGCCATGGGCTAGATACACGGGCATGTGTCTAGACTCTAGGCCATGTTAAGGTAGTCAGTGTGCACCACGGTTGGTAAGCACGGGCGTATACCTTGGCCGTGGGGCATTGGCAGAATGCTGGGGTTTTTAGGCACTGTTTGGGGACATGGGCGTGTGTGTTCATGCACGGGCGTGTCTAATCTTGCATGGGCGTACGAGACCTACAATAAAGAAAAAAAATTTAAGATTGGAAAAAGTTCCGCTTTAGTCTCGAGAGCCCTCGTGTGTATGAGTGAGGCCTCGTAAGTCAAGAATAAGGTTGTTGAGATGACTTCAGAGAGTAGTTACGATGAGCCTAAGTGGCGATCAAGTGGTTTGAGTTCGGTAACGCCTCGGGCCCGGTTCCAGCGTAGAACCTGGGTAAGGGGTGTTACATACAAGGGCATTACGGTCATTTTACCCTACAGGGGCATTACGATAATTTTACCCTACAGGGGCATTACGGTCATTTTACCCTATAGGGCATTACGATCATTTTACCCTACAGGGCATTACGGTCATTTTACCCTATAGGGGCATTACGGTCATTTTACCCTACAGGGGCATTACGGTCATTTTACCCTACAGGGCATTCCGATCATTTTACCTTATAGGGCATTACAGTCATTTTACCCTACAGGGCCATTACGGTCATTTTACCCTATAGGGCCACTACGGTCATTTTACCCTACAGGGCCATTACGGTCGTTTTACCGTACAAGGGCATTACGGTCATTTTACCCTATAGGGGCATTATGGTCATTTTACCCTACAGGGGCATTACGGTCATTTTACTTTATAGGGGCATTACGGTCATTTTATCTATTAGGGGTAAAGTAATAATTTTACCCTTTAGGGGTATTTTGGTCACTTTACTTATTTTGGGGTCTCGGTGCAGATAACGACCTCTCCGAAGGTCTACAGTCGCCTCGAGCGACAAAGATAACCTAAATGGTCATAACAGTGTAAATAGGCCCAAGGCCCATTATTCAGCCCAAGTGGGCCCACATGCTCGTGTGGCCCATTTAGCCCAAATTCAGTCACGGCTATGCAAACTACATAGCCCAGTCCAGTATTTGCCACTTATCGTGGATTTTATCCGTGTGGGGCCCACGAGCCTATTGGGCCCACACAACCCATTTCAGCCAAACGAGGCCCATCTTGGCTCATAAGCACGAGAATGCTCGTGGTGGCCTCTACAGTCTATTGCCCACGATTTGTGGGCTCAGTTTACCACACGAGCGATCGCACGCTCGTGAGGCCCCAAATGCCGAAGTTTCGGCTTTTTGGCTTTTGCCGATTCACAGAAGAGAGGGGTGTGACTACACACCTGTTTGCACAACGAACAGATTACCCCACGCGCGATCAACCTTGACCAAAAGTTATGCGATTATTACTCTTAGATCGCTGGTTGAAAATGATCGCACCCTTCCTCTCGATTTACTGCGCATACAACGGATTTCATTAGCAATAATCGATTAATGCAAGGCTTGAATTGATACCCATAGTCCAAAGAAGTAGAGTTAGAGCAGATTGAGTATTCGGCCAATACTACAAAACAAAGCTACTCGCCGAAACGTAGATCAGAAGTAAAGAGAACCCATAATCGGTCACCCAGAGTATGCCCCAAAGCCAAGGCACAAAAAGAACGCCCACCCCTGAGATGGAAGATTCGGTCACTCCCAAGAGTGAGAAGGGAAAAGAACCCGGATAAGAGAGACTTTAGGAACACAGTATTAACAAAATAACCTACTTGACAAAAGTTGAAACGACTTACCGAAATCGACGATAGAAAATAGAGTTGTGCAAAAGAATCCACCCGATTGCCAGAGAATAGTTAAGAGACACAGTATTCGACTTAATACCAAAAGAAAGAGTAATGATAGAATGGGTTAGAAAAGGATAGGTGTATTCGGCCAAGCACAGTAGAGAGAGGAGATGATAAAATGAAAGTACTTGAAAGGCCTAAGATGTGTTCGGCTAGGATTGTGAAGGAATGGTAAGCAGAGAAGAAAATGAAGAAAGGTGGAGAGAAGATTCGGCTAATATTGAAAAGTGAATTCGGTAATACTAACCAGTTTTCCCCAAACGGTCAATTGGGAACAACTTCACAACCAAACGGAGAACAGAAAACTATTTTCGGCACTTCAGAATTTAGAGCAACCGACCTAAACAAAAATATCAAAAAAATCGAACCAACATGAGAGGAGAAAGTCTCATAGCTGAATTTCTCGTACCCCCACATACCAATCGGCACTTCCTTCTACAACTCAAAATCCTCATTTCTCTCCACAATCCACTCCTAAAAATCCTCCCTGATATCCTCCACATATCACTCAAATCTCTCATCTATCAGAATTTTTCTGCAACTCAACTACTAGCCGAACCCTCAGCAAAATAAATACCCCCTCATGCAAATGCCAGCATTCGAACCTCAGACCCCTTTGCCACACTTGTAACACCACAACCAATGCACCAATAGGCTTTTTGTGACTTAAAACAAGTACAATAATTAATAAGCCCTATGTGCCAGTGTCCAGATTCTTTTAATGGCAAATTTTAAAAATTCTTCAAAAGCCAAGACTTGAACCCAGGCTTCTCAGACACTCCCAAACACTCTTAAATAACTTAACCATCAAAGCAAACAATCAATTGTGTCATTTCCTTGCACACATAAACTTTTATGTGTTCCCACGCTCAAGACCTATTTCCTTCTAGGCCCAAATTCGGGGTGTTACAAAAACACTTTGGTGATGGAAAATATTTTAGTTTAAAGATGATTAAAAACTAAGGTTTAAAAACTAAGTAAAAAAATTTAAAATTAAAAAGGTTCTAATGCACGATTTCAAATAAGGTTTAATGAATATGATATAATTGTGTTGGATTAATTACATTCCTTTAACGTAGAATTATTGAACTTATGTTCATACTGCTACGAACAAATTCACGGCAACTCGGTAATTTGCTAACTACTGCTCATACATACTCATTAAATTAATCAATTCTTGAACATTTTTCAATGTCAATCCAAGCGATTAATCAATCTCCACTAGCATATAAAAGATCAAGTGAGGTAACAGAGTATTTCTACCTTGAAACAGTTTAATCACAATAATCTTGCAAGTTATGCAAGGCATATGTATCGCCGAATACAATGCTATTTAAAATTTAGCTACCTTAGAAGAATAAACATGCACTGATTAAGTATTGTGTCAATTAATTACAATTTCAATATGATTAAATAATTAATTCATTAGTTATCTAACAATTAATATTGCAAGAATAACTTAGGCATGATTTTACTTAACCAAGCATCTTACCAAGGCCTATAACAGCACAAACACAATTTCAATAATTCAAGCAGGAAAAATATAATCAACCCAAATCGGATTAAATTCAAGCAAAATTGATTAAAATAACCATTTCAATAGCATAAATATTCATAAACATTTTTGTCAAAACAACAACGCAATTTAAAGAGATAGGGAACAAGAAGCAAATTCAGTGTTTCTCTGTGGCTTGACTGATTGCTCCGTTCTTCGTTCTCTGTTGTCCTCGGCTATCAAGGTGGATTATGAACACTTTATTTTCTGCTCAAAAATGGCTGATGAGGACCTCTTTCCCAAGAGAAGAAAATCAACACTTTAACAGAAGGGGAAATGGAAAGGAAAAGTTGAGAGAAAGTGAGAGAGGAGAAGAGAGAATGAGAGTGTGAGGGATGAGTTGAATGATTAGCAAGGGGTGGCTTCTATAGCTGATTGTGGCTGATAAAAATAGCAAATTCCATCAGCCAAAGAGACCCCCCTTGGCCGGCCACACACGTGGCAAAGTTGAGAGATTCAACTTTGCTAAAATTAGCCTGGGGCAAATCCATAAAGCCATATTTTTTGGAGGGGTTTGAATGCAAGGTTGAAAGTTCTTCAAGGGCTTCTTTGCAAGCTTATTTAGTCAGCTAAAATGCTGATTTGGGTCAGCATATGGACGGTTCTGGGCAGCCCAATTGGTGGCTGGTTCGAATTTGGTTCAACCAGTGGGGTTCAACTGGACCCTTTTTTTCCATAATTAATTAATAATAATTTATTTAGCCCAAATTAAATTGGGAATAAATTAAAATTAATTATATTATGAATTAACACACATTTTTGGACCATCTTAAGATGGAAATAAATTTGCCTCGATACTTCAAATTGCTTCTCGGGTTTATTCTTCGAGCAGTGTCTGCCGAGCCAATTTTTGCTCTTTGTGCGAATCTGTCGAAAATAGTCAAAATTAATCAAAATTAACTATAAAATTAATTAAAATTCATCATATTCATATTTTTAACACAATTTAATTATTTTATAATATTTAATTATTTTTCGACAAGAATTTAACCAAAATAGCATGATTTTAAGTTAAAAAGGGCATGTAAAAACATGTAAATTTTCGTGTTTCCACGTACTCATAGCTCTCAAAGCATACAGGGATTTTCTGCTCAAGGCATCTGCAACCACATTAGCTTTCCTCGGGTGATAATCGATTTCTAGCTCATAATCCTTCAATAATTCGAGCCACTGCCATTATCGCAAATTTAAATCTTTTTGGTTCATTAGGTACTTCAAACTTTTGTGATCAGTAAAGATTCGACACTTTTCACCATACAAATAATGACGCCAAATCTTCAAAGCTAAAATGATCGCAGCCAACTCCAAATCGTGTGTCAGATAATTCTTCTCATGCGGTTTTAGCTGTCTCGAGGCATAAGCTACTACTTTACCCTCTTGCATCAACACACAGGCAAGACCATTTAATGACGCATCACTGTAGACCACAAACTCCTTTCCTGACTCAGGTTGTACTAAAACCGGTGCTTCAGTCAACAAAACTTTCAGTTTCTCAAAACTCTGTTGGCATTTCTCAGTCTATTCAAACTTAACATCTTTATGTAACAGTCTCATCATCGGGGTAGCAATCATAGAGAACCCTTTAACAAACCGTCTGTAGTAACCCGCTAAACCCAAAAAGCTCCTAATCTTGGACACATTCGTTGGCGGTTTCCATTCCACAATAGCTGAAATCTTACTCGGATCAACTCTAATACCATCACCCGACACGATGTTTCCTAAGAATCCGACCTCTCGGAGCCAAAACTCACTCTTGCTAAACTTAGCATTGATAAACCGTAATAGTAACATATTTTAAACCCACATTTAGCATGATTTTGGGTGATTTAAGCCTTGAATTGTATAATTTGGTGCTTTTAATCCTTTGTTTTCATGTTTTATACTCAGGAAAGCACCAAGGATGAAAAGAACGAGAAACGGGCTTAAAACAGACCAAATGGGCCAAATCACGAAATCGACATGGCCTGGGCCCAAGCAACATGGCCGTGCCTCCCTAATCAGACTTGAACACGGCCTGGCCATGATTCACACGGTCGTGCCTCCCTAATCAGACATGAACATGGCCTGTCCACGATTCACACGGGCGTGTGCCAAGGGCGTGTCCTTGCCGTAGGGAAGAGCAATTTCACTCGGATTTGGGTACTTAGGGATAAAGAAACACAATCCAAAAGCCTATGTAAACACCATAGAGGCCAACTTTCAAGGGGGCATCCAGCTAGGCCAAGGAGCCGAGCCAGGAAGATCATAATTGTGGAAATTACTTGAAGAAAGCCAGTTGATTCATCTCAAGAAGCCGGAGTTATACTCAAGACGGAGGATCTCTCTTCAAATCCTTCAGAGGGTTTTAGAGTTTTTCTTATGTTTTGTTTCATCTTTTCTTTTGAGATGTATTTTATTATCATTATGAACTAAACCCTCAAATACCTGAGGGGGATGAAACCTAAAGATGAATCTTGTTATCGTTTGCTGAACTATATGATAAATGTTTGACTTGTTTTTAATTATGTGTTCTTAATTCTTGTGTTGATATTTCGCGGATATTAATTCAAGTTTGATGTGCTTAGGTGGAGGAGAAAAAGTCTCTGCCTAAGAGTAGATCTAGCATAGTTAAGCGGAGTTGATCGCGCGCCTAGAGATAGGGTGACGAGATTTTGTCGGATTAGGGTGAAACCTAATATGGGATTCTATAGATCGAGTTAATGCAATTCTAGGGGTTTTAATTAGAAAGAGATTTCAATTAATCAACCTAGGGTTAGACGTTATTCGCTTTGAGAGAGGGTTTAATATACAATAGGGAATCTTACGGATCAAGTCAAATGAATAAATCGTCTGGTTCAGAGTTAGATAACAAGGGAAGTCTAGGTGGATTCTTCCTTGTGTATTATTTTAATCAATTGGTTTTTCCCACAAGTATTTCCTTAATTTCATTCCTTTTGTCTCATCGTCTTTAGCTAAGTAGTTAGTTAATTTTCTAGATTAAACCAATTCATTTTAAATTTAAGGCTAAATAATAAAAAGAAAGTTAGTATTAGTACTTTCGGTTCCCTTGGGTTCGACAATCCGGTCTTGCCACTAAGCTATACTACTGTTCGATAGGTACACTTGCCTCAATCTTTGTCATAAGTTAGTTTTTAGGCTCGATCATTCTCATTATAAATTTTAAGACTGTGACACACCGATCAAGTTTTTGGCGCCATTGCCGGGGAACTGAAATATTAAGAACACTCAATTTTTATTACTTTAGCCATTTTTATTTTCTACAATTTTACTCTTATTTTGTTTTCTATTTTTATCTTTCTTAATTTTAGTCTTTTCTCCTTGTAGGTACCTCTAATTTATGACTAGAAGGAACCTGACAGGACCATTAATTTACGATAGTGAGATCGAAGCAACCGCTCGTAGAAATCGGAGAGAAATTAGGCGAAGTCTACAATACACAGAAGAAGAGCAAGAAAACATCATCAATACCACCGAGGAGATGGCTGAAAATAATCTGCTACCTCCAGAGATGGCCGAAAATCAGGCTCCTCAAACTATGTATGATTATGCTAAGCCTAGTTTATTTGGTACTGAATCTAGTATTGTTAGACCTACTATTGCTGCAAATAATTTCAAATTGAAACCTAACACTATACAGATGATACAACAGTTCGTTCAGTTTGATGGTTTGCAGGATGAGGATCCTAACACACACTTAGCAAATTTTTTTGGAATTCTGCGACACTTTTAAAATTAATGGCGTTTCTGATGATGCCATCTGACTTCGGTTATTTCCCTTTTCTTTGAGGAATAAAGCTAAACAGTGGTTTCATTCTCTTCCCCGAGGATCAATTACTACATGGGAACAAATGACCGAAAATTTTTTATTAAAATATTTCCCACCGGCCAAAACGACCAAATTAAGGAATGATATCTCTTCTTTTGTGCAGATGGATTTAAAAACACTTTACGATGCATGGGAGAGATACAAAGATCTATTGAGAAGGTGCCCACACCATGGATTACCCTTGTGGCTCTGGTCCAAACTTTTTACAACGGTGTGAACCCCTCAACGAGGCGATTGATCGATTCAAAGAGCCGGTGGAACTCGAATAATAAACACACCAAGCGACTTACGAATTTATAGAGGAGATGTCCCTAAATAACTATCAGTGGCAAGTCACGAGGACAAAGCCTACGAAAGCTGCCAGTGTTTTCAACCTTGACGCAGTAACCATGCTATCGAATCAGGTAGACGTGTTAACTAAAAATTTGATGGTTTGTGTAATTCCTTGCGGTGTACAACCCGTTATGCGATGCGAAACAAGTGGAGGTGTGGCGAATCACGAGTACCCATCCTACGGACATGGCATAGAAGGCGAACAAATAAACTATGTAAGTAATAATTTGGATATCAAAATAACGCTTATAGCAATACTTACAATCCAAAGTTGGAAGAACCACCCAAATTTTTCATGGCGTGGTCAAGGAAATCAAAGACAACAACACCCTCCAAATTTCCAACGTGGCGGTATCCACGGTGAAAAGAAGCCGAACCTTGAGGAGATGCCGACAAAATATATAGCAAAGAATGAAACAAGTTTCCAAAGTATAGAAACAAAACTTGAAAAACAAGAAGCATCGACACAAGAGCTCAAAGATCAAATTGGGCAAATCACCAAGATCTTCACTTTAACGACCACAAGGTAGATTGCCAAGCAACACCTGAAACTAACCCGAGGAGCGACTTCAAGCCATATCAACTCATGATAATGTAGGGTTAGATGAGCCTTATTTAAGGCAAGAGAATGTGGTAGAAGAAGGTAAGGTTGAGGAAGGAAGTAAAAAGCCAAAACCGGTAATTAAAAAGTACTAACCTCGTATGCCATACCCCGAGGCGATGAAGAAAGACAACACAGAGGAATAATTTGGTAAGTTTCTTAAACTTTTAAAGAAATTACAAATTAACTTACCGTTACTTGAAGCTCTTTCGCAGGTGCCAGATTCGAGGAAATTCTTAAAAAAGCTTTTGACAAACAAGCGAAAGCTAGACGAGGAATCGCATGTGGAACTCAACGCAAAGTGCTCAACAATTCTCCAAAATAAATTACCACAAAAATTAAAAGATCCAGGGAGTTTTACAATTCCATGCTTAATTGGTAGTTTATCTATTGATAATGCGTTAGCTGATTTAGGGGCAAGCATAAATGTCATGCCTTATAAAATGTTTAAACAACTTGGTCTAGGGAAACCCAAACAAACTAGGATGAGCATTCAATTAGCTGATAAAACTGTTAGAATTCCTAGGGGTATAATCGAAGATGTGCTAGTAAAGATTGATAAATTCGTATTCCCAGAGAGACTTTGTTGTTTTAGACATGGATGAGGACAATAGTATCCCATTAATTCTAGGAAGGCCCTTTTAGCAATCGCCAGGACTAAAATTGATGTCGCGCAGTGAACTCATACTCTGTGTAGGTGGACGAGACAGTCACTCTTCGTGCTCTCGATTCGGTTAGAACATCGAGCAAACAAGGTGAGAAAGTAAATTCTATTGATAACCATTCGGTTAACCCTTCTTTGTAGGAAGCACGACAAAAGAACACAACTAAACCCGATCCTAGACTCAATGCCAACAAAGAAACAACTCATGAGGATCGAAGGGATCAAGCTGATGAACTAGACAAGTGGAAGACACATTTCAAGGAAACACTAGGGATACACGAAGAGAAACCGAGGGAACCACCAGACGAGCTCGTAGGAACGACAAATCACTTCAAAATTGGAGATCAAGTATTGTTAGATAAAACAGACCCTCGAATATCTCCTCGTGACCCTAACACAAACAAAGAAATCCCTTTTAGGGTAATCAGTGTTTTCCCATACGGAACAGTCGAGGTAAGTAATCCTATTTTTGGTACTTTCAATATAAGCGCATCTCGACTTGAACTTTATCATGATAATGAAACTGATAGCATGAGGAAGGACTTTCAACTCCTCAAACCACCCTGATGATGTAAACGAGAGGTAAGTCTAGCTTAAGACTTTAAACGAGCACTTCTCGGGAGGCAACTCGAGTACTAACTCCATTAATTTTTACATTTTTCTTATTTTTTTATTTTTATTTTTCCTTTACAGCATTTAATTTTAAACTAACCAAAGTGCAGATTTTCACACCACACAGCCTTGCACACGACCGTGGCCGTGGCCGTGTGGATACGCCGAATCTTCGTACTGACATGGCAGAGATGGTACGAGTTAGAATGGATTGTATCTTCGAGTCATGGACCCAACTACCCTGCCACGACCGTGTGATATGGCCGTGGCCAACATTGATGGAAGACACACGGGCTCCAACTAACTAGCCACGGCCGTGCGGTACGGACGTGGTAGACACTGTTTGATCCTACATGGGCGTGGTGACCACGAAATGGGCATGGGAGAAACGAACGAAACACAACACGGCTGTGCAATATGGCCGTGTGACCCAACACGCCCATGGTACACGGGCCTGGGGATGTACCAGCTTTGAAACTTCTATTTAAAACACCCGTTGCCCCCTTTTTCTCACCCACTCCCCATCCCTTTTTCCCTACTCACATTCACCCTCCCCTCCCAACCCCTCCATTCTTTCCTCTATTGCTCCATCTACAAAGCCCTTGAGCTACACCACATCCATGTCGAAGAAACGGAAGGATCCAAGCACAGTCTCCCTGTGGGAGACCGATCTATATAAGTTCATGCCGGCCGCTTCAATTATTCGACAAGCCAAGGGTCTTTGAGACCATTCTATTTATCTTCTCCTTTATTTTACTTATCTTTAATTCTCTTCTGCTTAATTTATTTTATTTTATTTTAGTTTCTTAGTTTTAGGTTCTTCAGGCTGCTTGGGAATCATGCCAGAACGACCCTAATATCCACCCTTGCAGAAAAGTCTTCCTCCAACGCAGCACGAATATTGTGACCCTATAAAAAATCCAGGGAGTTTCACCTCTAACCCTATCTTTTGAGTTGCTATACTATATCTATCTTTGTACATTGAGGGCAATGTACATCTTAAGTGTGGGGGGGTGAACAACCTAAAAGGTGCCTAACTTTTTTCATTATTCTTAAATCCTAAATTATGGCTTGTTTCTTAAGTAAGTCTCTCATATTATGATTAGAATGAAATTTCCTATGATTTATGATTTTTATTGATATATTCCAGATTAAGTCATTGATAATTATGCATTGGTGATTTATACTTTAAGATACTATAGAGTCAAGCATGATAAGTCAATTTTTTTGAATTAAAATTTTTTTCTAGGTTGTCTACCTGAATTTAAATATTACTTTGAAGTTTGAAATTTACGAGGATGACATCAAAATACCCATAATTTTTATGAGATTTTGAGCCTTATAGAGCATATATTCTTTTTGTTGCTCACTTTTTGATTATAAGTGTGTCAACATTAATTTTTTATTCTAGAACTTGCATCGATTATACATGTCGAGACCTCACCTTTGATTTGCTATACTAAGATGATAAAGGCACCTAGGTTTTAACCCACTCACTCCACTAAAAAGCCTACCCATTTTATTAACCCCTAGTGAACCCCTTTGATCCTAACAACCCTTTTTATTGACTCACCCACTAACATTATCCCAAAACCCTTTTTTTTTGTTATCACCATTCCTTTTGACTACCCTTATATCAAGATTTGATTTGATCGATTGCCTATTGATTTTGATAGTAAATTCATCAATTATTATATATATCTGATTTGTTCTTAAAAAAAAAATTGAAGTATATTCATTATTAGTTCTGTGATCAAGTGAGCTTATACATCTAAATTCCAATTGTTGATAAAGAAGCTCTTATTAGTAATAGTATTATTATTACAAGTTCTCAATTGATGTAATTGTTTATTATCAGTTCATTGTTTCTGGTTAGGTAATTTGTCAGGTCAATCTCGATTCTAACCTTCTAATTCAGCCTATATCCATACCTTAACCCAAGCCCCGTTACAACCCTATTAAAGACCTTTTGATTTGTGTATCATCTCATATTATAGTGGTGGAGATTTGATTTTCATGCAAGCCTATGGTAATAACTTTTCATGTTTGACTTTTGAGTGCTTTTTCTTGAACCTTAAACACCTCGAGTGATTTGAGTGAATCTTTAGTGAGGATGTCAATCCTTGTCGATTTTGAATCAGAGGTAATCATTCAGATGAGGGGAAACACCTATGTTTTATGCCACAAATGCATGACTTAGATTGTTTGAATCTTTAGGACTCTTAGAGTTGAATTATCCATGTATGAATTATCTTTGAATTATGATGAAACATTATTGATGAATATTAAGAATCAAGAAAGTTCATTTTAATCATGAGTTGAGAATTTTGCTTGAGGACAAGCAAAAGCTTAAGTGTGGGGGTATTTGATAAACCGTAATAGTAACATATTTTAAACCCACATTTAGCATGCTTTTGGGTGATTTAAGCCTTGAATTGTGTAATTCGATGCTTTTACTCCTTTGTTTTCATGTTTTATACTCAGGAAAGCACTGGAGGATGAAAAGAACGAGAAACGGGCTTAAAACAGACTAAATGGGCCAAATCACGAAATTGACACGGCCTGGGCCCAAGTAACACGACCGTGCCTCCCCAATCAGACCTGAACATGGCCTGGCCACGATTCACACGGCCGTGCCTCCCTAATCAGACCTGAACACGGCCTGGCTACGATTCACACGGGCGTGTGCCAAGGGCGTGTCCCTACCATAGGGAAGAGGAATTTCACTCGGATTTGGGTACTTAGGGATAAAGAAACACAATCCAAAAGCCTATACAAACACCATAGAGGCCAACATTCAAGGGGGCGTCCAGCTAGGCCAAGGAGCCAAGCAAGAAAGATCAGAATTGTGGAAATTACTTGAAGAAAGCCAGTTGATTCATCTCAAGAAGCCGGAGTTATACTCAAGACGGAGGATCTCTCTTCAAATCCTTCAGGGGGTTTTAGAGTTTTTCTTATGTTTTGTTTTATCTTTTCTTTTGAGATGTATTTTATTATCATTATGAACTAAACCCTCAAATACCTGAGGGGAATGAAACCTAAAGATGAATCTTGTTATCGTTTGCTAAACTATATGATAAACATTTGACTTGTTTTTAATTATGTGTTCTTAATTCTTGTGTTGATATTTCGCGGATATTAATTCAAGTTTGATGTGCTTAGGTGGAGGAGCAAAAGTCCCTGCCTAAGAGTAGATCTAGCATAGTTAAGCGGAGTTGATCGCGCGCCTAGAGATAGGGCAAAGCGATTTTGCCGGATTAGGGTGAAACCTAATATGGAATTCCATAGATCGAGTTAATGCAATTCTAGGGGTTTTAATTAGAAAGAGATTTCAATTAATCAACCTAGGGTTAGACGTTATTCGCTTCGAGAGAGGGTTTAATATACATTAGGGAATCTTACGGATCAAGTCAAATGAATAAATCGTCTGGTTCAGAGTTAGATAACAAGTGAAGTATAGGTGGATTCCTCCTTGGGTATTGTTTTAATCAATTGGTTTTCCCCACAAGTATTTCCTTAATTTCATTCCTTTTGTCTCATCGTCTTTAGCTGAGTAGTTAGTTAATTTTCTAGATTAAACTAATTAACTTCAATTTTAAGGCTATATAATAAAAAGAAAGTTAGTATTAGTACTTTCGGTTCCCTTGGGTTTGACAATCCGGTGTTGCCACTAAGCTATACTACTGTTCGATAGGTACACTTGCCTCGATCGTTATCATAAGTTAGTTTTTAGGCTCGATCATTCTCATTATAAATTTTAAGATTGTGACACACTGATCAAGCATACAACTGCTTATCTCTTAGAGTCTACAAAACTGTTCTTAGGTGCTCCGCATGCTCATTCTCATCCCGAGAATAAATTAGTATGTCGTTGTAACATCCCGAATTAATGGGCCTGTGCATTTTGGTGTGATATATGTTAATGTGTTAATTTAAGAGTTAGGGGTTCAGATTGAGCTCAGGTATGGGCTGAGGTCTTGGCTAAATTCTTGGGTAGACACTCTAGAGCATTTAAGATAGGTATCTGTGTTTAAAATATCAAAGTGGGCTTGTGGCCCAGTGGCAAAATGGCGCCACTAAGAGGGAAGGGAGTTGGCGTCACTAAGGGTCCAAGTTTTGGGCCACTTGGAGCCCATTTTTTGGCCAAATTCGGCACCTAAAGGAGGCTAGGGGGGGACGGCAACAAGGCTAAAATATAGGTGATTTTTAATGTTTTAAAATATGTGATATTATTCGGATAAAGGAGGGAGGAAGTGGTGTGATGTAGGACACTTTTGGATGGGTGTTTTGAGAGAGATAAGGGATAGGATGAGGATCTATCAAGGAGGCTAGTGTTGGCCGAAAATCAAACACAGGTGAGGGGGAAGAATTGGTTTAGTATAGGTAAGGAGTGTGCTGAAAATTTGCCTACTGAGTTCTTGTCATCTTTTTCTTTTTTGCCAAAATCAGCACTTCACTCTCCCTCTCTACTTTCTTTTCTTTTTCCTTCTAGTCAAAACCCTCTGAAGTCTCATCAATTGCCGAAACACTGTTATTTTCTGTCTCTTCTCTTTCAAACACATTGGTCGAATATCCCTTGTAAGACAGCATTCTTCTTGTTCATCTTTTTTTTGAGATTTTCTTAAAAGCCGAAATTCCTAGATCTCTAATCTTCTACGCTTCGATCTTCTTCTGTGATTACTGAATCTTTCTGCAAAGGGGTAGCCGAAACCTTCTGTAGAGGTAAGTGTCGATTGTGCTATATTTTCCAATCTTCTCCAGCTTTTAGAGACTATAGCCGAATGGCTACATGGTATACTGATATTGTGTTTTCTTTCATGGGCGGTATCCCGAGATTTGAAGGAGATTTAATCGCCTAGGATTCTAATCGGTAGCACTCGAATTATACTACTTTTGGGATTCAATCAATTTAGGTAAGGAGATTTATCTTCGTCGTTTTATTAAATCGGTTTATCTCCAATCTGACATTTAACCTTGTTGGGTGGTTACTCAAATCAATCTCTTAAAGTGAAGTCTTTGACCGGTGGCATAGTGATCTGATAATCACGATTCCGGCTAAGGAAAGCATCAATTTCGATAGAATAGCATTAAGCATAATCAGGTGTGTAATTTCTCACACCATCTTTGTTGTCTGATATATATATATATATGCATGAATCTGTCTATATTTTGTTAAATGCCGAAATCCCGGCATGGTTGTTGAAAACCCGTGGAGGGTAAAGGCGAATCACCAGGTTAGTGATTTCTGTCATTCATAAGTGAATGTTTCTATTGAGATGATATGTTTTGTATGTATGCCGATTTCTATGTATGCACGGGGTTGGGTGATTGATGAAAGGGGAAGTGTTTTGTTCTGGCGGCTCTGCCACGATCTGTTGTAGTGGCTCTGCCATGATCCGTTCTCGTGACTATGTCACAAATCGACGATGAGCAACTAACTACAAAGCATGACCGCCATCGATGGTGTGTAGCGGCGTGGGTTGATTGTAGAAATCCCCAAGGGTGTGATTGGCGGTAAAGGGTGGTGTGTAGCGGATGGAAACCTAGGATTGGGTTGGGCTTTGCATAATTTCGTTGTATGATATTCTCGTTATTCTACATTACGTGGGCTAAGGCCCAACCTGATGGTGCATGAGGGTTGCACACTAAGTCTCGTGACTCACCCCGTTGTTTAACATTTTTCCAGGTGACACCTAGTGCATCGGACCGGGCTGGAGAGGAGTGCAAGGTGGCCATGCAGGAGTTTATTTGATTTAGAAAAAGGGCTTGCTAAAATTATTTATTCTTAATATTTTTAGTTACCTTGGTTCATTAATTCATTGTAATAAGGCCATGGGCCATTAGTTTTATATTTTCGGTTTTTGGGCTTTACTTTCCGACACTTGAATTATCCGATAAAATTGAAACCAGGGCATGTACTAAGTTTCAGTTTGTAATTCATAGAGGCATCATATAGAATTTATATCTTATATAAATTATCAAATTACTAAGTTTTCCGGTATAAATGTTTAGACTCAACCAACGTTTTTTTCAAAAAAAAAAGGAACATGTTTTACTAAATCTTCTTAGTGACATGCCAGATCCGGTCGTGGTGTTTGGGCCGGGTTTGGGGTGTTACAAATTGGTATCAGAGCCAAGTTCAAAACTCAGCTTTGGGGATTTTGGGCTCAAAACATTTTCTAAAGATGGGTTTTGGAAACATGCATGTTTATAAATAATACAGGATGGTTTTCCCGGCATGGCACCTGCGTCTCCGGCCCAAGTTCGCTGTAAGTATTCGAGAACTCACTGTGTGTTATATATGTATGTGGGCTTGATGGGCTTTAAGGAAGTAGATTATTTTAATTAGAACTTGATGGACTTTAGGTTAGTTTAAACAACTCTCTAAATTCATAAGATTTAATCCAACTAAATAAACTCGTGAACAAGTCACGAGATTAGGGTGTGGCAACAGCATACGTATGTTCAGGATTTGATTGGGGAGAGCTTGGAATTTAAGCGGTCCTAGTGACTCACCTCCTCTTCGCTAGAATCCTACAGTGCGTAATGACTGTTCACCTTAGTCATGAGGACTTGTTGTGGGCCAAAATTTATAACTAAAACCGAAAGGGACCAACCATCCTATTTTGTAAAATTACTAAATTACCCCCGATTTATAAGTGACCAAAATATCCCTGATTTGTAGGATTACCGAAATACCCCTAGATTGTAAAATTACCAATATACCCCCAGATTGCAAAAATTACCAAAATACCCTTTTTTCCATAAAATCACCAAGGAACCCTATTTTGAAAAATTACGAAAATACCCTATAGGATGAATTACGAAAATACCCCTGGGTAGTGAAATGACAAAAATACTATATGTGTTGAAGGTGGGTTCGTGGATGTTGTCTGTATGTTGATTGTTGAGTTTATTTAGTTTCCTAGAACTAGGAGACGAACTTGAGACTGAAACTTGTGGATGTGATTTCGAATTCGAAAGAACTACTCTTAAACTACTGTTCATAAGACTGTTCGTGGTTAATCAGTGGAAGAAACTTATTAATTCATAAAATTTCTAATCAGATAAACGTCAATCGGAAGAATGAGTACAAGGGGTCAAAGACGTCCGCCGCGTGGTCGTGGTAAGGGTAGGATGACCGTGGTCGTCGAGCGCAAGCAGGTCCGCCACAAGTCAGAAACGAGATGCTTGGATAAAATTTACTGTGGAGGGAGAATTTTGGGACCAGTGCCGGAGATAATCTGATATCTCAGCGATGTCATGGTCCTCGAAAGAGTTTTGGGGCGTGCACGAGTTCAGGAGCTCAGAAATCTGTGTCGAAACGACTCTGAGCCAACAGAGTAGAGATGTTTAGGGGTGTTTCTAGTGTAGCCCTTAACACAGCTGAGTATTGGTTAGAAGCGAGTGAGCGCATAATGGATGACCTCGACTTCACGGTGGAGGAGAAGTTGAAAGGGGTCGTGTCTCTTCTGCGAGACGAGGTTTACCAGTGGTGGCTCACGGTAAAGGAGGGTACTGGCGCAGACCGAATTGACTGGGATTTCTTTAAGGAATCATTTCAGGGAAAATACATTGGGGCCAGCTATGTGGATGCATAGAGGAAGGCATTTCTGAATTTGGTGCAGGGAAGTAAATCTGTGTCTGAGTATGAGGCGGAATTTCTGCGTTTGAGCCGTTGCGCTCGGGGAATTGTAGCGACTGACTATGAGCGCTGTGTACGGTTCAAAGATGGATTGTGGGATGAGTTGAGAGTGTTGGTAGCACCGCAACGAGAAAGGGACTTTGCCGTCCTGGTTGAGAAAGCTAAAATATCTGAGGAGGTGAAGTGGACTGAGAAGAAAAATAAGGATAAGGATCGGAATAGGAATAAGAGAAATTTTGGGTCGTCGGGATCATCTGGGAGTTTTCAAAAAGGCCTAGGTTTGATGGGCCAGCTCGTGCTCGACATCGCATCTTTGGGAGTTAGAATCGATCATGTAACTTGTGCGGGAAAGTACATTTTCGGGAGTGCAGAAGGAGGACTGGTGGGTGCTTCAGGTGTGGGTCTATGGATCATATGGTGAGAGATTGTCCACAGGTGGAACAGGTATAGCCAGCTGGACGAGGTTTTGATCAGGTCAGGAAGGGAGGACAGCCACCACTGAGGGGTCGTGGCCCAGTCAGAGGAGGAGATGGGTCTGCTCGGGGTCGTGGAGCCCCTGGTAGGGGTACCGGTAATGTAGACGCGAGACAACCGGGTCTGGTTTATACAGCTCGTCGGCGGGAGGATGGTGACGCACCAGACGTCATAACCGGTACATTTCTTATAGCTGATAATCCATTTTTTGCTTTGATTGATATTGGATCAACCCACTCTTAAGTTGCATGCTCGGTATCTGAGACCCTAAGTATAGACTCTGAAACAACTTCTAGGAAGATGACTGTGGTTAGTCTTTTAGGACAATCTAGGGTAGTGGACAAACTGTTTAGGAACGTACCTTTAGAGATGCAAGGGGTAGTGTTCCCGTCAGACTTAATGGAATTACTGTTTGGAGAGTTTGATCGTATCTTAGGAATGGATTGGTTGACGAAACATCGTGCTAAGTTGGATTGTGAGACTAAGCGCATGGTGTTGAATACCCCGGAAGGCGGAGAGGTGGTTGTGTTAGGAGAAGGAAGGAATTATTTGTCCAACGTGGTATCTGCCCTGAAAGCTGTTAAGATGATTCAGAAAGGATGTAATGCGTTTCTAGATTTTATCAGTGCTTTGGATGCTAAGGAGATGACTGTCGGCGAGGTTTGAACAGTCAAAGATTTCGCGGATGTCTTCCCTGAGGAACTGCCAAGGTTACCCCCGGATCGCGAAGTGGAGTTTGGAATAGAGCTACTTCCGGGTACAGCTGCAGTGTCCATTGCTCCTTATAGAATGGCGTCGAAGGAGTTGGTGGAACTCAAAGCTCAGATCAAGGAACTGTTGGATCGTGGTTTTATCCGACCGAGTGTGTCTCCATGGGGAGCACCGATCCTATTTGTGAAGATGGACGGATCCATGCGTATGTGTGTGGACTACCGTCAATTGAATAAGTTAACGATTAAGAACAAGTACCCGCTGCCGAGAATTGATAATCTGTTTGACTAGCTCAAAGGAGCTTCGGTTTTCTCTAAAATAGATTTAAGGTCGGGTTATCATCAGTTAAAGGTAAAGGAAGGGGACATTCATAAGACGGCATTTCGAACTCACTACGGTCATTATGAATTTTTGGTGATGCCGTTTGGGTTAACAAACGCGCCAGCAGCATTTATGGATATGATGAATCGGGTGTTCCAACCATACCTTGATCAGTTTGTCGTGGTGTTCATTAACGATATCCTGGTTTATTCCAAGTCCAAGGAGGAGCATGAGGCACATCTTCGTGTGGTGTTGCAAGTTTTAAGGGAGAAGCAGCTGTTCGCTAAGTTCAGTAAGTGTGAGTTCTGGCTAAGGGAAGTAACTTTCTTAGGGCATGTGGTTTCTGCAGAGGGAATTAGGGTTGACCCTCGGAAGATAGAAGCTGTATTGGATTGGAAACCGCTGAGGTCTGTGGCAGAGGTTCGAAGTTTCTTAAGATTGGCAGGGTATTACAGGAGGTTTGTTGAGGGGTTCTCATTAATTGCGGCACCTCTAACTAAGTTGTTGAGGAAGGGAATACCGTTTGTTTGGACCGACAAACAGCAAGAGAGCTTTGAGAAGTTGAAGAAAATTTTGACAGAAGCATCAGTGTTAATCCAGCCAGAGGTAGGAAAAGAGTTTACCGTCTACTGTGATGCGTCACACACGGGTTTAGGATGTGTGTTGATGCAAGAGGGAAAGGTTGTTGCCTACGCGTCGCGACAGTTAAGACCGCATGAGTTGAACTACCCCACGCATGATTTAGAATTGGTTGCGGTAGTGTTCGCTCTGAAGATCTGGAGACACTACCTGTACGGGGAGAAGTCGGTTATTTACACTGACCATAAGAGTCTGAAGTATCTCCCTACCCAGAAGGAGTTGAATCTAAGACAACGTAAGTGGATTGAACTTTTGAAGGACTATGACTGCTCGATCGAATATCATCCGGGCAAGGCTAACGTGGTGGTAGATGCGCTGAGTCGGAAGGCAATAGCGGAGTTGAGGGCGATGTTCGCTCATCTCAGTCTATATGAGGATGGCAGTCTGGTAGCTGAACTCCAAGCGAGACCAACATAGACCAGTCAGATCAAAGAGAAGCATCTTCTAGACGATGTATTGAGCGCTCGACTCCAGCAAGTACAAAGTGGCGAAGGAGAGGACTATAGTTTGAATGGTGATGGGGTTCTGTGTTTTCGTGAGAGAATTTGTATGCCAAAGGATGTTGAGTTAAGGCAGATGATTCTGCGGGAGGCACATAGTAGCCCCTACGCTATGCATCTGGAGGGGTGAAGATGTATCGAGATTTGCGAGAGCATCTCAGTGGCAGTCCAAGCGAGAGGTATGAGAATTCATGGGTAAATGTTTGACGTGTCGCCAGTGAAAGCGAGAACACCGATTGCCTTCGGGTGGCATTCTGACCGTGAAGATTCCACAGTGGAAATGGGAAAGAATCACGATGTATTTTGTTAGTGGGTTACCTCTTACACCCACTAAGAAGGATTCGATTTGGGTGATTGTTGATCGGTGACGAAGTCCGCTCACTTCATACCGATTCGTGTTGACTATTCTCTCGCAAAGGTTGGCTAAGCCAGTATGTGGCCGAGGTAGGTAGTGAGGCGCATGGTGTACTGTGTTGATCATATCGGATAGAGACCCTAGGTTCACGTCATGATTCGGAAGGCTCAGATCGAGCGATGGGAACAAGGTTAGACTTTAGTACCGCTTTCTATCCGCGAGAAGGATGGTCGATCGAGAGGGTAATCCGGATCTTGGAGGATATGTTAAGAGGTTGCATCATTGATTTCGTGGGTAGTTGGGAGGAGTATTTACCGCTGGCGGAGTCGCGTACAATAACGGCTACCAATCTAGTATTCAATTGGCACCTTATGAAGCGTTATACGGACGGAGATGTCGTACCCCTACTTGTTGGACGAGTTGGGTGAGCGTCGGATGTTGGGTCCAGAACTAGTTTCGGAGACAGAAGAAAAAGTTAGGGTAATACGGGCTCGGTTAAAAGAAGTGTCTGATCAGCAGAAATCTTATGCGGATCTAAAGCGTAAGGAGTTGGAATTTGCAGTGAGAGATCAAGTCATTTTGAAAGTGTCGCCATGGAAGAAGGTGATGAGGTTTGGTCGGAAGGGTAAGCTAAGTCCCCGATTTATTGGACCTTATCGGATACTAGAACGTGTGGGACCAGTAGCGTATCGATTGGAGTTGCCTCTAGGGTTGGAGCGGATACATGACATGTTTCATGTCTCGATGCTAAGACATTACCGTTCGGATCCATCGCATATTGTGCCGGTAGAAGAGATTGAAGTAAGGCCAGATTTGTCTTTTGAGGAGGAACCAATGCAAATCTTGGATCGAGACGTAAAGGTGTTGAGAAAGAAGTCTGTCCCTTTGGTCAAGGTGCTGTGGCAAAACCATGGTGCGGAGGAAGCGACATGGGAGCCAGAGGATGTTATGCGACAACAGTATCCACATCTCTTCTGATCAGGTAAATTTCGAGGCCGAAATTTATTTTAAGGGGGTAGAACTGTAACATCCCGAATTAATGGGCCTGTGCATTTTGGTGTGATATATGTTAATGTGTTAATTTAAGAGTTAGGGGTTCAAATTGAGCTCAGGTATGGGCTGAGGTCTTGGCTAAATTCTTGGGTAGACACTCTAGAGCTTTTAAGATAGGTATCTGTGTTTAAAATATCAAAGTGGGCTTATGGCCCAGTGGCAAAATGGTGCCACTAAGAGGGAAGGGAGTTGGCGTCACTAAGGGTCCAAGTTTTGGGCCACTTGGAGCCCATGTTTTGGGCCAAATTTGGCACCTAAAGGAGGCTAGGGGGGGACGGCAACAAGGCTAAAATATAGGGGATTTTTAATGTTTTAAAATATGTGATATTATTCGGAGAAAGGAGGGAGGAAGTGGTGTGATGTAGGACACTTTTGGATGGGTGTTTTGAGAAAGATAAGGGATAGGATGAGGATCTATCAAGGAGGCTAATGTTGGCCGAAAATCAAACACAGGTGAGGGGGAAGAATCGGTTTAGTATAGGCAAGGAGTGTGCCGAAAATTTTCCTACTGAGTTCTTGTCATCTTTTTCTTTTCTACCGAAATCACCACTTCACTCTCCCTCTCCACTTTCTTTTATTTTTCCTTCTAGTCAAAACCCTCTGAAGTCTCATCAATCGCTGAAACACTGTTATTTTTTGTCTCTTCTCTTTCAAACACATTGGCCGAATATCCCTTGTAAGACAGCATTCTTCTTATTCATCTTTTTTTCAGGATTTTCTTAAAAGCCGAAATTCCTAGATCTCTAATCTTCTACACTTCGATCTTCTTCTGTGGTTGCCGAATCTTTCTGCAAAGGGGTAGCCAAAACCTTCTGTAGGGGTAAGTGTCGATTGTGCTATATTTTTCCAATCTTCTCTGGCTTTTAGAGACCATAGCCGAATGGCTACATGGTGGACTGATCTTGTGTTTTCTTTCATGGGCGGCATTCCGGGATTTGAAGGAGATTTAGTCGCCTAGGATTCTAATTGGTAGCACTCAAATTATACTACTTTCGGGATTCAATCAATTTAGGTAAGGAGATTTATCTTCGTCGTTTTATTAAATCGGTTTATCTCCAATCTGACATTTAACCTTGTTGGGTGGTTACTCAAATCAATCTTTTAAAGTGAAGTCTTTGACCGGCGGCATAATGATCTGATAATCACGATTCCAGCTAGGGAAAGCATCAATTTTGATAGCATAGCATTAAGCGTAATCAGGTGTGTAATTTCTCACACCATCTTTGTTGTCTGATATATATATATGCATTAATCTGTCTATATTCTGTTAAATGCCGAAATCTCGGCATGGTTGTTTAAAACCCGTGGAGGGTAAAGGCGAATCACCAGGTTAGTGATTTCTGTCATTCATAAGTGAATGTTTCTGTTGAGATGATATGTTTTATATGTATGCCGATTTCTATGTATACACGGGGTTGGGTGATTGATGAAAGGGGAAGTGTTCTGTTCTGGTGGCTCTGCCACGATCTGTTGTAGTGGCTCTGCCACGATCCGTTCTGGTGACTATGTCACAAATCTGACGAAGGGCAGCTAACTGCAACATGACTGCCATAGATGGTGTGTAGCGGCATGGGTTGATTGTAGAAATCCCCAAGGGTGTGATTGGCAGGTAAAGGGTGGTGTGTAGCGGATGGAAACCTAGGATTGGGTTGGGCTTTGCATAATTTCTGTTGTATGATATTCTCTTATTCTGCTCTGTGGGCTAAGGCCCAACCTGATGGTGCATGAGGGTTGCACACTGAGTCTCGTGACTCATCCCATTGTTTAACATTTTTCCAGGTGACACCTAGTGCATCAGACCGGGCTGGAGAGGAGCGCAAGGTGGCCATCCAGGAGTTTATTTGATTTAGAAAAAGGGCTTGTTAAAATTATTTATTCTTAATATTTTTAGTTACCTTGGTTCATTAATTCATTGTAATAAGGCCATGGGCCATTAGTTTTATATTTTCGGTTTTTGGGCTTTACTTTCAGACACTTGAATTATCCGATAAAATTGAAACCATGGCATGTACTTAGTTTCGGCTTGTAATTCATAAAGGCATCATATAGAATTTATATCTTATATAAATTATCAAATTATTAAGTTTTCCGGTATAAATGTTTAGACTCAACCAACGTTTTTTCAAAAAAAAAAATGCAACATGTTTTACTAAATCTTCTTAGTGACATGCCAGATCCAGTCGTGGTGTTTGGGCAGGGTTTGGGGTGTTACAGTCGTCAATAAAAACGACTACGAATTTATTTAAGTACGGTCAGAAGATACGGTTCATTAAATCCATAAAGACCGCAGGAGCATTTGTTAAGCCAAATGGCATGACAAGGTACTCGTAATGGCCATACCTCGTCCGAAATGCAGTTTTCGGCACATCTTGCTCCTTAACTCTCAACTGGTAATAACTAGACCTCAGGTCTATCTTAGAGAACACCGTAGCTCCCTTCAATTGGTCAAACAAATCATCTATCCTTGGAAAAGGTTACTTATTCTTCACTGTCACTTTGCTGAGCTGTCTGTAGTCTATACACAATATCATCGACCTGTCTTTCTTCTTCACAAAAAGTACCGGAGCACCCCACGGTGAATAGCTCGGTCTTGCAAAACCCTTATCCGCTAACTCTTGCAACTGAACCTTCAACTCTTTTAACTCTAACGGTGCCATCCTATACGGGGCAATCGATATAGGTGTTGTACCTGGAACTAACTCAATGCCAAATTCGACCTCTCTAACTTGAGCAATCCGGGTAACTCTTCTGGAAACACATCCGGATACTCGCACACCACAGGGACTGATTCAATCTTTACCTCTGACTCTTTAGTATTCAACACAAAGGCGAGATAGGACTCATACCCTTTTCTCATGTATTTCTCAGCTACCATAGACGAAATCACAACAGACATATTATTTGATTTATCTTATTCAACCCGAATGACATCTCCATTTACACATCTCAATTCAATAAACTTACTACCACAGTTTACTAAAACATTATGAGTAGTTAACCAATCCATGCCAAGAATTAGGTCAAATTCATCAAAGGCAACAACATGAGATTTTTCGGAAAACAATGACCTCTAATTGTCAAAGGACAATTTCTACACACTTTGTCAACTAGCACATGTTTACCTAACGAGTTTGACACTTTTACCACAAATTCTATAGACTCAACCATCATACTCATGGTAGATACCAATTTCATACAAATATAAGAATGGGTAGACCCCGGATCAATCAAAGCAACAACAGGGATATCATGAAGAGAAAAAGTACCCGTTATCACATCGGGAGATGATGCCTCTTCGCGAGCGCGAATGGCATAAGTCCTTGCAGGTGCTCTACCCTCTGACCTCACAGCAGAATCTCTAGGCACACCTCTATTACTAGTCCCACTCCCGAGTTCCTTTGTGGTCTACCCCTCGAAGGTGCAATGCTCGCCCTTACTTCTTGTTTTCTGTCTCTCTCATCCCTCTCTGGACAATTTCGAATGAAGTGGTCGGGTGAACCACACTTGTAGCAAGTTCGACTGTTTCCCCAACACTCCCCGGTATGTTGTCTTCCACAATTTGGACACTCCAGTTTATTTGACTTTGCATTGCCCACGCTTGCCATCGAGGTGGCTTGAACTCTTGAGCCCGAATATGTGTTACGGCGATCCCGGTGCGAATACCCAGCTGAAGCAGTCGCCCGAGTGTTTGTTTCCTTGGACCTTTTTGATTGAGTTTGGAACAACTTACTCATCGGCCTCTTCCTTGCATCTCGGGCCTCAATCATAGCTTTTCTCTTTTCCTTATTCAAATCTTCAGCCTTGCAAGCTCTACCAACCAACACCACAAATTCTTTCAATTCCAAGATTCCAACTAGCAATCTGATATCCTCATTCAATCCATCTTCGAACCTCTTGCACAAAATAGCTTCCGTAGACACAAACTCTTGCGCATACTTACTGAGCCTCACAAATTCGCGCTCGTACTCTGCCACAGTCATCTTGCCTTACTTCAATTCAAGGAACTTCTTTCGTTTCTGGTCAACAAATCGCTGACTTATGTACTTCTTTCGGAACTCTTCTAGGAAGAAGTCCCATGTCACTCTCTCCCTCGGTACTGCGGATGTCAGCATTTTCCACCAACGATATGCCGAGTCCCTCAGCAATGGCACGGCACATTTTAAGCTCTCCTCAGGTGTGCAGGAGAGTTCATCGAATACCCGCATAGAGTTTTCAAGCCAGAACTTCGCTTTCTCAGGGTCATCGTCTATATTAGCTCTAAATTCTTCGGCACCTTGTTTTCGAATTTTATCGACCAAGGGTTTGGTCATTCTTACCAAATCTATACCTTGAGGAGCCACGGGGACTGGCTAAGGTATAGGTGGGGGTGGAGGAGGTTGAGCATTAGGGTTTGCTCGTACAAACTCAGTGTACTAGTTACTCATCATGTGAAGAAAGGCTTCCCGAGCCTCTTCTCCTTGACCCATAGTCTCGGGTCTACTTTCTACAGGCGCGGTCCCTTGTGCGGGAGCCAGCGTATTACTAGCAGCATCGTCAGCAGTAGCTCGGTCGGGATCCATTTACTATACGAAAACACTGTTTAGTATTGTCAGGAATCACCACACTATCAATATGTGTTTATGGCATGTATAGCTAGACTCTCATACACGCTACGGTAGTGTAACACCCCAAACTCGGACAAGACACCATGCCCGAATCTGGTATGTTACGGGGAAAAACATCTTTGAGTGATCAGATTTTTTTCGTTTAGAAGCGGGGTGAAAACATAGTGAATTTGAGGAAAATTTGAGTAGGCTTGTTTGATTGGATTTTGAAAACTTATCCAAGTATATAGTTAAAGCGAGTTGGTTTCATTTAGCACTTCCAATAGTTTCTTAGTGCCATTTTGAAACATTTTAGACTTAGTAGAAAATCGAGTTTGATTTGGAAATCGTTTGAGTTTATTGTATAGCAAAACATAGCGAGATACCCGATGGTATAGTTCAAAACACATTGCGATATAATTTTGAAAACGTTGTCTTTCCAAGTTTTAGTAAAATTTCGTGCCAAGTTATTTGTTAAGCAGGTTGAGAATCTAATTAAAACATACCCATCATAAAACATAATTTAAAGGCCTTTTACAAATCCAAATTAAATCTCAAATCAAAATAAGTAAGCTAAAGTACCCAAATGATAGAGTTTGAGTAAAACTTTATTAAGCATGGCATGAGCACCCCGAGTCCATCCCGGCTCCATGTCCGCGCCTACGAGTCACTGAAATGTCAAAGGAGAGGGTGAGTCGAATGACTCAGTGCAAAAATCCCGCTCCCGATGAAACAACATGCTAACACACATCATACATAGCAACATGATTAATGCAACCCAATCCTAACCATCCGTATCTCCTTTTTTTTACCCCGTGTGGTACCAAACCCTTTGGTGGTGCCAAACCACCGTGACATATAGTCACAATGTGTTACTAAAACACTGGTGTCCCAAAGACACAAATGTGCTACCCAAGCACTGGTGACCGTGGTCACGATAATCGAATGATGGGGCCAACCCATCGTGTGATACCCAATCACTAGCAGACGATCCCATATCTCATGTGGGGCCAACCCACGGTGGTGTTAACCACAGGGACAAGTCGCAATGAGGTGCCCAACCTCTGGTGTCCCAAAGACACAAATGTGCTACCAAAGCACTTTGGTGACCCAAAGTCACAAAGCGTGTTACCAAAACACGGTGCTCGTCGGCACAAATCATCTTTGCGCCTCCACTCATATCACCCATCAACAAACCAACTCATGTAATCATGCATATCATACAAATTATGCATATCATGCTAATATGTTTGACTCATGCCCCATATCACATACATACATAGTCATGATACCATATAGATCATCAGCAATCTAGTAACAATACTGACTTACCCGGATACGTACACATACCCCGTTTGGGTATCCAATAATCCATCATACTGTCATGATTTTAATAGGCAAACAGGTTTAATAACAATATCACTAAGTATGGGTGTGTTAGTTACACACCTAGTAAACGAAAAACCTTAATCCAACGAACTGAGTTAAAGCCCCCCCTTGATTAACTTGCACCTAAAACTTGATTTGGTTTCCTACCAAATCTCGAACTCAAAGAGTTCCTCTTTGACAAACGGCACACCCTATTACAAGAAACAGTTAATCTCTTGAAACCTTAGACTCAATCAAGACTAAATGAATAAACCATGAATAACATCTTACCAACACTTACCGATCAATCAAATCCGGATAAAAGTTTTGTCGATTGCTCCGAATCCCGAATGCCCTATATCGTAATGTTCAACAAATGATTATTTCCTTCCAACCGAATTCAACATAGGCTCTTAGTCAAACCGAAAACAACATAGCACTTAGAGAAGTGGGAAATGGCCATTCGCCAAGAACTTACCCCAACACCAACCACCAATCGGTCAACCACACTAGGAGAGAACAAAAGAGATTCGCCAAGCCTTGCACCAAAAGAAGAACAAAAGATCAGGCCAACAATAGCAATGTGAAAAAGGAGAACAAGAGAGTACTTACGGTTCTTAGAAAAGGAAGAAGTGAAGAAAATGTTTTAGGAACTAACTTTCGCTAACAAGGTGCTAATAGGAAAAGAAGATATGAGAACACTAGGGTAATGGTTTTGGCTCAACACACATGAAAAGAAAGAAGAAAGAATGGGAAGGAGCATTCGGCTAGCAAAGAAAGTTAGGAGAAAAACAAGCAAATTTAGGCAAGTTCTTGAGAGGTTTGGTCTTTCGGTTTCAAGATGAAAAATGGAAGAACTCTCTCTTGAAATTTCGGCAAAGGTAATTGAGAAGAAGAGAAGTGGATGGAATGAAGGTAGTTTCGGTTTGTCAACGAAAGAAGATGAAGATGTGCTTTTAATGAATTGAGTTTTGGCTAGCAAGAGAAGAAATGGAAAAGAATGGTTTGGAGAGATGGAGTTTAAACACAAGGTTTCAAAAGAGAAGAAAATGGAGATGGGATGCTAGGTTCGGCTTGTCAAAGGATATTGAGAGAAAACAATAGTCAAATTCGGCAATAAGACTACTTGGACTTTCGGTTCCCAAAAACAAAGCGAGGCAAGACTCTTTAGAATTTTCTGGCTTAGGCTAAAGACAAAAAGAAGAAGTTTGCTCATAAACTTTTGACCGAAACACCAAAATGCCAAAAATGAAATTCGGCACACCCTTCCTACTCACTTACCACAAACCGCCAAACACTCCCCAAGCTCCCCAAGTTTCGCCAACACCTCCAACACACCCTAAAAATTCGGCCATAATCCCCATTCACTCACAACCACACACTTAAACCACCTTGACCAAGTCTTCCTCCTAAACTCACTCTCCACTCTCCATTTGAATGTGTAGACTAAGTCCAAGGTAGAATTTGAACTACATACAACCTCTTCCTTCCATGCCGTTAAAAAGAGTGCAAAAAGTGGCCACTCATGCAGCTTGAACACAAGAGCTCTCCCCTGCAGATGACGCCACACTCAAGCCCCCAAGTGACGCATGCCTTGCCACTCCACTAGCTTTTCCTTTGTGCTCAAGAACACCAAATAATATTCATATATCCCACTTCATCAACTCCTCTTACTTAAGCCTAAAAACAAAAAGTTTCCCACCTACTCGGACATACCCCTAGTCTACAATTAAGCCCCTAAGACACCAAAATAGCAACATAGCAAGCCAACACATGCAAAACATGCCATAATAAAAATAGCCCCTAACCCGGGATATTACAGTTCTACCCCCCTTAAAATAATTTCGACCTCGAAATTACACGATCAAAAGAGTTGCGGGTATTCTTTGTTTCATCATATCCTCGGGTTCCCACGTCGCTTCTTCCACGCCATGATTCCGCCAAAGAACCTTAACCAAAGGCGCGACTTCTTACGCAGAACCTTCACATCTCGATCAAGAATCGCACGAGTTCTTCCTCCATGGTCAAGCTCTGGATTTACCTCGATCTCTTCCATTGCTACCACATGCGCGCGGATCGGCGATAACATCAAAGCATCAAAAGCGTGGAAAACGTCATGAATCGACTCGGCTCTGGCGGCAACTCAAGTTGATACGCCACTGGTCCCACTCGTCTCAAAACCTTATACGGCCCAATGAACCTCGGACTTAGCTTACCTTTCTTCCCGAACCTCAACACCTTCTTCCAAGGCGAGACCCGGGGAACACTCGATCCCCACGGCGAACTCTATATCTCTTCGCTTAAGATCGGCATAAGACTTCGCCGGTCCAAGCTTCCTTCAATCTAGACTGAATCAACTTAACCTTGTCTTCGTCTCAAAGCAACCAACTCGGGTCCCAACAAGCGGACGTTCACCTAACTCCGCCCAACACGAGGTGAGCGACGACACTTCCTACCATACAACGCCTCATACGGTGCCATCTTGATGCTCGCAGTAAGCTGTTGTTGTAGGCAAACTCACTAATGGCAAAAACTCCTCCCAACTACCTCTCGAAATCCAAGATACAACCTCTCGGCATATCCTCTAAGACACGAATGACCCTTTCGATTGACCGTCGATTTGCGGGTGAAAAGCCCGTCTTTGAAATCCAAACGAGTGCCCGAGCTTGATGCGGTGCTTTCGTAACCTTGACGTAAATCGGGATCCCTATCCGAGATTATCGACTTTGATGCGCGCCGTGCAACCTCACTATCTCTCGACACATATACCGCGCTAGCCCAAGTGAGTAGTCAACCCTCACCGGAATAAAGTGAGCCGATTTAGTCGATCGATCCACCACTACCCAAAGCCCGAATCCTTCTTGCTTGGCGTAAGCGGTAACCCACCGACGAAATCCATGGTTATCCTTTCCCACTTCCATCGAGGAATCTTCACAGTGAAGCAAACCCGACGGCAAGCGATGTTCGCCTTGACTGCGACAAGTCAGACACTTCCCAACAAACTCTGTCACCTCTTTCTTCAAGCCAGGCCACCAAAGCGCTTTCTAAGATCCCTATACATCTTACTACCTCCGGGATGCATAGCATAAGGATCTGCTATGTGCGTCTGAAGAATCTTCTCGCCTCGACTCAACATCTTTAGGCATACAAGCCTTACCTCGAAACTGAGAACCTCGTCACTAGGCGGTGTAACCATCCACACCACCATTCTGCACTTGCAACCTTCGCGCACTTAGAACCTCATCCAATAACTGTTTCTCTCTGATCTGCTCAACCCAAGTAGGCTTAACCTGCAACTCTGCCAGAATACTCCCGTCGTCATACAAACTCAAGTGGGCAAACAATGCTCTTAAGTCCGAAACAACCTTGCGGCTCAACGCGTCAGCCACCACGTTAGCCTTGCCCGGATGATACTCAATCGAACAATCGTAATCTTTCAGCAACTCAACCCATCTGCGCTGCCTCAAATTCAAATCCTTCTGAGTCAGTAGATACTTTAGACTCTTATGATCTGTGTAGACTATCGATCTCTCCCCGTATAAGTAGTGCCTCCAAATCTTTAAAGCGAAGACCACAGCCGCTAGCTCCAAGTCATGCGTCGGATAGTTGACCTCATGTGGCCTCAGCTGCCGAGAAGCGTAAGCCACAACCTTACCTTCTTGCATCAGCACACAACCCAAGCCCGTATGTGATGCATCGCAATAGAACTGTGAATTCCTTACCGACCTCAAAGTTGAATTAGAACCGAGCCTCGGTCAAAATCTTCTTTAACTTATCGAAGCTTTCCTGCTGTTTCTCAGTCCATACAAACGGAACTTCTTTCCTCAGCAACTTGGTCATCGGTGCTGCTATCAACGAGAAACCCTCAACAAACCTTCGGTAGTATCCGGCCAAACCCAGAAAACTCCGAATCTCAGCCACTGACCTAGGCGGCTTCCAATCCAAAACTGCCTCAATCTTACGAGGATCTACTCGAATCCCCTCAGCCGACACTACATGACCCAAGAAAGTCACTTCTCTAAGCCAGAACTCGCACTTACTGAACTTAGCATAGAGCTGCTCTTCCCTCAAAATCTGCAACACCACTCGCAAATGCTTATCATGCTCTTCCTCTCGTCCCTTGAGTACACCAAGATGTCGTCTATGAAAACCACGACGAACTGATCTAGATCTTCTTTGAAACACCCTATTCATCATATCCATAAACGCTTGCGGTGCGTTAGTCAACCCGAACGGCATTACCAAAAATTCGTAGTGCCCATACCGAGTCCGAAACTTATTTGTTTTATGGATATCGACCTCCTTAACTCTTAAGCGGTGATACCCGGACCTCAAGTCGATCTTTGAAAATACCGTAGTACCCCTTGGTGATCAAACAAGTCATCTATCCGTGGCAGCGGATACTTGTTTTTAATCGTCACTTATTCAAGCTGGCGGTAGTCTATACACATCCGCATCGTGCCATCTTTCTTCTTAACAAAAAGTACCGGCGCACTTACGGCGAAACACTAGGCCTAATAAAACCTCGATCCAATAACTCCACGGATCTCGAGCCTTAAGCTCCACCAATTCCTTTGGCGCCATCCTATACGGAGCAATAGACCTTTGGCGCGATTCAGGGTAATAGATCTATTACGAACTCTACCTCGCGATCGGCGGCAAACCGGAAGCTTCTCAGAAACACATCAAGCAAAATCCATATGATGCGAACCTTCTCCACGGCTGAGCCTCTTTAGCCTCCAACGCATACACATGAACTACATACGCTTTCTGACCTTTCTCGACCATCTTCTGCGCCTTCAGAGCGGATACCACATTTGATAAGTAATCCCTCCTATTACCTATCATAGCCACCTCATCACCCTCAACCGTCTTAAGAACCATTCGCTTGGCGCGCGCAATCCAACCTCGCCTGGTACTTGACCAACCAATCCATCCCAAGAATCATATCGAACTCCCCAAACGGCAGCTCCATCAGATCAGCAGCGAACACTACCCCTTGGAGTTCTAGGGGTACCTCTCTAAACAGTTTATCTACTACTACAGAGTTACCTAGAGGGCTAATCACAGTCATCCGCCTAGAAGATATCTCAGAGTCTAAGTCCATGGTCTCTACTATACTACTAGCCACGTAAGAATGCGTCGAACCCACATCAATCAAAGCAGTAAAAGGAGAACCAAAGATCAAGAACGTACCGGTTATGACGTCCGGTGCGTCGCCCTCCTCCCGGCGCCTCGCAGCATACACTAATCCAGGCTGTCTAGCATCAGAACTACCCGCACCTCTGCCCGGTGCTCCACGACCCCGACCAGGACCATTACCGCCTCTGCCATTACCACGGCCCCTCTGCGGTGGCGGTCCATTACCTCTCGGCCCGATTACGGCGTACGACTCTCGGATGAATCTGGCCAACCTACGCGGACAGTCCCTCACACGGTGCTCCAGAGAACCACACTCGAAGCAACCCTTTTCCTCCAGTCCAGCAACCACCCCAATGAGATTTTCCGCACTGATCACACTGCGGCGGTCCCTGCCTAGCAGCAACAAACCTAGCAGGCTGGTTCGGCCCACTCGGTCTAGCCCTCTTCTGCGGATTACCCGACGATCCGAGAAGACCCAAAGCTCCTCTTATGCCTATTTCTATCCATGCCTGCTCTCGCGACTCCTTAACACCCTCGGCCACCTTAGCCTTCTCAACTAAGACAAAGCAAACTCGCGCTCCTGGCGAGGAGCAATCAGCGACCTCAAGTCGTCTCGCGAGACCATCCTCGAAACGAACACACCTCTCATGCTCGGTGGCCACAATGCCCTTGGCATACCTACTCACCGGGAACTCGGCCTGCGTACTCAAGAACCGATTTACTCCACGAACAAGCCTCTCGAAATGCCTTCCATTGGAGTCGACATAACTAGCTCGATGTATTTCCTTTGATATGCACCACGAAATAACCCCATGTTAGATCCTCTGCACGCCACCTGCATCTCGAACCGTGAGCCACCACCGATATGACTCATCCGGAGAAGCGATACGATGCCCTTCGCCTTCTCTTCAATCTGTCAAGTCCGGATCATCCATGATCCGCTCGGTTGCCTCCGGCCAATATTCAAGCGATCTTTGGGAGCAACACGAAACACCTCGGAAGAATTCGGCCCCATTTGCCCGAAGTCGCTCAGAACAGATTTCCTAACTCCCGCACCACCACCTACACGGCTACTTTTTCCAACACTCGCGGCATCACCGTGACATCGCATCGTCCCGATCGATCTTGGAACTCACCACCTCCGGTGGTGGCGGGCCAGTATCTCATTTTCGAACCACGACCGGATCCTACGGGCTCGTAAAGCGTCATCCTACCACGACCTGCGTCCACGACCACGTCCACCTCTAGCGCTCATGACTAAACTTCCTACATATCTGATTAAGAATTTTAATGCATCAGTATTTATTCCACTTGTTTAAAAGCAAGTCTTATGAATATTTAAGGAGATTTGTTCTCGCGAGTTCACAGAATCCTATCAGTTTCAATCTCTAAGGTAATATACTATTGCTATTCATCAAATCATATCACCTCCAATCAATTCACAAGCAATAGTACAGGGGTACTTACAGGCGCGAACAGTGCTTGGGAGACTCGGTGCCATGCCTTTCAAACCATACTTTAAGAATAAAGACTAACAAAACAACCTTTTGAAAACATTTTGAGCCTCAGGGCCCACAGCGGAGCCTTTGAACTTAGCTCGATACCACAATTGTAACACCCCAAACTCGGACAAGACACCACGCCCGAATCTGGTATGTTACGGGGAAAAACGTCTTTGAGTGATCGATTTTTTTCGTTTAGAAGCGGGGTGAAAACATAGTGAATTTGAGGAAAATTTGAGTAGGCTTGTTTGATTGGATTTTGAAAACTTATCCAAGTATATAGTTAAAGCGAGTTGGTTTCATTTAGCACTTCCAATAGTTTCTTAGTGCCATTTTGAAACATTTTAGACTTAGTAGAAAATCGAGTTTGATTTGGAAATCGTTTGAGTTTATTGTATAGCAAAACATAGCGAGATACCCGATGGTATAGTTCAAAACACATTGCGATATAATTTTGAAAACGTTGTCTTTCCAAGTTTTAGTAAAATTTCGTGCCAAGTTATTTGTTAAGCAGGTTGAGAATCTAATTAAAACATACCCATCATAAAACATAATTTAAAGGCCTTTTACAAATCCAAATTAAATCTCAAATCAAAATAAGTAAGCCAAAGTACCCAAATGATAGAGTTTGAGTAAAACTTTATTAAGCATGGCATGAGCACCCCGAGTCCGTCCCAGCTCCATGTCTGCGCCTACGAGTCACCTGAAATATCAAAGGAGAGGGTGAGTCGAATGACTCAGTGCATAAATCCCGCTCCCGATGAAACAACATGCTAACACACATCATACATAGCAACATGATTAATGCAACCCAATCCTAACCATCCGTATCTCCTTTTTTTACCCCGTGTGGTACCAAACCACTGGTGGTGCCAAACCACTGGTGACATATAGTCACAATGTGTTACCAAAACACTGGTGTCCCAAAGACACAAATGTGCTACCCAAGCACTGGTGACCGTGGTCACGATAATCGAATGATGGGGCCAACCCATCGTGTGATACCCAATCACTAGCAGACGATCCCATATCTCATGTGGGGCCAACCCACGGTGGTGTTAACCACAGGGACAAGTCGCAATGAGGTGCCCAACCTCTGGTGTCCCAAAGACACAAATGTGCTACCAAAGCACTGGTGACCCAAAGTCACAAAGTGTGTTACCAAAACACTGGTGCTCACAAGACAAATCATCTTGCCCCCTCCACTCATATCACCCATCAACAAACCAACTCATGTAATCATGCATATCATACAAATTATGCATATCATGCTAATATGTTTGACTCATGCCCCATATCACATACATACATAGTCATGATACCATATAGATCATCAAGCAATCTAGTAACAATACCGACTTACCGGATACGCATACATATACCCGTTTGGGTATCCAATAATCCATCATACTTGTCATGATTTTAATAGGCAAACAGGTTTAATAACAATATCACTAAGTATGGGTGTGTTAGTTACACACCTGGTAAACGAAAAACCTTAATCCAACGAACTGAGTTAAAGCCCCCCTTGATTAACTTGCACCTAAAACTTGATTTGGTTTCCTACCAAATCTCGAACCCAGCAGTTCCTCTTTGACAAACGGCACACCCTATTACAAGAACAGTTAATCTCTTGAAACCTTAGACTCAATCAAGACTAAATGAATAAACCATGAATAACATCTTACCAACACTTACCGATCAATCAAATCCAGATAAAAGTTTTGTCGACTGCTCCGAATCCCGAATGCCCTATATCGAAATGTTCAACAAATGATTATTTCCTTCCAACAGAGTTCAACATAGGCTCTTAGTCAAACCGAAAACAACATAGCACTTAGAGAAGTGGGAAATGGCCATTCGGCCAAGAACTTACCCCCAACACCAACCACCAATCGGTCAACCACACTAGGAGAGAACAAAAAGAGATTCGGCCAAGCCTTGCACCAAAAGAAGAACAAAAGATCCGGCCAACAATAGCAATGGGAAAAAGGAGAACAAGAGAGTACTTACGGTTCTTAGAAAAGGAAGAAGTGAAGAAAATGTTTTAGGAACTAACTTTCGGCTAACAAGGTGCTAATAGGAGAAAGAAGATATGAGAACACTAGGGTAATGGTTTCGGCTCAACACACATGAAAAGAAAGAAGAAAGAATGGGAAGGAGCATTCGGCTAGCAAAGAAAGTTAGGAGAAAAACAAGCAAATTTCGGCAAGTTCTTGAGAGGTTTGGTCTTTCGGTTTCAAGATGAAAAATGGAAGAACTCTCTCTCTTGAAATTTCGGCAAAGGTAGTTGAGAAGAAGAGAAGTGGATGGAATGAAGGTAGTTTCGGTTTGTCAACGAAAGAAGATGAAGATGTGCTTTTAATGAATTGAGTTTGGCTAGCAAGAGAAGAAATGGAAAAGAATGGTTTGGAGAGATGGAGTTTTGGACACAAGGTTTCAAAAAGAGAAGAAAATGGAGATGGGATGCTAGGTTCGGCTTGTCAAAGGATATTGAGAGAAAACAATAGTCAAATTCGGCAATAAGACTACTTGGACTTTCGGTTCCAAAAAAAAGAAAGCGAGGCAAGACTCTTTAGAATTTTCGGCTTAGGCTAAAGACAAAAAGAAGAAGTTTGCTCATAAACTTTTGACCGAAACACCAAAATGCCAAAAATGAAATTCGGCACACCCTTCCTACTCACTTACCACAACAGGCCAAACACTCCCCAAGCTCCCCAAGTTTCGCCAACACCTCCAACACACCCTAAAAATTCGGCCATAATCCCCATTCACTCACAACCACACACTTAAACCACCTTGACCAAGTCTTCCTCCTAAACTCACTCTCCACTCTCCATTTGAATGTGTAGACTAAGTCCAAGGTAGAATTTGAACTACATACAACCTCTTCCTTCCATGCCGTCAAAAAGAGTGCAAAAGTGGCCACTCCATGGCTTGAACACAAGAGCTCTCCCCCTGCAGATGACGCCACACTTAAGCCCCCAAGTGACGCATGCATTGCCACTCCACTAGCTTTTCCTTTGTGCTCAAGAACACCAAATAATATTCATATATCCCAGCTTCATCAACTCCTCTTACTTAAGCCTAAAAACAAAAAGTTTCCCACCTACTCAGACATACCCCTAGTCTACAATTAAGCCCCTAAGACACCAAAATAGCAACATAGCAAGCCAACACATGCAGAACATGCCATAATAAAAATAGCCCCTAACCCGGGATATTACAGGTAGTCCGAGAACTAACTAAACCATAGCTCTGATACCACTAAATGTAACACTCCTTACTCGTATTCAACGCCGAAACAGGGTAAGAGGCATTACTAGGCTGATACTCAATCAATCATACAATTTCGAGATTTGACTTTCCTCTCCAAACTTAAAACTTTTATTAACACCTCTTAAACAAGCCTACGAGGCTTAAATCACGCTTAAGGGATGGTTCGGGATCATATCAAACTCTTTTGAAGCTCTCCCAAAAATCTTAGAAAATTTTCACTAAACAGTCCACACACCCGTGTGGAGAAAGGGACACGCCCGTGTGGTATATCACATGCCCGTGTTCCACACCCGTGTGGATTTATTTCTCAATTTGAACCTACAGGGGTTTTCACACGGCCGGACACACGCCCTCGACACGCCCGTGTCTTAGCCCGTGTGTAAAAACCTTGACATTCTATTTCTGACGTCATCATCCCATAAATTTCACACGGCCTAGGCACACGCTCGTGTCCATCGATCGTGTGGCGAAATAAATTCCTAATTTCAGGTGCAGACTTCACACGGCCTGGGCACACGCCCATGTCCATGGTCGTGCCTTCCACACGGCTGAGACACACGGCCGTGTCTCTGCCCGTGTGTTTACTACTGAGCATATTGACTTGTAAACCTATCATGTAAGGGGACACACGGCCTAACCACATACCCATGAGGTTGACCGTGTGTCACACACGGCCTAGACACATGCCCGTGTGTCTACCCGTGTGGACAAGAACAAGGCTATTTGCCAAGCTCTTTCTATCAACCGAACTCATACAAACATAATTCACATCAAACCTTCAACCTATTCATGCATATTTAAACTAAGCGAACCTATCATGCATCTTGCACATTCATGAATAACCTCATTTTTTTTATAGATTAATAAGAAAGAGCCACCACCTATGGCCTTATACAAAAGTGTTCATCTTTGAATGAGCCAACACATTTGGCCCAAAACAATATGACATTTAACTAAGTCTAGTCCCTATGCATGCTATACACAAAATGCTAAGACTAACTATACAAAGATGTGCTGATAGTGTGGGTGATCTTCTGATTATCTTCGTATCCCGAGTTGGCTCTTCGACACTATAAAACAAGTGAAAAGAGAGAAGGGAGTAAGCTTTAAGCTTAGTAAGTCTATATGTAAACAATAAGCATCATGCCACATAATAATCAGTCAACATTACATGCTATGTAAAAGAAATTCATATCCTCATAATCATGCTTACTCATTTCAAGCCTTACCCCATCCCAAACACATATCATATGCATTACTCACATTTACTTGCACATATGCCCTACAGTTATCACCATAATGTCACATGAAATTTACACTTAAACAAGTTTCTCGATGAGCCCTTCAGAATGATACAAGATAACCGGTGGTTTTGCACACAGCCCACCATTAATCAATAATAGGGTGGTATCGCACACAACCCACCAACAATGATAATTAAGGTGGTATCGCACATAGCCCACCAAATGATAATATATATATATATATGATGGTATCGCACACAACCCATCGTGAATAAATGACAAGGTGGTATCGAACACAGCCCTCCAAAAATGTACATATTTACGGATATTCATCCGTGTCCATATTTCTCTTTCGAAGGTTCATCCGAGAGTTTTCTCATTTTCTACTAATTCAATAATTCTCACCAATAATCAATTACATCCACACCATGCATTAATAGTTAAAACATACGTAATAAAGATGTATTGTTTACACATAAACTTACCTCGGTGCAAAATTTGTTAATTTGCGGTTTAGTCCGAAACCTTGCCTTTTCCCCAGTCAAGGTTGTTTCCGCGTTCTTCTTGATCTATAATAATAAAATTTGCTCATTTAATCACTACATAATTCAAGACACTTCAGAATTTCTACATTGGCAAAAATGACCGTTTTGCCCTTATACTTTGGCAAAATTATGATTTTGCCCATAGGCTCGTAAATCATTTTTCATCAAATTTCCTCATTATAAAAGCCTAGCTGAACATTTATTTCTCTTATAACAATTCACAATTCCAATCATTTCATGCATTTACTACTCAATTTACAACCTTTACAAATAGGCCCCTTTTTGGTGTTTTCATGGAAACACCTTTCACAAAAGTTGTTTATTTAACAACCACCATTCATTTTCTTCCCTAAAAAATCAGAAAACAACACAAGCACTCACATAGAAAATCCCTAAACTTTCAACCATTTTGCAAAATAGTCCCCTCATTAGCTAGCTTAAGCTTTAGGGGTTCCAAAAGTACAAAAATTATCAAGAAAGACCTCTAAAATCACTTACTTGCAAGAGAATAGCTTGGATGAAAGTTTGAACTTCAAAACCCCTATTTCTTGCTAAAAATTTCGGTGGAAGGAGAAGAGAAATGAAAAATATGATAGCCTTTTCTTTATTTAATCTTATTTTATTCAATTAAGTCACCAACTCACCTAACCATTGACCAAGCCTCTAATTTGTCCCCTATAGCCGGCCATCACCTCTCCAATGGCCTAATTGCACTTTAAGGACCTCCAATTTAATATTCTATAGCTATTAGACACCTCTAGCTTGTACAATGAAACTTTCGCACTTTATGTGATTTAGTCCTTTTTTCACAATTAAGCATGAAATCACCACAATTAATGCACCGAAATTTTCATACATCCATATAATAATGATATAACACATATAATAATATTAAAAATAATTTTCTTCAACCTCAGATTAGTGGTCCCAAAACTAATGTTCCGACTAGCCCCAAAATCGGGCTGTTACAAACGAACTGTTACATTAAACATCTTTTAACTCCTTTAATATCTCAAAACCTCTTAAATCCATTAAACCTTAAAACTCACTTTTTCCTTTTTCTTTTTAATTTGTTAGGGAAATTTCTTCTGTCAATCTTACTCGATGTAGGAAGAGGACGAAAATTTCTCAAGGAACAAACAAACATGACGATGAATCTAATGACTTATATGATGTTAAGGGTTCCTAACTCAACTTTTCCTGTTACATTAAATTTATTTGCTTGATATTTCATTAGTTAGTAAGATTAAAAATCATGCCTTCTAGAAAGGTCCGAAGAACTAATGAACCAGAATCATCGACAATTCTAAAACCCTCTAGTTTTTCAAACCCAAATGTTGGAAAATACTTTGCTCAACTTTAACAAAAAACCTTTATCCAAGAGAGGGGATTTGATCTGTTAATAATTATTTGTAAGGAAATAAGGCCTTTGGTTAGATATCATAGGTGGGAACATTTTTTGATGATCCCAAAAGACATTGTTGTGGTCCTTGTTGTTCAAGATTTTTATGCATCTTTACGGGACCAAGAGTTTATAAATATCGAAGGCCATATGTGGCAAACAATACTTGTGCAAGGGAAAGAAGTGCGAGTAACCCCTCGAATTATTTTTGACTTTTATAATTCCTCATACTATGAAAAATATTTTATCGATAAAATTGATTTAGCGTACTTTTGAGACATAGATATGGATAACATTATAAACTTTTTAACTGAATGAAGAGGCAAATGGAAATATCCAGGTATCAGTGTCCTAACCTCCTTTCATCAGGCTATAATATTTCCTTAAGCTAAAATGTGGATTCAATTTTTATGCACACGAGTTGTTCCTGCTTTGAATGTCTCTAATGTCAATACTTTTCGAGTGGTTTTACTTTATGCTATTTTGCAAAAAAAACGTATATGCATAGGGAAATAGATTTACCAAAATATGAAGAGATGCGTTAGTGGCCAGAAAGTGGGAGTTTCTTTCCCCACTTGGTGATGGCTTTATGCAAAAAAGCAGGCGTTCTAATGGCATTCATAGAATTATAAATGAAGCCATCCCGAAGTATCATCGATGACTCTTTGTTTACACAATACATTGAACTTCAGGTAAAGCAGATAAAGGGGTGGAACAAACGCCAATAAGAAGAGACAATAACCCCAACTTCCTCTCAAAGGAAAGCAAAATCAACCTACAAGAAGTTGGAGAGAGAAATCATCCAAAGCTGGATTGGATGATACATTGGATGCAGGAATCGGGCCTAATCTTTTAGAAGTTTGCATGGCAGAATAATATTCGGGTACCTAACTATACACTAGACATGGTTGGGCCGACGCATTTTGAGTAGTAGGAACACTCGCATGAAAGTGAAGAGGAGGGAGAGGATGATAAAGAAGAAGGAGATGTTGAAATAGATTTTGAGGAGGATGATTGAACTTTTTGGGTTTTTTTTAAAGATTGTATTTATTTTTGGCTAATTTTAAATTTGTTTTAGGAGTGGGATTAATATTAGATTATTTTTTATTTTGTGTTTTGTTCGAATTTTCTACGTTGGAACCCCACATGGAAGAGGCACAACAATTAGAGCTTTCAATTAACAATGGAGGAAGCACCCACCAATTGTAACACCCCTAACCTGTATCCGTCAACAGAACAGGGTTACAGAGCATTACTGAAAATTCACTTCAAATGAATACAATTTATAAACATTTTAAATCATATTGATAATCATATCAAAACCAATCCAAATCATACATGTTGTCCCTTATACGAGCCCTCGAGGCTCTAAAAACATATTAGAAACAAGTCGGGACTAAATCGAAAACTCATAAAAATTTTCAAAAAATAGTGAAAATTTTCAATATTGCAGGGGTCACACGGCCGTATTGGCATTCGAAGTAGGGAAACACGGTCGTGTCCCAGCCCATGTCCATGCCTGTGTAACTCACTGACTTGGGTCACACGGCCAAGCCACATGCCTGTGTGCCAGGCCGTGTACCCTTCGAAGTAACCTCACACGCCCGTGTGCCAGGCCGTGTGCTAGGCCGTGTAACAGCCTGACTTGCAACCCTTTGAAAGCTACAGGGGCCACACGGCCGTGTCACTTGCTCATGTGTCACACACGGCTGAGACACATGCCCGTGTCTCTGCCCGTGTGGTCGAAAAATAGGCCATTTTCAAGCCAAACTAGCATGTACCTATAAGCACTTTTGCACATATTTACAAGCGATAATAAGGCACCAAAATCATGCATATTCTAGCTATATACATATGGAATAATAACATACAACCAATATGCCCAAAGGCACCTCAAATGACAACATCTAAACATGTATAACCATGTACTCAATTTGACCAAAATAATCAACTAACTTCTAGGTATATTTGCAGCAATACCTACCATTGAATTTACTTACCAAAACATACCAAATTATACTAAATATGTCATTTAACTACTAGCATCAACATTCGTATGTGTCATTCATAAAAAAATACCAATTCACCATATTTCCAAACAAGACACATGACATATACATAATATGCATATTCATTTCTATCATTTCATCTTCCATCATTCAAACATATTAAACCAAACATCAAGCATTTTAAGGCTACTTATGTACATATCAAAATATGCCATTACATCAACGAAATGCCAAAACACAAGCCAAGTCAAATGGCCATATCAACAACCAAAACACATAAGCCAACATTAGCCATTATACCTATTCATGCCTTTATAACCAAAATCAAAACAACCGAAAGTATAAAAAGAGCTGATGGATAGTGTGATATAGCTCCGGCAAGCTTCCAACCCGACGAGCTTTCGATTAACTATAAGACACGGTAAATAACACAGAGTAAGCGTTTAAGCTTAGTAAGTTCGTATAACATAGAACATAACTTACCATTTAATAACATAATAGGTAAGTAAACATAGCATATCCCAACATAATTTGGCCAAATGCCTAAGCATATAAATCAAAACATGTTAGCCATGTAAATACATATATAAACAAATAAATATGGATGAGCACAACATTTGATTAAGTTTAATATACATGTATCATCCATTTCATTTCTCAATACACATTGTATCATCATTTCAATGTAATTCACATTTCTCCCTATAATAGTTCGTATTGAACTCTTACCATTTTGTGTCAGAATAATACCCGTTGAACCATTTAGAATACCGCTGGATACTCGGGATAGCTCACACATAGTGTGCTAACTCATATACCTGTAATCCGTTAAATCCTGTACATGTATGGCTCAAAACGTAGCTACACGACGCTGCTCACACGAGCTGTGGAGTATCCACAACACATGCCGGACCTTAGCAATCGGTAGGACGTTCAGGAACAACACTCGAATCATGTAAACCCTAATGACATTCATTTGTATCCTACAAATTCCTAAGGTTCAAACGGGACTCTATAATTATCTAACTTCGTTGGATATGCAACCGGTATATACGTATAGAAATTCACAACACAAGTATATTTCATTCAAAAAACATATATACACAATTTAATTACACGAACTTACCTCGACGAGTATACGTAGATACGGAGGCGACTAATCTGAGACTTTATCTTTGCCCGGATCTAAAGCTGTACGAGGTTTGTCTTGATCTAAACGAATAAATTTAGCTCAATTCAATATGTATTTTATTCAATTTAACCCAAAATCATATTTTGGAAAAATTACCATTTCCCCTATACTTTTAATTTCTTTACAATTTAGTCCCTAGCTCATAAAAATGGAAATTCATGCAATTCCACCACAACCCATCATAGACGAATATCATTACCTAGGAAGCCCTATATTTCATTTATTTCACTATTTCACCAAGTAAAATTTTCTATTTTTCAATTTAATCCTTATTTGACATTTTCTTCAAAAATCACTTAACAAAAGTTGTTTATCTAACAACAACTATCCATTTAATTCCATAACTCATCAAAAATCATGCACATTCATTAATGGCAAAACCATAATAGTTTAACAGTTTCACAAATTAGTCCTCGGGCTAGCTAGATTAACCTACAACGATCCCGAAAACATAGGAATCATTAAAAACGGGACAAAAATCACTTACAATGCAAGGTAAATGGTTTAGTCAAAACTTCAAGCTTCCATGGATATCCTTCTCTTTTAATTTCAGTTTTAAAATAGGTTAGAGATGATGACTTTGTTATTTGTTTTATTTAATTAATCATTTATTTACTAAATTACATATATAACCTTTAATAACATTAAAATTTTCACAAATGCCAAGCCATCACATTCCACTACTAGCATTAATGGTCTAATTACCATATAAAGACTCAAACATTAAGGTTCTATAGCTATTCAATACCATTAGCTACTAGAACTCAACTTTTGCACTTTACGTGATTTAGTCATTTTTATCAAATTGAGCATGTTAACGGTAAAATTTCTTCATTAAATTTTTATACGGTACTACTATCATGTTGTAAGAAATAAAATAATAATAAAATAATTTTTTTGACTTTGGATTTGTGGTCCCAAAACCACTGTTCTGATTTAACTAAAAATATGCTATTACACTAGTAGCCTATAGAACTATCACAATCAATCGGGTAACTTCTTTCCTTATCTTTTTTGGGGCTACAAATTGAGGACAATGTGTTATCTATAGTGTGGAGGGGGAACATAGGAAATTTATTTTAAAATTTTATGTTTTTCTTCGATTTTTCTTTTCATTTGTCTGCTTGAGCTTGTAGAAATGCAAGTGATTGGTTAGGAGCATGTACATAGGTTGCTTGTATCTATAGTAAATTTGGCATTAGGATAAGTGATTTTAATTTTTTTTATTAGACTAATAAGTTCTATATATTACACTATAAATAGGCATCAAAGCAATTGAATGTACCAAATGATATAGAGAATGCAAGGAAATGATCATGCTAGTATGAATGATAAATTGTTACATTTTTGGTTGTTTGGTTGATTAGAGTTGTGAATATTGAGTTACCTAGAGAAGACTTAAAGCATTGTTTGGAATACACCTAGAGCCAATAGGCTAACCCTATTATTTATCTTTAGTACCTATTTTTGAGCCGGAAAACACTTCTGGATGAACCTTTAATAAAAAAACCCGAGCTAAAATATCAATTTGTACATATCATTTTTCTTTGGTCCTAAACTGCACAACTATAGACATCTAGCCTTGCATATTGAAGGTTAATTAGATACATTATGGAGGATTTTGTAAAAATTAAGTGAAATAGGAGGGATCAATGTGATATAATGATTATAGGCTAGGCAATATGTGCAACAAAAGAAAAATTCAAGAAGAAAATCAAAACAAGTAGGAAACTACTTAAAAAGTAGAAGAATTTGTGAGTGAAATGTGTTAGAAAAAAAATGTGTCAAAGTCACAAAACTAGAAAAGCTCGTTCACTAGTGCACAAAAACTCATGAGCTAACTATTATTGTTATATTATGTTGTGACTTCCTCTGTGGAGAAATAAGGAAGGTGAGAGAAGGAGAAATAAGGCGGTGAGCAGGAAAGGGTTACTAAGGGGGAGAATAGGGGACAATATGATGTGTCAAACTATTTTCGTTCTTGAAACTATTTCATGCTTACTATTCTTGAAATTCATACCAGTCCTAGCTTTCAGAACATTACAAGCCGAAAAGCCCTATGTGATATAGGTAGTCTTATTCAAAATTTGAAATCATATTGAATAATTGCATTTATGACTATTTGTATTCTGCTAGGATAATCAAATTATTTGTATAATTTATTGATCGATTCTTACATTTGAAACCCTTAATGCTTGTATGCTTCGTAATATACTGAACTTAGGTGTTTGATACCAAAAGTGGTAAGTCACTTATATCTCATGCCAATATTATGTGTGAATATGAAATGTCTATTCATGTGCTCTAAAGCTAAGTTTGTACTATACTTGTTCAATGGTCATCTTTTCATTTCATTTCTTTTTTTTTTTGTGTTGCTTGAGGACAAGTAATGACTTAAGTATGGGCGAGTTTGATCTGCCATAATTCGATGTAGCAAATTACACTAGTTTTCGCACTTTAGGAGCTTAAACATAAGCATTTTAGTTATGTTTTAATTACATTTCAACAAATTTTGTTAAGTGTAATAAAATGTGTTATTCGAGTCTTTTATTGACCTTAGGGGCCGAATAAGGCCTAAGGGTGAGCTAATATACTTCGTGAGTATGCGAGAGACCATTAGAAGGCGTATTAACTCAATACTGCTCGCTTGGTTGTACCACGGAGCATGCAATGTCGCAACATAGGGAGTAGGATAAGAAAACTCCAATAGTGCCTTCAATGTCGCAACACAGCCTGAAGATGTCGCGACATACCCCTAAAGACACCCTGGAGCTGAGCATACTACAATCGATGTTGCGACACAAGACCTGGTGTGTCACGACATCGCCTTTGCACGGGAAATTAATAAGAGCTAAGGATGTTCTGGTCCGCTCAATCCAACTTTAAGCTTGGGAACATCAACTGACCTAGGGTTAAGGACGATGGCCATTCTAAACCTATAAATAGGCTCAGCTAACACGTGTTATAGACACCTCTTTCTATTGTATAATTTTCTATTTATTTTAAGTCTTTAGTTTTTCCTTTCAATTTGTTTTTAAACTTTATTTACATTCATGTTATTTACTTTCTGAAAGAAATAAAATTCTGAAGTTATTCTCAAACTCTTTTAGGATTCTGTATTTAAAATTCAGTACAATCAGGCTTTTTTTAAACTATTACCCTTGGAATTATTATTCATGTTCATTCCTTCTTTTAAGTTTATACGGTTTACTAGATCCATGAGGAACTAATCCTCCTATGGGGGATTAGCGAGTGGAGGTATAAATAATTAATTTTTTTGTAAGGATTCATTAAGAATCAGCTGTCCAAGAGAGGAAGAACCTAAACACTAGGCCTGACAACCCTAGGAAGTTAACAAGGTGGGAATTAACCCAAAATTGGTATGTCCTATCCGTAAACACCTTAACACTGAATCGGTCTAGACTGTGAGGTTGGAAGATAAGTAGTCATTGCCGACTCAGTATTTCAGTGGACATATTGGAAGATCCTGCTGAGGTATTTACTAGTTGATTGAACTAGAAAGCCCGAGACAATAGTTGATTATTATTGCCAAAGAGAGCTAATCACTCATGTCCAAAATTGATATTTACTTCCTTTTTTGATTTCTTGTTTTCCATTCATGTAGTTACTTTTATTTCTTTTAAATATTATTTTATTATAATACAAAAACTCCTCTTTTATCTTTTCGTAATATAAACTGCTAAGATTATTAATTAGATCTGTTTGTGTTTAAGTTAAGATTAATTTAATGCTTGCCTCCCTTGGGTACGATTATTGTAACATCCTTAAATAGGGGCTATTATGTTTGAACTGTTTGAATGTGTATGGCTTGGTTGTGATATTAATTGAGACATTTTAGGGTCTAGGTATAAGCCAAGGTTAGGCTAGAACTATAGGAAAATTTTTATTTTTAAGTTTTGGTTAAGGGGAGCTGAAGGAGCTAGGGGTTAAGAATATTTTGTGGTAAACTTTAGCACAAGAATTTCCTTGGTAAAGTGGCAAGGAGGCGCCACTTAGGGCCTTAAGCGGTGACACCACAAGCGGGGAAGGAGAGCTTGGGTTCGAGCTGCAGAAATCCCTGCTTTGCTAATTCTTTTGACGTCAGAGAGGGGAAGAGTTGTGCTCGGCTCAAACTCGATGGATAATCGTTGGACAAGTCAATGATTTGAACGGGTAGAGAAGAGAGAATTTAGGAGTTTGAACAATTCAAACTCATTTGAATGATTGGCCGGGAGAAGTTTGAAGAGTTTGCCAAAATTTGAATTGTGTGAGGAGGTGTATTAATTTGGAAGACTTAGGAGGAGTGCCGAAATTCCTTAGTGACATTTTCGGCTAGTCAAGCTTTGGTACATTCGGTTGAGAAGCGTAACCGAAACCTCTTTTGGCACTTGTCGAATTCCTTTTGAAGCACCTAGTCAATCCCAAAAAGAACCATTTGAGTTTTCTTTCTTTTCCTCCTTTGAAACCGAAAGCAGAAAGCACTTTAGGCTCTTGCCGATTTCTTTCTTTGGTATTGAGCAGAATCTCCATTTGAATTCCTCTCTTATTTCTTTGAACCCGAAACACTATTCTCCCTAAATCTCATCTCTTTTTGCTCTCCATTCTTATTGGTTGGCCGAACCTTCTTCTTTCTCAAGCCACTCTCTTTTCCATTGATTCTTTCATCTTCTTCTCACCATCATTCAATCGAATACTTCCCTTCCATTCCCTTATTTCATTTTAGCCAAATCTCCCTTGATTATTTCACCACCATTACCAAAATCTCTCTCTATTTTCTCTTCTTATTTCAACACTTTGGCCGAATATCAACCACTGAAGATCTCTCTCTCTTTTCTTTTCTCTCGTTGCGGTGTAGATCTCTCTTGTCTTCTGCTCTAGTCGATTTTGGAGTGGGTAAGTGTTCTTGGCCGAATCTTTACTATTTTCTCACATTCTTTTCTCTGTCGACTCACATGGGACAAAAGTCAAATTTTGGCATTTGTTGACATGATTCCTAACCATCTTTGGAATCGATTTCTTCTAGGATCTCCGATATTTTGAAGCAATGGATCGGGGTTATTTATTCTCTGTCAATCGGTCTCAGTGAGTCAGTGGTAAGGATGCATATCGATTCGATCTTCCTCTTATTTGTTTGAAAAGCAGAAGGCTATCAGTGATCTTGTTTAGTCTTGGCCGATTGCAGGGAAAACGTGTTATCGAGTGCTTCGGGATTTGATTTAAGCGCGAAAGGTAGTAAGGAAAAGGGGATCTAGTGCGTTAGTTCGGGATCTTCAGGATTCAGTAATCGCGTTAGTAACCAGGTGTGTAACTTACACACTTCATAATTGTTGTAAACTTGTTAATAACCTAAACTATGTTAAAAGCCGAAACTGTGTAGATTTCGATATGATACCTTTATGGGTATGAGCAAGGATTTCGGGTAAGTCCGTTTTGTTGAGATTACGGTACATGATTTCTAATGATATTATCTATGTATGTTCGATATATGTCTAATGATTAAGATGATGGCATGAATTGTATGTGCATTGCATTATTGTGGGTGATATGAGAGGAGGGGAAGATTGATATCGTGACTTTGGGTCACGGTGGTTTGGCACCACCGGTGGTTTGGTACCATGATTGATTTCGTGACTTTGGGTCACCAGAGGTTTGGCACCTCATAGCTACTCGTCCCAGTGGCTTAGCACCACAGTGGGTTGGCCCCACATTTGATAAAACGGGATTGTCGCCAGTTATTTGGTATCACAACGTGGGTTGGCCCCACAATTGGATTATTCGTGACTTTGGGTCACCAGTGGCTTGGCACCATATTATTATTGATATCAGTGACTTTGGGTCACCAGTGGTTTGGCACCACCAGTGGTTTGGTACCACACGGGGTAGAAAAAGGAGTTGTGGATGGCTAGGTTTGGGTGCATGATATGTTTGCTTGATTATGATTTGTGTAAGCATGTTGCAATAATCGAAAGGGGGATTATGCACTGAGTCTTGGTGACTCACCTTCTCCCTTATCTTTTCAGGTGAGTCGTAGATCGCGGATGAGGAGCCGGGTGGACTCGAGGTGACCATGTGATAATTTCTTCAGTTTTACATGGACATTTGATTTGGGTATTTTACTTTAAATTCTGGTTTTTATTTGGGTTTGTAACAAGGCCTTTAAATTATGTTTTGGATTATTTTATCTGCTTTGGATTTGGTTTTAAATATGACTAAGTAATTACTTGATTTGCTTTAATAACCTGATAATCAAAGTTTTCAAACTAAGCTACGCATCGAGTTTTCTAAACTCTACCATCGGGTAATACAATTCACATGATTTCAAAGCAACTTAACATTTTCCACTATACATACATCGGTTTTCCCCAAACACCAGCAATCGAAGAGCTTTCACCGAAAATAAACCGGTAACCTGGTTTCTTCGAATCGTTTTCACTCTGTGACATGCCAGATTCGGTCGTGGTGTGCTGACCGGGTTTGGGGTGTTACAATTATTTTTCTTTCAGCTTTCATAAACTCTTTATTTTTCTCTCTTGGAATCAGTTTCGATCCAAGAGTTCTTTTATAATATAGAAGTGTTTTGTTTATTTCTTCTTCAAAAGTGATAATATTTTATTCTTCCAATTGACAGATTGGTTACTCCATTCACTACTTGACATCAAAATTAGGATTATTCTAATCTCTTTTCTTTTTTGATTCAATTGTGTTCTTATAAGTTTTAGTCAATTGAGATTAAGATTTTGAATAACATGAATGGCTAAATCACTTAAGGAAGATTGATGAGTGGATGAGAACATGATTAATAGAGGATTTAGGTTGTTTTGAGAGGATTTGTTGGTATAGATTACGTGCTCCTAAACCTTAGGCTTAACATCCCTAGGAAGTAATTATAGGTTAAACGAAGATTGGGAGATAAGTTTACTCGTGTAAATCATAGTTTATATTGGTTGAGAAAGTAAGGTCGGGAGGTAAGCGAGTATCAACCAATCGATTAATTAGTTAGAGTTCGGAAGGTAATAATTGGTTAATTGATAACTTATCCAAACTAAAACCCTAATTCAAAGTTAATTACAAACCCTAAAACAAGTTAATATTCCTAATTGGTTTTATCGATTTAGTTGTTTGTTTATTTTCTTATTTATTTATTTTGGTTATTTAATTTTTATTGTTAATCTATTTTATGATTCATCATAATATAGGATTTAATTATTATTGTTTAGACTTATTATTGTAACTAAATTTTCTGTAGATTTATTCCAACCTCCTTTGGGTATGATTCTTGAATACTTCTTGTGTTCCATTCTAAATACATATACTATATTACAATTTTTCCCATATACTTTCGGACACCATCGATTTAATTTCTTATATTTTTTATTGTTATATTTTTACTATAAACGATAACACATTTATAGGCGGTCAAGTTGTTGGCGCCATTTCCGGGGAGGTTTCGGCATTAAATCTAGAAAATATTTTTACAATTAATCAGATAAATAGGAACATTAAAACCTATAGATATTGTATTTAATTATTGTTTATTGATTTTTTTATTTGTTTAATTTTTTTAATTTTTTATGACCCGAAGCTTCAACACCCCAATCGAACCACATCCAGATGCGGAGCAACTACTCATGCGCTATTATCAACTAATGAACACCAATCCACCCCCGGTAATTAATTTACCCCAAGAAAATTCGTTATTTGAAGATCCACGAGAGTGATAAGGATATATCTGGGAATAAGTCCCAATGGAGCAAAGGATGTTGCGCGAGTATGCCTTACCTACACTCGATGTGGTGTCCAACAGCATAGTAAGGCCGGCAATTAACGCCAATAATTTTAAGATAAAAGCAGCCACAATCTAGATGATCCAAAATACGCTACAATTCAAAGGAAATATGGTGGAAGACCCTAATCTACACTTGAAGCAGTTTCTTCAACTTTACAATAGCTTCAAGTATAATGGAGTATCCGATGAAGCTATGCGTATCTGATTATTTTTGTTCTCATTGTGCGATAATACAATTGATTAGTTAGACTCATTATAATTGGGTTCCATCACCACGTGGAATGATTTAGCAGAAAAAATTCATTATAATTTTTTACCAATCAACCGAACCATTCAATTGAGGCGAGAAATCGCAAATTTTAAACAATACAAAAGTGAATCCCTATACGAGGCATGGGAACGTTTCAAAATGATGCTAAGTGCCTACACTAGGTATTGAAAGCCTAGAAGGAGTGGCCAGAAAATCTCTCTTGTTCCACACGTATGACCAAGCCTACAATGTAATATCCTAAAAAAATTGAGTATCATCTTGTTACTTGTGTTAGGTCGAGTATGATTATTATTATGTGCTTAGTATAGTTTTATGAAGGCTTGGAATTATTAGCTAAACTAGAATGATTTTTAGTATTGAAAATGTAGTGAAGTGGATTAGATGAACTTGACACTTAAGTTAATTTAAGTGTTAAATTCTAACACAAGAGGAGTTAGTGGCATAGTGGATAAGGCGCATGAAAGGTTGCTTGAGGGAAGTGGTTCGAGTAGCATGGAAGGCATATTAAGGATTTTATTTTTTTATGCATCCTAGCATTAAGTGTCGGTCAACTATTCATATGGATAAGATGGACAATTTTCTTTTATGGCAAGAAGACTTAAGGTTATGGTAAGCATGAAATAAGGGATAGAATTGCTAGATTTTGGGGATAAAATTTCTTCAACTTTGGGAATGTAGAGGATTTCAAGGCTTGGCTTAAGGGTGTTGTTTTGGAAACTCTCCTATGGCCATTAGTGCATGAATGTGGACGGCATGTGTGGCTAGGGGTGGCTGAATGTTGATAGGAAGTTTGGGGGAATAGTTGGCCAACTTTAGCATTTTGTGCATCATTTGGCATTTTTCTTCCTCTCCAAAAACTCCCTCTTTGGCCGAATGTATCTTAGTCATTTTGGTGCAATTTTGCTTTTGATTTAGCTCTCATTTGTGTTTGAACCAAAATCTAATTTCTTCCTCTCATTTCCCTTTTGAAACCGAAACCACAATTTGCATTTTTGTGCACTTTTCTTTTCTAAGCAAACTAGGTGTTTGGCCGAACCTCTTTCTCCCATCTCTCTCTTTTCTTTCTTTTGATACTTGCTCAAAACCACATTTCCTTTTTCACTTCCTCTTGGCCGAATCTTCCTCCTTCCCAAATCCTATCTCTTTCATTTTTTCAAAGTTAAAAACATCCATTACCATTCTATTTTCATTTTTATTTTCTTCTTTCTTCCATTTTCGAATCATCCTTCTCCTATTTCACTTTCACTTTTATTTTTCCTTTCTTTTACTCCACCATAGCCGAATCTTCTTTCTCTCTTTTGGTGTTATATTTGCCGAATATCATCAAGGGTAGATAATCTTTGGGTTTTCTTCAATCGGTTTTGGAAGATAGGTAAGTGTTCATGGTCCGATTTTGTTATTTCCTTCTCTTTTCTAAGTCGTTTTCTTGTGGACAAAGGCCGAATCCTTGGGCATTTGTTTGCAAGGTTCTAACCATTATTTAGGAACCGATTTTTCCTTTAGGCTCTTTGGGACGTTGGAAGCAATCGATCTAAGCCATTCCATTAGCAATCGAAGTTGGTAAGTCAAGTGGTAAGATTCATGTCGATTCATTATTCTTTTTGAGGATAAAGACTAAGGCTATTGGGATTAAGATGTACTGTTGGCCGAATGGATTTTTGCTTATAGTTTTGTGGTATGGCCGAATGTAGGACTAGGTGATCTAGTGCGGTAGATCGGATCTTCGGAAGTTAGTATTTGCGTTAGTGAAAGGTGTGTACCTTACACACTTTATAACTCGGTATATATATATATGTGTGTGTTAATAACTATTCATGTTGTTAAAGCCAAAAACTATGAGATCTTGAAATGATACCTTGATGGGTATGAGCAAGGATACGGGTAAGTCTGTTTTGATATGATGTTGATATATGTTGTTAATATCACGATCTACGATATATATTGGTTATATGTTTATATCAAAGTATAATGACATGATTTGTTATCTATTGCATTGGTATGGGCGATATGAGAGGAGGGGGAAGATTGATATCCGTGTCTTTGGGACACCAGAGGTTTGGCACCTCCAGTGGTTTGGTACCACATATTTTGGTGTCTTTGGGACACTAGAGGTTTGGCACCTCATAGCGACTCGTCCCAGTGGTTTCACACCACTGTGGGTTGGCCCCACATTTGATGTATTGGGATCGTCGCCAGTGATTTGGTATCACACGTGGGTTGGCCCCACAACTTGATTATTCGTGACTTTGGGTCACCAGTGATTTGGCATCACATTATTGGATATCGTGACTTTGGGTCACTAGTGGTTTGGCACCACCAGTGGTTTGGTACACACGGGGTAGAAAAGGAGTTTTGGATGGCTAGGTTGGGTGCAATATATATATATTGCTTGGTTATAATTTGTGTAAGTATGTGGCATTTACCCGGGAGAGGGATTATGCACTGAGTCTTGGTGACTCACCTTCTCCCTTATTTTTTTCAGGTGATTCGTAAAATCGCGGATGAGGAGCCGGATGAACTCGAGGAGGCCATGTAATAAAATTTGGTTTTACATGAACTTCCATTTGGGTACTTTATTTTAATTCGTTTTCATCTTTTTTATGGATTTGTAATAAGGCCTCTTTAATTATATTTTTGGATTATTTATATGCTTTGGATTTGTTTTAAATATGGCTTATAAATTACATGGTTGATATAATAATTTGAGCACCAAGTTTTCTAAACTACTAAACGCGATGGTTTTTAAAACGTTACCATCGGGTAACATAAATCAATTGATAGTATTTAACAACTTAAGTATTTTTGATAACTCATACTATTTTCCAAAACTCCAGTTTCCAAATTTCTATTAGATACGGTTTTCAACCTAATCGCTTTAGTTTCTTTTCAATTTATAAAAGGTTTACAAATCTAAGCTGCAACTAAGTTTTAAAGATTTATTTTGGGATTTCAAAGTAAATTATCGTTTTTAATTTATTATACACTGATTTCTACGAACTTAGAACAACAAAGAGTTTTTCACTAAAATTTAATCAAGAACTCGTTTTTCCTCAAAATGTTTTCCCCTGTGACATACCAAATTTGGTCGTGGCGTATTGACCAGGTTTGGGGTGTTACAAATTGGTATCGAGCCAAGTTCAAAAGCTCAAGCTCAGGCCCAAGGCCCAAAATGATTTAAAGTATGATCTTAAAATGTTTTTGTTTAAAATTATATGATCCGAAAGGCATGGCATCGAGAGTCTCCCGACCGTCTGCTGGGTAAGTACTTTAAACCGTTGATCTTGATGATATGATGATGTTAGTATGGTGATTAGTAGTAGAAACTACTCTAGAGACCCAAACTATAGGTTGAATGTACTCATGAAACAACTTCTTATTAAAATTATTCATAAAAATCGTGTTTTAAAGAAAGTGGAATAATGACTAATGCATAACACTTTTAAATCGGATAAGTCGAGACTTTAGACATGAGTACTCGAGGTCGGGTCGTATTACTCGTGGGACGCGTCGGGGTAGGATGGTCGTGTTCGAGCCGGTGAGGTCTAGTCAAGGATCCGAAAATGAGGTACCACTACCCCCACCACCAGCGGTTGGAGTTGAGCATCAGGATCAAACGGGGGATGATGCAGTGTCTCAGGCGATGCTGCGAGTCCTTGAGAGGGTAGCTGGAATAGGTGGAGGCGCGGGAGTTCGGAAATCTATACCCGAGTGACTCCGAGCCAATAGAGCTGAGGTATTTCGAGGTGTTTCAGGTGTGGCTCCCAGTACGACAGAGTATTGGTTAGAGGCGACGGAATGAATCATGGATGACTTGGATCTAAATGCTGAGGAAAAGCTGAAAGGGATAGTGTCGCTTCTTCGGGATGAGTCATATCAGTGGTGGCTCACGGTACGGAATAGTACTGCAGCGGAGGATCTCACTTGGGATTATTTTAAGGCAGCGTATCAGAAGAAATATGTTGGGTCTAGTTACATTGATGCACAGCGTAAGGCATTTCTGAGTTTGGTCCAGGAAAGTAAGTCCGTATTAGAATATGAGGCAGAATTTTTAAGATTGAGCCGGTATGCTGGAGGTATTGTGGCTTCGGAGTACGATCGATGTGTCTGGTTCGAGGATGGATTGAGGGATGAACTGAGATTGCTGATTGCTCCACATCAGGAGCGCGAGTTTCTTTGTGCAAGTTGGAAAGACTAAGATAGCAGAAGGGATAAAGGAACCAGTAAGGCAGAGGCACGACAAGAATAAACATAAGAGAAGTTTTGGATCATCCGGGTCAGTCGGTAATTCTCAGAAGAGGGTTAGGCAGAGTGGGCCGAATCAATCTGGGAGGCCCATTACTGCTAATCAGGGACCAGCACAGTGTAACCGATGTGGAAAATTTCATTGGGGCGAATGTTGGACCGGAGGGAAAGGATGTTTTGAGTGTGGTTCACTAGATCATCGTGTGAGAGACTGTCCATGTAAGCTAGCCAGGAATCAGTCTGAGGGTCAAGGTCGTGCTCAGTTCAGAAATGAGGGACCGTCACCGCAGAGAGGTCGTGGTAATGGTAGAGGAGGTAATGGTTCTGGTCGAGGCCGCGGAGCATCTGGCAGAGGTGCTGGCAACACTGAGGCAAGACAGCCTGGTTTGGTGTATGCAGCGAGACGTCGAGAGGAGGGCGACGCACCGGATGTCATAACTGGTACGTTCTTAATCTTTGGTGAACCATATACTGCTTTGATAGATGTGGGTTCGACACATTCGTATGTTGCTAGTAACATAGTAGAGACTATGAATCTAGACTCTGAGACTACTTCTAGGAAGATGACAAGATTTAGCCCTGCAGGTCACTCTGTAGAAGTAAATAAGTTTGTATAGATATGTACCCCTAGAACTCCAAGGGGTAATATTTGTAGCTGATCTGATGGAACTGCCGTTTGAGGAGTTCGATCTGATTCTTGGGATGGACTGGTTGGTCAAGTATCAAGCAAGTTTGGATTGCGCTGCTAAGCGCATGGTTTTGAAGACAGCTGAGGGCAAAGAGGTGGTTATGATAGGTAATAGAAGAGATTATCTATCCAACGTGGTATCTGCGTTGAAAGTCGTGAAGTTGGTCGGGAAGGGTCGTGTGAGGCATTTGTGGTTCATGTGTGTGCGTTGGAGGCTAAGGAGTCTCATCGTGTGGGAATGTCCAAATGGTAAAGGAATATGTTGACGTATTTCCGTAAGAACTTAGGGATTGCCTCCGGATCGTGAAGTTGAATTTGGTATAGATCACATTGCAGAATGCGCGCTGTCTATTGCTCCGTATAGGATGGCACCGAAGGAATTAGGGGAATTGAAGGCTCAAATTCAAGAGTTGTTGGATCGAGGTTTTATCCGACCAAGTGTCTCACCTTGGGGAGCACTGGTACTTTTTGTCAAGAAGAAGGATAGATCGATGCGGATGTGTATAGACTATCGCCAGTTGAATAAGCTGACGATCAAAAGCAAGTATCCTTTGCCGAGGATAGATGACTTGTTTGATCATCTTAAGGGGGCAGCGGTTTTCTCCAAGATTGATTTAAGGTCTGGATATCATCAGCTGAAGGTGAAAGAGGCTGATATCCATAAGACGGCATTTCGCACTCGGTATGGGCATTACGAGTTTCTGGTAATGCCGTTTGGGTTGACTAACGCGCCGGCAACATTCATGGACATGATGAATCGGGTATTCCAGCAGTTTTTGGACCAGTTTTTTGTGGTATTTATAGACGATATTTTGGTATACTCCAAGTCAGAGGAGGAGCATGATGCGCATTTGCGAGTAGTGTTGCAGATTTTGAGAGAAAAGCAGCTTTATGCAAAATTTAGTAAGTGCGAGTTTTGGCTTAGGGAGGTGGCTTTCTTGGGTCACGTAGTATCGGTGAGGATTAGAGTGGATCCTCGAAAGATTGAGGCGAGTGTTGGATTGGAAGCCGCCTAAGTTAGTGTCGAGATTCAAGTTTTCTAGGTCCGCGGGGTATTACCAAGATTTGTGGAAGGATTTTCTTTGATAGCAAAGCACCTATGACTAAGTTATTGAGGAAAGGAATTCCATTTGTGTGGACCGAGAAGTAGCAAGGAAGTTTTGACAAGTTGAAGAAGATTCGATCAAGCTCCAGCTTTTGATTCAACTTCGAGCGAGGCAAGGAATTCACGGTTTACTGTGATGCATCACATACTGGTTTGGGATGTGTGTTGATGCAGGAAGGGAAGGTAGTGGCTTATGCATCTTGACCGTTGAGACCACATGAAGTTAACTATCCGACGCATGACTTGGAATTAGCTGCAGTGGTTTTTACTTTGAAGATATGGAGACACTATTTGTATGGAGAGAAGTCGATAGTCTACATGCATCACAAGAGTCTTAAGTATCTTTTGACTCTCGAAGGATTTGAACTTGAGGCAAGCATAGATGGATAGAGTTGTTGAAGGACTACGATTGTTCGATTGAGTATCATCCGGCAAGGCTAACATGGTGGCGCGCACGCGTTGAGCCGAAAGGTTGTATCAGACTTAAGATCGATGTTTGCTCATCTTAGCTTATATGAAGATGGGAGTCTTTTATTGAATTGCAAGTCAAGCCGACTTGGTTAGAGCGAGATCAAGGAGAAACAGTTAAAGGATGATGGTTTGAATGATCGGAGGTTACTGAGGTTGAATAGTGGTTTAGAGGATTATAGTTTGTCCAAGGATGGAGTATTGTGTTTTAAAGGAAGAGCTTGTATGCCAAAGGATGTTGAGTTGAGACAATGGATTCTTGGGACGCACATAGCAGCCCATACGCTATGCATCCCGGAGGTAGCAAGATGTATCGGGATTTAAGAGAGCGATTTTGGTGGCTGTGTCCAAGCGTGAGGTGGCGAGTTTGTGGGTAAATGTCCGACGTGTCGCCAGGTCAAGGCGAGCATCGGTTGTCGTCTGGGTTACTTCAATGCAGTAAAGATTCCCAAAGTGGAAGTGGAAAAGGATCACTATGGACTTTGTCGATGGATTACCCTCACGCCAAGTAAGAAGGACTCAGTTTGGGTGATTGTGGATCGTTTGACTAAGTCAGCTCATTTTATTCCGGTAAGGGTGGATTACTCACTTCAGAAGTTAGCTAAGTTGTATGTAGCGGAGATAGTAAGGTTGCACGGTGTACCAGTGTCGATCATCTCAGACAGAGATCCTAGATTTACGTCGAGGTTTTGGAGAGCGTTACATCAGGCTTTGGGTACGCGGTTGGATTTTAGTACCGCATTTCATCGATGACCGACGGGCAATGGAAAGAGTTATACATATTTTAGAGGATATGTTGAGAGGTTGTGTTTTGGATTTTGAGGCACTGGGAAGAGTTTTTGCCATTACCGAGTTCGCATACAACAATAGTTATCAGCAAGCATTAAGATGGCACCATATGAGGCGTTGTATGGTAGGAGGTGTCGCACACCTACATCTTTGGACCGAGTTGAGTGAGCGTCAAATGTTAGGACCAGAGTTGGTTGCGTAAACCGAAGATAAGGTGAAGTTGATTCAAGCTCGGTTGAAGGAAGCTTCGGATAGGCGTAAGTCATATGCCGATCTCAAGCGGAGGATATAGAATTTTCCGTGGGTGACAAAGTTTTTCCGAAAGTCTCGCCATGGAAGAAAGTGTTAAGATTTGGGAGAAAAGGCAAGTTAAGTCCAAGGTTTATTGGGCCGTATAAGGTGTTGAGACGAGTGGGACCAAAGAGCCTATTAGCTCGAGTTGCCATCATGAGTGAGTCGATTCACGATGTGTTCCATGTCTCCATTCTTAGACGCTATCGTTCGATCCATCGCATGTTGTGGCGATAGAGGAAATAGAGGTGAGTCCAAATCGACGGTAGAAGAAGAACACGTCGTGTGCTGATTCTAGACCGAGATGTGAAAGTTTTGCGTAGGAAGTCGGTTCCTTTAGTGAAGGTTTTATGGCGGAACCATGGCGAGAAGAAGAAGCTACGTGGGAACCGGAGGATGTGATGAGGCAAAGTTTCCTCAACTCTTTTGAGCGGGTAATTTCGAGGACTAAATTTTCTTAAGGGGTAGAATTGTAATATCTTAAAAAAATTGAGTATCATCTTGTTACTTGTGTTAGCTCGAGTATGATTATTATTATGTGCTTAGTATAGTTTTATGAAGGCTTGGAATTATTAGCTAAACTAGAATGATTTTTAGTATTGAAAATATAGTGAAGTGGATTGGATGAACTTGACAATTAAGTTAATTTAAGTGTTAAATTCTAACACAAGAGGAGTTAGTGGCATAGTGGATAAGGCGCATGAAAGGTTGCTTGAGGGAAGTGGTTCGAGTAGCATGGAAGGCATATTAAGGATTTTATTTTTTTTTATGCATCCTAGCATTAAGTGTCGGTCAACTATTCATATGGATAAGATGGACAATTTTCTTTTTATGGCAAGAAGACTTAAGGTTATGGTAAGCATGAAATAAGGGATAGAATTGCTAGATTTTGGGGATAAAATTTCTTCAACTTTGGGAATGTAGAGGATTTCAAGGCTTGGCTTAAGGGTGTTGTTTTGGAAACTCTCCTATGGCCATTAGTGCATGAATGTGGACGGCATGTGTGGCTAGGGGGGTGGCCGAATGTTGATAGGAAGTTTGGGGGAATAGTTGGCCAACTTTAGCATTTTGTGCATCATTTGGCATTTTCTCTTCCTCTCCAAAAACTCCCTCTTTGGCCGAATGTATCTTAGGCATTTTGGTGCAATTTTGCTTTTGATTTAGCTCTCATTTGTGTTTGAACCAAAATCTAATTTCTTCCTCTCATTTCCCTTTTGAAACCGAAACCACAATTTGCATTTTTGTGCACTTTTCTTTTCGGCAAACTAGGTGTTTGGCCAAACCTCTTTCTCCCATCTCTCTCTTTTCTTTCTTTTGATACTTGCTCAAAAACCACATTTCCTTTTCACTTCCTCTTGGCCGAATCTTCCTCCTTCCCAAATCCCATCTCTTTCATTTTTTTTCAAAGTTAAAAACATCCATTACCATTCTATTTTCATTTTTATTTTCTTCTTTCTTCCATTTTCGAATCATCCTTCTCCTATTTCACTTTCACTTTTATTTTTCCTTTCTTTTTACTCCACCATAGCCGAATCTTCTTTCTCTCTTTTGGTGTTATATTTGCCGAATATCATCAAGGGTAGATAATCTTTGGGTTTTCTTCAATCAGTTTTGGAAGATAGGTAAGTGTTCACGGCCGTATTTTCGTTATTTCCTTCTCTTTTCTAAGTCATTTTCTTGTGGACAAAGGCCGAATCCTTGGGTATTTTTTTGCAAGGTTCTAACCATTATTTAGGAACCGATTTTTCCTTTAGGCTCTTTGGGACGTTGGAAGCAATCGATCTAAGCCATTCCATTAGCAATCAAAGTTGGTAAGTCAAGTGGTAAGATTCATGTCGATTCATTATTCTTTTTGAGGATAAAGACTAAGGCTATTGGGATTAAGATGTTATGTTGGCCGAATGGATTTTTGCTTATAGTTTTGTGGTATGGCCGAATGTAGGACAAGGTGATCTAGTGCGGTAGATCGGATCTTCGGAAGTTAGTATTTGCGTTAGTGAAAGGTGTGTACCTTACACACTTTATAACTCGGTATATATATAAATGTGTGTGTTAATAACTATTCATGTTGTTAAAGCCGAAAACTATGAGATCTTGAAATGATACCTTGATGGGTATGAGCAAGGATACGGGTAAGTCCGTTTCGATATGATGTTGATATATGTTGTTAATATCACGATCTACGATATATATTGGTTATATGTTTATATCAAAGTATAATGACATGATTTGTTATCTATTGCATTGGTATGGGCGATATGAGAGGAGGGGGAAGATTGATATCCGTGTCTTTGGGACACCGGAGGTTTGGCACCTCCGGTGGTTTGGTACCACATATTTCATGTCTTTGGGACACGGAGGTTTGGCACCTCATAGCGACTCGTCCCAGTGGTTTCACACCACCGTTGGTTGGCCCCACATTTGATGTATTGGGATCATCGCCAGTGATTTGGTATCACACGTGGGTTGGCCCCACAACTTGATTATTCGTGACTTTGGGTCACCAGTGATTTGGCATCACATTATTGGATATCGTGACTTTGGGTCACCAGTGGTTTGGCACCACCAGTGGTTTGGTACCATATGGGGTAGAAAAGGAGTTTTGGATGGCTAGGTTGGGTGCATTATATATATATATATTGCTTGGTTATAATTTGTGTAAGTATGTGGCATTTACCCGGGAGAGGGATTATGCACTGAGTCTTGGTGACTCACCTTCTCCCTTATTTTTTTCAGGTGATTCGTAAAATCGCGGATGAGGAGCCGGATGAACTCGAGGAGGCCATGCAATAAAATTTGGTTTTACATGAACTTCTATTTGGGCACTTTATTTTAATTCGTTTTCATCTTTTTATGGATTTGTAATAAGGCCTCTTTAATTATATTTTTGGATTATTTATATGCTTTGGATTTGTTTTAAATATGGCTTATAAATTACATGGTTGATATAATAATTTGAGCACCAAGTTTTCTAAACTACTAAACGTGATGGTTTTTAAAACGTTACCATCGGCTAACATAAATCAATTGATAGTATTTAACAACTTAAGTATTTTTGATAACTCATACTATTTTCCAAAACTCCAGTTTCCAAATTTCTATTAGATACGGTTTTCAACCTAATCTCTTTAGTTTCTTTTCAATTTATAAAAGGTTTACAAATCTAAGCTGCAACTAAGTTTTAAAGATTTATTTTCGGGATTTCAAAGTAAATTAACAGTTTTTAATTTATTATACACCTGATTTCTACGAACTTAGAACAACAAAGAGTTTTTCACTAAAATTTAATCGGTAACTCGTTTTTCCTCAAAACGTTTTCCCCTGTGACATACCAAATTCGGTCGTGGCATATTGACCGGGTTTGGGGTGTTACATTTAAAATCATAGATGACATGGCTATGAATTCGTACATGTAACACCCTGGTTTAGGGGCTGTGCATATGGGGTATAAATCAAGTGTTAGTAGGTTTTTGGGAGTGCTTGGTTGAGTTTTAGAGGCTCTAAGGATGTTGGGATGAGAAGGGAAGGCTTTGGAAAATTTAGATTTTTAGGGTAAAAAGGAATTGGGCCTAGGAGAATTGAGCCCAATGGGCCTTAGGCGTAGTAGCGTTTAAATTTTTGGAGAACAAGAGACCGGCTTAAATGCAAGTTGGACCTATTGGATAAGTGATTTTGGAAGGTTAGAAGGCTTCTATGAAGTCCCGGGATCAAATATTAGCTTTGGGGAAATTTTGATTTTAGGTGGAAAAAACCCTGGAAGTTGGCAGGTAGGCCTTAAGAATAAAATGTGGGGAAAAATAACACAAGTGGAGTGTGTGGTGTAGTGGCAAAGTGACGCCACATAAGAGACAAGGGGGTGACGCCACAAGGGAAGGAAGGAGGTCCAAGGTTCAAGTCTTGGCTTTTGCATTTTGGTTTTCTTTTTACTTGGACCTCGGAATTTGGCTATAGTTTATATTTAGTTGCACATGGTTTAAGACACAAGAGGAGCTTGTGGCTAAGTGGCTAGCAGCGTGGATTATGTTGCAAGGGAGCCTGGGTTCGAATCTCATGAGAAGCAAGGGAGTATTTATTTTGCGGTCTGGACGGGAAGAGTTTCATTGAATTTAAACTCTACTCGTGAAGGGATCCCACATCGGAAAGATACAAAGAAGGAAGGTGAAGTGCTAGCTATATAAGGAGCATCCTAGGAGGAGAGTAAACACATCTTGAAGAGGCGTTTGGGCACAAGAGTGATCGGAGCGTGGATTAACACCGAGTCCTATCGGTGTGTAACTCTCTACTCTAGTTGTAGAGCGGCAAATGCCGAAGGCGCCGGTCACGGCAATAGTAGTTACACGAGCGCGCGAGAAGCACGTGTGGGGCTTCGACGCGATAGTTGAGGCCATCGGTAGTATTCTCGTGGTTTGGGTTGCTTGGGCCTCGATGGGCGAAGTGGGCCCGTGGGCCCATATGAGTAAATTGCATGATTGGTTAGTATATGTTGAACTAGACTAGGTGGAACTTATATACGTGGCTAGATTTGTGCTAGGTGGGCCACACGGCGTGTGGGCCCGAATGGGCCGGAATCGAGTTTTAGGCCCAATCGTCGTCTGACCAGGAAATAATAAATGGTAGCCGAGTCGGGGCGACATTTGGGCCTTTGGGAAAGGCCATTGTAGGTGCAAAATTACCGATATACCCTTGGTGGGTAAATTACTTAAAATACCCTTAGTAGGTAAAATTACGATTTTACCCTTAAAGGTTGATTAGCATGATTATGTTGTTTAGTTTTGGCCGATTGTAGGGAAGGCTTGATCTCGCATATCTCGGGTTGTGGCTAGTGCTCAAAAGTGTTAAGGAATGGGGATCTAGTGCGTTAGATCTTGATCTACGGGATTTGATAGTCGCATTAGTAATCAGTGTGTAAGCTAACACACTTCTTGCTTTGTATATGTTTGATAAATCGATTGATTGGTAAAACCGAAATAGTATGGTTGAGTGATATGATACCCTATGGGGTATGTGCACGGATTCAGTGTAAGTCCGTTTCATTATGAGTATTGTTATTGATACATGATGTCATGATTTATGATGTATGTGCTATGAGATGCAACGTTAAACATGTTTGCATGATTTGAATACTATACATGAGTTGGTATGATGATGGGTGATATGAGTGGAGGGGGCAAAGTGATATTTTGTCTTGTGAGCACCGTTGTTTTGGTAACACAACTTTGTGACTACGGTCACCAGAGGTTTGGCACCTCCAGAGGTTTGGCACCTCGGCGCCTCGCCCCCGTGGTTTTGCACCACACAATGGGTTGGCCCCACAAGGCGGTATTGAGGATTGACGCCGGTGATTTGGTATCACACGATGGGTTGGCCCCATCACTCGATTATCGTGACTACGGTCACCGTGGTTTGGTACCACATTTGTGTCTTTGGGACACGAGAGGTTTGGCACCTCATTGCGACTCGTCCCCCGTGGTTAACACCACCGTGGGTTGGCCCCACTTTTGAGATACGGGATTGTCGCCGGTGATTTGGTATCACACGATGGGTTGGCCCCATCATTGGATTTGTGACTTCGGTCACCGGTGTTTTGGTAACACATTGTGACTATACGTCACCAAAGTGGTTTGGTACCACACGGGTAGAAAAGGTGTATGGACGGTTAGGATTGGGTGCATATGATTGGGATGCATGATGATCATGATTATGTTTGTATGTGATATTTTGCTAATCCGGGAAAAAGGGTAGCACACTCGAGTCCAGGTGACTCACCTTTTCCTTAACCATTTCGTAGTGCATAAAGTGGACCGGGATCGGAGAGGACAAGGTGGCCCATGCCAAGATGATGTTCAATTATTCCATGCTTGATTTTGATATAAGTACTTTATTTGAATTGTTGGGTTGTAATAAAGGCCATTTTATGTTTTTGGTATTACTTTAACTATGGTTTATTTAAATTAAGTTGCTACGTGAAAATGATTTATGGTTTGCAACCTATTTATTCAAATTGGATATTATAAACTAAAGTTTTAAAAATGAATGAGTTTAATAGCAAAGTTTTATTCCAAAGATATGTTTTCCAAAATTCAGCAAACTACGATGTTTTATTTTAAATTAAGAAGATGTTCAACCGTCTTTTCCAGTGACATAACCAGATCTTGGCCGTAGTGAATGGGCCGGGTTTGGGGATGTTACAGTTTGGTATCAGAGCCCGGTTCAAAACTCGGCTTTGAGGGTTTTGGGCCCAAAAACATTTTTAAATGGGTTTTCAAAGATATGGGTTTCGTGAAATATTTTTGAGTTTTTTCGGCATGGCACTGTACCTCAATTCGAAGTCCACGGTAAGTACCCTTACTATTGCTTGTGAGTTATTGATGTGATCGGATGATTGCAATAGTGGATTACTTTAGAATCAAACTTTGATTGCTCGAAAGAACGACTTCCGAAACTTACATTCATAAAATTTGCTCGTGGATTAAACAGTGGAACAAAATTTAATGCATAAAACTTTTAATCGATTAAATCGCGACGCTAGATATGAGTTCTAGGGGCGTGGTCGTACTTCTCGTGGACGTGGTAGAGGCGAGTTTTGGTGGACTGTTTATTTTGTTGCTCGTAAAGTATGTTAGCTCTTGGAGATCAGAGTGCGCAATGGCGATAGCGTAGTGGAGAGAATTGGATCATTAGTTTAGACAAGTAATTTCGAGGACGAAATTATTTTAAGGAGGGTAGAATTGTAACACCTCGGTTTAAATTTGTGCATATGGGGTATAAATCAAGTGTTAGTAGGTTTTGGGAGTGCTTGGTTGAGTTTTAGAGGCTCTAAGGATGTTGGGATGAGAAGGGAAGGCTTTGGAAAATTTAGATTTTTAGGGTAAAAAGGAATTGGGCCTAGGAGAATTGAGCCCAATGGGCCTTAGGCGTAGTAGCGTTTAAATTTTTGGAGAACAAGAGACCGGCTTAAATGCAAGTTGGACCTATTGGATAAGTGATTTTGGAAGGTTAGAAGGCTTCTATGAAGTCCCGGGATCAAATATTAGCTTTGGGGAAATTTTGATTTTAGGTGGAAAAAACCCTGGAAGTTGGCAGGTAGGCCTTAAGAATAAAATGTGGGGAAAAATAACACAAGTGGAGTGTGTGGTGTAGTGGCAAAGTGACGCCACATAAGAGACAAGGGGGTGACGCCACAAGGGAAGGAAGGAGGTCCAAGGTTCAAGTCTTGGCTTTTGCATTTTGGTTTTCTTTTTACTTGGACCTCGGAATTTGGCTATAGTTTATATTTAGTTGCACATGGTTTAAGACACAAGAGGAGCTTGTGGCTAAGTGGCTAGCAGCGTGGATTATGTTGCAAGGGAGCCTGGGTTCGAATCTCATGAGAAGCAAGGAGTATTTATTTTATGGTCTGGACGGGAAGAGTTTCATTGAATTTAAACTCTCTCGACGTGAAGGGATCCCACATCGGAAAGATACAAAGAAGGAAGGTGAAGTGCTAGCTATATAAGGAGCATCCTAGGAGGAGAGTAAACACATCTTGAAGGCGTTTGGGCACAAGAGTGATCGAGCGCTGGATTAACACCACGAGTCCTATCGGTGTGTAACTCTCTCTACTCTAGTTGTAGAGCGGCAAATGCCGAAGTGCGGTCCACGGCAATAGTAGTTACACGAGCGTGCGGCGCACGTGTGGGGCTTCGACGCGATAGTTGAGGCCATCGTGAGTATTCTCGTGGTTTGGGTCGCTTGGGCCTCGATGGGCGGGAAGTGGGCCCGTGGCCCATATGAGTAAATTGCATGATTGGTTAGTATATGTTGAACTAGACTAGGTGGAACTTATATACGTGGCTAGATTTGTGCTAGGTGGGCCACACGAAGCGTGTGGGCCCGAATGGGCGGAATCGAGTTTTAGGCCCAATCGTCGTCACGACCAGGAAATGGTAGCTGAGTCGCCTGAGGCGACATTTGGGCCTTTGGGAAAGGCCATTGTAGGTGCAAAATTACCGATATACCCTTGGTGGGTAAATTACGAAAATACCCTTAGTAGGTAAAATTACGATTTTACCCTTAAAGGTTGATTAGCATGATTATGTTGTTTAGTTTTGGCGATTGTAGGGGAAGGCTTGATCTCGCATATCTCGGGTTGTGGCTAGTGCTCGAAAAGTGTTAAGGAATGGGGATCTAGTGCGTTAGATCTTGATCTACTGGATTTGATAGTCGCATTAGTAATCAGTGTGTAAGCTAACACACTTCTTGCTTTGTATATGTTTGATAAACTGATTGATTGGTAAAACCGAAATAGTATGGTTGAGTGATATGATACCCTATGGGGTATGTGCAACGGATCTGTAAGTCCGTTTCATTATGAGTATTGTTATTGATACATGATGTCATGATTTATGATGTATGTGCTATGAGATGCAACGTTAAACATGTTTGCATGATTTGAATACTATACATGAGTTGGTATGATGATGGGTGATATGAGTGGAGGGGCGGTGATATTTTGTGCCGACGAGCACCAGTGTTTTGGTAACACAACTTTGTGACTACGGTCACGAGAGGTTTGGCACCTCCAGAGGTTTGGCACCTCGTCTCGCCCCCGTGGTTTTGCACCACGGTGGGTTGGCCCCACAAGGCGGTATTGAGGATTGACGCCCGGTGATTTGGTATCACACGATGGGTTGGCCCCATCACTCGATTATCGTGACTACGGTCACGGTGGTTTGGTACCACATTTGTGTCTTTGGGACACCAGAGGTTTGGCACCTCATTGCGACTCGTCCCCCGTGGTTAACACCACCGTGGGTTGGCCCCACTTTTGAGATACGGGATTGTCGCCGGTGATTTGGTATCACACGATGGGTTGGCCCCATCATTGGATTTGTGACTTCGGTCACCAAAGTGTTTTGGTAACACATTGTGACTATACGTCACCAGTGGTTTGGTACCACACGGGGTAGAAAAGGTGTATGGACGGTTAGGATTGGGTGCATATGATTGGGATGCATGATGATCATGATTATGTTTGTATGTGATATTTTGCTAATCCGGGAAAAGGGTAGCACATCGAGTCTGGGTGACTCACCTTTTTCCTTAACCATTTCGTAGTGCATAAAGTCGACCAGGGATCGGAGAGGACAAGGTGGCCCATGCCGAAGATGATGTTCAATTATTCCATGCTTGATTTTGATATAAGTACTTTATTTGAATTGTTGGGTTGTAATAAAGGCCATTTTATGTTTTTGGTATTACTTTAACTATGGTTTATTTAAATTAAGTTGCTACGTGAAAATGATTTATGGTTTGCAACCTATTTATTCAAATTGGATATTATAAACTAAAGTTTTAAAAATGAATGAGTTTAATAGCAAAGTTTTATTCCAAAGATATGTTTTCCAAAATTCAGCAAACTACGATGTTTTATTTTAAATTAAGAAGATGTTCAACCGTCTTTTCCCAGTGACATAACCAGATTCGGTCGTAGTGAATGGGCCGGGTTTGGGGATGTTACAGTACATGTGGCCCAATGAAAGATTCATGTACAAATCAAAGCCTCCAACGGAAAAAATTATGAACGAAGATAACAACGATGATCGGTACCAAGAAATTTTAGAGAAGTTTAACCATTTGGAGATGACTGTCAAGCTGACGAGAGCGAAGCCATGTTCTGAGAACCAACCGGAGGAAGCGAGCTACGTTGGTTGACTGCTTCTAGAGTGTGAATACTGGAATAAAATATAAACAGATAAGGCGGTATCCGGAAGTATACGAGTTGAGTTGTAATATAGTTTTACAATGAAGTAGATTAGTACTTCGAGGATCATACCCAAGGGAGGTGAGTGCCAGATCAATTCTAACCTAAACACTAAAAGATCTAATTCATACTTTTAAATTAGTTATAGTACGAAAAATATGAAATTAAATATTTTTTGGGTTTTATTATAATAGTAATGAAAACAAAATAATATAAAAAGATAAAATTCAGGAGATTAAAAAGGGAGAACAAATCAAATTTGATTATGGGTGATTAACTTGCTTCGATAATCTATATCAACTGTCGTTTCGGGTTCCTTATCAATCAACTAGTCGCTACCCTAGCAGGATTACTTATCTTCCGACCTAACAATTCAAACTGGTTTGGGGTTAAGGTCTTCACGGATGGACAATACAAATTTTGGGTTAATTCCCACCTTGATAACTTCCAGTGGTTGTCAGGCCTAGGGTTTGCTTCACGTTCTTCCTTTCCAAAATAGTTGATCCATTGAGTAACTGTAACACCCTGAATTTGGGCCTAGTAGAATTGGGCCTATTGGGCCTTGGGCATGAGAGCGTTTAAAATTTTTGAGAACAAGAGAACGGCACTAATGCAAGTTGGACCTATTAGGTGAGTGATTTTGGAAGGTTAGGGGGCTTCCATGAAGTCTTGGGTTCAAACCTGGGCTTTAGGAAAAATTTTAGTTTAGGTGAATAAAACCCTGGATGTAAGTGAGTAGGCTTTAAGAATATTGTTGGGGAAATCATGACACAAGGAAGCATGTGGCCTAGTGGTTGTGGCGTCATTAAGGTTGTAAGGGAGACTGGGTTCAAGTCTTGGCCCTTGCAGAATTTTTAAATTTTGCTCTTAAAAGAATCTGGACACTGGCACAAAGGCTTTATAAATATTTGCGCATGTTTTAAGTCACAGAAGAGCTTGTGGTCTAGTGGCAAGGTGGCATGTGGAGTAATCTTGAGGTCTGAGGTTCGAGTGTTGGCACAGCATAATGGGGTATTTATTTTGCTGCCGGACGGCTAGAGTTTGTGTTCCAGTGAAAGTCTGATGGGTGAGAGGTTTGAAATGGTCATGGAGAGATGGTAGGAGCAAATCTTGGAGAAGACTAAGGAGAGATTGGTGGAGTGAATCAAGGAGTTGGGGAAGTGGAGAGTTGTGCCGTTTGGGGAGACTCTATTTAGTCAATTCGTCTGAGGGGGGAAAAGTTAGTCATTTCGGCATTGGACTAAGGGTTGTCGAATTCTCCTCGCTCTCCTCCCATATTTTGGCTTTTGAGTTTTTTTCTTCCTAGAATTATTTCGGTTGCTTTCTTTAGGTAACTGAAGGTGTTAGGCATTTTGCACTTTTCTGTTCTCTGCACATTTCGACATTTCTTTTCCTCTGCACACGGTTGCACTCTTCTTTTCCTCTGCTGTCGACTCTTCCCTCTTCACAACCTAAATGGGTTGTTTTATTCCACATCTTTTCTTTCGTCCTACTATACAATTGAGCCATCGGCAAATCGCTTGTTGCTTTCACCCTCCCCTGTGACCGATTATAGCCTTATCTCTCCCTCGCTGGTTGAGTTCTCTTGACTTCTCTTTCTAGCCGAATACCCCTTCATCTTGTGGCTCTATTCTTTTCCTGCTCTCTTTTGATAGATCCTTATTTGTTAGGCCGAATACTCCTCACCTCTTAGGCTAGCCATTTTCGATTATTTTTCTGTTAGGGGATTGGTCGAGTACTCTTCGGTTCTACCATTGCTTGGTAAGTCAATCTTCATAAGATCTCCTGACAAACGGTAAGGGTAAGTTATGGTACCCTTCGTTCTTCTAATCCGAATATTGCCTTTTTGTTGAGGGGATAGTAGTTGATTCTATCTAACAACGTTTGGTTATAATCCAGATTCTAGGCAAGGCGTGGGATCGTTTCTGAGCCACGAACGTTGAGAGATTAAATCTTTAGTCAGGCAAGGTAAGGGAAATATTTCAGAGTATGTGCTATCAGAAGGGCGTTACCCTAGCGATTAAAGACTAACAACGAATTTTGATGGTTCTAGGTTGGGTGCTCGTGGATCTGGGAGCGACTCCGGAATAAAGGTGTGTAATCACACCTCACTTTATCGTGAATCGACGAAAAGCCGAAAAGCTGAAACTTCGGCATTCGAGCCTCACGAGCGTGCGAGCGCTCGTGCGGTAAACCGAGCCCATTAGCATGGGCGCTAGACTGTAGAAGCTACCACGAGCATTCTCGTGGGCCTAGGTCGTAATGGGCCTTGTTGGGCCGAGATGGGCCATGTGGGCCCAATGGGCTCCTGAGCCCCACATGGGTAAAATTCACGATAGAGACAACTAATGGATTGGGATGCGAAAGTTGGATAGTCGTGATTGAAATTGGGCCTCGATGGGCCGAAATGGGCCGTGTGGGCCCAATGGGCCTGTGGGCCCCACACGAATTAAATTTGCATATTGTGGTAAATGTTAGACCGAGCCGTGTAGTGCACATGAATAGGGTCATTTTTGGGCAATGGGTCGTGTGGGCCCACTGGGCTGGTGGGCCCCACACGGATAAAATGCATGTTATATGGTTTCTATTAATTTTTACTGTGCTGCTCGTATAGCCAAGGCTATCTCTGGGCTAATTGGGCCACACGAGCGTGCGGGCCCACTTAGGCCGAGTAATGGGCTTTAGGCCCATTAACACCGTTGTGATTGTTTATGTTACTTAAGTCGCTCGAGGCGACGGTGGACCTTCCGTTGGGTCGCTGAGACCCCTGATTTGCAAAATTACTTAAATACCCTCGATTTGTGAAATTCCTGAAATACCCCCGATTTGCAAAATTACCGAAATACCCTCGAATTGTAAAATTACTGAAATGCCCTCATATTGCAAAATTACCGAAATACCCCCGATTGTAAAATTATCAAAATACCCCGATTGTAAAATTACCGAAATACCCCCGATTTGCAAAATTATCGAAATACCCTCGGATTGTAAAATTACCGAAATGCCCTCAGATTGCAAAATTACTAAAATACCCCGATTGTAAAATTACCAAAATACCCCCGATTTGCAAAATTACCAAAATACCCCTGATTTGTAAAATTACCAAAATACCCTCGATTTGTTGTAACACCTCAAACCCGATCAACACACCACGACCAAATTTGGCATGTCACAGAGTGAAAACGATTCGAAGAAACCAGGTTATCGGTTTATTTTTGGTGAAAACTCTTCGATTGCTTGTGTTTGGGGAAAACCGATGTATGTATAGTGGAAAATGTTAAGTTGCTTTGAAATCATGTGAATTGTATTACCCGATGGTAGAGTTTAGAAAACTCGTTGCGTAGCTTAGTTTGAAAACTTTGATTATCAGGTTATTAAAGCAAATCAAGTAATTATCAACCACTGAAGATCTCTCTCTCTTTTCTTTTCTCTCGTTGCGTTGTAGATCTCTCTTGTCTTCTACTCTAGTCGATTTTGGAGTGGGTAAGTGTTCTTGGCCGAATCTTTACTATTTTCTTCTCTTTTCTCTGTTGACTCTCATGGAAACAAAAGCTAAATTTCGGCATTTGTCTTGATTCTCATTCATCTGTGAAATCGGATTCTCCTAGGTTCTTGGGATTTGGAAGCGAGATCGTGGTCATCTACTCTCTCGCCAATCGGGGCGTTAGGATCGTGGTAAGGTCTCATGCTGATTCATTCTTTCCCTTATTCTTTTGAAAAGCCGAAGGCTATTGCTTTATGTGGTTGAATGTTGGCCGATTGTAGGGGAAGGCTGAGATCTCGCATATCTCGGGTTGTGGCTAGTATTCGAAAAACGTTAAGGTAAGGAGGGTTGCTAGATGCGTTAACTTTTCGGGATTTACAAGTGAAGCCGAATGGCTTTCGCTAATAATCTTGGTTTGGCCGAATGTAGGTAAAGGGGGTCTAGTGCGTTAGATCGGGATCTTCGGGATTTAGTGATCGCGTTAGTAACCAGGTGTGTAACTTACACACTTCATAATCGTTGTAAACTTGTTAATAACCTAAACTATGTTAAAAGCCAAAACTGTGTAGATTTCGATATGATACCTTTATGGGTATGAGCAAGGATTTCGGGTAAGTCCATTTTGTTGAGATTACGGTACATGACTTCTTATGATATTATCTATGTATGTTCGATATATGTCTAATGATTAAGCATGATGGCATGAATTGTATGTGCATTGCATTATTGTGGGTGATATGAGAGGAGGGGGAAGATTGATATCTCGTGACTTTGGGTCACTGGGGTTGTTTGGCACCACAAAGTGGTTTGGTACCACGATTGATTTCGTGACTTTGGGTCACTGCAGCTTTGGCACCTCATAGAGACTCGCCCCGCTGGCTTAGCACCACAAGTGGGTTGGCCCCACATTTGATAAAACGGGATTGTCGCCAGTGATTTGGTATCACAACGTGGGTTGGCCCCACAATTGGATTATTCGTGACTTTGGGTCACCAGTGGTTTGGGACCACATTATTATTGATATCAGTGACTTTGGGTCACCAGTGGTTTGGCACCACCAGTGGTTTGGTACCATACGGGGTAGAAAAATGAGTTGTGGATGGCTAGGTTTGGGTGCATGATATGTTTGCTTGATTATGATTTGTGTAAGCATGTTGCAATAATCGGGAGGGGGATTATGCACTGAGTCTTGGTGACTCACCTTCTCCCTTATCTTTTCAGGTGATTCGTAGATCACGGATGAGGAGCCGGGTGGACTCGAGGTGACCATGCGATAATTACTTCGATTTTACATGGACATTTGATTTGGGTATTTTACTTTAAATTCTGGTTTTTATTTGGGTTTGTAACAAGGCCTTTAAATTATGTTTTAGATTATTTTATCTACTTTGGATTTGGTTTTAAATATGACTAAGTAATTACTTGATTTGCTTTAATAACCTGATAATCAAAGTTTTCAAACTAAGCTACGCAACGAGTTTTCTAAACTCTACCATCGGGTAATACATTTCACATGATTTCAAAGCAACTTAACATTTTCCACTATACATACATCGGTTTTCCCCAAACACAAGCAATCGAAGAGTTTTCACCGAAAATAAACCGGTAACCTGGTTTCTTTGAATCATTTTTGCTCTGTGACATGCCAGATTCGGTCGTGGTGTGTTGACCGGGTTTGGGGTGTTACATTTGTAAAATTACCAAAATACCCTCGAGTTGTGAAATTACTAAAATACCCCTGATTTGCAAAATTACTGAAATACCCTCGAGTTATGAAATTACCGAAATACCCCTGTATAGTAGAATTACTGAAATACCCTTGTAGGGTAGGATTACCGAAATACCCTTATAGGGTAAAATAACTATTTTGCCCTTGTGGGTAAATGACTTACTTAGACTATGAATTTGACTGATTTGACTGTGATCGTTTGACTGTGTTTTAACTGACTTGACTGTGGTCGTGTGACCGATATGTTTTTAGTATATGTTTAAATGACTGTTACTGAGCATGGCCATTATGCATACATGTGTAATGATTGAGCATGACATACACGACATATTGCATGGGGTTGGGACATTGATATGGAGGAAGTTCTGATAGGGTCGCATGGGTCGCATGACGACTGTGGATCCAGTATTGATCTGTTAAGGTCGCACGGGTCGCCCGAGATGACTGTGGACCGACGGATGACTTAAAGCCACGTAATCTGATTATAGCTCTATGCCAACCTAAATATGGCTCTGTGCCATCTTGATTATGGCTTTGTGCCAATCGTATTTACCCGTGGCTATATGCCTAACATATATATCGATGACTCTGTGTCGATCATATTTACCCAAGGCTGTGTGTCGATTATATTACCGTCGTAGATAGCTATGTGCCAAACATAATACAGTTACTGATGGCTTTGTGCCAATTATAATACCGCTACTAAAGGCTTAGAGCCGCATTTATATTCTAGCAGCTTCGCTACGATTTCAGTTAGGGCCGGAACTGGTTCTAACATTGGTGTGCTGGTTGGGTGGGTTGATTTTATCCCCACATAAGTGTAGGGTTGGTACGGATTGTGTGTCAGCTGGATCGGGGTGGGATGCATCCTCATACTGTTGCATACTTGTTTTGAGATCTGTCATCGCATCGGGCTTAGGCCCACTTGATCTGTTATTTGTTTGGGCTAGGCCCAATTGATTCTGTATGGGCTGTGACCCAAATGATATGGTAGTGGGCTATGGCCCACGTATGCTCCGAATCGGATCAGCATCGTTATCTTGTTAAAGGGCTTTGGCCCGCATTGTTTCGGGTTCTATTTTCGTATCCGATCGCTACTCTAGTAAGGGGATTACACATCGAAGCCGTAACTCACCCTATTTTTAACCTGTGCGGGTAATCCCCACCTTAGACAGATCGGTGCTGCGAGGGACTCGGAGAAGGCCACACACTGCTTATGATTTCCGTTTTGATTATTTACATTCAAGTATTTTGATTCGGGTTGTAATAAGGCCTCTTTAAGTTTTTGGATTTTAACTCCAAGTCTTTATTTACTTTGGTTTATATCGGTTAGAAGTAAGTCACGATTTTTCAAAATGATAACTATTTTTTAGTAACACTACATTTCCGCAACATTTTCGGAATGGTTTTGCGACTTAAACTTTTTCGTAAATCGATTACTCTCAAAATTAGCTTCCGCAACTAAAAAGATATTTTGGGAATAAAATTAATAATCTTTCAATGTAAAAGGGTTTTTCAACCAAAACATGGTTTTCAAAAAACACTTCAATGCGACACGCCAGATTCGGGCCTAACTTCTAGGCCGGGTTTGAGGTGTTACAGTAACCCAACAAAACAATTAGTAGATCATAGCTCCACTCGCTAATCCCCCATAGAGGGATTAGTTCCTCATGGCTTCCATAGACAATATATAATCGATGTAAAAAGAAAGCATGCTAATTGAATCGACAAGATAGAGTAAATGAATAAGCCTAATTGTATTAAAATTAAGCACAAATCCACAGAGTTTGAATGCTTCCACAATTCAAATATCTTGAATTCAACAAGAACAATAGAAATTAATCTAAAACCCTAAGAAAGAAAGAAAGCAAAACTAAATTTACAAGAGAGAATCTAGGCTAAAGTAATGATGTCCATAAGAGGTGACAAATGAGCCTATTTATAGCCTCCAGGTGGCCGTCATCCTTAACCCTATGTTAGCTGATGTTCCCAAGCTCTAGGTTTGATTATGTAGACCAAAACACCCCTACTTCGTATTTAATTTTTGTCCTAGAGTCGATGTCGCGACACACCAGGACCTGTGTCGCGACAGAGCAATCAATACACTCCTCTCCAGCTATCTTCAGGGGTATGCCACGACACCCTCAACCTGTGTTGTGACATCGAAGACAGACTTGAGTTTTCTCTATTTTGTTCGCTATGTTGCGACATCAAATCATCTGTGTTGCGACATAACGACCAATATTCCTTTACTACACCTTCTAATTGTCTCCTGTACACTCATAAAGTGTGATATCTCACCCTTGGGCCTCATTCGACCCCTAAGGTCTATAAAAGACTCAATTTGCAGATTTTATTGAATGTAAATAAAACTATGAAAACTTAACTAAAACATAACTAAAATGCTTGTATCCAAGCTCCTTAAATGCAAAAACTAGTTTAATTTGCTACACCGAATTACAACAGATCAAACTCCACCACACTTAAGTCATTGCTTGTCCTTAAGGAACATAAACAAAAATAAGAAATAAAAGCAACGATCATTGAGCAAATATCATACAAGCATTGACTTCAGAGCATACGACTTAGGCATTTCATGCTTACTAACAACTTTAACATAATGAATATTTGACTTACCACTTTTGATCTCAAACATCTAAGTTCAGTATGTTACAAAATATTCAAGTATTAAGGGTTTCACCTGTAAGGATCCATCAATAAATTATGCAAGTACTTTGATTATCCGAGTAGAATACAAATGGTCATTTATGCGTATGTTTAGTACGCCATTCGTGTATAAGGATATTTAGGTCGCATAGGACTTTTTAGCTTGTAACATTCTGAGGCTTAGAACAGGTATGAAATTTGAAGATAAAAAGCATCAAGAGGGTTACAAACACGAAAATAGTTTGACATATCGCATTGATCCCTATTCTTCCCCCCTAGTGACCCTTACCCGCTCACTGCCTTCTTTCTTCGTCTCTCACCTTCCTTGTCTCTTCATATTTGGGAAATCATAGCATGATATACTAACTATGGCTAGCCTACAAGTTTTTGTGCATTCAGGAATGAGTTTTTTTTCTACTGTTTTGTGACTTTGTGACTTTTCTCTTTTTTAATACATCTCACTCACAATTGCTTTTTGCTTTTCACAAAGTTTTTCTACTTGTATTTATTTTTAAATTTTTCTTTTGTTTTACACTTCCAGGTTAACCTATAGTTCCCACATCACACCAATCTTTCCTATTTCACTCTAGTTTTACAAACTCTGCCATGATGTATCTACTTAACCCTCAATACGTATGGCCAAATGCCTATAGTCATGCAGTGCAGTACCAAAGAAAAAGGGTAAATACAAATTAACATTTAAAGCACTGTGGTTTTTAATGAGGTTCATTAAGAAGTGTCAACAAGCTCAAAGATTGATACTAAAGGTGAAATATAAATAGGACTGCTTTTTGGTTCTAGATGTGTTTTGAACAATGCCTTAGGTCATCCCTGAATATCTCAACATGCACAAACTCAATCAACCAAACAAATACAAATTCAACCATTTATCATTCATACTAGCATGCTCGTTTCCTTGTATTTTCTATATCACTTGGTATAGTTGATTGTTTAATGCTTATTTACATTGTAACATATAGAACATAGTAGTCTAATAATTAAAAATTAAAACCACCTACCATCATGCCAAATTTATTTGTAAACATAAGCAACCTATGTACATGCTCCTAACCAATCACTTGTATTTCTACAAGCTCAAGCACACCAAAGACAGGAAAAAATCAAAGAAAAATGTAGAAAGTGAAAGTAAACAAGTTTGTTATGTTACCTCCCCACACTTTAGTTGACACATTGTCCTCAATGTGTAGCCCATATCAATATAAGGAAAGAAATTACCCGACTGATCATGGTTGCTCCGACTGCTAATGGTGGGTGCTTCCTCCTTTGATTATGTTAAGCTCGAATGGTTTGTGTCTCCTTTGTGTTGGGTTCCTACATCAAAAACTTAAACAAAATGCAATATAAAAAAAACTACTATTAGTCCTACTCTTACATGGTTAAAATTAAAAGTATCCAAAAATTAATACAAGTTTTCCCAAAAATAAAAATGTTCAATCATCCTCTTCAAAATCCATCTCCTCACTTCTGTCATCCTCCTCATCCTCCTCGCTTTCTTGCCCCTCTTCTTCTTGTTCCATATTTGTTGGCCCTAACATGTCAGGTGTATAATTGGGGACTCAAATGTTGTTTTGCCTAGAAAATTCTTGAAAAATTGATCTCGATTCTTGCATCCACTGAATCATCCAATCTAGCTTTGGATAACTACTCTCACCAGCTTCTTGTTGAGCTTGTGTCAACCTCTGGGATGAAGCTGGTGTAGCTGTCGCTTGTTCCAATCTTTTATCTGTTTGGCTCGTAGCTCAATGTATTGTTGGAACAAAGTGTCCCCGATGATACTTCTTGAAGGTTTCAACGCCTGCTCAGTGGATGTCATAGGTACACTCGCCTTTTTGCATAAGGTCGTCACTAGATTGGGAAAGAAAACTCCCACCTTCTAGCTACTAATACACCTCTTCATGTTCTGGTGGATCCATTTGTCGATATAGACCTACTTTTTCTACAAAATAACATAGAGTAAAATTGCTCTAAAAGTATTAATGTTAGAAACATTTAAAATAGGTACTATTCGTGTGCATATAAATTGAATCCACATTTTAGCCTCTAGAAACATAATAGCTTGATGAAAGGACACAACAATGTTGGTACTTGAGTGATATTTCCATTCGCCCCTTTCTTCAGTTAGAAAGTTTATAATATTATCCATATCTATGTCTCAAAAATACTCTAAATCAGTTTCCTCAATAAAATCTTTTTCATAGTATGGAACATTATAAAAGTCACAAATAATTCGAGGGGTTACTTGCACGTCTTTTCCTTGCACAAGTACTAGTTCCCACATATGATCGTCAGTGTAACACCCCTTACCCGTATTCGATGCAGGAACCAGATACGAGGCATTACCAGACTTAACATACTTAATCATGCAAAACTGTCGATAAATTTTCATTCCTACTTAAAACTTTTTATTCGTGTTCATAACGTCCCTGTTATGGGACTACGAGACTCGAAACATACATATAAAGTGGTTTGAAAATGAACCGAAAGCTCACGAGCACTAGAAATTTTTTGTTCAAAATAGGGCCACACGCCCGTGTCTTAACCCGTGCGTGAAAACCTTAACATTTTGTTTATGATGTTAGCAGACATTTAGGGTTACACGGTCAAGTCATACGCCCGTGTGCTAGGCAGTGTGGCGAATTTATTTCTCGCAATTAATGTGCAGACTTCACACGGCCTGGGCACACGCCCATGTCCTGAGGCCGTGTCCTTCACACAGCTTGAGACACACGGCCATGTCCCTGCCCGTGTGTTTACTTCTAAGCATTCTATTTTACAAAATTTGGATGCAGGGGACACACGGCCTATTGACACGCCTACGGGGCTGACCATGTGTCACACACGACTTAGACACATGCCCGTGTGTTTGCCCGTGTGGACAAATATAAGGCTATTTACCAAGCCATTTGCCACCCTGAGAAACAACCACACTTATACCATTTCCAGCAACACATAGCATAACAATAATGCACCTCTAATATCCACAAACAAGACATCCACACCTTAATTTCACACATTACTCATTCAATTGCGCAAGCTTGCACTTCATGAATTTCATCATCATTAAATAGATATAACTTAACTAATATTGGCCAATTCCAATGGCCATTTACAAAATGAAATAAGTAACATCAAGAGCCAACACATTTGCTAACCAATATGACATATAACAATATGACCAAGTTCCTGTACATGCCATACCCAAAATAATCAAACTTTACTATACCCAAAAGAGTAGCTTGATAGTGTGAATCGAGCTCCGACGTCCTTCGATCCCCGAGCTAGCTTGGCGATACTACAAGAAAAGGGAAAAGAGAGGGAGTAAGCATAAAGCTTAGTAAGTTTGCATGTAATAGATAACAACATAAAAATCCTGTAATAACATCCACATATTACGTTATGAATTAACACAAAATTTTCAAGCAACATTGAATGGCTTACTCATGATCACTCTTACCAACCACATATAACATACCGAACTCATTTCTTGTGTGTTTCGCATAAGTACCTGTATCACTCCATCACACAACTTTAGCCCTTTTTCCATCTTTAACATAAACCTTAATTCTTTTCCCCGTTGAACCAACTGGAATATCGAAGAATACTCAAAAATTGTCATACACGTAGTAAGATACCAATGCAATATCCAAGATATGGTCTTACATGGGATCACATGTCGATGTCGTTGCCATATCCCAGATATGGTCTTACACGAGATCGCATGTCGATGCCAAGTCCAGACATGGTCTTACACGATTTCATACCAAAGCTAGGTCCCAGACGTGATCTTACACGGAATCACTATTCAATGCCGGTGCCATATCCTAGATATGGTATTACACGAGACCTTATTAATCTAATGTCGTGACAAGGGTATCCTTTCTATTCCTAAGGTTCAACTGGGACTTCGATATAGTAAATCTTCATCATTTTATTCATCGAGACCTCATTAACCAATTTCATAAAAAGAATATAAATTTCATGTAATATCAAGCATTTAAATACATAATAACATAATGTTGATTTATTACACACAAACTTACCTCGGTACCAAAATATAGGTAGTTGTTCAATTTAGTCCACCACATTGTTCTTTCCTCGGTTTAGGTCCAAACTTCGTGTTTCTTGATCTATAATGACATATTTCGCTTATTTAATTATCACATTAACTAAAACAACCCATGAATCACACTTTGGCAAAAATTATTATTTTTCCCTAAACTTTCACATATTTGCAAAATGGTCCCTAGGCTCGTATGATGAAATATACTCATTTTCTTGGTTACCCAAGCCTAGCCGAACCTATCTTAAGCTTATAATAGCTCATATTTTCCTTCAAAAATTAATTTTTACTACACATTTTATCACTTTTACAAATAGGTCCTTTTTAGGTGTTTCCATGAAAAATCACTTAGAGAAAGATGTTCATCACACATCAAACTTCCATATTCCTCCATTAAACATCAAAATACATGCATGTCATACATGGGTAAGTTTTTGAACATGAACTCTTGCTTAAAATATAGCTAGAAATAGATAAATTGAGCTACGAGGATCTCAAAAATGTAAAGAACATTAAAAACGGCGCTAGGATGCAGTTACTTTGAGCTTGAAAATGAACAAAACTGTAACAGCCCGATTTAGGGGCTAGTCAAAACAGTGATCTCAGAATCACTAATTCGAGGTTAGAGAAAATTATTTGCATGATATTTTATGTGTTATAATATGTTTATAAAGAGGCATGAGAATTTTGGTGCTTTAATTTTAGCGATTGAGGGCTTAATTGCGAAAAAGGACTAAATCGCATAAAGTGTGAAAGTTCTATTTGAATTACTAGAGGTGCCAATTAGCTAAGGATTATAAATTGGAGGTCCTTAAAGTGATATTAGGTCGTTGAATTAGTGATGGCCGGCCACATAGGAAGCTAGGGGGACAAAGGCATTAAATGTTGGTCAAAAGTTGGTGATATTAGTTGACAAATGAATAAAATAAGATGAAACAAGCCAAGGCTATCATCTTTTCACTTTGCCTTCTTCTCCACCGAAAATATCAGCAAGCTTAAGGGTTTGAAAGCTTGAAAATTTTAGCTACATCTCATCCTTACAAGTAAGTCAATTTGATGTTTATTTTTGATGATTTTTGCATATTTGGAGCCCTCAAAGCTTAAGCTAGCTAATGAAAGGACTAGTTTGCAATATGGTTGAAAATCTAGGGACTTACCATGATAGAGTTTATGTTGTTTGAAGAGTTTTTATGGAAGAAAGTGAAAGATAGGGAGATGAGAAATAACTTTTGTGAAAGGTGTTGTTATGAAAATACCTAATTAGGACTAATTTGTAAATGTTGCAAATTGGTAATAAGTGCATGAAATAGTTGAAATTTTGAGTTGCTATAGAAGAGAATATGATTCAGCTAGGCTTGATTAGTAAAGAAGATGGATGAAAATTTATTTACGAGCCTAGGGGCAAAATCGTAATTTTGCCAAAGTATAGGGGCAAAACAGTTATTTTTGCCTAAAGTGTAGATTATGGTGTATTATGATTTATAAATGATCAAATCAGTAAATTTCATTGTTCTAGATCAAAGAAAATGAGTTTCAGACCTAGAACGGATGAAAAGAGAAATGTGGGCAAAAAAGGTCCCTTTTGGCCCTTTCAACATCGAGGTAAGTTCATGTGCAAATGTTGCAATAACGTATGAATTAATTTAATGTTCCAATTTTGTATGGAATGTATATTTACTCTATTAATGTTTGAAATATATTTGATGAGAGGTCAAAAGAATTGAAATTAAGAGTAATGGGAAATGTATGTAGAATGATATGATGATAATTAAGGCCTTGTGTAAGACCATATTGGAATATGGCCTCGATGTAAGAATTCTTATAAGACCATGTCAAGGACATGGCATCGACATGTTAATAAAAGTAAGACCCTATTAGGGTAGGAATTCTATGTGACATTATGTGTTTGAGACTCGAGAGAGTGATATTTAATAACTTGAGTAATTCAACGTATATGTTGAAAGAAAGAAAGTATGTGGTTGTACCACGAAAAGTACAAGTGTGTGTTATAATTGAATTGATATGGATTTAGTATATGGTGAACCCTTAGTGTGTTATGTGTATTCAATATGCCTTAGTTGTATGAGATAGATTCATTTATGCATTGTGTGAATGCGAACGAGTATCGTAGAAAGTTAATTAAGAATAAAAGTATGTGAGGATGTTCTCGGATGAACATTTGAAATAGAGATATACATGTGGATTATCATCCATGAATGTAAAATAACGGTGAGCTATGTGCGACATCACCTTATTGATGGTAATTATGGGCTGTGTGCGATACCATCGCTTATAAATGATTGGTGAGCTAAGTGCGAAATCACCATAAGTATAAATGATTGGTGGACTGTGTGCGATACCACCTTATTAGAGATTCAATGGTGGGCTAAGTGCGAAACCACCGAGAGATTAATAGTATGAGTATCTTATTGAAAATGCTTGATGAGTTATTTTATATGATCATGTGGTGATCAGTGCAGTAATATGTACTAATTAAATGAGCAATTGGCTTGTGTCATGGTAAGAATGTAGTAAGAGATAGAATGAGTAAGTTACCGTGAGTTAATGAGAAAAACTCAGTATAATACTTTGTGGTTATGTATATTCAATAAATATCAATATTTGTCAGATTATGCATATGAACTTACTAAGCATTATTGCTTACTCCCTTACTTTTCTCATCTCTTATAGGTTATTTTAATTAGCTCAGGTTGGAGGATGCCGGAGGTGTTTTCACACTACCGAGCAGACCCTTGGTATGAGGTATCAAGTCCTTATGAGTCATGGCATGTATAGGGATTATTTTAAAGTTGATTAAGTTCTAACCGATGTAGCCAAATTGTATTGGCCTAAGAGAATCTAGAGTTGGTTGTGTATGGCCATAGATGATGGCTTAAGGTGGTTGTGTTTGTATTGGGAGTATTTCTCCCTAGTGTATGGGATAAAAACTTTATCTCTTTAATGATTAAATGTGTTAATTCATGTGTTTTAATTGATGATTTGAGAATGTTTTGAAGTAGTATATGAATGTATGCAAACAGGAGTGGTAAAAGGCTTGGTAAGATAGCCTCTAAGCGCCCACACGGATAGACACACGGGCATGTGTCTAGGCCGTGTGTCTCCTGCACCTTAGTATCTTAGGTCAGATTAGACCACGGGCTGGTCACACGACCGTTTGTCCAGGCCATGTGATACACACAGTTGGCACACGGGTGTGTTCCAAGGCCGTGTGAAGTCTGCACTTGACACTTAGAAATTCAATTGTCGCACGGCTGACGCACACGAGCGTGTGTACAAACCGTGTGGGTAAGTCAGAATGCCAAGGTTTGGCACACGGGCCAGGGCCACGAGCGTGTCCAGGCCGTGTGGATTTAGTCAGTGTCGACCACTGGTGGAAGGCACGGGCATGTCTTAAGGGCACACAGGCGTGTCCCTATACCAACACGGGCTTGTTGCCCCTGTATTAAAGAAAAGTTTCTTTTGGCTTGTAAAAGTTTTTGGACACAAGTTTAAGGCCTCGTAGGCCCACGATACGATTAATTTGACTAAGAAAGAGAAGTTTTTAATTCGGAACAAAGTTTTGTAGCCCGTAAGTACATGTTTAAGGAAGTTCAAGCATAGTAATGTCTCGTATCCAGTTTTAGCCTCGGAATCGGGTATGGGGTGTTTCATTTAATGGTATCAGAGCATGGTTTAGTCGGTTCTCGGACTAACCTAGCACGAGTAAGAGTCTAGCTATACATGCCATATGTGGATCGTGATAGTGTGATGTCTCCCGGCTCTAACAAAATTGTTTTGTTAAGATAGAGATGATTCCCAACCGAGCTAATTTCAGTAAGTTTGTATGATTTTCAAGCTTCATGAATATTTCATTGAATTGCTTGTGATGTTGTTATATGCACATTATTTCTATGAAAATGTTTAATGATTTATTAAACAAAGAAGTTACTAAGAGCATGTATATGAAAGTCCCGATTGAAAATGAATTACTTAGGATACTCAATCTGCCACATGAGACAAGAAAGTCCGTATAAGACCATGTCAAGACATGGCATCGACAATCAAGTAAGTTATCATGTAAGACCAAGACAAGTCTTTGCATTGAAGAGTTACTATGAGATGAAGACCCATATAAGCCCAAGCCAAGGCATGGCATTGGCGAGTCTCCAAGCAAAGATGTCATGTAAGTCCAAGACAAGTCTTGGCATTGAAAAGCTATCAAGAGATAGATATCCCATGTAAGTCCAAGCCAAGGCATGGCATTGGTGAGTAACAAGGAAGATTTCATGTAAGTCCAAGCCAAGGCTCGACATTGACCAGTTCATGAGTAAAGTTACCAATAAGACCATGTCAAGACATGGCAATGGTAAGTTCCCAAGGGAACCCGCAAGCAAGACTTCGTGTAAGTCCATGTCAAGACATGGCATCGATACCAAGTAAGAGATCCCATGTAAGACTATATCAAGGATATAGCATTGGCATCAAGATACATGTGAAATGAGATTCAGTATCCTCAGTCATTCATAGTAATTCATCGGGCAAAAGAGTAAAGCTTAAATGAGATAGCAAGAAAGTTAGTAGTAAAGTTGATATTATGTCATGCTAGTGAAGGCTGACTAACAAGTATAATTCATGTTATGAATGATGATGTTGAGATTATGCTTGTTATAGTAAAGTATACTAATCTATGTGATCAAGTGTTACAGGTACCTTGTTTACCTTACAAACATGAGACTAGTAAGTACCTTGATGTATGTGAGAAGCAGTTAGAGTAAGTAAGCATTTGAGATTTTTGATGCCATTGTTTATGATAAATATGTCCACATGTTTAAATCTCACGTGTGACTGTTAAAGTAGAGAAGGTATAATGTTTTGTCTTATGACCCCATTACAAAGTCACACATATTATAGTGTGAGAGTTAAAACTGAAAAGTTTGACTTAGTAGAATGCAGGAGATGAGTACGGTCGTTCAATGATAAAAAGATGAATAAGAACATGGTTGGACCATGGCGGTATATGTGATCCCATATAAGACCATGTCTGGGGCATGGCATTGGCATCGATACATGATCCCGTATAAGACAATATCAGGGATATGGCTTTGGTATTGAATAAGTTAATCGAATAAGACCATATCTGGGATATGGCATCGATATTTGTTGTAAGATCTCGTATAAGACCATATCTGGGATATGGCATCGGCATCAAATAGTAATCCCGTGTGAGACCACGTCTGGGACCTGGCTTCGGTATGAGATCGAGTAAGACCATATCTGGGATATGGCGACGATATCGATATAAGATTTTGTGTAAGACCATATCTGGGATATGGCATCAGCATCGATATGAGTTTCCATGTAAGATCGTATCTGGGATATGGCATTGATATTGATATGAGATTTCATGTAAGACCATAGCGAGGCTATGGCATCGTGATGACATGTAAAGCTATAGCTGGGCTATGATGTTGTGATACGAGTAAGACCATATGGCAATCAAGTAAACGACGTACTCAAAACCCGTAAGACATTCTCTAGATTAATAAGAAATAGTAAGAGGAATTAGAGTTAAATGTTGAGTACTCAAGTATACCTTAATGTGAAACTTGAGTATGTGAAGTCACAGTTCGAAAGTATAAGTGATAGAAATAATTGTAGCGTGATAAATGTGAAAAATCACTTGAGACGAGTTGTGTGACTATGATGATATTTCATTGACAATGAGTAGTAAATCATATGTATGTAGTCACGAGAGTTAGGTTAAGGGACTTTGCAACCTCACTCCCTTACCACTGTTGAATTATGATGAGATTTTATGAGAATTAAGTTGAGTAAGTTTGCATCGGATTAATGCAATAATTATGCTAGCATGATTAAGAATGCCTTGTATCACATCGATGCATAATACTCTACTAAATAGAGTAACTGTTGTTGAACATGACGTTGAAGTCCTAGAGGACTAAAATGATGGGGCTATCATCGAGATGTGAGATAGCAAGGTCCCGTATAAGACCATGACCGGGACATGGCCTCGGCACCGAGTTGAGATTTCGTATAAGACCATATCTAGAATATGGCATCGATATTTGATGAGGAAGTCCATATAAGACCTTATCAGGGATATGACATTGGCATTTAGAGGTGACTCCATTTAAGACCACCTCGAGAATGTGGCATTGGTTTCGTACCTACATGAATGACGATGAATATGTGTCTTTGATTATCCTTAGTGACCAATGGGACACATAGACGAGTCTAGAGATAGAAATGGGAATTGTACTAAAGTCATGTGAATGGGTAAATATAGGCACTCGTGAACGAGTCAAGAAGAAACGAGTATGATGTGTGGCACGGTATGTGCTAAATAAATGGCAAGTTTGAGTAAGTTGGCTTAAAGCCTGTAATTTGTGCATAGTTAGTTGATGCCATGGATGGATTATAATAATCTCCTTGAGTATTATGTATAAATATCTGTTGCCTTTCAGGGCTGATGTAGTTGTTCTTTTCATAAATTGTGATTGTGTGAGAATGTTAGTTGATAGTAAAAATCAGACAAAACGGTTGTCGATTTAGTTAATTGAAATCAACATTTCCTTTATCTCCTCGTAATCCTATACGGGTACTTTGAGGTGGAAGTTGGTGATGCTTCTAGTATAAGAAATGAAATCACAAGTTTCACGTCGTATGAAGAGTTTTTAAATAAGATGGGTAGAGTTAATGAATTCGATCGAGATGTCCCTGCTATCGTGACATATGACGATAGTAAAGGTTCTAGATTGGCATAGCAAGATAAACTCAGATGAGAGTGTGCTTAAAATATGTTCTCAGTATGGAGAAAAGAGTAGATTCATGTATTGAGATATGATTCAAGTTCTGTGTATATTCACGCATGAATCAGTAAAGAGAATAAAATTTTGTGTGTACGTGAGTAGGGAGCATGATATAAAGATATGCTCATCGAAATGTTCAAACCATGATAGTTGAGTTGAAAGCTATTGAAGGAACTGTTTATTTGAAAGTTCTAGTACTGAGATCAGTCTGAATCGAGAGAAAGAGTTGACAGGTTGGTGATCCAAAGACGATCACTTTTGTGTCTGTGTTGTGAGTTAGATATTATGTATTGATCCAGTGGAAGATCGATGTGTAATTTCTGAATTTTAAATAAGTTATCCATGTTGGATAAGATTTCTGTTATTGATGCTTCCTCGAGATAGAAAGTGAATGATGTTGAATCCAGAACTTATACAGGAGTTTTGGTATGAGATTTAGTAGTAGCATATCTACTAATGCACAAGTAAGGAAATGAAGTTATGTGCATAAATGTTTTGACAATAGAGTACATTTCACAATATGATCGAGTTATGGTCAGAAGTAGTTGACCACTAAAAGCTGAGTTTCCAAAGCACACAAGACAAGACTACTACAGTTGGTGAATGCTTTAATGAGAAAGTGAGATAAAACCTTATAGATTTCAAATTTGGTTTGACAAAATTTCCAAGAAAGGGAAATGTCATTCGAATTGTAGTAAATCAACCAGTAAAGATTCGGATGATCATTTGGACATGTGCAGAGTTCCAAATTGGTAGATTACATAGTATATGCCCCAGAGGAAGAATAACCTAGGTCTCAAGTTACGTTTCGACCTTATGTATCACAGCTTAAGAGTTATTGACAAGAGAAACTTAAGGATAAGTGGATTCGCAATTTTGAAGAGTAGATGGAAACGTTTTAAGAATGTTGGTAACAACTCCTCCTGATGAGATTTTCGGGGACGAAAATCCCTAAGGAGGGAGAATTGTAACAGCTCAATTTAGGGGCTAGTCAGAATAGTGATCTTAGAATCACTAATTCGAGGTTAGAGAAAATTATTTGCATGATATTTTATGTGTTATAATATGTTTATAAAGAGGCATGAGAATTTTGGTGCTTTAAATTTAGCGATTGAGGGCTTAATTGCGAAAAAGGGCTAAATCGCATAAAGTGCGAAAGTTCTATTTGAATTACTAGAGGTGCCAATTAGCTAAGGATTATAAATTGGAGGTCCTTAAAATGATATTAGGCCATTGAATTGGTGATGGTCGGCCACATAGGAAGCTAGGGGGACAAAGGCATTAAATGTTGGTCAAAAGTTGGTGATATTAGTTGACAAATGAATAAAATAAGATGAAATAAGCCAAGGCTATCATCTTTTCACTTTGCCTTCTTCTCCACCAAAAATATCAGCAAGCTTAAGGGTTTGAAAGCTTGAAAATTTCAGCTACATCACATCCTTACAAGTAAGTTAATTTGATGTTTATTTTTGATGATTTTTGCATATTTGGAGCCCTCAAAGCTTAAGCTAGCTAATGAGAGGACTAGTTTGCAATATGGTTGAAAGTCTAGGGACTTACCATGATAGAGTTTATGTTGTTTGAGGAGTTTTTATGGAAGAAAATGAATGATAGGGAGATGAAAAACAACTTTTGTGAAAGGTGTTGTTATGAAAACACCTAATTAGGACTAATTTGTAAATGTTGCAAATTGATAATAAGTGCATGAAATAGTTGAAATTTTGAGTTGCTATAGAAGAGAATATGATTCAACTAGGCTTGATTAGTAAAGAAGATGGATGAAAATTTATTTACGAGCCTAGGGGCAAAATCGTAATTTTGCCAAAGTGTAGGGGCAAAATAATCATTTTTGCCTAAAGTGTAGATTATGGTGTATTATGATTTATAAATGATTAAATCAGTAAATTTCATTGTTCTAGATCAAAGAAAACGAGTTTCGGAACTAGAACGGATGAAAAGAGAAATGTTGGCAAAAAGGTCCCTTTTGGCCCTTTCGACATCGAGGTAAGTTCATGTGCAAATGTTGCAATTACGTATGAGTTAATTTAATGTTCCAATGTTGTACGGAATGTATATTTGCTCTATGAATGTTTGAAATATCTTTGACGAGAGGTCAAAAGAATTGAATCTAAGAGTAATGGGAAATGTATGTAGAATGATATGATGATAGTTAAGGCCTCATGTAAGACCATATTGGAATATGGCCTCGATGTAAGAATTCGTATAAGACCATGTCAGGGACATGGCATCGACATGTTAATAAAAGTAAGACCCTATTAGGGTATGAATTCTATGTGACATTATGTGTATGAGACTCGAGAGAGAGATATTTAATAACTTGAGTGATTCAACGTATATGTTGAAAGAAAGAAAGTATGTGGTTGTACAACGAAAAGCACAAGTGTGTGTTAGAATTGAATTGATATGGATTCAGTATATGATGAACCCTTAGTGGGTTATGTGTATTCAATACGCCTTAGTTGTACGAGATAGATTCATTTATGCATTGTGTGAATGCAAACGAGTATCGTAGAAAGTTAAGTAAGAATAGAAGTATGTGAGGATGTTCTCGGATGAACATTTGAAATACAGATATACATGTGGATTATCATCCATGAATGTAAAATAACGGTGAGCTATGTGCGACATCACCTTATTGATGGTAATGATGGGCTGTGTGCGATACCATCGCTTATAAATGATTGATGAGCTAAGTGCGAAATCACCATAAGTATAAATGATTGGTGGGCTGTGTGCGATACCACCTTATTAGAGATTCAATGGTGGGCTAAGTGCGAAACCACCGAGAGATTAATAGTATAAGTATCTTATTGAAAATGCTTGATGAGTTGTTTTATATGATCATGTGGTGATTAGTGCAGGAATATGTACTAATTAAATGAGCAATTGGCTTGTGTCATGGTAAAAATGTAGTAAGAGATAGAATGAGTAAGTTACCGTGAGTTAATGAGAAAAACTCGATATAATACTTTGTGGTTATGTATATTCAATGAATATCAATATTTTTCAGATTATGCATATGAACTTACTAAGCATTATTGCTTACTCCCTTACTTTTCTCATCTCTAAAGGTTATTTTAATTAGCTCGGGATGGAGGACGCCAGAGATGTTTTCACACTATCGAGCAGACCCTTAGTATGAGGTATCAAGTCCCTATGAGTCATGGCATGTATAGAGATTCTTTTAAAGTTGATTAAGTTCTAACTGATGTAGCCAAATTGTATTGGCCTAAGAGAATCTAGAGTTGGTTGTGTATGACCATAGATGGTGGCTTAATTTTGTTGTATTTGTATTGGGAGTAGTTCTCCCTAGTGTACGGGATAAAGACTTTATCTCTTTAATGATTAAATGTGTTAATTCATGTGTTAATTGATGATTTGAGAATGTTTTGAAGTAGTATATGAATGTATGCAAATGGGAGTGGTAAAAGGCTTGGTAAGATAGGCTCTAAGCGCCCACACGGATAGACACACGGGCGTGTGTCTAGGCCGTTTGTCTCCTGCACCTTAGTATCTTAAGTCAGATTAGACCACGGGCTGGTCACACGGTCGTTTGTCCAGGCCGTGTGATACACACGGTTGGCACATGGGCATGTTCCAAGGCCGTGTGAAGTATGCACTTGACACTTAGAAATTCAATTGTCACACGCGGCCGACGCGCTGCGGTGCGCCGTGTGTGCTGCCGATGTGGATAAGTCAGAATGCCATGGTTTGGCACACGGGCCAGGGCCACGGGCATGTCCAGGCTGTGTGGATTTAGTCAGTGTCGACCACGAGTGGAAGGCACGGGCATGTCTTAAGGGCACACGTGCGTATCCCTATACCAACACGGGCGTGTGGCCCCTGTTTTAAAGAAAAGTTTCTTTTGGCTTGTAAAAGTTTCCGGACGCAAGTTTAAGGCCTCGTAGGCCCACGATACAATTGATTTGACTAAGAAAGAAAAGTTTTTAATTCGAAACAAAGTTTTATATCCCGTAAGTACATGTTTAAGGAAGTTCAAGCATAGTAATGTCTCGTATCCGGTTTTAACCTCGAAATCGGGTATGGGGTGTTACAAAAACCCTAGCTATGTCTTCTCTTCAATTTTCGGCACTTAAGGAAGAAGATGGTCACAAATTTTGACTTATTTTCCCCTTTTTATTAATTTATTAACTAAATGACCAAAATGCCCTTAAAGCTTTTCCTTGATATTTTTCCCTTCTACGTCCATTTTTGTCCATCATGAGATATAATGGTCTAATTACTAAATAAGGACCTCTAATAATTATTCTAATGCTATCTCATACTTAAAACTTGTAGAATCTCATATTTTTCAATTTTTCAATTTAGTCCTAAAAGATAAATTGATCACTAAATTATAAAATTTCTTCATGAAATTTTCACACAACCATGCAAACATGTCATAGACCTCATAAAAACCATAAAACATATATTTCTACTTCGAATTTGTGGTCTCGCAACCACTATTTTGACTAAGCCCTAAATCGGGCTGTTACAATTCTCCCCATTAGGGATTTTCGTCCCCGAAAATCTTATCGGTAAAAAGGTTTGGATATTAGTTTCTCATAGCCTCCTCAGGCTCCCATGTAGCCTCTTCTACCATGTGTCTTTGACACAATACTTTCATAAGAGCTATACTTTTATTTCTTATCTGTTTGACTTCTCGAGCCAAAATCTTAACTGGCTCTTCAGAATAAGTCATGTCCGGTTGAATTTCAACCTCTGTCGGTACAATCACATGTGAAAGTTCTGATCGGCAACGGCGCAACATAGACGCGTGGAACACATCATGGATATTTTCCAACTCAGATGGCAAAGCCAACTGATATGCTACCTGTAACACCCTAAACCCGGCCTACAAGTTAGGCCCGATTTCGGCGTGTCACATTGAAGTGTTTTTGCGAAAACCTTGTTTTCATTGAAAACCCTTCTAAAGAAAAGATAAGTAAAATCCATTTTGCTTTCAAAACGAGGTGTAGCCAAAAACCATTTCCTTGTTACTATGTAAAAATTTCATTTGACAGCGGAAGCTCGTTCTTAAAACACAATTATTTTCAAAAAAACTTGAAATATGCTTAAAAGAAATAAATCCAAGTTCCGTTTCAAAATTACAAAGCCTAGTGGAAGTAATGGAATAATAACTAGAGGGAAAACCTTATTACAATCTAAAATAACTTAAAATAAACAACTTAAAATCCAGAATTTAGATATTAAGGAAAACAAGTCTAATCGTCTTTCTAGTTGGCCACCTCTGAGTCCCTCCATCTGTTGAACCGCCTACTGAGGATCACCCGAGAAAAATAAAAGAGGGAGTAAGTTTTAAAAACTCAGTGTGTACGACCCTCGTCAAACAAATAGCATACATATCATAATAATAAAAAAATATTATCATACATGCAATGCAATGCAAACCCTCCCCAAATAATCCATTCGCTACACAACATTTCCCTTCCAACCTTACACTCCTGTGGGGATTTCTAAATCGACCCACCCATCCGATACACATCAAGGGTAGCCCGGTTGCGGTACTACCAAATGTTGCAGCAAGGCTGCTAAGCATATAATGGGCTTAAAAAGCCATCGGTGGATCCACAGTTGTCAAGCAACCATGCGATCCTCATATACTTCCTCCGTTCCATAATTCCCACCCATATGCATCTTAAACAGAATATCATATGAATACAGCAAATGTACATGTAACATCCATAAATCTTACATTCAACACATAGGGGCATTTTAGTCATTTTTGCCATTAGGGGCATTTCATCCATTTCTCAGTGTTATGGGTCTATTACTTACCTTGGCCCGTTATCAAGTCCTCGCTGGCTAAAGTGAATAGATACTATGCACCAGGTAGGATTCCAGAGAAGAGGAGGTGAGTCATTGAGACCGCTTAAGTACCAAGCTCTCCCTAGATCTAATCCTAGACATGCATATACCCATTGTCACACCTTAACCTTATGACTTGTCCACGGTCACAATTAGTTAATTATTTAAGTTTTATGCAAGGTCAAGCAACTTACCAAATACTAAGCCCAAGACCCCTTTCAAAGCCCAAACAAATTCACATATGTTCATATGGCCCACCAGGCCCAATCTCATTCGTATGGCCCATTAGGCCCAAATCTCATTCGTATGGCCCATCTGGCCCAATCACATTCATATGGCCCATCTGGACCAAATCAATTCCAAGCCATGTAACCAGCATGACAAGTTAATCACTTATTACCAACTCATCAAATTCGCCCATTTTGAGCCTACGACCCATCGAGCCCATTTTGCCCATCCTGGCTCGATTGGCCAAAACACGACCCAAGTCCATGAGATCGCTCATGGGGTCTCTGTTATCGATTCCATTTCCCCCATATGAGTGTTCGCACACTCGCAAGACTACCGAAGCCAAACTTTTGGGATTTCGGGATTTCCCAATCCATTGTGTGTATAGTGTATGTACACACCTGGTAAATGAGACGTGTTACACTATCCTCAGCCTTGAACCTACAACCAATACCAACCTCCAATCAATCACACACTTAACCACAATATTTTCCAAAAACCGAAGCCTTACCATAGCCTTACCGTGTGCCACCAGTCCTAATAGCCCTTTCTTAGCTACCACTCACGAATATCCCATAGATCTGCATCAATCTTAATCGTTAAAGACAAAATAATAGGTGACTTGTATCCACTTAAGTAACTCTTTCCCTTACTATATACTATTCGGCTAACTTATCCCAAAATCAAGAACACTTACCCAAAAGCCGAAACGTATGGATAGCTTTTCGGTAGAGACTTGTAGATCCAAGCTTAATTCTGATTTTTCCAAGATCCGGTCCACAAAAAAATCAAAGGAATGATGCCAGCACGACAGATATTTGGTCACTAGAGTATTCGACACAAGGTTTGGGGCGATGAAGAAATCGGCTTCAAGAGCAAAGGTTTTCAGCTTTTGAAGTCACGAATATTTGGTCCCCAACAATTGAGATGAAGGTGGGACGGCACAAGCAATGGAGAAAGAAGAGAATGATATTCGATTTAAGGCTTTAGGAGAGAAGAAAAGAAAACACATGAGGAAGAGGCGAGGTTTAGAACAGAAAAAGTGGAGGAGAATTCGGCAGAGCACTATAGTTGCCGAAATAGCACAAAGGGAATTCCAATTGCCGAAATAGCACAGAGGGAATTCGGCACCCCCTATTTATACACAAATCGAAACTCTGCAAAGTCCCAATCGGCTCCAACTCTTCCCCATCTCATCTCCTCATTTTTTTCCCTGCTAACTCCCCAATCCTTTTCCTAATTTTTCTCTTCTGATCACTCTCTTTAGAGTCCATCACCATGCCACTTCCAACCTTCTAGAAGGCCAAAATTAAACTCCGAAAAAAAATACTAAGCTAGGATTCGAACCTAGGATCTCCCTGCTGGCCCATAACGTCACCTTCCTGTACCCTAGGTGGCGTCACTTAGCCACTCCACCACAAGGCTCTTTGATGCCATTTTTCCCTATTTTTATCTAAAAGCCCAACTACTCACCGCCCTGGTTCCTTTAATAATTAATTAAAAATTCCTTCTCCTCAATGTTCGAACCCAACACTTCTCCAACACCCCTAGACACTCCAAGTTTATTAAACCCTTAAAGCCAACATATCATTTGTCATTTTCTTGCTCACTTAAAAATTTTCTGAGACCCAAAGCCCAAAGCCCAATAGGCCCAATTCTACTAGGCCCAAATTCGGGGCGTTACACTACCGGCCCTATTCTTTTAGTAATCTCATATGGTCCAATAAAGCGTGGACTTCATTTGCCTTTCCGGCCAAACCTCAAAACTTTCTTCCATGGAGATACTTTTAGGATTACCTTATCACTGACCTGAAATTCAATCTCTTTTCGTTTCAAATCTGCGTAGGATTTCTGTCTATCCGAAGCAACTTTCAAACAATCACGAATTACTTTTACTTTTTCTTCGGTTTCTCTAACCAAATCGACCCCATGAATCTGATTTTCTCTGAGTTTGGTCCAATACAAGGGTGTTCAGCACTTACGCCCATACAATGCCTCATAAGGCGCCATTTTCAAACTCGACTGAAAACTGTTGTTGTAGGCAAATTCCACCAACAGTAAATACTTTTCCCAATTACCTTGGAACTAGAGAACACAACACCGCAACATATCTTCAATAATTTGAATTACTCGTTCAGACTGACCATCAGTTTCCGGATGAAAAGCGGTACTAAAATTCAATTTCGTACCCAATGCTTCTTGTAACTTTTTCCAAAATTGCGAAGTGAACCTCGAATCTCTATCCGATATAATCGCCAAAGGCACTCCATGTGTAACACCCCATACCCGTGTCTGAGACTAAGACTGGATACGAGACAATATCATGCTTGAACTAACTTAAACATGTACTTACGGGCTATAAAATTTTATTTCGAATTAAAAACTTCTCTTTTTTATTCAAATCAGACATTTCATGGGCCTACGAGGCCTCAGACTTACGACCCGAAACTTTTGGAACTCATCTGGAAACTTTCTCTCCAAACAGGGGTCACATGTCCGTGTGACTTGGGACACGCCCGTGCACCCCTAAAACATGCCCGTGTCTTTCACCCGGGGTGGATACTGGCAAATTACACACGGCCTGGACACGACTGTGGCCCCAAATCGTGCCTAAAACCCCAGCATTCTGCCAATGCCCCACGGCCAAGGCACACGCCCGTGCTTACCACCCGTGGTACACACTGACTACCTTAACACGGCCTAGAGTCTAGACACACGCCCGTGTGACTAGTCCGTGGTCTATTCTGACTTAAGATACAAAGGTGCAGGGTGTACACGGCCTAGACACACGCCCGTGTGTCCATCCGTGTGGGCACTTAGAGGCTATTTACCAAGCCAATTGCCACCCTGAAATCAAGACCAAACTCATTCTCAATTCAGCAACTCAAGTATTACATCTAACATGAACAAGGATGCATCCTTCATTGATAGATTAAAACATACATACTTAATCATTCATGACTCATTTCTTTGGCCATATACAAAAAGAATACTAAGCTTGATAGCCAACACTTTGGCTAGTTTAAAAACATAACTCAAAATGAAATGTTTCCTATACATGCCATACTTAATATAAACAACTTGGCTATACAAAAATAGTGATTGATAGTGTGCTCCGAGCTTCGGTCACGATGATCCACGAGATTAGCTTGGCGGGACTACATGGAACGAAAGAATAAAGGACGTAAGCTTTTAGCTTAGTAAGTTTTCATATAATGCACATAGCAACATACTTGCTCAATATAACCCATTTAACATAAACAATGGTATCATAAATTTTAGCTATTTAAGCTTACTTACTCATACTGATTCTTACATATCTCATGATACTTACTAGTCTCATACTCGTGAGGTAAACAAGGTAACTGTATCACTTGATCACATAGATCAGCATACTCTACAATAATAATTATAATCTCTAGTTCATCATTCATAATATGAGTAATACTCATTTCTAACTTGATAATAGTTTTTCTTACTTGTCTTTTTGTTTATCATTTTAACTTTACTCATTTGCCCGATGAATTTCTGCGAATAACCGAGGATACTGAATCTCATCCCACATAACTCGATGCCAAAGCTATATCCTCGATATGGTCTTACATGGGATCTCTCATCTTGATATTGATGCCATGTCTTGACATGGACTTACTCAAAGTCTTCCTTGTGTGTTCCCTTGGGAACTTCCCATTGCCATGTCTTGACATGGTCTTACTTGGTATCTTTACTCATGAACTGGTCAATGCCAAGCCTTGGGTTGGACTTATATGGAATCTCTACCTCATGATAGCTTTTCAATGCCAAGACTTGTCTTGGACTTACATGACATCTTTGCTTGGAGACTCACCAATGCCATGCCTTGGCTTGGGCTGACATGGGTCTTCATCTCATAATAACTCTTCAATGCCAAGACTTGTCTTGGACTTACATGATAACTTGCTTGATTCCCGATGCCATGCCTTGTCTTGGTCTTATACGGACTTTCTTATCTCGTGTGGTAGATCGAGTATCCTAAGTAATTCAACTTCATTCGGGACTTTCTCATGCTTAATCTCGTTAATTTCTTTGTTTAACAAAGCATTAAACAATCTCATGGAATTTAAAATATATTCTACATTATACTAAGAAATTTAATGATATTAATCATAAAGCTTAGAAAACATACAAACTTACCTCAATATACAAAACGTATGTAGATATGCGATTTAGTCCTCGACTTTGTTCTTGCCTCGATTTCGATCCGGGCTTCGTTTTTCTTGATCTATAATAATAATTAGATCATTTAATACTCACATTGACTAAATTGACTCTTAACTCATACTTTGGAAAATTACTATTTTGCCCCTAAACTTTCTCTTATTTGCATTTTTGCCCCTAGGCTCGTAAAATGATTCTCATTTAACTTTATTAACATCATGCTTAGCTGATTCATTTTCTCTACTATAACAATCATCAATTCTCACTATTTCTAATAGGTATGACTAATTTCATAACTATTACAAATTAGTCCATACTATCATTTTTCATGAAATTCACTAAGGAAAAGATGTTTATCTAACATCAAACTCCCATAATCTTCCATATAATATCATTTTACATGCATGATACACATGGGTAAATTTTTGAACATGCTTCTTAGCTCGTCTTATAGCTAAAAATAGCTAATTCATAATACGGGGACTCTAAAAATACGAAGAATATTAAAAACGGGGCTAGGATGACTTACTTGCAAGCGTAAAAAATTTGAAGAACCCTAGCTATGGAGTCTCCCAAATTTTCGGGAAATGGAAGAAGATGAATGAAATTTTTATCATCTTTTTCCCATTTTAATCATTTAATTTGTAAATGACCAAAATGCCATTCTCTTTAAAAATTTACAAATTACTAACTCATGTCCATTTTTGTCCAAAACTTATAATTTGGGCAAATTGCTATTTAAGGACTTTTAATTTATATTCTAAAGCTATTTCATGCAAAAAGCTTCTAGAAACTCATATTTTGTAACTTTTGCAATTTAGTCCTATTTGATCATTCCATGTCAATTTCACAAAATTTCTACATGGAACTTTAATACTATCATGCAAACATGTCATAAACCTTAAGAACTCAATTTACTAACTCAGATTTGTGGTCTCGCACCACTATTCCGACTAGGCCCTGAATAGGGATGTTACAATTCCCCCCTCTTAAGAATTTTCGTCCTCAAAAATCTTACCAGCAAACAGGTTTGGGTACTGGTTTCTCATGCTCTCTTCCGGTTCCCACGTAGCTTCTTCTATTCCATGTCTTTGCCACAATACTTTTACCAGGGCAATACTTTTATTCCTTAGCTGCTTGACTTCCCGAGCTAAAATTTTAACTGGTTCTTCACCATAAGTCATGTCGGGATGAATCTCTATCTCTGACGAGGTAATTACATGTGAAGAATCTGATCAGTAGCGTCTCAACATTGACACGTAAAACACATCGTGAATCTTTTCTAACTCTGATGGCAAAGCCAATCGATAAGCTACCGGCCCAACTCTTTCAGTAATCTCGTATGGTCCGATAAAATGTGGACTCAACTTGCCTTTACGGGCCAAATCGAGAACTTTTCTCCATGGTGACACTTTCAATAAAACTTTATCTCTGACTTGATACTCTATCTCTTTTCTCTTTAAGTCCGAATAGGACTTCTGTCTATCTGATGTAGCTTTTAAACATTCTTGTATCACTTTCACTTTCTCTTCAGCTTCTCTAACCAAATCAACCCTGTGAATTTGGTTTTCCTTGAGTTTAGTCCATAATAAAGGCGTTTTGCACTTACGCCCATATAAAGCCTCATAAGGCGCCATCTATAAACTCGACTGAAAACTATTATTGTAGGCAAACTCTACCAATGGGAGAAACTTTTCCCAACTGCCTCGGAATTCAAGAATACAACATCTGAGCATATCCTCGAGTACTTGAATTAACCTCTCCGACTGACCGTCAGTTTGAGGATGAAAAGCGGTACTAAAGTTCAACTTTGTACCCAAGGCCTCTTGTAACGTCTTCCAAAATCTGGATGTAAACATCGGATCTCTATCCGAGATGATTGACAACAGAACACCGTGAAGCCTTACTATTTCTGAAACGTACAAGTTTGCCAACTTGTCTAGTGAGTAATCAACTCGTACAAGTATAAAATGAGCTGACTTCGTGAGTCTATCAACTATAACCCATACAGCATCTTTCTTGCTCGGAGATAATGGTAGACCCGTTACAAAATCCATAGTAATACGGTCCCATTTCCACTCCAAAACCAAAAAGGGTTAAAGCAAACCCGAAGGTACTTGGTGTTCAGCCTTTACTTGCTGACAAATCAAGCATTTGGAAACAAACTCTGAATTATCTTTCTTCATTCTCGGCCACCAATAATGTTGCTTCAAGTCATTATACATCTTGGTACCACCCGGATGTACAGATAAACATCCGTTATGTGCTTCATGCAAAATTCTCTGAATAAGCTCGTCCTTTCTTGGTACACAAATTCTATCTTTGAACATCGGACTTCTATTGGGACTAATCCAGGAAATCGACTCAACATCTGCTCTCGTTTGAGCTCTCTTGACTTGCAATTCACTATCTTCTTTCTGAGCCTCAAAAATCTCTTGGAGGAATACTGGTCTAGCTTTCAACTCAGCTAGAATAGAACCATCATCGGATAAAGTCATCCGTGAATTCATTGCCCTTAATGCAAATAGGGACTTTCTACTCAAAGCGTCGGCGACCACATTTGCCTTCCCGGAATGGTAGTCAATGACCAATTCATAGTCTTTTATCAACTCTAACCATCTACGTTGCCTTAAGTTCAACTCTTTCTGCGTCATCAAGTACTTCAAACTTTTGTGATCGGTGAAGATCTGACATCTCTCACCATATAGGTGGTGTCTCCATATCTTCAATGTGAAGACTATGGCATCCAACTCTAGATCGTGGGTCGGATAATTCTTCTTATGTGGGTTCAACTGTCTTGAGGCGTAAGCAATCACTTTGCCTTCTAGCATAAGTACACAGCCTAATCCATTTAAGGATACATCACTGTAAATCACAAATTCTTTCCCTGTCTCAAGGTTGTACTAAAGCGAGCTTCACAACATCGCTTTCAATTTCTCGAAACTTTGTTGGCATCTTTCTGTCCACTCAAACTTCACATTTTTCTATAACAATTTAGTCATTGGGGTTGCAATCATAGAAAATCCCTTGACGAATCGTCTATAATAGCCAGCTAGGCCTAGAAAACTTCTAACCTCAGAGACATTTCTCGGTGGATTCCAGTCCATTATGGCCGAAATCTTACTTGGATCTACTCGGACTCCATCTCCCGAGACAATATGTCCCAGAAATCCTACTTCATTGAGCCAAAATTCACTTTTACTGAACTTGGCATATAATTTATTTTCTCGAAGAGTCTATAAAACTGTCTGTAGGTTCTCAGCATGCTTATTCTCATCTCGGGAATAAATCAGTATGTCATCAATGAAAACGACTACAAACTTGTCGAGGTATGGTCTAAAAATGTGGTTCATTAAGTCCATGAATACAATAGGAGCATTGGTCAAACCAAAGGGCATGACAAAAATTCATAATGCCCATACCTTGTTCGAAAAGTTGTCTTGGACACATCTGATTCCTTTACTCTCAGCTGGTAGTACCCCGATCCCAAGTCTATCTTAGAGAACACAGTGGCTCCCTTCAATTGATCAAAAAAATCATCGATCCTTGGCAATGGGTACTTTTTCTTTACTGTCACTTTATTAAGTTGACAGTAATCTATGCATAATCTCATGGTGCCATCTTTCTTTTTCACAAATAAAACTGGAGCACCCCAAGGAGAACAACTTGATCTCGCAAAGCCTTTATCTGTCAACTCTTACAACTGTGACTTCAACTCTCTCAACTCCGTTGGAGCCATTCTGTAAGGAGTAATGGATATTGGCATGATCGGAGCTAGCTCAATCTTGAACTCAACTTCTCTAACGGTGTAGTAGTCCGGTAATTCTTGGGAAAACATCCACGTACTCACATACTATTGGTACTGACTCAATCTTTAACTCTGTTTCTTTATCATTCATCACAAAGCCCAAATATGCCTCGTACCCCTTTCTTATGTATCTCTGTGCCGTCATATGAGAAATCATTACCGGTGGCCTACCTTGTTCATCTGATTTTACATGGAGAATGTCCCCATTCTCACATTTCATCTCAATGTACTTTTTCTCACAATTAACTATTACATCATGAGTGGTCAACCAGTCCATACCAAGAATGATGTCAAACTCATCAAATGGTAGCAACATAAGATTTGCTTTAAAGTAATGACCTCTAATCATTAATGGACAATCATTACATACTTCATCAACTAACACACTCTTGCCTAAATGATTAGACACCTTAATCGTAAATTCAGAGAATCTATAGGCATATTCATACTTTGGATACTAGTTTCATACAAATGTAAGAGTGTGTGGATCCGGGATCTATTAAAGCAATAACTTTGATATCATAAAGAGAAAAGGTACCCGTAATAACATCAGAGAAGATGCCTCTTCGCAAGAGCGAATGGCATAAGTCCCTGCAGCGCCCTACCCTTGGGTCTCGCACCGCTCTCTAGGGTTACCTCTTCCACTTGCCCCACTTCCGGGTTCCTCTCATGTCTTCCTCTCGACCACACTCCCGGATCTCGGGTTCTGTGCTCTATCTTCTTTCATTGTCTCTGGACAATCTTTTATGTAGTGGTCCTGGGAACCACATCTGAAATATGCATTTTCATGTGCTCGACATTCTCCAAGACGATGTCTGCCACACTGTGGGCATTCGGGTCTATCCGATCGGATGTTCCCCACACTAGCAACTGAGGTCGTCTGTGCCTTACTTCCCGAATACTGCTTACTCTTGTCCTTCCTTGAAAACCCAGTGGAAGTAGCCGATTGGGTGGAGAAATCTCTTGACTTCTTGGATGAGGATTGGAATGACTTATTCCACTGTCTCTTTTTAGAGTCACGAGACTCTACTTCAGATTTTCTCTTCTCCTTTACTAATTCTTCGGCTTTACAAGCCCTCTCTACTAGCACAACAAATTCCTTTAATTCTAGGACAGCAACAAACAATTTGATGTCCTCATTTAGCCCATCTTCAAATATCTTACTCATGATGGCCTCGGTGGACACGCATTCTCGAGCGTATTTGCTGAGCCGTACAAACTCACGCTCATAATTAGTCACAGACATCTTGCCTTGCTTTAACTCTAGAAATTCCTTTCTTTTTTGGTCTACGAACCTTTGACTGATATACTTTTTCTTGAACTCTTCTTGGAAGAATTCCCATGTGATCTTTTCTCGAGATACCACTGACACAAGGGTGTTCCACCATTGGTAAGCAGAATCTCTTAACAGAGAGACTACACACTTCATGCATTCCTCAGGCGTGCATGACAACTCATTAAATACTCTGATAGTATTTTCTATCCAGAACTCAGCCTTTTGCAGATCATCATCTTTTCTAGCCCGGAATTCTTCTGCCCCATGTTTCCTAATCCTATCAACCGGAGGCTTCTCTCCTCTTACCACCTCTACTACTTGAGGGGCTACTGGGATAGGTTAAGGAATAGGTGGGGGTGGAGGGGATTGTGCATTCGGGTTCGTACGAACGAACTCCGTATACCAGGTATTCATCATATGGAGGAAGGCTTCTCTAGCCTCTTCTCCTCCTTCTTGACTCACCGTAGTGGGTTTATTCTCATTCTCGTTCGGCACCGTCCCTTCAGCGGGAGTCGGCGCATTACTTTCTACGTCATCCGCCACAACTCTATTGGGATCCATTTACTAAATGTATAAACATAATTTAAGTCGTCAGGAGTCGTCACACTATCATTATAAAAACATTCTTACGTATGGCATGTATAGCTAGACTCGTGCTCATGCTACGTTAGTCCTAGAACCGACTAAACCGTAGCTCTGATACCACTAAATGTAACACCCCATACCCGAGTCCGAGACTAAGACTGGATACGAGACATTACCATGCTTGAACTCACTTAAACATGTACTTACGGGCTATAAAATTTTGTTCCGAATTAAAAACTTCTCTTTCTTAGTCAAATCAGACATTTCATGGGCCTACGAGGCCTCAGACTTACATCCCAAAACTTTCGGAACTCATCTAGAAACTTTCTCTCCAAACAGGGGTCACACGTTCGTGTGACTTGGGACACGCCCGTGCACCCCTAAAACATGCCCGTGTCTTTCACCCGTGGTGGATACTGGCAAATTACACACGGCCTGGACACGCCCGTGGCCCCAAACCGTGCCTAAAACCCCAGCATTCTTCCAATGCCCCACGGCCGAGGCACACGCCCGTGCTTTCCACCCGTGGTGCACACTAACTATCTTAACACGGTCTAGAGTCTAGACACACGCCCGTGTGACTAGTCTGTGGTCTATTCTGACTTAAGATACAAAGGTGCAGGGTGTACACGGCCTAGACACACGCCCGTGTGTCCATCCGTGTGGGCAATTAGAGGCTATTTACCAAGCCAATTGTCACCCTGAAATCAAGACCAAACTTAAGCTCAATTCAGCAACTCAAGTATTACATCTAACATGAACAAGGATGCATACTTCATTGATAGATTAAAATATACATACTTAATCATTCATGACTCATTTCTTTGGCCATATACAAAAAGAATACTAAGCTTGATAGCCAACACTTTGGCTAGTTTAAAAACATAACTCAAAATGAAATGTTTCCTATACATGCCATACTTAATATAAACAACTTGGCTATACCAAAATAGCGATTGATAGTGTGCTCCGAGCTCCGGTCACGATGATCCACGAGATTAGCTTGGCGGGACTACATGGAAAGAAAGAATAAAGGACGTAAGCATTTAGCTTAGTAAGTTTGCATATAATGCACATAGCAACATACTTGCTCAATATAACCCATTTAACATAAACAATGGTATCATAAATTTCAGCTATTTAAGCTTACTTACTCATACTGATTCTTACATATCTCATGATACTTACTAGTCTCATACTCGTGAGGTAAACAAGGTACCTGTATCCCTTGATCACATAGATCAGCATACTCTACAATAATAATTATAATCTCTAGTTCATCATTCATAATATGAGTAATACTCATTTCTAACTTGATAATAGCTTTTCTTACTTGTCTTTTTTTTTTTATCATTTTAACTTTACTCATTTGCCCGATGAATTTCTGTGAATAACCGAGGATACTGAATCTCATCCCACGTAACTCGATGCCAAAGCCATATCCTCGATATTGTCTTACATGGGATCTCTCATCTTGATATTGATTCCATGTCTTGACATGGACTTACTCAAAGTCTTCCTTGTGTGTTCCCTTGGGAACTTACCATTGTCATGTCTTGACATGGTCTTACTTGGTATTTTTACTCATGAACTGGTCAATGCTGAGCCTTGGCTTGGACTTACATGAAATCTTTCTTGTTACTCGCCAATGCCATGCCTTGGCTTGGACTTACATGAATCTCTACCTCATGATAGCTTTTCAATGCCAAGACTTGTCTTGGACTTACATGACATCTTTGCTTGGAGACTCACCAATGCCATGCCTTGGCTTGGGCTTACATGGGTCTTCATCTCATAATAACTCTTCAATGCCAAAACTTGTCTTGGACTTACATGATAACTTGCTTGATTGTCGATGCCATGCCTTGGCTTGGTCTTATACGGGCTTTCTTATCTCGTGTGGTAGATTGAGTATCCTAAGTAATTCAACTTCATTCGGGACTTTCTCATGCTTAATCTCATTAATTTCTTTGTTTAACATAGCATTAAACAATCTCATGGAATTTAAAATATATTCTACATTATACTAAGCAATTTAATGATATTAATCATAAAGCTTAGAAAACATACAAACTTACCTCAATATACAAAATGTATGTAGATATGCAATTTAGTCCTCGACTTTGTTCTTGCCTCGGTTTCGATCCGGGCTTCATTTTTCTTGATCTATAATAATAATTAGATAATTTAATACTCACGTTGACTAAATTGACTCTTAACTCATACTTTGGCAAAATTACTATTTTGCCCCTAAACTTTCTCTGATTTGCATTTTTGCCCCTAGGCTTGTAAAATGATTCTCATTTAGCTTCCTTAAACATCATGCTTAGCTGATTCATTTTCTCTACTATAACAATCATCAATTCTCACTATTTCTAATAGGTATGACCAATTTCATAACTATTACAAATTAGTCCATACTATCATTTTTCATGAAATTCACTAATGAAAAGATGTTTATCTAACATCAAACTCCCATAATCTTCCATAAAATATCATTTTACATGCATGATACACATGGGTAGATTTTTGAACATGCTTCTTAGCTCATCTTATAGCTAAAAATAGCTAATTCATAATAGGAAGACTCTAAAAATACGAAGAATATTAAAAACGGGGCTAGGATGACTTACTTGCAAGCTTCAAAAATTTGAAGAACCCTAGCTATGAAGTCTCCCAAATTATCGGCACAAGGAAGAAGATGAATGAAATTTTTATCATCTTTTTCCCATTTTAATCATTTAATTTGTAGATGACCAAAATGCCCTTCTCTTAAAAAATTTACAAATTACTAACTCATGTCCATTTTTATCCAAAACTTATAATTTGGGAAAATTGCTATTTAAGGACTTCTAATTTATATTCTAAAGCTATTTCATGCAAAAAGCTTCTAGAAACTCATATTTTGCAACTTTTGCAATTTTGTCCTATTTGATCATTCCATGTCAATTTCACAAAATTTCTACATGGAACTTTAATACTATCATGCAAACATGTCATAAACCTTAAGAACTCAATTTACTAACTCAAATTTGTGGTCTCGCACCACTATTCTGACTAGGCCCTGAATCGGGATGTTACACCGTGCAATCTCACAATTTCAGAAGTATACAATTCGACTAATTTATCAAGTGAGTAGTCAGCACGTACTGGAATAAAATGAGCCGATTTCGTAAGCCTATCAACCACAAACCACACGGCATCCTTCTTTTTCGGTGTCAAAGGCAAACCCGTCACAAAGTCCATAGTAATTTTGTCCCATTTCCATTCGGGAACCATCATCAGCTAAAGTAAACCTGAAGGTACTTGATGTTCGGCTTTCACTTGCTGACAAATCAAGCATCTCGATACGAACTCAGAAATATCTTCTTTCATATTCAGCCACCAATACCATGTCTTCAAGTCATTATACAACTTTGTAATGCCTGGATGAACAGATAGACATCCACTATGTGCTTCGTGCAAAATTTTTCGAATAAGCTCATCATCTCTCGGTACACAAACCCTATCTCGGAACATCAAACATCCATCAGAACTAATCCGAAAGTCTGACTCCATACCCGATTCAAATTGAACTCTTTTTTCTTACAAATCACTGTCGCCTTTCTAAGCTTCACAAATCTCTTGGAGAAACATCGGTCTAGCTCTCAACTCAGCTAGTATAGAACCATCATCTGATAAAGCCAATCGTGTATTCGTACCTCTCAATGCAAACAAAGATTTCCTACTCAAAGCATCGGCAACTACGTTCGCCTTTCCTGGATGGTAGTCAATCATTAATTCGTAATCTTTTAACAACTCCAACCATCTCCTTTACTATAAATTCAAATCCCTTTGAGTCATCAAGTACTTTATACTTTTATGATCAGTGAATACCCGGCATTTCTCGCCATACAAATGGTGTCTCCAAATCTTCAACGCAAACACAATGGTGGCGAAATCTAAATCATGTGTCGGATAATTTTTCTCGTGCGGTTTCAGCTGTCTCGAGGCATAAGCTATCACCTTTCCTTCTTGCATAAGTACACAACCCAATCCATTCAAGGATGCATCACTATAAACCACAAACTCTTTTCCCAGTTCAGGTTGTACTAAAACTGGAGCCTTAGTCAACAATGCCTTTAATTTCTCAAAACTATGTTGGCACTTTTCTGTCCATTCGAACTTAACATCTTTTTGTAACAACCTCGTCATCAGAGTAGCTATCATGGAAAATTCTTTGACAAACCGTCTGTAATAACCAGCTAGGCCTAGAAAACTTCTAACCTCTGATACGTTCTTCGGCGATTTCCATTCAACAATGGCCGAAATCTTTCCCAGTTCAACTCTAATGCCATCACCCTAAACAATGTGGCCTAAAAATCTGACTTTTTTAAGCCAAAATTCACTTATACTAAACTTGGAAAATAACTGTTTATCCCGTAAAATTTGTAAAACCGTCCTCAAGTTCTCAGCATGCTCGCTCTCATCACGAGAGTAAATCAGTATATCATCAATAAAGACTACAACAAATTTATCCAAATATGGCCGAAAGATGCGGTTCATTAAATCCATAAACACGGTAGGAGCGTTTGTTAAACCAAAAGGCATAACTAGAAATTCATAGTGACCATACCTTGTCTGAAATGCGGTTTTTGGCACATCTGAGTCTTTAACTCTCAACTGGTAATAACCAGACCTCAAGTCTGTCTTGGAAAACACAGTGTCTCCCTTTAATTGGTTAAACAAATCATTGATCCTTGGCAAGGGATACTTGTTCTTTACGGTTACCTTATTAAGTTGCCGATAATCTATACATAACCTCATAGATACATCCTTCTTTTTCACAAATAATACAGGAGCACCCCACGGAGAATAACTTGGTCTTACGAAACCTTTATCCGTCAACTCTTGTAACTGAGCCTTCAATTCTTTCAACTCGGTTGGAGCCATCCTGTACGGAGCAATTAAAATAGGCACAGTGCCAGGGGCTAACTCAATACCAAATTCAATCTCTCTAACCAGAGGCAACCCGGGCAATTCTTCCGAAAATACATCTGGATACTCACGTACTATCGGCACTAATTAAATTCTTAACTCAGTCTCCTTGGCATTCATCAAAAAGGCAAGATAAGCTTCATATCCCTTTCTTATTTATTTCTGAGCGGACATAAAAGAAATCACTACAGGCAATCTATTCTATTCATCTGATTCAACACAAAGAATATCCCCATTTTCACATTTCAATTCAATAAATTTCCTTCAACAATTTACTATCACATCATGAGTAGTTAACCAATCCATACCAAGAATTACATCGAATTCATCAAACAACAATAGCATGAGATTAGCCGGAAAATAATGACCTCTAATCATCAAAGGGCAATCTCTGAAAACCTTGTCAACTAACACACATTTGCCTAGGGGATTTGACACTTTTATCACAATTTCTGTAAACTCTACAGGCAAGTTCATACTAGATACTAATTTCATACAAACATACGAGTAGGTAGATCCTGGATTAATTAAAGCAACAACATGAGTATCATAGAGAGAAAATTTACCCTTAATCACATCAGGGGATGACGCCTCTTTGCGAGCGCGAAAGGCATAAGTCCTCGCAGGAGCTCTACCCTCAGATCTTCTAGTCTGCTCTCTAGGTGATTCTTACTAATCGTTCCATTTCCCGATTTCTCTGTGGTCTCCCTTTACTAGCAGTGTTGCCCGATCTCTCACTCTGATTTCTATCTTTTTCAACCATCTCGGGACAGTCTCTAATGAATTGATCTTGGGAACCACACTTGAAACAAGCCCTCATTTGGTCGGCACTCACCGGGGTGACGTCTACCACACTGTGAACATTTCGGACTACTTGGTCGAGCATTACCAACACTAGCAATCGAAGTGATCTGAGCTTTAGAAACCGAGTACTATTTACCTTTACTTCTGTTTGAGAACCCAACTGAAGTGGCTGATCGAGTAGTGAACTCTCTCGATTTCTTGGATGTGGATTGAAATGACTTATCCAATTGTCCCTTCCTCGAGTCACGGAACTCAATTTCAGCCTTTCTTTTCTCTTTGGCCAATTCCTCAGCCTTGCAAGCTCTCTCTACTAACACAACAAATTCCTTCAGTTCTAGAATACCAACAAACAATCGGATGTCCTCATTTAATCCATCCTCAAACCTCTTACACATGATGGCTTCCGTGGATACGCACTCCCGAGCGTATTTACTGAGCCTTACAAACTCACGTTCATATTCGGTTACCGTCATTCGACCTTGTTTTAGATCAAGGAATTCCTTTCTTTTCTGATCGATAAACCTTTGGCTGATATACTTCTTTCGAAACTCTTCTTGGAAAAATTCCCAATTAACTTTCTCCCTTGGTACAACCGACACAAGGGTGTTCCACCATTGATAAGCCAAATCTCTCAAGAGAGACATAACACATTTCATACACTCTTCGAGTGTGCAAGACAATTCGTCAAATACCCTGATAGTATTTTCAAGCCAGAATTCTACTATTTTCGGATCATCATCTTTATTAGCTTGGAACTCCTATGCTCCTTGTTTTTGAATTCTATCAACCGGGGGCTTTTCCCTACTTACCATTTCTACAGCTTGGGGAGCTACAGGGATAGGCTGAGGGTTTGGAGGGGTGGAGCTTGTTGTTGAGCAGTCGGGTTCGTTCAAACGAACGCTGAGAACCACTCGTTCATGATTTGGAAGAAGGCTTCCCGAGCCTCTCCTCCCTGACTCACAGTCACTGGTCTATTTTCATTTTCAGTTGGCACCGTCCCTTGGGCAGAGGCCAGCGCGTTACTTTCTACGTCATCCGCCACTGCTCTGTCGGGATCCATTTGCTATATGAAAACTTATTTTAAATCGTCAGGAGTCGTCACACTATCATTATGTATATACACATACGTATGGCATGTATTGTAACAACCCTAACCCGTTAACCGTCGCCGAAATAGGGTGAAGAGGCATTACTAATCATTTCCGAACATTTCATATCATTTTACAACACATAGTCAATCATCAATCAAACATGTTCAAATAGAAACATATAGTCCCTTAAATAGGTCAACGAGACCCTAAACATATGTTAGAAAGGGGTCGGGACTAAATTGAACACATACGAAAATTTCTAAAATTTAAACATTTTTCTATGTTACAGAGGTCACACACCCGTGTGGGCAGGCCGTGTGCCTCCCACAGCCTCAGACACGTCCGTGTGTCTGAGCCGTGTCAAAATAGGGCATACCTACTGACTTGTCCACACGGTCGTGGACACGCCCGTGTGCCTCACCCGTGGCCGAGCCTGACTTGCACCACACGGCCAGTCACACTCCTGTGTGTTCAGCCCATGGTCGAGCTTGACTTGTTTTCAAACACAACCTCAAAGGACACGGTCGAGCCACACACCTGTGTGCTCAACCGTGTGGGCAATTATAGGCCATTTTCTAGGCCAAATTACCATCCACACTTTGGAATCACCTATATGCATCAAACCAATACCATTTCATGCCTCAAATGCAACCACAACCTACCATTTCAATTACCAACTAATCATCTATTACATCATTTATTTCCATACTCAATTCCTACTCAAATAAATCCATCCCAAAACATCATATTCACAACTCAATTCATATAACTAAGCATCATCTAGTCATACCACAAATTCACACTTAAAATTCCATTCTCATCAACCAATTCAAGCATGAAATATACCAATTCTATTCTCACTATTTCATACCACATTCATCATTTCCATAGCTTCACATATAAACCATCAACATTCAACATCCAAGCCATATCACATGGCAAGATCCAAACATTATAAAACATACCATAACCACTAGCCTATACATGCCATATACCAAATATATACATCTTTCAAAAGTACCAAAATAGATAGCCGATAGTGTGATTGAGTCACTGACGATCCCCGGATCTGAGCTAGCTTTATTAACACTATAAAACAGAGAAACAATTCACACAGTAAGCTTTTAAAGCTTAGTAAGTTCATAACATAATACATTCAATTTAATAAATCAAATACAATATACAAAGTTAATCCATCACATAGATCAACTTTCAAATATTCACACCATATCATCCATAACTAATATACTCACTCCACCATTCATATTTCCATACATAATTTCATCAACCACAAAGGTTCAATATATACCTTAGCCAACACATAGTTATTCACCATCCATGCTACTCAATGCTAGATATTACATTTCGATCAACCTTTGTTATTCATTTGATTCAATCATACAATTAGTGCCAATTTTGCAACCGAAGCATAAATGACATCGCACACTTAGTGCCTGTACTTTAAATCGAACTTATATCGGTATCGCACACACAGTGCCAAATCAATAAGCCGAAGCTTCTACTATTTCGCACGCAGAGTGCCAAATCATCCCTGTCTCATTTCAAATTATGCACACATAGTGCCTCATTACTCAATTACATATATAACATTGCTATTTCATTAACTATACAATTCATTCATTTCTCATCACATAGATATAAATTTAACAACTTGTATTATATCTGAACTTACCTCGGACGTCGAAATACCGAAACTAGCCGATCAATCAAGTACTTTGTCTTTACCTCAATCTCGATCCGAATCGCTCCTTCCTTGGTCTATACATATTCAAATTTAACTCATTCAATCACCAATTCATTCAATTTAGTCCAAACACACATATTTAGGGCATTTTACAAAATAGCCCTCACATTTTCACATTTCGACATTTTAGTCCCTATTTTATAAAATCATCAAATATACAAAATTTCATTCCACCCATGCCTAGCCGAATTATCTCTATGTACATACAAGCCCACACATTTCATTTATTTCACATTTTAGTCCCTCAAAATATTATGTTCACAATTTAGTCCAAATTACTCAATTTCACCAAAAACTCAAAGACAAAACATGTTAATCTTTCACATATCTTTCATATTCCATCATCAACTATCACAAAGCTCAAACATTCATCAATGGAATTTCTAAAAATCACCATCAATTTCAAAAATTAAAGCATGGGCTAGCTAGAACAGTAAGCAATGATCACAAAAATGTAGAAATTATCAAAAACCGAACAAAAATCACATACCAGTTGAAGCTTCTCTTGACCGAACCCTAAATAGCCATGAAAGTTCGCTTTTTCTTCTTGATATTCGGTGGAAAGATGAACAAAAATGACTTACATTTTGTTTTGTTTTAATTTATTAACATTAATATAAATTTTACCATTTTACCCTTACTTTAAAACATTATAATTCATTCATTTAATGGCCATTTATGTCCATCTCCACTGCCAAAGGGCTAATTACCACATAAGGACTTCCCATTTAATAAGCCATGCCAAATAGACACTTCAACAATCAGCACACAGCTTTTACATTTTATGCGATTAACTCCTTTTTCATAATTCGACACACAAACGATAAAATTTTCACACGAAATTTTCACGCATACTCAATCACATATTATAAACACCAAAAATAATATTAAAATCTTTTTTCCAACCTCAGATTTGTGGTCTCGAAACCACTGTTCTAACTAGGGTCTAAATCGGGCTGTTACATGTATAGCTAGACTCTCATGCAAGCTATGGTAATCCGAGAAACGACTAAACTATAGCTCTGATACCAGTAAATGTAACACCCCTTACCCGTATTCGATGTCGAAACCAGATACGAGGCATTACCAGACTTAACATACTTAATCACGCAAAACCGGCCATAAATTTTCATTTCTACTTAAAACTTTTCATTCATGTTCATAACGTCCCTATTATGGGCCTACGAGACTGATAAACCGTAATAGTAACATATTTTAAACCCACATTTAGCATGATTTTGGGTGATTTAAGCCTTGAATTGTGTAATTTGGTGCTTTTAATCCTTTGTTTTCATGTTTTATACTCAGGAAAGCACCGGAGGATGAAAAGAACGAGAAACGGGCTTAAAACGGACCAAATAGGCCAAATCACGAAATCGACATGGCCTAGGCCCAAGCAACACAGCCGTGCCTCCCTAACCAGACCCAAACACGGCCTGGCCACGATTCACACGGGCGTGTGCCAAGGGCGTGCCCTGCCGTGGAGAAGAGGAATTTCACTCAGATTTGGATACTTAAGGGTAAAGAAACACATTCCAAAAGCCTATATAAACACCCTAGGGGCCAACTTTCAAGGGGGCGTCCACCTAGGCCAAGGAGCCGAGCCAGAAAGGTCAGAATTGTGGAAATTACTCGAAGAAAGCCAGTTGATTCATCTCAAGAAGCCGAGCATACTCAAGACGGAGGATCTCTCTTCATTTCCTTCAGGGGGTTTTAGAGTTTTTCTTATGTTTTGTTTTACCTTTTCTTTTGAGATGTATTTTGTTATCATTATGAACTAAACCCTCAAATACCTGAGGGGGATGAAACTTAGATGAATCTTGTTATTATTTGCTAAATTATATGATAAATATTTGACTTGTTCTTAATTATGTGTTCTTAATTCTTGTGTTCATATTTTCATGGATATTAATTCAAGTTTGATGTGTTTAGGTGGAGGACCAAAAGTCCCTACCTAAGAGTAGATCTAGCATAATTAAGCGGAGTTGATCGCACGCCTAGACATAGGGTGACGAGATTTTTCCAGATTAGGGTGAAACCTAATATGGGAGTCCATAGATCGGGTTAATGCAATCTTAGGGGTTTTAATTAGAAAGAGATTTGAATTAATCAACCTATGATTAGACGTTAGTAGCCTCGATGGAGGTATTAATATAACTTAGGGAATCTTACGGATCAAGTCAAATGAATAAATCGTCTGGTTCAGAGTTAGATAACAAGTGAAGTCTAAGTGGATTCTTCCTTGGGTATTATTTTAATCAATTGGTTTTTCCCACAAGTATTTCCCCAATTTCATTGTTTTTGTCTAATTGTCTTTAGCTTAGCAGTTAGTTAATTTTCTAAATTAAATCGATTCACTTCAATTTTAGGGCTAAATAATAAAAAGAAGGTTAGTATTAGTACTTTCGGTTCCTTTGGGTTCGATAATCTGGTCTTGCCACTAAGCTATACTACTGTTTGATAGGTACACTTGCCTCAATCGTTGTCATAGTTAGTTTTTAGGCTCGATCATTCTCATTATAAATTTTAAGACTGTGACACACCGACCAAGTTTTTGGCACCGTTGCCGAGGAACTGAAATATTAAGAACACTTAATTTTTATTACTTTAGCCATTTTTATTTCCTACAATTTTACTCTTATTTTGTTTTCTATTTTTATCTTTCTAAATTTTAGTTTTTGCTCCTTGTAGGTACCTCTAGTTTATGACTAGAAGGAACCCGACAGGACCTTTAATTTACGATAGTGAGATCAAAGCAACCGCTCGCAGAAACTGAAGAGATTGCCGAAAATCATGCTCCTCAAACTATGTATGATTATGCTAAGCCTAGTTTAGTCGGTACTGAATCTAGTATTGTTAGACCTACTATTGCTGCAAATAATTTTGAATTGAAACCTAACACTATACAGATGATACAACAGTTCGTTCAGTTTGATGGTTTGCAGGATGAGGATCCTAACACACATTTAGCAAATTTTCTGGAATTCTGCGACACTTTTAAAATTAATTTCGTTACTAATGATGGCATCCACCTTCGGTTATTTCCCTTTTCTTTGATAAATAAAGCCAAACAGTGGTTGCATTCTCTTCCCCGAGGATCAATTACTACATGGGATCAAATGACCAAAAATTTTTTATTAAAATATTTTTCGCCAGCCAAAACAGCCAAATTAAGGAATGATATATCTTCTTTTGTGCAGAAGAATTTAGAAACACTTTACGATGCATGGAAGAGATACAAGGATCTTTTGAGAAGGTGCCCACACCATGGATTACCCTTGTGGCTACAAGTCCAAACTTTTTACAACGGTGTGAACCCCTCAACTAGGCAGTTGATCGATTCAGCAGCCGGTGGAACTTTGAATAATAAAACACCTGAAGCAGCCTACGAATTTATAGAGGAGATGTCACTGAATAACTATCAGCGGCAAGTCACGAGGACAAAGCCCACGAAAGCTGCCAGTGTTTTCAATCTCGACGCAGTAACCATGCTATCGAATCAGGTAGACGTGTTAACTAAAAAATTTGATGGTTTGTGTAATTCCTTGCAGGTACAACCCGTTATGCAGTGCGAAACAAGTGGAGGTGTGGCAAATCCTGAGTACCCACCCTATAGACATGGCATAGAAAGGGAACAAATTAACTATGTAAGTAACAATTTTAGATATCAAAATAACCCTTATAGCAATACTTACAATCCATGTTGGAAGAACCACCCCAATTTTTCATGGGGTGGTCAAGGAAATCAAAGACAACAAAACCCTACAAATTTCCAACAACAGCAGTACCCACAGGATAAGAACCCGAACCTTGAGGAAATGTTGACAAAATATATAGCAGCAACAGAAACACATTTCCAGAGTATAGAAGCACAACTTGAAAAACAAGAAGCATCGACACAGGAGCTCAAGGATCAAATTGGACAACTTACTAAGTTAGTTTCTGAAATACAATCAGAAATTTTACCTAGGCATAAAGAGCAGGTAAAAGCAGTGACGCTAAGAAGTGGAAATGAATTAATTGAAATGAAGAAAAAGACATCACACGAACCCAATGAAGCAATTGCAACTACAATTTGTGAGGGAATTAAACCACAAACTCCATATTCAGCAAAGTTGAAAAAAGACCGCTTAGACGTACAATATGGTAAATTTCTTGAACTGTTTAAATAATTGCATAGTAACTTACCTTTTGTTGAAGCTATTTCGCAGATGCCAACATATGCAAAATTTTAAAGGAGCTTCTTACAAATAAGAAAAAGTTTGAAGAAATTTCAACAGTGGAACTTAATGAAGAGTGTTCAGCCATCATCCAAAACAAGCTACCAACTAAGTTAAAAGATCTAGGAAGTTTTACTATTCCCTGTTTAATTGGTAGTTTGAACATAGAAAAAGCATTAGCTGATCTAGGTGCTAGTATTAATCTAATGCCTTATAGAATGTTTAAGCAACTTGGTCTAGGAGAACCCAAACCCACTAGGATGAGTATTCAGTTAGCTGATAGATCTATTAAATATCCTAGGGGAATTATTGAAGATATTCTGGTAAAAGTTGATAAGTTTATATTTCCTGTTGATTTTGTTGTGCTTGACAAAAATGAGGACGTAGAGGTACCTTTAATTTTGGGATGACCCTTTCTAGCCACTGCTAGGGCTGTCATTGATGTTGGTAATGGTAAACTCGCATTAAGGGTAGGTGATGAGGAAATTATTTTTCAAATTTATGAGGCTATGCGATATTCTAGAGAACAAGATGATTCTTGTTACTTTGTTGATACCACTGATCACATTATTCAAGAATCTTTGTAGGAAATCATGCACAATAACATGATGGAACTCTGTCTTACACAAGATGAGGGGATAGATGATGATATCGATGAATTGAATCTTAACACATCCTCCCCTAGATAGACGAAAATAAAGGATATTGAAATTAACAACGAACCAAAACAAAAACCCTCCATTGATGAACCACCAAAGTTAGAGTTAAAATAGTTGCCAAAACATCTAGAATATGCATTCCTTGGGGAAAAATTTACACTACCAGTAATCTTCAGAACTGGAACCCAAAGAAAAAGAAGAGTTGCTTAAGGTAATAAGGGAACATAAAAGAGCCATAGCATGGAAAATGTCTGACATTAAAGGAATAAGCCCATCATTCTGCACTCACAAAATTCTAATGGAAGATGAGTATAAACCGTGTGTGCAACCTCAGAGACGTTTGAACCCCAATATGAAAGAACTAGTTAAAACTGAGGTAATTAAACTTCTAGATGCAGGAATAATTTATCCTATTTCGGCGAAGATTTTGGGTAAGTCTGCGGGTAGTTCCAAAGAAAGGACGTATGACTGTCGTAGCCAACGAAAAGAATGAACTGATTCCTACAAGAACAGTCACAGGTTGGAGAGTCTGTATTAACTACAGAAAATTGAACGACGCCACCAGAAAAGATCACTTCCCTTTGCCTTTTATTGATCAGATGTTAGAAAGATTATCTGGGCATATGTACTACTGCTTCTTGGACGGACTCTCCGGCTACTTCCAAATCCCAATAGCTCCTGAGGATCAAAAAAAGACAATATTCACATGCCCAGACAGTACGTTTGCTTATCGTAGAATGCCTTTTGGATTATGTAACTCTCCTACTACCTTTCAGCACTGCATGCTAGCCATCTTTGATGAACTTGTGGAAGACATTATGGAGGTATTTATGGACGACTTCTCGGTATTTGGTAATTCTTTCCGTCTTTGCCTTAAAAATTTAGAACGAGTTCTAATAAGATATGAGGAAACAAACCTTGTCTTAGATTGGGAGAAATGTCATTTTATGGTTAGAGAGGGGATCGTGTTAGGACATAAAATTTCTAGTAAAGGGATCGAGGTAGATAAAGCGAAGATTGAAACCATAGAAAAATTACCTCCACCTAGTTTAGTTAAGGCTATTAGAAGTTTTTTAGGGCATGCTGGATTTTATAGAAGATTCATTAAAGATTTCTCTAAAATAGCTAAGCCTTTAACAAAATTACTAGAAAAGGATGTTCCTTTCATTTTTGATCAGGAGTGTTTAGATGCATTTAATATCCTCAAAGATAAACTAATAAATGCTCCAATTATAATTGCACCTGATTAGAATCTACCCTTTGAACTAATGTGTGATGCAAGTGATTTTGCAGTAGGTGCAGTTTTGGGACAGCGAAGGAACAAGCATTTTCAACCAATTTATTATGCTAGTAGAACACTGACACCTGCACAAGAAAACTATGCTACTACAGTGAAAGAATTGCTGGCTGTAGTTTTTGCATTTGACAAATTTAGACAGTATCTAATATTATCTAAAGTTGTCGTTTACACTGACCATTCAGCTCTTCGTTATATTTTAACTAAACCCGATGCAAAACCTCGACTCATACGTTGGATCTTACTCTTACAGGAATTTTATTTGGACATTCAAGATAAGAAGGGAGCTGAAAATCTCGCAGCAGATCACCTTTCAAGGCTGGAAAACCTATATATCGAGGAACTCAACGAAAGTGAGATAAACGAATCGTTCCCTGAAGAACAACTCTTTTCTATAACTAGCTCCGAGGTACCATGGTTTGTAGATATTGCGAATTATTTAGCTGCTAACATCCTTCCAAAAAAGTAAACACACCATCAAAAGAAGCGATTTTTTACTAATGTGAAAAATTATTTTTGGGAGGACCCTTTTCTTTTCCGTGTATGTGTAGATTAGGTAATTTGGAGATGTGTTACAAAAGCAGAAGCAAGCAAAATCTTAGAACATTGCCATTCAAGACCATCAGGAGGACACTACAGTGGGGTCAGGACAGCACACAAAACACTCGAATTAGGTTTTTATTGGCCAACCTTGTTCAAGGACGCTAACAGGTATGTTGCTTCATGCGATAAATGTCAGAGAACAGGTAATATTTCTAAACGTGATGAAATGCCTCAGACATACATGTTATCATGTGAAATTTTTGATGTATGGGGTATTGATTTTATGGGGCCATTCCCTAGCTCATTTGGAAATAAATACATCTTAGTGGCAGTAGACTACATGTCAAAATGGGTAGAAGCTCAAGCTTTACCCACTAATGATGCCAGAATGGTAGTGAAATTTCTTAAAAAACTTTTTTCTCGATTTGGAACACCCAGAGCAATTATTAGTGATAGGGGTACTCATTTTTGTAATACTCAATTTGACAAAGTCTTAAGAAAATATGGAGTACACCACAGGACATCTACCCCTTATCACCCTCAAACTAGTGGACAAGTGGAAGTAGCAAATCGAGAACTTAAGTGCATTCTCGAGAAAACAGTTGAATCAAACAGGAAAGATTGGGCGCTAAAAGTAGACAATGCTTTATCGGCCTATAGAAAAATGTTTAAAACCCCTTTAGGAATATCCCCATACAAACTTATCTACGGAAAAAGCTGTCATCTACCATTTCAGTTAGAGCACAAAGCTTACTGGGCTATAAAATTCTTAAATTATGATCTTAAAATCGCAGGTGAGAAGAGGATGATGCAGTTGAACGAACTAGATGAATGGCGAGCTGAGGCCTATGAGAACTCACGACTATATAAGAAGGCAACCAAACGACACCATGATACTCGTTTGAAACAATCAAAGCAATTCGAAGTAGGAGACTTAGTCCTGCTGTATAATTCAAGACTCAAACTGTTTCTCAGAAAGTTGAAATCAAGGTGGTTAGGTCCATTTGTGATCAAAACTATTTTCCCTTATGGAACAATTGAAGTAACCCATCCAACTCATGCGACATTCAAGGTAAACGATCATCGACTGAAACTTTATAATGGTGAAGACTTTAGGGGTATAAGAGAGGAACTCCGGCTCCAAGAGCCTCACTTTAGAAAAGAAAACAGGGAAAGTCTAGCTTAAGACTTTAAACAAGCGCTTCTCAGGAGGCAACCCGAGCACTAACTTTACTAATGTTATATTCAGCATCTAACTAAAAACTAACCAATTTCTCAAGCGCAGGATTTTCGCACAACACGGCATTGCACATGGCCGTGGCCATAGCCATGTGAACACCACGTGTGGATACACGGACGTGGCGGAGACCGTATAGAAACAGGACAAAATTTTCCCCAATACACGGGCTCTGATTATACACCACGACCGTGCGACTCGGCCGTGGTCGAATCTGTCCAAAAGAACACAAGCTACGATAAAGGACACACGCCCGTGCAGTTAAACTGTGGTCGATACTGACTAAAGCGCCACAGGTGTGCACCACGCCCGTGCATCCAAACCGTGGCGAACACTGACAAGACAAACACGGGCTGCGACAACAGAGCCACGGCCGTGGGATGCGAACGTGGTCTACACTGACTAAACAAACATGGGCTTTAGCCACGCCCGTGCCTACTAACCATGTGAGGTCCTGACTACTTGGACACGGGCGTGACAACAAGAAACACGGGCGTTGTAACACCCCTTACCCGGATTCTATGCCGGAACCGAGCCCGAGATGTTACCGTACTAAAACCTCACGATCGCCACTTAGGCTAATCGTGACTACTCTCTTTAGTCACCTCAATCACCTCATTCTTGACTTACGAGGCCTCACTCATACACACGAGGGCTCTCGAGACTAATCCAAAACTTTTTCAAATCTTAAAATTTTTCTCTTCAATACAGGTCTTACACGCCCGTGCAAGATTAGACACGCCCGTGCATAGACACACACGCCCATGTCCCCGGACCGTGCCTAAAATCCCAAGCATTCTACCAAATGCCCCATGGTTAAGGCACACGCCCGTGTACCCTATTACATGTCCGTGCCTTCCGCCCGTGGCCGACACTGACTAATCACACATGGTCTTGACACGCCCGTGGGCTTAAACTGTGTGTTATACCTTGATATACTGACTTACTCAACACGGCCTAGGCACATGCCCATGTGCTGGCCGTGCGTATCACACGACTTGAACAAACGGCCGTGTGATCAGCCCGTGGTCTATTCTGACTTAAGGCACTAAGGTGCAGGGTGCACACGGCTTAGACACACGCCCGTGTGTCTATCCGTGTGGGCACTTAGAGGTTATCTTGCCAAGTCTCTTTCTACTTTCACTTGCATACATTCATATACTTCTTCAAAACATTCTCAAATCATTAAAGGGATAGAGTCATTCATCCCATACTTTAGGGAGAACTATTCTAATATAATTACCAACAACATAAGCCACCATCTATGTCTATATACAATTGTCCCATAACTCATTTAGGCCAACATATTTGGCACATTAACAATGACTTAATCAACCTTATGTACTAGCCCTATACATGCCATGACTCAAAAAGACTTGATACCTCATACCAAGTGTCTCCTCGATAGTGTGAAAACATCTTCGACGGTCTTCAACCCGAGCTAGCTAAATTAACCTATAAGAGATGAGAAAGGAAGAGGAGTAAGCAATAATGCTTAGTAAGTTCATATGCAAATAAGAATCAACTATTAATATCCATATGATTATACTCAATCACAAGGTACAAGAATGAATTCTACTCTTGAACTCACAGTTACTTATTCAATCATTCATAATGCTTACTCATTTCGTCTCTTACCCCATTCTAACCATATCTCGGGCTTAATGCTCGCATACATTAACTTACCATGCCACAAGCCAATTCGTTCGTTTAATTAGCATACATTCCTGCACTGATCATCACAAGACCATATCTAAAACAACACATCACGCATTCTCAATAAACCACTCATACTACCAATCTCTCTGTGGTTACGTACTTAGCCCACCATTGAATCTCTTATAGGTTGGTATCGCACTTAGCCCACCATCTTTTTAATAGGGTGGTATCGCACTTAGCCCACCATTATTCTTTAATAGGGTGGTATCGCACTTAGCCCACCATTTGAAACTAAACTCGATGGTATCGCACACAGCCCACCATTATTATACATTTACGGATATACATGTATATCCACATGCATTTCTCTATTCCAAATGTTCATCTGAGAACATCCTCACACACTGACATTCTTACATAGATGTCTACAATATTCATTTACTTTTACGCACTGCATTTATAAAAACAACACATGCAATTAAGATGCATCATACACACATGACCCACTATGGGTTCATCACATACCCAATTCACCTTAATTTAGTTCTAACACATACCTGTACCTCTCATGATACAACCACATACATTCTCGTTTTCAACATACATGTTGAATCACTCAAATTGTTAAATAACACTTTTGAATCTCATACATACAATCTCACCTCGATATCCTGCCCATGATAGGGTCTCACATGAACTATCACATTGATGTCATGTCCCTGACATGGTCTTATTCAATATCTCACACCGAGGCCATATTCCAAATATGGTCTTATACGGGACCTTAATTATCAACATATCTTACTATTTGCTTTCCCTCTATTCCTAAATACAATTCTCTTGACGTCTCGTTAAAATACATTCAATACACTCATAGTGTGATTATACATTCCATACGACATTGGAACATTAAATACTTCACTTAGAATTACATAATTTAGCACATGAACTTATCTCGATGTCGAAAGGTCTGAAAATAGACTTTTGCCCACCTTTCTCTTTTCACCCGTTCTAGGTCCGAAAATTGATTTCTTTAATCTAGAACAACGAAATTTACAAATTTAATCACTTATAAATCATAATATATCATAATCTACACTCTAGGCAAAAATGACTGTTTTGCCCCTTCACTTTGGCAAAATTATGATTTTGCCCCTAGGCTCGTAAATAAATTTTTATCACATTTTCTCGATAAACAAACCTAGCTAAACATTTAATCCTCTTACAACTATCCACAATTCCAACTATTTCATGCCTTAATGAACAATTTATGACTTTTGCATTTTAGCCCAAATTAGGTGTTTTCATAACAACACATTTCACAAAAGTTGTTTATCATCATCCTATTATTCATTTCATTCCATAAAACTCATCAACCAACATGAAACCTATAATGGTAAGTCCCTAGAATCTCAACCATTTTGCAAAATAGTCCCCTCATTAGCTAGCTTAAGCTTTAGGGACTCCAAAAGTACGACAATTATCAACTAAAGCCATCAAAATCACTTACTTGAAGAGGAAATGAGTTGCTGAAATTTTCAAGCTTTCAAACCCCTCCCATGGCTGATATTTTCGGTTGGAGAAGAAGAAATAAAGAAAAGATGATAACTTTTGCTTATATCATCTTATTTTATTCATTTGACCAACTAATACCACCAACTTTTGACCAAAATTTAATTTCTTTGTCCCTCTTGTCACATGGCCGGCTAACTCACTTAAAACAAGGCCAAATTGCACATTTGGGACCTCCAATTAATAACCATAGCTATTTGGCACCTCTAGCAAATAAAATAGAACTTTTGCACTTTATGCGATTTAGTCCTTTTTCACGATTTAGCTAGAAATTGCTAAAATTAAGGCACCAAAATTTTCATGCACCCTTATAAACATGTTATAACACATAAAATAACATGAAAATAATTTCCTCTATCCTCGATTTAGTGATTCCGAGATCACTGTTCCGATTAGCCCCTAAATCGGGCTATTACAATTCTCCCCCCTTAGGGATTTTTGTCCCGGAAAATTTTACCAGGAGGAGTTGTTACCAATATTCTTAAAACGTTTTCATAAACTCTTCAAAATCACAAATCCACTTATTCTCAAGTTTCTCTTGTCATCAACCTTTAAGCTATCATACACAAGGTTGAAGCATCAGTTGCGACCTAGGTATTTCTTCCTCCAGAGTGTATACTCAGTAATCCACTAATTTAGAACTCTGCACACATCCAAATGATCATTCGGATCTTTACCGGTTGATTTACTACAATTCGAATGACATTTCCCTTCTTGGGAATTTTGTCAAACCAAATTCAAAATCTATAAGGTTTTATCTCACTTTCTCATTAAAGCATTTACCGATGACTTGTATGCTTTGAAAACTCAGATTTTAGTGGTCAACTACTTATGACCCTAAGCTCAGTCATATCGTGAAATGTACTCTACTGTCAAAACATTTATGCATCTAACTGTACTTCCTTATTCTTGTATCAGTAGACATGCTACTACCAAATCTCATACCAAAACTTCTGTATAAGTTCTGGGTTCATCATTACTCAAAGTCTATCTCGAGGAAGAATCAACAACAGGAATCTTATCCAACATGGATTTATCATCCAGACATATGTACTATGTCTATTATCTGAGAAGTATTACACTAACTATATTCACTACTGTAATAGCTCAAGCCGTTTCACTATTTCATCTTCAAAATCTTCTATAGCATAAGATACCCTCACTCATTAAAATTCAAAAAATACACATCGATTTTCCCCATGGATCATTACAAACACATCTAGCTCACAACACAGATACAAAAGTGATCGTCTCTGGATCACCAACCTGTCAACTCTTTTTCTTGATTCAAACTGAACTTAATACTAGAACTTTCAATTACTAGTTCCTTTTATAGCTTTCAACTCAACTATCGCGGTTTGAACATTTCAATGAGAATATCTTCGTACCATGCTCTCTACTCACGAACACACGGAAATTTACTCTCTTTGTTGATTCATGCGTGAATATACATATAACTCGAATCATATCTCAATATATTAAACTACTCTTTTCTCTACACTGAAAACATATTACAAGCACACTCTCATCTGAGTTTCTCTTGCTATACTAATCTAAAACCTTTACCATCGTCACATCTCACAATAGCAGGTACAATCTTGATCAAATCAATAATTCTATTTGGCCTGTCCGAAAACCCATCACACGACATGAAACTCATGATTTCACTCCTTATACTAGAATCATCTCCAGCTTCCCCCTCAATACACCCGAATAGGGTTACGAGGAGAATAGAGAATGTCAATTCCAGTTACTAAACTGACAACCGTTTAATCTAATTTCACAATCGGCTAACATTCTCACACGATCTTGATTCATGAGATAAACAACCCCATCGCCCCTGAAAGGCAAAAGATATTAACACGTAATGCTTAAAGAGATCATTATGATCCATACAACTATGGTTATCATAATTGAATACTCTCAAAGTTCAAACATTGTTTCTTTAACCATTTCGTCCTCAACTCTTTAACAATTTCAATAGGGTGTCATGCATTAACGTGATACAAAGCATTCTCAATTATGCTAACGTAAATATTGCATTTGTCTCATACAAACTTACTCAACTTGACTCAACAACGGAAAGGGGGTGAAGTCGTAGAGCCCCTAACTGGATTCTCGTGACTACATACATATAATTTAACATCCATCACCAATGAAATATCATCATAGCCACACAACTCACTCCAAGTGAGTTTTCACGTTTGTCATGCTACAATTGTTTCTATCACTCATGCTTTCGAACAGTAACTTTACTTACTCAAGTTCCACACTAATATCTACTTGAGTACTCAACACTTATCTCTAATTTCTCTTACCATCACTTAACAATTTAGAGAATGTCTTACGGGTTTTGAGTACGTCGTTTACTTGATTGCCATAGCCCAACTATGGTCTTACTCGTATCACCCATCATAGCCTAGCTATTTCTTTACATGTCATCACGATGCCATAGCCTTGCTACGGTATTAAACGAAATCTCATATCAATACCAATGCCATACCCCTGATACGGTCTTACATGGAACTCATTTCGTTACCGATGCCATATCCCAGATATGGTCTTACACGATTCCATACCGAAGCCAGGTCCCAGACGTGGTCTTACACGGGTTCACTATTTGTCACCAATGCCATGTCCCAGACATGGTCTTATATGAGATCACATGTATCGCCATGGTCCAACCATGGTCTTATTCATCATTTTATCATTGAACGACCGTACTCATCCCTGCATTCTACTTAGTCAACGAAACTTCCCAGTTTAACTCTCACACCATAATACTCGTAGTTTCATACAGAGTCACGAAATAAAACATTATACATCGTTCTAACAATCATACATACACATATACCCCATTCTCTGGGTAAATTTACTCACTATATGCACCTAACCCAATAGGTTGAGTATATAACACCTTATGCACATCCAACCAATGTAGATAAGTTTCTCATTTCATGCATTATCACACACATGTCATATATTTCTACTTATACCTCTTTGAATCTCATCATTTCATAAGAGTATTTCAATTTTTTTTTCCATTATCACTTACAACATTATTGGATTTAGCTCGGTTGGGAACCATCCCTGTCTTAACAAAATAATTTCGTTACAGCCGGGAGATATCACACTATCACAGTCCACCTATGGCATGTATAGCTAGACTCTTACTCACGCTAGGTTAGTCCGAGAATCGACTAAACCATAGCTCTGATACCACTAAACCCCTTACCCGGGTTCTATGCCAGAATCGGGCCCGAGATGTTACCGTACTAAAACCTCACGGTCGCCACTTAGGATAATCGTGACTACTCTCTTTAGTCACCTCAATCACCTCATTCTTGACTTACGAGGCCTCACTCATGCACACGAGGGCTCTCGAGACTAATTCGAAACTTTTTGAATCTTAAAATTTTTCTCTTCAATACAGGTCTTACACACCCGTGCAAGATTAGACACGCTCGTGCATAGACACACACGCCCATGTCCCCGGACCGTGCCTAAAATCCCAAGCATTCTGCCAAATGCCCCACGATTAAGGCACACGCCCATGCGGTTTGGGAACACGCCCGTGTACCCTATTACATGTCTGTGACTTCCACCCGTGGTCGACACTGACTAATCACACACGGTCTTGACACGCCCGTGGGCCTAAACTGTGTGCTATACCTTGATATACTGACTTACTCAACACGGCCTAGGCACACGCCCATGTGCTGGCCGTGCGTATCACACGACTTGAACAAACGGCCGTGTGATCAGCCCGTGGTCTATTCTGACTTAAGGCACTAAGGTACAGGGTACACACGGCCTAGACACACGCCTGTGTGTCTATCCGTGTGGGCACTTAGAGGTTATCTTGCCAAGTCTCTTTCTACTCTCACTTGTATACATTCGTATACTTCTTCAAAACATTCTCAAATCATTAAAGGGATAGAGTCATTCATCCCATACTCTAGGGAGAACTATTCCAATATATTTACCAACAACATAAGCCACCATCTATGTCTATATACAATTGTCCCATAACTCATTTAGGCCAACATATTTGGCACATTAACAATGACTTAATCAACCTTATGTACTATCCCTATACATGCCATGACTCAAAAAGACTTGATACCTCATACCAAGTGTCTCCTCGATAGTGTGAAAACATCTCCGGCGGTCTTCAACCCGAGATAGCTAAATTAACCTATAAGAGATGAGAAAGGAAGAGGAGTAAGCAATAATGCTTAGTAAGTTCATATGCAAATAAGAATCAGCTATTAATATCCATATGATTATACTCAATCACAAGGTATTAGAATGAATTCTACTATTGAACTCACAGTTACTTATTCAGTCATTCATAATGCTTACTCATTTCGTCTCTTACCCCATTCTAACCATATCTCGGGCTTAATGCTCGCATACATTAACTTACCATGCCACAAGCCAATTCGTTCGTTTAATTAGCATACATTCCTGCACTGATCATCACAAGGTCATATCTAAAACAACACATCACGTATTCTCAATAAACCACTCATACTACCAATCTCTCGGTGGTTACGCACTTAGCCCACCATTGAATCTCTTATAGGGTGGTATCGCACTTAGCCCACCATCTTTTTAATAGGGTGGTATCGCACTTAGCCCACCATTTGAAACTAAACTCGATGGTATCGTACACAGCCCATCGGTAATGAATAATAAGGTGGTAACGCACTCAGCCCACCATTAATAATATTGTTGATTGTATCACACACAGCCCCTCACTAATAATTAGGAAGGTGGTATCGCACACATCCCACCATTATTATACATTTACGGATATACATGTATATCCACATGCATTTCTCTATTCCAAATGTTCATCTGAGAACATTCTCACACACTGACATTCTTACATAGATGTCTACAATATTCATTTACTTTTACGCACTGCATTTATAAAAACAACACATGCAATTAAGATGCATCATACACACATGACCCATTATGGGTTCATCACATACCCAATTCACCTTAATTTAGTTCTAACACATACCTGTACCTCTCATGATACAACCACATACATTCTCATTTTCAACATACCTGTTGAATCACTCAAATTGTTAAATAACACTTTTGAATCTCATACATACAATCTCACCTCGACATCATGCCCCTGATAGGGTCTCACATGAACTATCATATCGATGCCATGTCCCTGACATGGTCTTATTCAATATCTCACATCGAGGCCATATTCCAAATATGGTCTTATACGGGACCTTAATTATCAACATATCTTACTAATTACTTTCCCTCTATTCCTAAATACAATTCTCTTGACATCTCGTTAAAATACATTCAATACACTCATAGTGTAATTATACATTCCATACGACATTGGAACATTAAATACTTCACTTAGAATTACATAATTTAGCACATGAACTTACCTCGATGTCGAAAGGTCTGAAAATGGACTTTTGCCCACCTTTCTCTTTTCACCCGTTCTAGGTCCGAAAATCGATTTCTTTAATCTAGAACAATAGAGTTTACCAATTTAATCACTTATAAATCATAATATATCATAATCTACACTCTAGGCAAAAATGACTATTTTGCCCCTACACTTTGGTAAAATTACGATTTTGCCCCTAGGCTCGTAAATAAATTTTTATCACATTTTCTTGATAAACAAGCCTAGTTGAACATTTAATCCTCTTACAGCTATCCACAATTCCAACTATTTCATGCCTTAATGAACAATTTATGACTTTTGCATTTTAGCCCAAATTAGGTGTTTTCATAACAACACATTTCACAAAAGTTGTTTATCATCATCCTATCATTCATTTTCTTCCATAAAACTCATCAACCAACATGAAACCTATCATGGTAAGTCCCTAGAATCTCAACCATTTTGCAAAATAGTCCCCTCATTAGCTAGCTTAAGCTTTGGGGACTCCAAAAGTATGAAAATTATCAACTAAAGCCATCAAAATCACTTACTTGAAGAGGAAATGAGTTGCTAAAATTTTCAAGCTTTCAAAGCCCTCCCATAGCTGATATTTTCGGTTGGAGAAGAAGAAATAAACAAAACATGATAACTTTTGCTTATATCATCTTATTTTATTCATTTGACCAACTAATACCACCAACTTTTGACCAAAATTTAATGTCTTTGTCCCCCTTGTCACATGGCCGGCCAACTCACTTAAAACAAGGCCAAATTTCACATTTTGGACCTCCAATTAATAATCCATAGCTATTTGGCACCTCTAGCAAATAAAATAGAACTTTTGCACTTTATGCGATTTAGTCTTTTTTCACGATTTAGCTAGAAATTGCTAAAATTAAGGCACCAAAATTTTCATGCACCCTTATAAACATGTTATAACACATAAAATAACATGAAAATAAATTCCTCTATCCTCGGTTTAGTGATTCCAAGATCACTGTTCCGATTAGCCCCTAAATCGGGCTATTACAGGCGTGGGCAACATCTCAACCGCGCCTAAATTTGAAAAACACGAAACACACGGGCTAAATTAAAGAACCCTATATAAACCCATCGTCCATCGTCTCCCCCAAATCCCCAACCCTAAACAAATTTCTCAAAACTATCTCCACCCTACTCTGGCCACCATCAAAGAAAACCCCACCCTTGATTGCTCCCATCCTTTATCTCTCTCCAACTTCACATACCCATCAAGACAACAGTCCACGCCCGTGCAAGAAGAGTACACGGCCGCTCCAAGGTGTCCCACCATCGTGTTTTCCAGATTATTTACAGCACACGCCCGTGTCTCATACCTACACGACCGTGCTTTTCCCAACTGTGCCATTTCTCGCCACTCACTACACCGGTTAACCCTATTTTTACATTCCTTAGAACTATGTTATCATTAGAATATCATTTTTTCTAGTTGCTATCTAGTTTATTAGTAATATTTAGGATTAATTTTATTCAATATTAGATTGATTAGTCAATTAAATCTATAATTAAAATTTATGTAACATGACAGGTTATTTTTGTTGGGATTACATTCTCCTTGCTACATCTTTGACATTGTTGGATTCTTAAGACATTTCTTGGCTAGAACCGCTACTTGAACCATTGAATATGTGTTATTTCTAGGTACAATGTCGTCATCCCGAGGAAAGAAAATCGCAGTCCCTGCGTCCAAAAAATGAAAGGGACCCAGTTCATCATCCGCCACTGCATCGACCGAAGTGAGACATCCATTCTTACGGTTCCCTCCTGGAGCCCAAGAAGAACTTTTCCAAATATTACGAGCACGACCTCTCGATCAAGGACGATGTATCGATTGGGACGCAGTGGAACATGTTCACCTCGCTGATGATATTCGGGCACTCCTGACAACTGCCCTCTGGGAACGTTTTTTTAGTATAATCGAACCCACCTACCTCAAACTAACATTAGAGCTTTGCTCTACTTTCCATTTACAGGTAGTAATGACAGACCACGATGATCCGGGCACTATTCAGTTTCATCTTGGAGGCGCAGTCAGAGAAATGAGTGTACCTAAATTTGGCGTCGCTCTGGGCCTATACACGGATGACTTCCGAAGGGAGCATAATTTTGCAGAACTTCATCGCCACATCCATAAATCTCTCGTACAATGTTGGTATGATATAGCTCCCAGCGCAGGCACCTATGACCCTATTCGCTCCAAAGCGACAGCACTCGCCCCATCCTTAAGATACCTACACACTATCTTAGCCCACACGTTGATAGGAAGAAGAGAGAGCACTGGGGTCGTTAACACACATGACGCCTACTTCCTATGGAGTATGTCAAATGGCCACGTCTTCGACCTTACATACTTCATCGCTTTGGCAATCCAACATCAGATGGAGCGCCACAGAAAGGGGGTCATTTCTATGGGGCCTTATGTAACACGACTCGTGAGGTACTTTGGCCTCCTCAACACTACATCACAATCCACCTCCCTCACACTGATAGGTCAGATGGCCCCACAGGGCATCCAGACGATGCTGCACATGAGGATGATTCAGCGTCGATGTGGGACCGACCCTCCCCAATATAGGCTAGTGCCTACCACTGAAGATGAGGACCCTGAGGACATTACTGAAGATGTCACCCCACCGCAGGAAGCACCACAACAAGGCCATCGTCCAGTTCAGTCGGTTACCTCCCTCTCAGACATTTCTACACGTCTCACTTAGTTTGAGCGCTACTGTACGCAGCAATTTGATAACACCGCTCAAAAATTTGATGGTATAGAGGCGACTCTTCAGCAGATCTGTCACCACTTCCATATCTCACAACCACCACCACCTCGCAATCCAGCCGACGACGAGGACCTATGAGTCCTTCTATTTCCTTGCTATTTTCCATTTTCATCTTTTATTTTTATTTTTATTTTTATTTTTAAGACTTTTTTGCAATTCATGTTTCAAACTTTTTTTTTATAATTCAATTTCTTTTATCAACTGGTTGTCTAACCCTTGAGTATCTCTAACAACACTCCTTATCTATTTTCTCCTAAACATTTAATTGATGACATTCACGGATTAATTAGATTAAATATACAATTCAAGGAACGAAAACATCACCTTTACCTAGTCATCACATTTATCTTCCACATCCTCCAAGGACTTCATCCATAATTCAGGGAGTTTCACTTCTCCCCATATCTTATGATTTTTATTATTATTGTGTTATTATCTATCTTTGTACATTGAGGGCAATGTACATCTTAAGTGTGGGAGGGTGAACAACCTAAAAAGGTGCCTAACTTTTTTCATTATTCTCAAATTTCTGAAATTAGGTGCCAAACTTTTTGCATTATTCTCAAATCCTGAATTATGTCTTGTTTCTTAAGTAAGTTTCTCATATTATAATTAGAATGAAATTCCTTTGATTTATGATTTTTGTTGATGTGTCTTGGATTAAGTCATTGATAATTGTGCATTGATAATTAAATTCTAAGATACTAGAGAGTCAAGCATGATAAGTCTATTTTTCAGAATTTAAAAATTTTCTAGGTTGTCTACCTGAATTTGAATATTACCTTGAAATTTGAAATTTTCGAGGTTGACATCGAATACCCATAATTTTTTGTGAGATTTTGAGCCTTATAGAGCATATATTCTTTTTCTTGCTCACTTTATTGATTATGAGTGTGTCAACATTGATTTGTTATTCTAGAACTTGCATCAATTATACTTGTCGAGACCATACTTTTGATTTGATATACAGAGATGATGAAGGCACCTAGGATTTAACCCACTTACTCCACTAAAAGCCTACCTTCACAATTAACCCCTAGTGAACCCCGTTTAATCCTAACAACCCTTTTTATTGACTCAGCCGCTAATAATAACCCAAAACCCTTCGTTTTTGTTATCACCATTCCTTTTAACTACCCTTATATCGAGATTTGATTCGATCTGTTACTTAACTATTTTCTTTATCAGTTGTTAAATTCTATATTATTATTACGTATTTGACTTGTTTTTAAAAAAACAAAGTATATTCATTATTAGTTCTATGTTCTATGAACTCAAAACAGTTAAATTCACATCTTTAGAAGAAGCTCGTGTTATTATTAGTGTTATGAGTTTTTAATTGATGTAAATACTTATATTCAGTTCGTTGTTTCTGGTTAGGTAATTTTTCAGGTCAATCTCGATTCTAACCTTCTAATTCAGCCTATATCCACACCTTAACCCAAGCCCCGCTACAACCCTGTTAAAGACCTTTTAATTTGTGTATTATCTCATATTATAGTGGTGGAGATGTGATTCTCATGCAAGCCTATGGGATTAACTTTTCATGTTCGATTTATGAGTGCTTAATTTTTGCACCTTAAACACCTCGAGTGATTTGAGTGAATCTTTAGTGAGGATGTCAATCCTTGTCAATTTTAAATCAGAGGTAATTATTTAGATGAGGGGAAACACCTATGTTTTCATGCTACAAAATGTATGACTTGGATTGTTTGAATCTTTAGGACTCTTTGAGTTGAATTATCCATGTATGAATTATCTTTGAGTTATGATGAAACATTATTGATGAATATTATGAATCAAGAAAGTTCGTTTTAATCATGAGTTGAGAATTTTGCATGAGGACAAGCAAAAGCTTAAGTGTGGGGGTATTTGATAAACCGTAATAGTAACATATTTTAAACCCACATTTAGCATGCTTTTGGGTGATTTAAGCCTTGAATTGTGTAATTTGGTGCTTTTAATCCTTTGTTTTCATGTTTTATACTCAGGAAAACACCGGAGGATGAAAAGAACGAGAAACGGGCTTAAAACGGACCAAATAGGCCAAATCACAAAATCGACACGGCCGTGCCTCCCTAACCAGACCCAAACACGGCCTGGCCACGATTCACACGGGCGTGTGCCAAGGGCGTGCCCCTGCCGTGGAGAAGAGGAATTTCACTCAAATTTGGATACTTAAGGGTAAAGAAACACATTGTAACATCCTGAATTAGGGGTGTTTGAAAATTTAATTAATTGTTCCCATGTGTGTGTGTGTGTGCTTGAAGAAATAAATATTATGATTTATTGGGCATGTTCTAAGGTCTAGAATTAAACCCGAGCTAGGCTCCGACTTAGTATTAAAATTTTTTTAAGTACCTAAAAAGGAGGAGCTAGGTGAGATAGGGCTTTAAAGAAATTTCGGGCAAGGTTTGAACATGAAAGTCCAAGTGGTTGGAGTGGCTTGGGGCGCCACTTAAGAGTTTAAAGTGGCGGGTCTCGGGTTCGAGACACAAGGGACGCTAAGGAGCATTTTATTTTGGGCTTTTTGCGTTAAAAGGAGGAGGGGGGGAAGAAGGCCTTATAATTAAATGGTGGGGTAATTTGACATGAAAGTCAATTGGGAAGGTTGGAAAGGGGCGTTAGGGAGGTCACATCGTTGCCTTCACCAGTCATTTGGTTCGAACCCCAGGGGTGCACTTTGGGTATTTTTATTATTATTATTATTTTTATTATCTTTGGCGTGAATGAGAGAGTGTTGGTTCAATTTTGGACTCTCAAATTAATTTGGAAGGGGGTAATTATAGGTAGTTTATTTGCTTTTAAATAGTTCAAAGAAGATTAGGAGATAGAGGGAAGATTAAACCTTGCATTATCTTGGATAATTCAAGGTGGAATTATCACAAAAACAAGGTGGTTCTTGATTGAGGACTCTTTGGGGGCTGTCTATAATCAGTTTGTATAGCAAAGAAGTGTCAAAAGGTTCAACCAAAACTCTCTTCTTCTCCCCAAATTTTGCTACTGCCGAATTCTCAATTGTTTCATAGCCAAAACTATTCAAAACTTCCAGCTTTTCTTGCTTCCTTTAGAATGAGTCTACCCTCCTCTTTTAAGAGATAATTTCAGCAAATTCTTTTCTTCTTCCTCTCTTCATTGTCTTCATGAATTCTCTCCTAACGCTTAGCCAAAAATTTGCTTAGAAATTTCCAGCATTGCTGTTTCTTCTTAGCCGAATACCCCTTCTCCTCTTCTCAAAATTCCAGCCCTCCAATTGTGCTTGGGCCGAATCTCCCTTGGGGGAAAAAGGTGCTGCCGATTTTCAATAAGTGTGGTAAGGGTAATCCTCTCCTTTAAAATTAAAGTTATGGCTCATGGTTCTTACTAATACGATTAAAGCGGTTGTAGAGAAGCTTGCGGGATTTATTTTTCCAAGGGTGAGTTGGTAAGCACATTCGGCCAAGGGCCTTTGATAAAATTTTATTGTTTAAATGCCAAACTAATATGTGCGCCATGGACTTAGGGGCTAAATAAGGTTTCAGGGTTGTTGGAAATCAAATCCACTCAAAGGTAGGACCGCAAGAGAACCTTGGTAAGAACTTTTGGTATTGAGTAGATAGGGCCGAATAAGCCTTGGGTATTAACACTGACAATTGGCCGAATGTAGGGTCAAGATCTAGCATCGTAGATCGGCTTTTTGGGATCTAGGAATTACGATAGTAACAGGTGTGTAAGATCTCTCTACACACTTTATTAATTTACATCTTTGTTATTATTTGCCTTAGATCTTTTGTTTGTGGTTAGCTTATGGCATAATCATGGATATCGGGTAAGTCCCCTAACTTGTAATTTTTGATATATGTTTGCATGCCATCACATGATGTTTAATACTATGACATGATTTATGAAATTTGATGTATAAGCATGTGATGGTGGGATTGATGAGAGGAGGGGATGAATTATGGGTGTCGTCGAGTGGTTTTGACCACAAGATGGGTTGGCCCCATCAGACTATTTTGTGACCTATGGTCATCAGTGGTTTTGACCACAACGATTGATTATTTGCGACTAAGTCCCAGTGGTTTGGTACCACCAGTGGTTTTGACTACATTTGATATATTGTGACCTATGGTCATCGGTGGTTTTGACCACCACGATGGGTTGGCCCCATCATTTAAATTGTGACTTTAAGTCATCGGTGGTTTTGACACACGGGGTAGAAAAGGAGTATGGATGGCTAGTTGGGTTGCATCAGCATTTTTATTAATGAATTGTGTATGAGATGTATTTTCCGGGTTGGGGATTTACACATTGAGTCTCGGTAACTCACCCCTTTCCCTTAACTTTTTGCAGATGAGTAGATCGCGGAGATGGAGTAGGATGGACTCGAGGTGGCCATGCGATGGAAATTTTAATTAGAAGAACTTAGATTTTGTTTTATTTTATTTAATGTTGGTTTTATTTTAATTAAGTTGTAATAAGGCCTCCTAGATATAATTTTTATTATTCTATGTTTTGGATTAATTTGTTTAAACTATTTCTTAACATTAAATTAAGTCCACATGTTTTCTAAAATTTTAATCATAAAATGTTTTATCGTGCCATCGGGCACTTTTTGAATACGAATCCAGAACAATCTGACTTAATGAATATTTTTAAAATAAACCTAAGTATGGTGTTTATACACCTCAAATGTTTTAAATCGGACGCTATCTTTTATCAAAAAGTTAATTTGGCCTAAAGGGATTTTCAAAAGAAAAAAATACTTTCTCTCTGTAGCACACCAAATTCGGTCGTAGTGTTTGGGCCAGTTTGGGGTGTTACAAAATTGGTATCGAGCCCAGTTCAAAGCTTTTGTGGGGCCCAAGGCCCAAAAATATTTTGGTAGGCCTTTTTGAATTGTTTTTGGGTTTTGAACAGCATGGCACCGAGTCTCCGGCACCTATCCGCCCAGGTAAGTACGTCTAACTTCTCTGTATGAATTATTTTCTGTAGAAGGGTAGGAAGCATGGAACGTAGAAAGTATGATAAGTACTTTGAATTTTAGGACTAGCCCACTCCAACAAAAGACATAAGACTTTAAATGCCTAATTAAACAAACCTACGATCAAGTCGCCGAGTTAGGGTGTGGTAACCCCTGTGCGCATGTCTAGGATTGGATCCGGAAGAGCTTGGTATTTAAGCAGTCCTTGTGACTCACCTCCTCTTCGTGGGATTCCTACAGTGTAGTAACCGGTTCACCCTAACCAAGAGGACTCGGTCATAGGCCAAACATAATAAATAATACGACTTTGGAAATTTACGAAAACACCCTGCGGGAAAAAGATGAAACTACCCACAGGATGAGTGAATAAGGATGAAAGATATTAGGGAATGGATATGCTCTTCTGTGTAAACTAGGATAGAGGACTTAAACCTTTGATTGATCGAAAGAATTTCTACTAAACTCTTTTCATAAAATTTCGTCGCGGATAACCAAAGTGAAACACGTACTAATCCATAAAAATTTCTTAATCAGATAAACGCAATCGTTAGAATGAGTTCAAGAGGTCGTAGACGTCCGTCGCGTGGCCGTGGTAGGGGTAGGATGACCTTGTCGGAGCTAGCAAGGTCTTGTCACACGGTCCGGAAATGAGATCTTAGGATCTGCCGGTGGTAAAATCGAATTTCAAGATTAGACGGGTGGTGATGATGTCGTATCTCAAGCTATATTACGGGTATTGAAATGAGTTGCTGAGGCTGGCGCGGGTGCAGGAGCCCATAAATCTGTGGTTGACCGACTCCGGGGCAACTGGAGAAGTATTTAGGGAGTTTAGGAGTGGCACCCAGTCTTGTGAAGTCTTTGGTTGGAAGCAACTGAAAGGATCATGGGTGACATAGATTTTACGGCTGAGGAGAAATTAAAAGGTGTAATTTCTTTGCTTCGGGATGAGTCATATCAGTGGTGGCTCACTGTAAGGGATGGAGCGGTGGCGAGAAAAATCTCACACAGGAATTTTTCAAGGATGCCTATCAAAAGAAGTACATTGGAACTAGCTACGTAGATGCACAGCGGAAGGCTTTCTTGAACCTGGTTCAAGGCAATAAGACAGTGGTAGAGTATGAAGCCGAATTCCTTCGGTTGAGTAGGTATGCTCGTGGTATTGTGGGTACCAAGCATAAACGCTGTGTTAGATTTGAAGATAGGCTGAGAGATGAGCTGAGAATGATGATAGCTCCACAAACGGGAGCGGGAGTTTCTTTGTCCTAGTGGAGAAATCTAAGGTTCTTTGAAGGGGTAAGCGCGATCGGTTAAGCGGAACCAGGATCGAATTGGAATAAGAGGAGCTCAGGACCTCAAAGTTTTACGTGTAATCGCAAAAGAGGGCAAGGTTTGGTGGGTCGGATTAAGGCTGCTAGCTGCTGCCGCCAATACTCAATGGCCGCAATAGCGCAGCAGTGTGCCGGTGTGGCAAGCCTCACAAGGGGGAGTGTTGGAATGGTAATCGTGGATGCTTCGAGTGTGGGTCTATGGAGCATCGAGTTAGAGACTCATCCTAAGAAAGCTCGCTAGACCGAGATCGAGGCGAGGATCATGCACCAAACAGAAGGACAATCAACAACCAGCAAGGGTCGCGCGCAGTAGAGGAGGTAATGGTGCCGCAGAGGTCGTGGGGCACCGAGGGGAAATACCGGTGGTATGCGAGGCTAGACAACCTGGTTTAGTCTATGCCGCGAGGCGTCAAAAGGAAGGCGACGCAGAGATGTCATAACCGGTATGTTCTTGATCTTTGATGTGCCTTATAATACCTTGATAGACATTGGCTCAACCCACTCGTACATTGCTAGTAGCATAGTGGAAACTTTGCATCTAGACTCTGAGCTTACTTCTAGAAAGATGACTGTACTAAGCCCCCTAGGTCACTCTGTAGAAGTAAGTAGACTTTATAGGGACGTACCCCTAGAACTCCAAGGGGTCGTGTTTTTGGCTGACTTGATGGAACTACCATTTCGGGAGTTCGATCTAATCCTCGGGATGGATTGGCTAGTAAAGTATCAGGCTAGCCTGGATTGCGCGACTAAGCGCATGGTGTTAAAGACTGAGAAGGGTGATGAGGTGGTGATGATAGGTAAAAGGAGAGATTGCCTGTCCAACGTGGTGTCTGCCTTGAAGGCAGAGAAGATGGTCAGAAAGGGTTGTGAGGCGTTTTTGGTTCGAATATGTGCCTTGGAGGCTAAGGAGTCAGCAGTTGAGAAGGTTCGAACAGTAGGGGAGTTCACTGATGTGTTCCCAGAAGAACTTCCGGGTCTGCCTCTTGATCGGGAAGTTGAATTCGTTATAGACTTGTTCCCCGGAACAGCACCTGTGTCTATAGCACCGTACCGAATGGCACCAAAGGAATTGGTGGAGCTGAAGGCTCAAATTCAGGAACTCTTGGATCGAGGGTTTATTCGACCAAGTATATCTCCGTGGGGAGCACCTGTGTTGTTTGTCAAGAAAAAGGATGGTTCGATACGGATGTGTATAGACTACCGCCAGTTGAACAAGTTAACGATCAAGAACAAGTATCCGTTGCCTCGGATCGATGACTTGTTTGACCAATTGAAGGGTGCATCGGTGTTTTCGAAGATAGATCTTAGGTCGGGTTATCATCAACTTAAAGTGAAGGAGGTTGATGTACACAAGACGGCATTCCGTACAAGGTATGGGCATTACGAGTTTTTGGTGATGCCATTTGGGTTGACCAACGCACCTGTAGCATTCATGGACCTAATGAATAGAGTGTTTCAGCAGTACTTAGATCGATTTGCCGTGGTGTTCATAGACGACATATTGGTTTATTCAAAGACGGAGGAGGAGCATGATAAGCTTTTGCGAATAGTTCTGCAAGTATTGAGGGAGAAGCAGTTATATGCCAAATTCAGTAAGTGCGAATTTTGGCTAAGGGAGGTGGCTTTCTTAGGTCACGTAGTGTCAGCTGAAGGGATTAGAGTAGACCCTCGCAAGGTTGAAGTGGTGTTGGATTGGAAACCGCCTAGGTCGGTGGCTAAAATTTGAAGTTTTCTGGGTCTGGCAGGGTATTATCGAAGGTTTGTGGAAGGGTTCTCTTTAATCGCAGCGCCGTTGACTAAGTTATTAAGGAAAGGAGTTCCATTTGTTTGGTCGGAGAAACAGCAAGAAAGTTTTGATAAGCTAAGGAAGATTCTGACAGAAGCTCCAATTCTAGTACAGCCTGAGGCAGGAAAATTGTTCACGGTTTATTGCGATGCATCCCATACTGGTTTAGGATGTGTGTTGATGCAGGAAGGGAAGGTAGTGGCCTATGCATCCCGTCAGTTAAGACCGTATGAGGTTAACTATCCAACGCACGACTTGGAGTTAGCGGCGGTGGTATTTGCCTTGAAAATATGGAGACATTACTTGTATGGAGAGAAGTCGATAGTCTATACGGATCACAAAAGTCTGAGGTATCTCTTGACTCAGAAGGACTTGAATTTGAGGTAGCGCCGATGGATTGAACTGTTGAAGGACTATGATTATTCAATTGAGTACCATCCAGGCAAGGCTAACGTGGTGGCTGATGCATTGAGTCGGAAGGTCGTGATGGACTTAAGAGCGATGTTTGCTCACCTCAGTCTATACGATGATGGAAGTCTTTTGGCAGAACTTCAAGTTAAGCCAACTTGGATCGAGAAGATTAAGGAAAAACAGTTGGTAGACGAAGTGTTGAATGCGATAAGGTTGCAAGTTCAAGATGGTGGTTTGGAAGGGTATAGTTTGACTGAGGATGGCGTATTAAGTTTTCAAGGGCGGCCTTGTATGCCGAAGGATGTGGAATTGAGGCAAAGAATTCTTCAAGATGCACATAGCAGCCATACGCTATGCATCCCGGAGGTAGCAGATGTATGGAGATTTGCGGAGAGCGATTACGGTGGCGTGGTTGAAGCGCGAGGTAATGGCGAATTTGTGGGAAAATGTCCGACGTGTGTCGTGAGTTAAAGCGAGCACGGTTGCCATCGGGGTTACTTCAACCGGTGAAGATCTCGCAGTGGAAATGGGAGAGGATCACTATGGATTTCGTCGATGGGCTACCCTCACGCCCAAAGCAAGAAGGGCGCAGATTTGGGTGATTGTGGATCGTCGACTAAATCAGCTCACTTCATCTTGGTGAGAGTGGATTACTCACTTCGAAGCTAGCTAAAGTCGTATGTGTCGAAATAGTGAGGTTGCATGGAGTGCCAGTATCAATCATCTCGGATAGGGATCCCGATTTACGTCAAGGTTCGGAAAGCGTTGCATCAAGCTTTGGGTACACGATTGGATTTGATCTGACCTTTCCATCCACGATCGGGACGGGCAATCGGAAAGGGTCATTCGATTCTAGAAGATATCTTTGAGAGGTGTGTTTTGGATTTCAGTGGTAGTTGGGAAGAGTACCTACCGTTAGCAGAATTCGCTTATAACAATAGTTATCAAGCGAGTATCCAGATGGCACCATATGAAGCACTATATGGACGAAAGTGCCGTACTCCGACATGTTGGACAGAGTTGGGTGAACAACAAGTTTTGGGTCGAGTTAGTGACGAAGCGGAAGATAAAGTTAAGGTGATTCGGGCTCGTCTCAAGGAAGCGTCGAGATAGACGAAGTCTTATCTTGATCTTAAGCGTAAGGAAATGGAGTATGCGGTAGGGGATAAAGTCTTTACGAAGGTGTCACCTTGGAAGAAGGTGTTGAGATTCAGGCGAAAAAGGGAAGCTAAGCCCAAGATTCATTGGCCCGCATACGGTGTTGAAGCGAGTGGGACCGGTAGCTTGCCACCTTGAGTTACCAGCAGAGTTGAGCGGATACATGGCGTTTTCCATGTTTCGATGTCGAGGCGCTTATCGATCGAGACCCCCTCACACGTAGTGCCGATTCTGCGAGAAATTGAAGTGAACTCAGACTTGTCTTTCGAGGAGGAGCCAGTACAAATCTTGGATCGGGATGTCAAAGTTCTACGTAGGAAGTCAGTGCCTTTGGTGAAGGTGTTGTGGCGGAACCATGGTACGGAGGAGGCCACATGGGAACCCGAGGATGCGATGCGGCAGCAATACCCCTAGCTCTCTTCGATCGAGGGTAATTTCGAGGTCGAAATTCTTTTTAAGGGGGGTAGAATTGTAACATCCTGAATTAGGGGTGTTTGAAAATTTAATTAATTGTTCCCATGTGTGTGTGTGTGCTTGAAGAAATAAATATTATGATTTATTGGGCATGTTCTAAGGTCTAGAATTAAACCCGAGCTAGGCCTGACTTAGTATTAAGATTTTTTTTTAAGTACCTAAAATGAGGGAGCTAGGTGAGATAGGGCTTTAAAGAAATTTCGGGCAAGGTTTGAGCATGAAAGTCCAAGTGGTTGCAGTGGCTTGGGGCGCCACTTAAGAGTTTAAGAGTGGCAGGTCTCGGGTTCAAGACACAAGGGACGCAAGGAGCATTTTATTTTGGGCTTTTTGCGTTAAAAGGAGGAGGGCCAAGAAGAAGGCCTTATAATTAAATGGTGGGGTAATTTGACATGAAAGTCAATTGGGAAGGTTGGAAAGGGGCGTTAAGGGAGGGTCTGCTCTTTGTTGCCTTCACCAGTCATTGGTTCGAACCCTGTGGGCTGCACTTTGGGTATTTTTTTTTTATTATTATTTTTTTTTATGTCTTTGGCGTGAATGGGAGAGTGTTGGTTCAATTTTGGACTCTCAAATTCGGCTGGAAGGGGGTAATTGTAGGTAGTTTATTTGCTTTTAAATAGTTCAAAGAAGATTAGGAGATAGAGGGAAGATTAAACCTTGCATTATCTTGGATAATTCAAGGCTGGAATTATCACAAAAACAAGGTGGTTGCTGATTGAGGACTCTTTGGGGGCTGTCTATAATCAGTTTGTATAGCAAAGAAGTGTCAAAAGGTTCAACCAAAACTCTCTTCTTCTCCCTAAATTTTGCTGCTGCCGAATTCTCAATTGTTTCATAGCCAAAACTATTCAAAACTTCCATCTTTTCTTGCTTCCTTTAGCCGAGTCTACCCTCTTCTTTTAAGAGATAATTTCAGCAAATTCTTTTTCTTCTTCCTCTCTTCATTGTCTTTGAATTCTCTCCTAACTCTTAGCCAAAAATTTCTTAGAAATTTCCAGCATTGCTGGTTCTTCTTAGCCGAATACCCCTTCTCCTCTTCTCAAAATTCCAGCCCTCCAATTGTGCTTGGGCCGAATCTCCCTTGGGGGAAAAAGGTGCTGCCGATTTTCAATAAGTGTGGTAAGGGGTAATCCTCTCCTTTAAAATTAAAGTTATGGCTCATGGTTCTTACTAATACGATTAAAGCGGTTGTAGGGAAGCTTGCGGGATTTATTTTTCCAAGGGTGAGTTGGTAAGCACATTCGGCCAAGGGCCTTTGATAAAAGTTTATTGTTTAAATGCCAAACTAATATGTGCGCCATGGACTTAGGGGCTAAATAAGGTTTCAGGGTTGTTGGAAATCAAATCCACTCGAAGGTAGGACCGCAAGAGAACCTTGGTAAGAACTTTTGGTATTGAGTAGATAGGACCGAATAAGCCTTGGGTATTAACACTGACAATTGGCCGAATGTAGGGTCAAGATCTAGCATCGTAGATCGGCTTTTCGGGATCTAGGAATTACGATAGTAACATGTGTGTAAGATCTCTCTACACACTTTATTAATTTACATCTTGTTATTATTTGCACGAGATATTTTGTTTGTGGTTAGCTTGTGGCATAATCATGGATATCGGGTAAGTCCCCTAACTTGTAATTTTTGATATATGTTTGCATGCCATCACATGATGTTTAATACTATGACATGATTTATGAAATTTGATGTATAAGCATGTGATGGTGGGATTGATGAGAGGAGGGGGATAAATTATGGGTATCGTCGTCGTGGTTTTGACCACAAGATGGGTTGGCCCCATCAGACTATTTTGTGACCTATGGTCATCAGTGGTTTTGACCACAACGATTGATTATTTGCGACTAAGTCCCAGTGGTTTGGTACCACCAGTGGTTTTGACCACATTTGATATATTGTGACCTATGGTCATCAGTGGTTTTGACCACACGATGGGTTGGCCCCATCATTTAAATTGTGACTTTAAGTCATCAGTGGTTTTGACCACACGGGGTAGAAAAGGAGTATGGATGGCTAGTTGGGTTGCATGAGCATGTTTATTAATGAATTGTGTATGAGATGTATTTTTCCGGGTGGGGATTTACACATTGAGTCTTGGTGACTCACCCTTTCCCTTAACATTTTGCAGATGAGTAGATCGCGGAGATGGAGCCGGATGGACTCGAGGTGGCCATGCAGTGGAAATTTTAATTAGAAGAACTTGGATTTTGTTTTATTTTATTTAATGTTGGTTTTATTTTAATTAAGTTGTAATAAGGCCTCCTAGATATAATTTTTATTATTCTATGTTTTGGATTAATTTGTTTAAACTATTTCTTAACATTAAATTAAGTCCACATGTTTTCTAAAATTTTAATCGCAAAATGTTTTATCGTGCCATCGGGCACACACTGAATCAGAATAACAATCGACTTAATGAATATTTTTAAAATAAACCTAAGTATGGTGTTTATACACCTCAAATGTTTTAAATCGGACGCTATCTTTTATCAAAAAGTTAATTTGGCCTAAAGGGATTTTCAAAAGAAAAAAAAAATACTTTCTCTGTAGCACACCAAATTCGGTCGTAGTGTTTGGGCCGGGTTTGGGGTGTTACACACATTCCAAAAGCCTATATAAACACCCTAGAGGCCAACTTTCAAGGGGGCGTCCACCTAGGCCAAGGAGCCGAGCCAGAAAGGTAAGAATTGTGAAAATTACTCGAAGAAAGCCAGTTGATTCATCTCAAGAAGCTGGAGTCATACTCAAGACGGAGGATCTCTCTTCAATTCCTTCAGGGGGTTTTAGAGTTTTTCTTATGTTTTGTTTTACCGTTTCTTTTGAGATGTATTTTGTTATCATTATGAACTAAACCCTCAAATACCAGAGGGGGATGAAAATTAGATGAATCTTGTTATTATTTGCTGAACTATATGATAAATATTTGACTTGTTCTTAATTATGTGTTCTTAATTCTTGTGTTGATATTTTCGCGGATATTAATTCAAGTTTGATGTGTTTAGGTGGAGGAGCAAAAGTCCCTGCCTAAGAGTAGATCTAGCATAATTAAGCGGAGTTGATCGCATGCCTAGACATAGGGTGACGAGATTTTGCCGGATTAGGGTGAAACCTAATATGGGAGTCCATAGATCGGGTTAATGCAATCTTAGGGGTTTTAATTAGAAAGAGATTTCAATTAATCAACCTAGGATTAGACGTTAGTAGCCTCGACGGAGGTATTAATATATCTTAGGGAATCTTACGGATCAAGTCAAATGAATAAATCGTCTGGTTCAGAGTTAGATAACAAGTGAAGTCTAGGTGGATTCTTCCTTGGGTATTATTTTAATCAATTGGTTTTTCCCACAAGTATTTCCCCAATTTCATTCTTTTTGTCTCATTTTCTTTAGCTTAGCAGTTAGTTAATTTTCTAGATTAAACCGATTCACTTCAATTTTAGGGCTAAATAATAAAAAGAAGGTTAGTATTAGTACTTTCGGTTCCTTTGGGTTCGACAATTCGGTCTTGCCACTATGCTATACTACTGTTCGATAGGTACACTTGCCTTAATCATTGTCATAGTTAGTTTTTAGGCTCGATCATTCTCATTATAAATTTTAACACTGTGACACACCGACCAGAGACCCGAAACATACATATAGAGTGGTTCGAAACTAAACCGAAAGCTCACGAGCGGTAGAAAAGTTTTGCTCAAAATAAGGCCACACGCCCATGTCTATGGCCCGTGTCCCTTACACGGCCATGACACGCCTGTGTCTTAACCCGTGCGTGAAAACCTTGACATTCTGTTTAAGACGTCAGCAGACATTTTGTAACACCCCATACCCGAGTCCGAGGCTTAGACCAGATACGAGAAGTTACTATGCTTGAACTTGCTTAATCAAGTACTTACGGGCTATAAAATTTCGTTCCGAATTAAGAACTTATCTTTCTTAATCAACTTGTACTTTTCATGGGCCTACGAGGCCTTAAACTCATGTCCATTAACTTTCGAAACTCAATCGAAAACTTTTCATTGAAACAGGGGTCACATGCCCATGTGAGTTGGGACACGCCCGTATAAACCTAAGACACGCCCATGTCTCCTAACCGTGCTTAAAACTCGAGCTTACTGCCAAACTTCACACGGCCATGGCACGCCCGTGGTCCTAGACCGTGTGAAAAACCTTAGCATCCTGACTTATAACACACGGCCATGGCACGCCCGTGGGCTTAGACCATGTACTATAACTTGATATTCTGACTTAAGGTGCAATGGTGCAGGGTACACACGGCTTAGACACACGCCCGTGTGTCCGACCGTGTGGGCACTTATAGGCTATTTACCAAGCCAATTGCCACCCTAAAATCAAGAGCAAATTCATACTATCTCAACAACTCGAATCACTACAACTTTAATGAACAATATAACGTGCTCCATTGATATAAATAACATACATACTTAGTCAATCTTGGCCAATCATTTAGCCATTTACAAAAGAATAATAATAAACTTGATAGCCCTTGCTTTTCCCATTTCTAAGACATATACTCAAAATGAAATGTTTCCTATACATGCCATACTTAAATAAACAACTTGGCTATACCAAAATAGTGGTTGATAGTGTGATTCAAGCTCCGACTTCAACGATCCACAAGTTAGCTTGGCGGGACTACATAGAAAGAAATAATAAAAGACGTAAGCATTTAGCTTAGTAAGTTTGCATAATGCACATAGCAACATACTTGCTTAATATAAACCATTTGACATAAACAATGGCATCATAAATTTCAGCTATAAAGCTTACTTACTCATACTTGATTATTACATAACTCATGAAACTTACTAGTCTCATACTTGATAGGCAAACAAAGTACTGTATCACTAGATCACATTGATCAAAGATACTTGAACATAATACTCATAATTTCTAATTCATCATTCATAACATGAATAATATTCTTTATCAGTTGATAATAACCTTACTTACTTAGCTTTCTTGTTATCTCTTTGGAGCTGAACTCGTTTGCCCGATGAATTTATATGAATAACCGAGGATACTAAATCTCATCTATATTTCGAGGCCATGACTTAACATGGACTTATACGAAGTCTTTCTTGTTCTCACCAATGCCATGCCTTAACTTGAACTTATATGGGATCTCTTTCTCTTGATAACTTTTCAATGCCAAGCTTGCCTTGGTCTTACATGATAACTTGTTCAATGCCAAGCTTGCCTTGGACTTACATGATAACTTACTCAATGCCAAGCTTGCCTTGGACTTACATGATATCTTATTCAATGCCAAGCTTGCCTTGGACTTACATGATAACTTGTTCAATGCCAAGCTTGCCTTGGACTTACATGATAACTTACTCAATGCCAAGCTTGCCTTGGACTTACATGATATCTTACTTGCTTGCCGATGCCATGCCTCGGCTTGGTCTTACACGGACTTTCTTGTTTCATGTGGTAGATCGAGTATCCTAAGTTATTCAACTTCAATCAGGGCTTTCTCATGCTTGATCTCATTAATTTCTTTGTTTAACATAACATTAAATGTTTTTCATATTAACATTGTACATTATACTAAGCAATTCAATGATATAAATCATAAAGCTTAGAAATCATACAAACTTACCTCAATATACAAAATGTAGCTAGGTATGCAATTTAGTCCTCGACCTTGTTCTTGCCTCAGTTTCGATCCGGGCTTCGTTTTTCTTGATCTATAGTCATAACTAGATCATTTAATATTCACATTGACTAAATTGACCCTTTACTCATACTTGGGCAAAATTACTATTTTGCCCCTATACTTTCTCATATTTGCACTTTTGCCCCGAGGCTCGTAAAATAATTTTCATTCAACTTTCTTAGACTACATGCTTAGCTGATTCATTTTCTCTACTATAGCAATCATCAATTCTCATTATTTCTAGTAGGTATGACTAATTTCATAACTATTACAAACTAGTCCATACTATCATATTTCATGAAATTCATTAAGGAAAAGATGTTTATCTAACATCAAACTCTCATAATCTCCCATAAAACATCATTTAACAAGCATGTCATTCATAGATGAAATTTTTGAACATGCATCTTAGCTTATTTTATAGCTAAAAATAGCTAATTCATAATACGAGGACTTCAAAAACACGAAGAATTTTAGTAACAGGGCTAAGATGAACTTACTAGCAAGCTTGAAAAAAATGAAGAACCCTAGCTATGGAGTCTTCAAATTTTCGTTAATGGAAGGAAGAAGATGAATGAAATTTTATCATCTTTTTCCTATTTTAATCACTTATTAGACAAATGACCAAAATGCCCTTCTCTTTAAAAATTTCTATTTTACTAACTCATGTCCATTTTTGTCCAAAATTTATAATTTGGGAAAATTGCTATTTAAGGACTCATAATTAATATTCTAAAGCTATTTCATACAAAATGCTTCTAGAAACTCACATTTTACAACTTTTGCAATTTGGTCCTTTTTGACCATTCAACTTCATTTTAGCAAAATTGCTTCATGAAACTTTCACACTAACATGCAAACATGACATGAACCTTAAAAACTCATAAGTTCACCTCAGATTTGTGGTCCAACACTATTCCTACTAGGCCCTAAATCGGGCTGTTACACATTTAGGGTCACACGCCCGTGTGCTAGGCCGTGTGGCGAATTTAATTCTCGCAATTAATGTAAAGACTTCACACAGCCTGGGCACACGCCCATGTCCTGAGGCCGTGTCCTTCACACAGATGAGACACATAGCCATGTCTCTGCTCGTGTGTTTACTACTGAGCATTCTATTTTACTAAATTTGGATGCAGGGGACACACGGCCTATCGACACGCCCACGGGGCTGACCGTGTGTCACACATGGCTTAGACACACGCCCGTGTGTCTACCCGTGTGGACAAATATAAGTCTATTTACCAAGCCATTTACCACCCTGAAAAACAACCACACTTATACCATTTCCAGCAACACATAGCATAGCAATAATGCACCTCTAATATCCACAAACAAGATATCCACACCTTAATTTCACACATTACTCATTCAATTGCGCAAGCTTGCACTTCACAAATTTCATCATCATTGAATAGATATAACTTAACTAGTATTGGCCAATTCCAATGGCCATTTACAAAATAAAATAAGTAATATTAAAAGCCAACACATTGGCTAACTAATATGACATATTACAAAATGACCAAGTTCCTATACATGCCATACCCAAAATAATCAAACTTTACTATACCCAAAAAAGTAGCTTGATAGTGTGAATCGAGCTCCGACGTCCTTCGATCCCCGAGCTAGCTTGGCGATACTACAAGAAAAGGGAAAAAAGAGGGAGTAAGCATAAAGCTTAGTAAGTTTGCATGTAATAGATAACAACATAAAAATCTTGTAATAACATCCACATATTACGTTATGAATTAACACAAAATTTTCAAGCAACATTGACATGGCTTACTCATGATCACTCTTACCAACAACATATCACACACCAGACTCATTTCTCGTGTGTTTCGTATAAGTACATGTATCACTCCATCACACAACTTTAGCCCTTTTTCCATCTTTAACATAAACCTTAATTCTTTACCCCGTTGAACCACTTGGAATATCAAAGAATACTCAGAAATTTTCATATACGTAGTAAGATGCCAATGCCATATCCTAGATATGGTCTTACATGGGACCACATGTCGATGTCATTGCCATATCCCAGATATGGTCTTATATGGGATCTTATATTGATGTCGACGCCATATCCCAGATATGGTCTTACACGAGATCGCATGTCGATGCTATGTCCCAGACATGGTCTTACACGATTTCATGCCAAAGCCAGGTCCCAGATGTGGTCTTACACGGAATCACTATTCGATGCCGGTGCCATATCCTAGATATGGTATTACACGAGACCTTATTAATCTAATATCGTGACAAGGGTATCCTTTCTATTCCTAAGGTTCAACCGGGACTTCGATATAGTAAATCTTCATCATTTTATTCATCGAGACCTCATTAATCAACTTCGTAAAAAGAATATAAATGTCATGTAATATCAAGCATTTAAATACATAATAACATAATGTGGATTTATTACACACAAACTTACCTCGGTACCAAAATATAGGTAGTTGTTCAATTTAGTCGACCACCTTGTTCTTTCCTCGGTTTAGGTCCGAACTTCGTGTTTCTTGATCTATAATGACAAATTTCGCTTATTTAATTATCACATTAGCTAAAACAGCCCATGAATCACACTTTGGCAAAAATTATAATTTTTCCCTAAACTTTCACATATTTACAAAATGGTCCCTAGGCTCGTATGATGAAATGTACTCATTTTCTTGGTTACCCAAGCCTATCCGAACCTATCTTAAGCTTATAATGGCTCACATTTTCCTTGAAAAATTGATTTTTACTACACATTTTATCAGTTTTACAAATAGGTCCTTTTTAGGTGTTTCCATGAAAAATCACTTAGAGAAAGATGTTCATCACACATCAAACTTCCATATTCCTCCACTAGACATCAAAATACATGCATGCCATACATGGGTAAGTTTTTTAACATGAACTCTAGCCTAAAATATAGCTAGAAATAGATAAATCAAGCCACGAGGATCTCAAAAATGTAAAGAACATTAAAAACGGGGCTAGGATGCACTTACTTTGAGCTTGAAAATGAACAAAACCCTAGCTATGTCTTCTCTTCAATTTTTGACACTCAGGGAAGAAGATGGACACAAATTTTGACTTCTTTTCCCCTTTTTATTAATTTATTAACTAAATGACCAAAATGCCCTTAAGGCCCTTCCTTGAGATTTTTCCCTTCCATGTCCATTTTTATCCATCATGAGATATAATGGTCTAATTACTAAATAAGGACCTCTAATAATTTTTCTAATGCTATCTCATACTTAAAACTTCTAGAATCTCATATTTTTCAATTTTTTCAATTTAGTCCTAAAAGATAAATTGATCACTAAATCATAAAATTTCTTCATGAAATTTTCACACAACTATGCAAACATGTCATAGACCTCATAAAAACCATAAAACATATATTTCTACTTTGAATTTTTTGTCTAACAACCACTATTCCGACTAGGCCTTAAATTGGGTTGTTACAATCAGTGCTCCTAGTCTTTTGGTCCCATAATGATGCATAAAATTCGTGAACAACAAGAACCACAACACTATATTTAGGGATTGCCCAAAAATATTCCCACCTATGATATCTGACTAAAGGCTATATTTTCTTACACAACATCATGGATAGATCAAATCCCCTTTCTTGAATGAATGTTTTCATTGAAGTTCATTAAAAAAATTTCAACATTCGAATTTGGGAAAATAGAGGGATTTTGAGTGATCGATGGCTCTGTTTCCATAGTTCACCTAACTTTCCTAGGAGGCATGATGTTTTAATTCAACAAATTAATGAAGTACTAACCAAACGAACTCAATGAAACAGTAAAAGTTGAGTTTAGAAACCCTTAACCTTATATATATAGTTGGATTCCTTGTAATGCTTTGTTTGCCTATCGTTCCTTGCAGGGGTTTCGCTCTTGCCCTTCACAAGTAAAATTGAAAGAATAAATATCTCAAGACAACTCAAAAAGTAAAAGGGGAAGGATGTGTTTTTAGGGTTTTAGGATATTTAAGGGATTAGATAGGGTAAAGTGTGTTTAAATATGAGTTAAGTGTGTTTTTAGGTTAATAGGTGTTTTGGGTGTTTAAAGTAAGGTAAATGAAGGGCTAGCCCATCGGGTTGAGAGAATTGGTCGGGTCAACCCTGCAAAAAATTGTAGCGATGTTGCAACACAAGGGTTCCATGTTGCAACATCCTTGGAACCTTACCGTTGTCGCGAAATAGGAGCTCTGTGTCCCAACACATCTTTCAATTTGGAAATTTAAGGAGACTGTCCTCCATGTCACGACATAGGAGTGTGGTGTCGCAACATCGAGTTGGTTTCTTCAATTCCTGCATTCTGCATGAAGTGTCGCGACACAGGGTTGCCGTGTTGTGACACCGACTCTTCAGCCCAATTTTCCATCTTTGAGGATGTCTCTGTAACAGCTCGGTTTAGACCCTAGTCGAAACAGTGGTTTTGGGACCACAAATCTGAGTCAAAAAAATATTTTAATATTATTCTTGGTATTTAAAGTATGTGAATTAATATGTGTGAAAATTTCGTATGAAAATTTTATTGTTTGAGTACTTAATTTGTGAAAAAGGACTAAATTAAGTAAAGTGTAAAATTAGGGTCTTATTTGTTAAAAGCACTTTATAGCTATGAAATTGAAATATAGGAGTACTTGCATGTTAATTAGTCCTTTATTGACATAGTGGAGGTTGATGGCTTGATATTTTTGAAATTATTAAATGTTTTAAAGGTTAAAATGGTAATTACGTAATTAAAGTTAATAATAATAAAACAAAAGCCAAATTTTCCTTCCATTCATCTTCTTTAGCCGAATGTTACAAGAAGAATAGCTATTTTTGAGGGTTTTATTCGGCCAAGCTTTAAAGTTCAATTAAAGTATGGTTTTTGTCCCGTTTTTAATTATTTCTACATTTTTAAGCTCATTGTAGCTTAATCTAGCTAGCTCGTATTTCCGTTTTTGAAACTGTTATAGATTTTGAATGATGCCATTGTTGAATGCTTGGTTGTTTAGATGTTTTGTGATATATTATTAAAGTTTGAAGCTAGATTAACAAGTTTTATAAAGTGATTTTTGACAAAAATGTCAATTAAGGATTAAATTGAGAAAAGTGTAAAATTCATGGTTAAATGTGTGAATAAACTAAAAATATGGGCTGCTAGTAGTATGGGTAAAATTTGGCCTAACATGGATTTAGTGAAATTTTGTGTATTTTGTGTTATTTTGAAATAAGGACTAAATTGAGAAAAATGCAAAATGTTAGGGGCTAAAATGCAAATTGCCCATTTATATGTTCTTGAATGAAAATTGAATGAAATGTTGAATAAGTAAGTTAATTTTGATATTAATTAGATTGGCAAAACTGGAAATTGGATTTGGATCGGGAAAATCAGAAGTTATCGATTAGTCGTTCTGGTCCGTTCGCGTCCGTACGAGGTAAGTTCATAAGTAAATAAATGTTGTTAAATTTGAATGTATATATGTTATATGTGCTGAATTGATCTTTAATAAATATATGTGTATATGCCGAATTGAATTTAGAGTTGGAGAACTAGTTATGAGCTTGAATCGATATAATTACGACGTCCGAAAAGCCCTGTACGAACCATAGGAATAGTTAAGATACATATGTCATGGCATAGGATTCCGATATGTGTTATCGTGTAAGACAACGTCTGGGATGTTGTCTTCGATTTGAGATTTACGTGTAAGACCATGTCTGGGACATCGGTATCGTATTTGATTTCGTGTAAGACCCAGTCTGGGACAGTGGCATCGATATTGATTACATGTAAGACCACGTCTAGGACGTTGGCAAAGTACGAGTTTTCTGAGATATCCAACTATCCTATTTGATTCCGAACGGTTCAACGGGCATTCCGAGAAATAAATGTGTAACACCCCTTACCCGTGTCCAAAGCCGGGACCGGGTTTGAGGCATTACCTAACTTATCACACTTAACACCTCGAAACGGGCTATAAAATTTTCTTTAAACCTATCACTTACTCAATCTCGGCCTACGAGGCCTTAAACATACCTCTGAGAGGTTTTGGAACTAGTCCTGAAACTTTTACGAACTCGAGAAAATTTTCATTGAAACAGAGGCCACACGCCCGTGTTGAACTAGGGACACGCCCGTGTACCCCTAAGGCATGCCCGTGTCTTCCACCCGTGGTCGACACTGACTAAATACACACGGCCTTGACACGCCCGTGGCCCTGGCCCATGTGCCAAACCTTGGCATTTTGACTTATCCACACGGCTTGGGGCATACGCCCATGTGCTAACCGTGCCTTCCATACGGTCTAGACACACGCCCGTGTGTCTACCCATGTGGGAGATTAGCAGGCTATCTACCAAGCCTTTGCCACTCTCATTTGCATACATTCATACATCATCACATAACTTCACATAGCATCAATATAACTCTCGAATTAAATACATTTAATTCATACAATGAAATCTTCATCCCAACCACAAGGGAGAACCATTTCTACCATGATTACAATCGACTTAAGCCATCATCTAGGCTATTCACAACCAAATCATAACTCACTTAGGCCAACACATTTGGCTATATTAACTATGACTTAGTCAACTTTAAAAGAGGTCCCTATACATGCCATGGCTCATAAGAACTTGAAACATCATACCAAGCGTCTACTTGATAGTGTGAAAACATCTCCGGCGGCCTCCAACCTGAGCTAGTTAAATTAACCTATAAGAGATGGGAAAAAGGAAAGGAGTAAGCAATAATGCTTAGTAAGTTCATCTGCATATAACTGAAAAATACTGATATTCATTGAATATATCCAACCACAAGGTATTATAATGAGTTTTACTCTTAAACTCATGGTTACTTACTCAACAATTCTTGAAACTTACTCATTCTATCTCTTACCACATTCTAACCATGCCACAAGCCAGTTGCTCGTGTTAATTAGCATACATTCCTGCACTGGTCACCACATGGTCACATAAAACAACACATCAAGCATTTTTAGTAAGCCACTTATACTACTAATCTCTCGGTGGTTTCGCACTTAGCCCACCATCGATCTCTAATAGGGTGGTATCGCACATAGCCCACCAATCATTTATACTTATGGTGGTTTCGCACTTAGCCCACCAAATGATTTTTATAAGCGATGATATCGCACATAGCCCATCGATTAATGATTAATCAGGTGGTTACGCACACAGCCCATCACTAACCATCAACAAGATGATATCGCACATAGCTCACCGTTATTATACATTCATGGATAGTTATCCACATGTATTTCTCTATTTCAAATGTTCATCCGGGAACATCCTCACACACTACAATTCTTACTTAACTTTCTACGATACTCGTTTGCATTCACACAATGCATTTATAAATATAACTTATGCATCCGAGGTGCATTGATTACACATAACCCACTGTGTGTTCATCATATACTGAATTTACCTCAATTCGGTCCCTAACACATACTTGTGCTTTTCATGGTACAACCACATACTTTCTCTTTTTCAACATACCCGTTGAATCACTCAAATTGTTAAATAACACTCTTTAGTCTCATACACATAAAGTCATATTGACATTATACCCCGATAGGGTCTTACACGCATTAACATATCGATGCCATGTCCCCGACATGTTCTTATACAAATTCTTACACCGAGACCATATTCCAATATGGTCTTACACGGGACCTAAATTATCATCATATCATGCTAATTTCTTTTCCCACTAGTTTTAAATTAAAATAAGACTCTCATTTCTCGACATTCCGTCAAAACGTACTTAACGTATACATAGAGGCAATTAAATAATCCATACAAGATCAAAATGTTAAGTACTTCGCTTAAATTTCATATTTTAGCATATGAACTTCCCTCGATGTCAAAATGGTCGAAAGAGTCTTTTTGCCCACATTTCTCTTTTCACTTGTTCTAGGTCCGAATCTCATTTTCTTTTATCTATAACAATGGAATTTACTCATTTAATCACTTATAAATCATAATACACCATAATCTACACTTAGGCAAAAATGACTAATTTGATCTTATACTTTGGCAAAAATTGTGATTTTTCCCCTAGGCTCGTAAATAAATTTTCATCACATTTTCTTATTAAACAAGCCTAGCTGAACATTTAATCCTCTTACAACTATCCCCAATTCCAACTATTCCATGCCTTAATGAACAAATTACAACTTTTGCATTTTTGTCCCAATTAGGTGATTTCATAACAACACCTTTCACAAAAGTTATTTATCATCATCCTATCATTCATTTTCTTCCATAAAAAATCATCAAACTACATAAACTCTATCATGGTAAGTCCCTAGACTTTCAACCATATTGCAAACTAGTCCTCTCATTAGCTAGCTTAAGCTTTGATGACTCCAAAAATACAAAAATCATCAAAAATAACCATCAAATTGACTTACTTGTAGAGAAAATGAGCTGCTGAAATTTTCAAGCTTTCTAAGCCCTCTCATGGTTGATATTTTTGGTTGGAGAAGAAGACTAAATAAAAAGATGATAACTTTTCCTTATATCATCTTATTTTATTTATCTTTCCAACTAATATCACCAACTTTTAATCATAATAAATGCACTTGTCCCCTATGCACCCTATGGCCGACCAACTCACTTAACAAGGCCAAATTGCACATTTGGGACTTCCAATTTATAATCCATAGCTATTTGGCACCTCTAGCAAATAAAATAGAACTTTCGCTCTTTATGCGATTTAGTCCTTTTTCGCGATTAAGCAAGAAATCGCTAAAATTAAAGCACCAAAATTTTCATGCATCCTTATAAACATGTTATAACACATAAAATAACATGAAAATAATTTTTTCAAAACTTGGATTAGTGATTTCCGAGATCACTATTTTGACTAGCCCCTAAATCGGGCTGTTACAATTCTCCCCCCTTAGGGATTTTCGTCCCCGAAAATCTTATCAGGAGGAGTTGCTACCAAAATTATTAAAACGTTTCCATCAACTCTTTAAAATCACAAATTAATTTATCCTCAAGTTTCTCTCACCGACAACCTTTAAGCTGTAGTACACAAGGTCGAAGCACCACTTGAGACCTAGATTACTCTTCCTCCCGGGCACATATACTCAAAAATCTTATAACTGTGAACTCGGCACATGCCAAAATGATCATTCGGATCTTTATCGCACACTTCACTAAAATTCGAATGACATCCCCCTCCTTAGAAATCAAGTCACTTCAAATTTGAAATCTATTGTATTTTATCTCACTTTATCACTAGGATATTACCAACTAAGGTCAATCGATTGACTAACTCGCATCGCTTTAACAATAATTTTTCATCCAGACAGCTGTACTATGTCTACTATCTGAGAAGTATTTCAATAACTATACGTACCATTGAAATAGTTCAGGCCATTTTCATTAACTCATATTCAAATCTTCTGCAGCATTAGAAACCCTATCTCATTAGGATTCAGAAAACACATGACCTTTACCCACAATTTATAATATAACCTTTATTTCACAGCTCAGTCACAAAAGTGATCGTATCAGGATCACCAATCTAACAATCTCTTTCGACAGAATTCTAACCATTCAAAGATGTAAACTACCTGTTTACACTCGGGTATTAAAACACCTTTCAATTTCATTAGTACACCATACGAATTTACAAACTTTTTTCTCGATTCATACCGAACTCAAGACTAAAACTTTCGATTAATAATACCTTTAATGGCTTTCAACTTAACCATCCCGGTTAAAATATTTCAATGAGCATACCCCTGTATCATGCTCCCTACTCATGTACGCATAAAATTTCACTCTCCTTATTGATTCATGCATAAATAAACACAGAACTCGAATCATATCTCAATACAACAATCTACTCTTTTCTCCACACTGATAATATATTTCGAACACACTCTCGTCTAAGTTTCTCTTGATATGCTAATCTAAAACTTTTTCTATCGTCACATCTCACAATAGCAGGGACATCTCAATCGAATGCATTAACTCTATTCGGCTTGTCCGAAAACCCATCGCAGAACGTGAAACATGTGATTTCACTTCTTATACTAGAATTATCACCTTTCTATGATCAAATTAAAAGCGCAATCATAGTAGATATGAATATCACAACTCAAAGAACACACACACTTTAAAGATAACCATGATCAGCGAAAATATAAGAGGAATCTCACATAAAGTTTCATCACCAACTTCCTCCTCAAAGTACCAGAATAAGGTTACAAAGAGATAAAGGAATGTCAATTTCAATTAACTAAATTGACAACCGTTTTTTTTTTTTACAATCAGCTAACATTCTCACACGATCACGATTCATGAAAAGAACAACCACATCACCCCTGAAAGGCAACAGATATTAATACATAATACTCAAGGAGATCATTATAATCCATTCATGGCATTAATTAACCATACACAAGTCATAGGTTTCTTGCCATACTTACTCACACTTGCCCTTATTTAGCACACACCATGCCATATATCGTACTCATTTCTTCGTGACTCGTTCACGAGTACCTGAATTCACTCATTAACATGACTTTAGTACAATTCTCATTTTTACTTCTGAACTTATCTACTTATCCCATTAATCACTAGGGATAGTCAAAGACGCATATTCATCGTCATTACTATAGGTACGAAGCCAATGCCACATCCCCGAGGTGGTCTTATATGGAGTCACTTCTAAATGCCAATGCCATATCCCGAATATGGTCTTATATGGACTGTCACGTCAAGTATCGATGTCATATCCCAGATAGGGTCTTATACGATTCTCACATTCATTACCGAAGCCATATTTCGAATATGGTCTTATACAGAAATCTCAATTTGGTGCCGAGGCCATGCCCCGGACATGGTCTTATACAGGACCTTACTCATTTCTCATCTCGATGATAGCATTATCATATTCATTATAGTCCCCTAGGACTTCAACCTCATGTTCAACAATAATTACTCTAATTAGTAGAGTATCATGTATCAATGTGATACAAGGCATTCTCAATTATGCTAACATAAATATTGCATTAATCACATACAAACTTACTCAACTTTTCTCCCATAAACATCTCATCATGATTCAACAGTGGTAAGGGGGTGAGGTCGTAAAGCCCCTAACTTGATTCTCGTGACTACATACATATGATTTAACATTCATCATTAATGAAATATCATCGTAGTCACACAACTCGATCCAGGCGAGTTTTCACACTTACTCATGCTACAATTGTTTCTATCACCCATAATCTCGAACAGTGACCTCACTTACTCAAGTTCCACATTAATGTCTACTCGAGTACTCAACATTAAACTCCAATTTCTCTTACCATTGCTTATCAATTTAGAGAATGTCTTACGAGTTTGAGTACGTCATTTACTTGATTGCCATAGTCCAACTACGGCCTTACTCATATCACAACATTATAGCCTAGCTATAATCTTACATGTCATCACGATGCCATAGCCTCGCTATGGTCTTACACGAAATTTCATATCACCACCAATGCCATATTCCAAATATGGTCTTACATGGAAACTCATGTCGATGCCGATGCGATATCCTAGATATGGTCTTACACGAGATCGTACGTCAATGCCATGCTCCGATCATGGTCTTACACGATTCCATACTGAGGCCAGGTCCCAGACGTGGTCTTACCCGAGATCATGTATCGTTGCCAATGCCATGTCCCAGACATGGTCTTATATGGGATCACATGTATTGCCATGGTCCTACCATGGTCTTATTCATCAATTTGTCATTGAACGATCGTACTCATCTCTTACATTCTACTTAATCAAACTTCCCAATTTGACTCCCACGCTACAATATGTGTGGCTTCATACAGAGTGACGAAATAAAACATTATACATCCTCTTCTTTAACAGTCGTACAAGATGTAACACCCCTTACCCATAATCCCCGCTGGAACTGGGTCCGAGACGTTACCAAATTAAAACTACTTGATCGCCACTTAGGCTCAACGTGACTACTCTCCTTAAGTCACCACGACAAACCCATTTTCGAGTTACGAGGCCTTACTCAAACACACAAGGGCTCTCGAGACCATATCGGAAACTCTTACTATCTTAAAAATTTTCTCCATCTAGACAGGGACTACACGCCCGTGCTAGATGATACACGCCCGTGTGTAGTCACACACGCCCATGTCCACAACCCGTACACAAAACTCAACCATTCTGCCAAAGTCCCACGGCTAGGTCACACGCCCGTGTTCACCACCCGTGGTGCACACTGACTACTTCACACAGCCTTAAAGTCTAGACATACGCCCGTGTGACTAGCATGTGGCCAACACTGAATAACTCACACGTCCTAGGCACACACCCGTGTGACTAGTTCGTGGTCTATTCTGACTTAAAATACTAACATGTAGGGGACACACGGCCAAGTCACACACCCATGGGCTGACCGTGTGTCACCCATGTTACCCACATGGACAAGAACAAAGCTATTTGTCATGCCCCTTCTCACCCCTCTAGCATACACTACATGTACTCATTCAACACATCCATAATCAGCTCAATTTGAAACACAATCTTACATGGATACCTACATCTTTTCATATAATAAAATAGCCAACAACTATGGCATTATACAAAATAGATTATCCATCTAAAGGCCAACATAACTTAGCCATTTACAACCAAAAATCACTAACTTGTCTAGCCCCTATACATGCCATATACAAAATGTTTAATCCAATGTACCAGAGTGTGCTGATAGTGTGGGCAATCTTCCAATTGATCCACGTATCCCGATTTAACTCTATTACTTTATAAGACAAGGGAAAAGAAAAAGAGTAAGCTTTGAGCTTAGTGAGTTTACACATAAACAATTAAGCATCATAATATAAGCTAAACAACAATTAGCATTATACTAACATAAGTAATTCACAACTATGCTTACCCTTTGATGTGCGATGTCAAAGTCTTAAAAATTTATATAGAGAATGATCGAGCCTGGAAACTAACTGTGACAATGATTGAGGCAAGTGCACCTATCGAACAGTAGTATAGCTTAGTGGCAAGACTGGATTGTCGAACCTAAAGGAACCATAAGTACTAATACTAACCTTCTTTTTATTATTTAGCCTAAGAAACAAGGGAATTTGTTGTTTAGACTAAAATTAACTAACTACTAAGCTAAAGATGCTAAAGAGAACGAATTTGGGAAAATACTCGTGAGAAAAACTAATTGACTAAGATGATACCCAAGGAAGAATCCACCTAGACTTCACTTATTATCTAACTCTGAACTAGACGATTTATTCACTTGACTTGATCCGTAGGATTCCCTAATGTATATTAATCCCTCTATCGAGGTGACCAACGTCTAACCCTAGGTTTATTAATTGAAATCTCTTTCTAATTAAAACCCCTAGAATTGCATTAACTCAATCTATGGACTCCCATATTAGGTTTCACCCTAATCCGGCAAAATCTTGTCACCCTATGTCTAGGCGCGCGAGCAACTCCGCTTAATTATGCTAGATCTACTCTTAGGCAAGGAATTTTGCTCCACCACCTAAGCACATCAGTACTTGAATCAATATCCTGGAATATCAAAGCAAGAATTAAGAACACATAATTAAGAACAAATCAAGTATTTATCATAAAGTTCAGCAAACGATAACAAGATTCATCTTAGGTTTCATCCCCCTCAGGTATCTGAGGGTTTAGTTCATAATTATAAAAGAATACATCTCAGAAGAAAAGATAAAATAAAACATAAGAAAAACCCTAAAACCCCCCTGAAACAATTAAAGAGATGATCTTCCGTCTTGAGTATGACTCCAGCTTCTTGAGATGGATGAACTGGCTTTCTTTGAGTAAATTCCAAAATTTTGACCTTTTTGGCTCGGCTCCTTGGCCTAGCTGGACGTGCCCTTTGAAGGTTGGCGTCTAGGGTGTTTATATAGGCTTTTAGAGTGGCTTTCTTTGCCTTTAAGTACCCTAATCCGAATAAAATTCTTCTTTGTCACGTCAAGGACACGCCCATGGCACACGCCCGTGTGAATCGTGGCCAGACCGTGTTTGAACCTGCTGAAGGAGCACGGCCGTGTGGTCTTGGATCCAGGCCGTGTTGATTTTGTGATATGGCCCATTTACTCTGTTTTAGGCCCGTTTCTTGTTCTCTTCATCCTCCGGTGCTCTCCTGAGTATAAAACATGAAATTAAAGGATTAAGAGCACCAAATTACACAATTCAAGGGATAAATCATCCAAAAGTATGCTAAATGTGGGTTTAAAATGTGTTATTATTATGGTTTATCAAATACCCCCACACTTAAGCTTTTGCTTGTCCTCAAGCAAAATTCTCAACTCACAATTAAAACAAACTTCCTCGATTCATAATATTCATCAATAATGTTTTCTCATAATTCACAGATAATTTATACATGGATAATTCAACTCAAAGAGTCCTAAAGATTCAAACAATCTAAGTCATACATTTTGTAGCATGAAAACATAGGTGTTTCCCCTCATCTAAATAATTACCTCTGATTCAAAATCGACAAGGATTGACATCCTAACTAAAGATTCACTCAAATCACTCGAGGTGTTTAAGGTTCAGGAAAAAGCACTCATAAGTCAAACATGAAAAGTTAATCCCATAGGCTTGCATGAAAATGAAATCTCCACCACTATAATATAAGATGATACACAAATCAAAAGGTCTTTAACAGGGTTGTAACGGGGCTTGGGTTAAAGGTGTGGATAAAGGCTGAATTAGAGGGTTAGAATCGAGACTGACCTGACAAATTACCTAACCAGAAACAACGAACTGATAATTAATAATTACATCAATTGGAAACTTAATACTAATAACATGAGCTTCTTCTAAAGATAATGAAATTAGCAGTTTGAGCTCAAATAACATAGAACTAATAATGAATATACTTTGTTTTTTTTAAGAACAAATCAAACAATAATAAAGAAATTAACAACTGAAATGGAAATCATAGTTTAGCTAAGTAATCTGTTCAAATCAGACCTCAACTTAATGTGGGTCAAATTAATTAAAGGGATTTCAACAATAATGGTTTTTGGTTAATGTTGAGGGTGAGTCAAAAAAAAAAGGGTTGTTAGGATCAAAGGGGTTCACTAGGGGTTAATTGTGAGGGTAGGCTTTTAGTGGAGTAAATGGGTTAAAACCTAGGTGCCTTTATCATCTTAGTATATCAAATCAAAGGTGTGGTCTCGACATGTATAATCGATGCAAGTTCTAGAATAACAAATCAATGTTGACACACTCATAATCAATAAAGTGAGCATGAAAAAGAATATATGCTCTAAAAGGCTCAAAATCTCACAAAAATTATGGCTTTTTGACATCAACCTTGTAAATTTCAAATTTCAAGGTAATAACTAGATTCAGGTAGACAACCTATTTTTTTTTTATTACAGAAAATAGACTTATCATGCTTGATTCTCTATTATCTTAAAGTTTAATCATCAATGCACAATTAACTATGACTTAATCCAAAACATATCAATAAAAATAAAAAATTACAGGAAATTTCATTCTAATCATAGTATGATAAAATTACTTAAGAAACAAGACATAATTCAGGATTTGAGAATAATGCAAAAAGTTAGGTGATTTTAAGATTCACCCCCCCACACTTAAGATGTACATTGCCCTCAATGTACAAAGATATATAAAACAATATGGTAAAAAAATCAAAAGATGTGGAGATGAGTAAAACTCCCTGAATTTTTGGATGGATTCCTTGGATGTCGTTTCATGATGAGTGTGATGACTAAGTATAAGTGACTTTTTCGTTTCTTGAGTAGTATATTTAATCTGTTTACTCTACGAAGTCATCAATTAAATTTAATAGATGTTGTTATAGAAGCTTAGAGTTAGAAAGCCAGTGATGAAATTAAATCAATTATACTAATGAAGTTTTTAAGACAATAAACTAAAAATGGAAGCCAAAAGAAATAAAAGTAAAGAGAAACTAAAGATAAAATTAAAAACAAAAATGAGAAGAAATGGACTCAGAGGTCCTCGTCATCTCCTGAATCGCGAGGTGGTGGAGGCGCCGATATGTGAAAGTGATGACAGACCTGCTAAAGAGTCACCTCAATGCCGTCGAATCGTCAAGCAGTGTTATTAAATTACTACGTACAGTAATGCTCGAGCTGAGTGAGACATGCAGAAATGTCTGAGAGTGAAGCAGCTGAATGAACTGGGTGATGGCTCTATTGTGGTGCTTCGTGTGGTGGGGGGACATCTTCAGTGATGTCCGCCGGATCCTCCTCGTCGGAGGGAGCTACTAGTCGATATTGGGGAGGGTCAGTCCCACGTCTACGTTGGATCATCCTCATATGTAGCATTGTCTGGAAGCCCTGTGGGGACATCTGACCTATCAATGTGAGTGACGAGACCTGAGCAGCAGTGCTGAGGAGCCCGAAATGTCAGCCAAGCGCGTGACGTATAGGCCCATAGATATAACCCCTCTCCTATGTTGCTCCGTCTGATGTTGAATGGCACGAGCTATGAAATAGGCTAGGTCAAACACGTGCCCGTTTACCATGCACCATAGGAAATATGCATCGTGAGTGTTGACGACGCCAGTGCTTTCTCGCCTACCTGTCAGTGGATGAGCTAAAATAGCGTGTACGTACCTGAGGGATGGGGCGAGAGCCGTCGCCTTAGAGCGACTGGGTTCATAAGTGGGGGAGCTGGGTGCTATATTGTACCAACATCTAGCAGGGGTGTTGTGGATATGGCGATGGAGCTCCGAGAGATCATGTTCTTCCATAAAGTCGTCTGTATAGAGTCCCAATACGGCCCCGAATTGCGGCACATTCATTTCTCGTACAATGCCTCCGAGACGAAATTAGATCGTGTCGGGGTCATCGTGACTCGTCATTACCGTTTGAATGTGGAACGTGGAATAGAGCTCCAGAGTGAGCTCTAGATATGTGGGCTCGATGATTTAGAAGAACTGGTCCCACAGATCGGTAGTCAGGAGAGCCCTTATGTCGTCGGCTAATTGGACCTGCTCCAAGGCTGCCCAATCAATGCATCTCCCTGTGTCGAGGGGTCGTGTGTGAAGTATCTTATAAAGATCCTCCTGGGGTCCTGGAGGCAATCGTAGGAATGGGTGGCGCACTTTGGCGGATGCGCTGGCTGAAGACGAGCCGTGTCCCTTTCGTTTTTTCGAACTAGGGACTGCAATTTTCTTGCCTCGGGACGATGACATTGTGTTCCTAGAAATAACATATATTCAACAATTCAAGTAGTGGTTTTAGCCAAGATATGTCGCATAACAGTTAAGAATTCAAAGATATAGCAAGGAAAAAGAAATCTCTAAAAGAATAGTCTAACGTTTTGTATAAATATTTAAACAAGGAGTTAAATGACTAATCAATCTAATAGTGAATATAACTAATCCTAAACAATAACCATAAACTAGATAACAACTAAATATTATTCTAGTGATAAAATAGTTCTAAGAAATGTAAAAAAAAGGGGGTAACCGGTGGAGTGATTGGAGAGAAGCGGCACAGTTGGGAGGAGCACGGGCGGTGAAGGGTGATACACGGGCGTGTGCTGCAAAAAAAAAGGGGTACACGACTATGTCGCGTCTGTGGATGGGCGTGTATCCTGTTAGCACGGGTGTGGACTGGTTTCCTATATGTATATGGAAAAGAGAAGGAGCTACTGTGTATGGAAAGTTAAGGGAGGGGAGGATTTTGCTGGTGGCTGGAAATGTGGTGGTGGTTTTAGAGAGAAAAATGGCTAGGGTTTGAAATAGGGGGAAATTTGGGGAAGACGGGCTTGGTGGTCTTTAAATAGGGGATGGGGCACACGGTCAATAGCCACGCCAGTGTTCTCTTTATTCAGCCCGTGTTTTTCGAGGATTTAAATTTTAAGCGCTTTTATGCTGTGTTCCACGCCCGTGTTTCGTAAGCGTGTTATGCCACACGGCCATTCTACACGCCTGTGTTTTTGGTCATACGCCCGTGCTTTGTAAGTCACTGTCATCCATGGTTCTAGGGCACGGGCGTGGCTTATGCCCGTGTTGGTTACTCAGTGTTCACCACGGTTTGGATACACGGGCATGTCGCACACCCGTGTCGATTACATAGTTTCGACCACGGCGGCGTCGCACGGCCGGGTCCCTTATTCGGAGCCCGTGTATCGTATAATTTTTTGTACTATTTCTGTACGGTCTCCGCCATGCCCATGTACCAATTCGCGATGTCCACACGGCCACGACCACGGCCGTGTGCAAGGCCATGTGGTGTGAAAACCCTGCGCTTGATACATTGGTTTGTTTTCAGTTAGGTGCTAAAAACTAAAAATATAACATTAGTGAAGTTAGTGTTCGGGTTGCCTCCCGAGAAGCGCTCGTTTAAAGTCTTAAGCTAGACTTACCCTATTTTCATTCCTAAATTGAGGCTCTTGGAGCTGAAGTTCCTCTCTTATATCCCCAAAATCTTCACCATTATAACTTTTTAATCGGTGACCATTTACCTTGAATGTGCCATGAGTTGGATGAGTTACCTCGATTGTGCCGTATGGAAAAATAGTTTTGATTACGAATGGACCTGACCATCTTGATTTTAGCTTCCCAGGAAACAATTTAAGCCTTGAATTGTAGAGCAGAACTAAGTCTCCTACTTCGAATTGCTTTGATTATTTTAAACGAGCATCATGGCGTCGCTTTGTCGCCTCCTTATATAACCGTGAGTTCTCATAGGCATCAGCTCGCCATTCATCTAGCTCGTTCAACTGCATCATCCTCTTCTCACCTGTGGTTTTAAGGTCGTAATTCAAGAATTTTATAGCTCAGAAGGCTTTGTGTTCTAACTCAAATGGTAAATGACAACTCTTCCCATAGACAAGTTTGTATGGGGATGTTCCTATAGGAGTTTTAAATGATGTTCTATAGGCCCATAAAGCATCCTTTACTTTTAATTCCCAATATTTCCTGTTTGATTCTACTATTTTCTCAAGAACAAGCTTAAGTTATCGATTTGCTAGTTCCACTTGTCCACTGGTTTGAGGCTGATAAGGGGTAGATGTTCTGTGGTGTACTCCATATTTTTTCAAGACTTTGTCAAATTGCGTATTACAAAAATGAGTACCCCTATCACTAATAATTGCTCTGGGTGTTCCAAATCGAGAAAAAAGTTTTTTGAGAAATTTCACCACCATTCTGGCATCATTAATGGGTAAAGCCTGGGCTTCTACCCATTTTGACATATAGTCTGCTGCCACTAGGATGTATTTGTTTCCAAATGAGCTAGGGAATGGGCCCATAAAATCAATACCCCATACATCAAAAATTTCGCATGGTAGCATGTATGTTTGAGGCATTTCATCACGTTTAGAAATATTACCAGTTCTTTGACATTTATCGCATGAAGCAACATACCTGTTAGCGTCTTTGAACAAGGTTGGCCAATAAAAACCTGATTCGAGCGTTTTATGTGCTGTCTTAATCCCGCTATAATGTCCTCCTGAAGGTCCTGAATGGTAGTGTTCTAGGATTTTGCTTGCTTTTGCTTTTGTAACACATCTCCGAATTACTTGATCTGTATATATACGGAAAAGAAAAGGATCCTCCCAAAAATAGTTTTTCACATTAGCAAAGAATCGCTTCTTTTGATGATGTGTTAGCCTTTTTGGAAGGATGTTAGCAGCTAAATAATTCACAATATCTGCAAACCAAGGTACCTCGGAGTTAGATATGGTGAATAGTTGTTCTTTGGGAAACGAGTCGTTTATCTCACTCTCATCTAGTTCTTCGATATGTGGACTTTCAAGCCTAGAAAGATGATCTGCTGCAAGATTTTTAGCTCCCTTCTTATCTCGAATTTCTAAATCAAATTTTTGCAAGAGTAAGATCCATCGTATGAGTTGAGGTTTTGCATCAGATTTAGTTAAAAGATAACGAAGAGCTGAATGGTCAGTGTAAACGACAACTTTGGATAATATGAAATACTGTCTAAATTTGTCAAATGCAAAACTACAAACTAGCAATTTTTTTTTCTCGTGGTGGTGTAGTTTTCTGTCAGTGCACGCCAATGTTACGCTAGCATAATAAATTGGTGAAAGTGCTTGTCTCTTCTTTGTCCCAAAAGCGCACTCTCATTGCAAAATCACTTGCATCACACATTAGTTCAAAGGGTAGATTCCAATCAAGTGCAATTATAATCGGAGCATTTATTAGTTTATCTTTGAGGATATTAAAGGCATCTAAACATTCCTGATCAAAATTGAAAGGTACATCTTTTCTAGTAATTTTGTCAAAGGCTTAGCTATTTTAGAGAAATCTTTAATGAATCTTCTATAAAATCCAAGCATGTCCTAAAAAACTTCTAATAGCCTTAATCGAACTAGGAGGAGGTAATTTTTCTATGGTTTCAACCTTTGCTTTATCTACCTCAATCCCTTTACTAGAAATCTTATGTCCTAACACAATCCCCTCTCGAACCATAAAGTGACATTTTTCCCAATTTAAAACAAGGTTCGTTTCCTCACATCTCATCAGAACTCGCTTTAAATTTTTAAGGCAAAGATGGAAAGAATTATCGAATCACCGAAAAGTCGTCCATAAATACCTCCATAATGTCTTCCACAAGTTCACAAAGATGGCAAGCATGCAAATACTGAAAAGTAGCAGGAGCATTACATAATCCAAAAGGCATTCTACGATAGGCAAACGTACCGTATGGACATGTGAATGTCATCTTTTCTTGATCCTTAGGAGCTATTGGGATTTGGAAGTAGTCGGAGAGTCCGTCCAAGAAGCAGTAGTACATATGCCCAGATAATCTTTCCAACATCTAATCAATAAAGGGCAAAGGGAAGTGATCTTTTCTGGTGGCGTCGTTCAACTTTCGATAGTCAATCTGAGACTCTCCAACCTCGTGGATCGTTCTTGTGGGAATCAATTCATTCTTTTCGTTGGCTACAACAGTCATGCCTCCTTTATTCGGAACGACCTGCATAGGACTTACCCAAGTACTGTCAAAAATAGGATAAATTATTCCAGCATCTAGAAGTTTAATTACATGAGCTTTAACAACTTCTTTCACATCAGGATTCAATTGTCTCTGAGGTTGCACACACGGTTTACACTCATCTTCCATTAAAATTTTATGGGTGCAGAATGATGGACTTATTCCTTTAATGTCAGAAATTTTCCAAGCTATAGCTCTTTTATGTTCCCTTAGTACCTTTAGCAACTCTTCTTTCTCTTTGGGTTCTAGTTTCAAGAGATGATTACCGTAACGTAGAATTATCTCCGAGGAATGCATATTCTAAGTGTTTTGGTAGCTGTTTTAATTCCAATTTCAGTGGCTCATCAATAGAAGGTTTTTGTTTTAGTTCGTCATTGATTTCAATGCCCTCTTCTTTTTGTCTAGATGAAGATGTATTAGAATTCAGCTCATCGGTATCATCATCTACCCCCTCACTTTGGGTAGGACACAGTTCCATCGTGTCGTCCTGTATGATTTCCTTCAAAGAATCTTGAATAAAATGATCAATGGCGTCAAGAAAATAACAGGAATCATCTTGTTCTCTAGAATATCGCATAACATCGTAAATTTGAAAAATAATTTCCTCGTTGCCTACCCTTAGTGCGAGTTTACCATCACCTACATCGATAACAGCCCTAGTAGTAGCTAAGAAAGGTCGTGCCAAAATTAGAGGTACATCAACATTCACATCCATGTCAAGCACAACAAAATCAACAGGGAATATAAATTTATCAACTTTTACCAAAATATCTTCAATAATTTCCCTAGGATATTTAATAGATCTGTCAGCTAACTGAATACTCATCCTAGTGGGTTTTGGTTCCCCTAGACCTAGTTGCTTAAACATTTTATAAGGCATTAAACTAATACTGGCACCTAAATCAGCTAACGCTTTCTCTACGTTCAAACTACCAATTAAACAGGGAATAGTGAAACTTCTTGGATCTTTCAATTTTGTTGGTAGCTTGTTTTGGATGATGGCTGAACATTCTTCATTGAGTTCCACTATTGATATCTCTTCAAACTTCCTTTTATTTGTTAGAAGCTCTTTTAGGAATTTTGCGTACATCGGCATCTGCGAAATAGCTTCAACAAAAGGTAAGTTAATATGTAACTATTTAAAAAGTTCATGAAATTTACCGTATTGTGCGTCTAAGTGATCTTTCTTCAACTTTGTCGGATATGGGATCGACGGCTTAAATTCTTCACGTGCCGGTGTTACTTTCTCGATTTCCTCATTTTTTTCTTTATTAGTTTCTTGTGGCATCTTCTTTTTTGTTTCAACCAATTCCTTCCCACTCCTTAATGTTACTGCCTTCACTTGCTCTTGTGGTTGTTCTGATATGATCTTGGCAAGTTGTCCTAACTGGTTCTTGGTTCCTTGAATCGATGCTTGTTGATTTTTAAGTATTGTCTCGATGTTCTGAAAGCGGGTTTCTGACACTGCTATGAATTTTGTCAGCATCTCCTCAAGGTTCGGCTTCTTTTCCTGTGGGTAAGGCTGTTGTTGGAAGTTTGGAGGGGGTTGTTGCCTTTGATTTCCTTGACCACCCCATGAAAAATTGGGGTGGTTCTTCCAACCTGGGCTGTAAGTATTGCTATAAGGATTATTTTGAGATCTAAAATTATTACTTACATAGTTCATTTGTTCGCCTTCTATGCCATGTTTGTAGGGTGGGTACTTAGGATTTGCCATACCTCCACTTGCTTCGCACTGCATAACGGGTTGTACCTGCAAAGAGTCAGACAAAACATCAATCTTTTTATTTAACATCTCTACCTGATTTGATAGCACGGTGACTATGTCGAGGTTGAAAACACTGGTAGCTTTCGTGGGCTTTGTCCTCGTGACTTGCCACTGATAGTTATTCAGTGACATCTCCTCTATAAATTCGTAAGCTGCTTCAGGTGTTTTATTATTCGGGGTTCCGCCGGTGGCTGAATCAATCAATTGTCTGGTTGAAGGATTCACATCGTTATAAAAGGTTTGGACCTGTAGCCACAAGGGTAATCCATGGTGTGGGCACCTTCTCAATAGGTCTTTGTATCTCTCCCATGCATCATAGAGTGTTTCTAAATCCATCTGCACAAAAGAAGAGATATCATTCCTTAACTTGGCCGTTTTGGCCGGCGGAAAATATTTTAATAAAAAAATTTCGGTCATTTAATCCCATGTAGTGATTGATCCTTGGGGGAGAGAATGCAACCACTGTTTGGCTTTATTCCTCAACAAAAAGGGAAACAACCGAAGACGTATGGCATCATCAGAAACGCCATTTATTTTGAAGGTATCACAGAATTTTAGAAAATTTTCTAAGTGTGTGTTAGGATCCTCATCATGCAAACCATCAAACTGAACAAACTATTGTATTATCTGTATAGTGTTAGGTTTCAATTCAAAATTATTTGTAGCAATAGTAGGTCTAACAATACTCGATTCAGTTCCAGTTAAATTAGGTTTAGCATAATCATACATAGTTCGAGGAGCATGGTTTTCGGCCACCTCTGGAGGTAGCGGGTTATTCTCAACCATCTCTTCTGTGGTATTGGTTTCGTCTTCTTGCTCTTCCTCTATGTAATTTAAGCTTCGCCTTATCCCTCTACGATTTCTACGAACAGTACCTTCAATATCACTGTCGTAAATTAGGGGTCCTGTCGGGTTCTTTCTAGTCATAAACTAGAGGAACCTGCAAGGAACAAATAAAAGAAGAAAAATTAGCAAAGTTAAAAACAAAATAAAAGTAAATTGCAAAAATAAAAAAAAAGGCTAAAGTAATAAAAATTGAGCGTTCTTAATATTTTGGTTCCCCGGCAACATCGCCAAAAACTTGATGTGCGATGTCAAAGTCTTGAAAATTTATATAGAGAATGATCGAGCCCGGAAACTAACTGCGACAACGATTGAGGCAAGTGCACCTATCGAACAGTAGTATAGCTTAGTGGCAAGACCGGATCGTCGAACCCAAAGGAACCGGAATTACTACTACTAACCTTCTTTTTATTATTTAGCCTAAGAAACAAGGGAATTTGTTTTTTAAACTAAAATTAACTAACTACTAAGTTAAACACGCTAAGGCAAAGAGAACGAATTTGGGAAAATACTCGTGAGAAAAACCAATTGACTAAGACGATACCCAAGGAAGAATCCACCTAGAGTTTACTTGTTATCTAACTCTGAACCAGACGATTTATTCACTTGACTTGATCCGTAGGATTCCCTAATGTATATTAATCCCTCTCTCGAGGTGACCAACGTCTAACCCTAGGTTGATTAATTGAAATCTCTTTCTAATTAAAACCCCTAGAATTGCATTAACTCGATCTATGGACTCCCATATTAGGTTTCACCCTAATCCGAAAAAATTTCGTCACCCTATGTCTAGGCGCGCGAGCAACTCCGCTTAATTATGCTAGATCTACTCTTAGGCAGGGACTTTTGCTCCACCACCTAAGCACATCAGTACTTGAATCAATATCCTGGAATTTCAAAGCAAGAATTAAGAACACATAATTAAGAACAAATCAAGTATTTATCATATAGTTCAGCAAACGATAACAAGATTCATCTTAGGTTTCATCCCCCTCAGGTATCTGAGGGTTTGGTTCATAATTATAAAAGAATACATCTCAGAAGAAAAGATAAAACAAAACATAGGAAAAACCCTAAAACCCCCTAAAGGAATTGAAGAGAAGATCTTTCATCTTGAGTATGACTCCGGCTTCTTGAGATGGATCAACTGGCTTTCTTCGAGTAAATTCCAAAATTCTGACCTCTCTTGCTCGGCTCCTTGGCCTAGGTGGACGCTCCCTTTGAAGGTTGGCCTCTAGGGTGTTTATATAGGCTTTTGGAATGGCTTTCTTTGCCTCTAAGTACCCTAATCCAAATAAAATTCTTCTTTGTCACATCAGTGACACGCCCATGGCACACGCCCGTGTGAATCGTGGCCAGACCGTGTTCGAACCTGCTGAAGGAGCACAACCGTGTGGTCTTGGATCCAGACCGTGTTGATTTCGTGATATGGCCCATTTACTCTGTTTTAGGCCCGTTTCTCGTTCTCTTCATCCTCCTGTGCTCTCCTGAGTATAAAACATGAAATTAAAGGATTAAGAGCACCAAATTACACAATTCAAGGGATAAATCATCCAAAAGTATGCTAAATGTGGGTTTAAAATATGTTATTATTACGGTTTATCACTCTTTCTATCCCTTACCACATTTCCAACACATCATGAGTCACATACTCATAACCATTGACATGCACCCCTGCATTCAATATCTCATTTACACAATATACAACACATCAATATTTCACAATAACATATCCACACATCTACACTACTCACTAATACATCCACACAGCTACTCTCTCAGTGGTTTCGCACTTAGCCTACCACAATCGATACAATAAGGTAGTATCGCACTTAGCCTACCAATAAGGTAATCATAGTGGTCTCGCACTTAGCCCACTAAACAATATACTTAGCGATAGCATCGCACATAGCTTGACTCATCGTTGCTAAGTATTGGGGTAGCATCGCACTTAGCTTACCATCAAGCATTATCACTACACATTCACATATCTACTTTGTAGTTCATTCATTCATTCGTTCACTATAACTAACTCATTCATTCCACATGAACCATATAGGTTCTCAACCATGCTATACTCTAGCTAGCATTTACAAAGTATACGCATAATGCATCCTTTATATGTAAACTTACCTCGGTACTCAAAAAGTATAGAGATGTGCAATTTAGTCCACGACCTTGCCCTTGCCTCGGTTTCGATCCGGGCTTCGCCTTTCTTGATCTATAATGACAAATCAACACATTCAATACACACATTGACTAAATTGACCTTTATCTCATACTTTAGCAAAATCCCCATTTTGCCCCTAATCTTTCTCATATTTACACTTTTGCCCCAAGGCCCGTAAAGTGATTTTTATTTAACTTTCTAGCCTTTCATGCTTAGCCAAATCACTTACTCAATTAAAGCTATCATCAATTCTCACTAATTCTCACATGTATGACAAAACTCAAGACTTTCACAAACTAGTCCCTACATGCAGTTTTCATGGAATTCACTTAGTAAAAGATGTTTCTACAACATCAAGCTTTCATATTCTTCCTTAAAACATCAAAATACATGCATGTCATACATGGGTACATTTTTGAACATCCATTTTAGCTCATCATATAGCTAAAAATAGCTTACTCATGCTACTAGGACTTCAAAAATACGAAGAATATCAAAAACGGGCTAGAATACACTTACTAGCTAGCTTGAAAAGTTGAAGAGCCATAACAATGGCTTCTCTCAAATTTTCGGCAGCCTTGGAGAAGAAGATGAATAAATTTTTTCATCTTTTCTCCTATTTTAATCATTTAATTATCAAATGACCAAAATACCCTTTTTGACAAACTTCCTAATTTAACTCATCCATGCCCAAATTTGTCCAAAAATTAGAAATTGTGAAAATTACTCATTAAGGACTTCTAATTGATATTCTAAAGCAATTTCACACAAATAGCTTCTAGAATCTCACATTTTGCAACTTTTGCAATTTAGTCTTTTTGGACAGTTCAACCGCAATTTAACAAAATTGCTTCATGAAACTTTCACACTAGCATGCAAACATGGCATAGACCTCAAAAACTCATACTTATGCCTCGGATTTCTGGTCTCGCACCACTATTCTGACTAGGCCCTAAATCGAGATGTTACAACTCTCCCCCCTTTTAGAGATTTTCGCCCCCGAAAATCTTACCAGTAAAGAGGTTTGGATGTTGCTCTCTCATAGCCTCTTCCGTTTCCCATGTAGCTTCTTCCACACCGTGTTTCTGCCATAACACTTTCAATAGTTCTATGCTCTTATTCCTCAACTGTTTCACTTCTCGAGCCAAGATCTTAATTGGCTACTCTTCATAAGACATATCTGGTCTTATCTCAATTTCCGTCGAAGGAACACATGTGAAGGATCGGAGCGATACCGTCGCAACATCGACACATGGAACACATTAAGAATATTTTCCAATTCTACCGGCAAAGCCAACTGGTATGCTACTGGCCCAACTCTATCTGTAATCTCATATGGCCCTATGAACCTTGGACTCAATTTCCCTTTTCGTCCTAATCTCATGATTTTCTTCCATGGGGACACTTTTAAAAACACTTTGTCACCCACTTCAAACTCAATCTCTTTTCTTTTCAAATCCACGTACGACTTCTGTCGGTCCGAAGTAGCTTCCAGACTATTACGGATTTCTTTCACTTTCTCTTCGATTTCTTTCACTAGATCGACCCCATGGATCCGCTTTTCACTAAGCTCGATCCAATACAATGGAGTCCGACACTTATGACCATACAAGGCCTCGTACGGAGCCATCCGTATACTTGACTGATAACTGTTGTTGTAAGCAAATTCGATCAAAGGTAGATATCTTTCCCAACTACCTTCGAATTCTAACAAACAGCATCGAAGCATATCTTCAAGAACTTGAATCACTCTTCTAGACTGACCATCAGTTTGCGGATGGAATGCAGTACTAAAATTTAACCTCGTACCCATGGCCCCTTGCAACTTCTTCCAAAACCTTGAAGTAAACCTCGGATCTCTATCCGAAATTATAGACACAGGCACACCATGTAACCTCACAATCTCTGCAACATACAATTCGGCTAACTTGTCTAGTGAATAATCAACATGTACTGGAATAAAATGAGCCAACTTTGTCAATCTATCCACAACAACCCACACAGCATCTTTCTTTTTCGGAGTCATAGGCAACCCCGTCACAAAATCCATGGTAATCCGATCCCATTTCCACTTGGGAACAATCACTGGCTGAAGCAATCCCGAAGGCACTTGATGTTCAGCATTCACTTGTTGACAAATCAGACACTTTGTCACGAACTCAGAGATATCTCTCTTCATACCCGGCCACCAATAAAATTTCCTCAAGTCATTGTACATTTTTGTACTGCCCGGGTGTACTGATAAATAACCACTATGTGCCTCATGCAAAACCTTTCGGATCAATTCTTCATCTCAAGGTACACAAATTCTGCCATGGTATAACAAACAACCATCTGAACCCACTCGAAAATCAGAGTCACTTTCTGATCCACACTTAGCTCTCTTAGCTTGCATCTCACTATCATTTTCTTGAGCCTCACATATCTGTTGAACAAACAGTGGCTTAGCTCTCAACTCTGCCAATATAGCACCATCATCAGACAATGCTAAACTCGTGCTCATAACTCTCAGAGCATACAAGGATTTCCTACATAGGGCATCCGCAACCACATTTGCTTTTCCGGGATGGTAATTAATGACTAACTCATAGTCTTTCAATAACTTGAACCACCGCCTCTGTCGTAAATTTAAATCCTTTTGATCCATCAAATAATTCAAACTCTTGTGATCCATAAAGATTCGGCACTTCTCACCATATAAGTAATGTCGCCAAATCTTTAACGAAAATAATCATGACCAACTCCAAATCATGAGTCGATAATTCTTCTCGTGCGGTTTTAGTTGTCTCGAGGCGTAAGCGACTACCTTACCCTCTTGCATCAACACGCAAACGAGACCATTAAACGATGCATCATTGAAAACCATAAACTCTTTCCCCGATTCTGGTTGAACCAAAATTGGTGCCTCAGTCAACAGTGTTTTCAATATCTCAAAACTCTGTTGACATGCCCCCGTCCAGTCATACTTGACATCCTTATGCAAAAATTTCGTCATCGGGGTAGCAATCACTGAGAACCCCTTTACGAAACGTCTGTAATATCCCGCTAGTCCCAAGAAGCTTCTAACTTCCTGCACATTCCTCGGCTGTTTCCAATCCACAATAGCTGAAATCTTACTCTGGTCGACTCGAATACCATCACCCGACACAACGTATCCTAAAAATCTAACCTCTCGGAGCCGAAACTCACTCTTGCTAAACTTAGCATACAACTGCTCATCTCTTAAAGTTTGCAAGACAATTCTCAAATGTTCCTCATGATCGTTCTCATCCCGAGAATAGATCAATATGTCGTCAATGAAGACAACCACAAACTTATCAACATACGGTCGAAAGACACGGTTCATCAAATCCATTAAAATCGCAGGTGCATTCGTTAAACCAACCGGCATGACCAAAAACTCATAATGGCCATACCTTGTTCGAAATGCAGTTTTCAACACATCTTGCTCTTTCACTCTCAACTGGTAATAACCAGACCTCAGGTCGATCTTGGAGAACACTGTAGCTCCTTTCAATTGATCAAAAAGATCATCAATCCTTGGTAAAGGATACTTATTCCTCACCGTCACTTTGTTAAGTTGCCTATAGTCTATACACAACCTCATAGACCCATCTTTCTTTTTCACAAATAGTACCAGAGCACCCCACGGTGAGTAGCTCGGTCTTGCAAAACCCTTATCTGTCAACTCTTGCAACTGAACCTTCAGTTCTTTCAACTCTAAAGGTGCCATTCAATACGGAGCAATTGAAATAGGTTCCATTCCTGAAACTAACTCAATCCCAAACTCGACCTCTCTCTCTTGAGGTAATCCGGGTAACTCTTCCGGAAATACATCTGGATACTCATATACCACCGGTACTGTATCAAACTTTACTCCAACCTCTTGAGTATTCAAAATAAAGGCGAGATAGGACTCACACCCTTTTCTCAAACATTTCTCAGCCACTAGGGAAGAAATCATCACTGGTAGACTATCTGATCCACCTGATTCAACCCGAACAACATCTCCACTCTCACATTTCAATTCGATAAACTTACTACCACAGTTCAATAAGACACTATGGGTAGTCAACCAATCCATGCCAAGGATTAAGTCAAACTCATCAAACGGCAAAAACATAAGGTTTGCCAGAAATCAATGACTCTTAATCAACAAAAGACAATTCTTACATACCTTGTCCACGAACACGTATTTTCCTAACGGGTTTGACACCTTAACCATAATGTCCGTAGACTCAACGGTCATACTAAAACTAGATGCTAATCTCATGCAAATATAAGAGTGAGTAGACCCTGGATCAATTAAAGCAATAACAAAGGTGTCATAGAGAGAAAAAGTACCCCTTATCACATCTGGGGATGATGCCTCTTCGCGGGCGCGAATGGCATAAGTCCTCGCAGGTGCCCGACCCTCCGGTCTCACAGCAAAGTCTCTGGACGCACCTCTACCACTATTCCCACCTCTCGGGTTCCCTGGTGGTCTACCCCTTGCAGACACATCACTAGTTATCATCTCTTGTTTCTCTTCCTTATCATCCCACTCAGGGCAATTTCGGATAAAGTGGTCAGGGGAACCACACTTATAACATTTTCGGCTGTTTCCCCAACACTCTCCGGTGTGATATCTACCACAATTTGGACACTCCAATTTGTTTTTCGTATTGCCCATACTTTCCATCGAGGTAGCTTGGACTCTCGAACCCGGACGAGTGTGGTCCAAGTCTCGATGTGAATATCCCACTGATGCTGTCGTCCGAGGATTCACTTCCCTGGATCTTTTCGATTGGGCTTGGTACGACTTGCCCATTGGCCTCTTTCTCGCATCTCGGGCTTCACTCAAAGCCCTTCTCTTTTCTTTACCCAACTCTTCGGCCTTACTTGCCCTCTCGACCAACACAACAAACTCTTTCAAATCCAAAATACCAACTAGGAGTTTGATATCATCATTCAGTCCATCTTCGAACCTCTTACACAGAATGGTCTCTGTCGACACACATTGTTGAGCGTATTTGCTAAGCCTAACAAACTCACGCTCATATTCTGATACTGACATTCTTCCTTGCTTCAACTCAAGGAATTCCTTCCTTTTTCGATCAGTAAATCGTTGGCTTATGTACTTATTCCGGAACTCTTCCAGAAAGAAGTCTCATGTCACCCGCTCTCTCGGGACTATTGACGTCAACATCTTCCACCAATGGTATGCCGAGTCCCTCATCAAAGACACAGCACACTTCAAGCTCTCTTCAGGTGTACATGAGAGTTCATCAAACACTCTCATTGAGTTCTCTAGCTAGAACTCCGCCCTTTCAGGGTCATCATCTACCTTAGCTCTAAACTCCTCTGCCCCGTGTTTCCTAATCTTATCCACTGGGGGTTTCAATATCCTAACTACATCATTACCTTGAGGAGCCACTGAATTTGGCTGAGGCATAGGAGGAGGTGGAGGAGGTTAAGCATTAAGGTTCGCTCGAACATAATCCGAGTACCAATTACTCATCATCTGGAGAAAAGCTTCCCGAGCCTCTTCCCCTTGACCCCTAACCTCGGGTCCACTCTCTACAAAGCGCAGTGATTCCTTGCGCAGAGCCAACAGATTACTAGTCGCTTCATCAGTGATCGATTGATCGGGATCCATATACTATATAAAACAAGGTTTAAAATCATCAGAAACCACCACACTATCATTGTACACTTATGGCATGTATAGCTAGACTCTTACACCCGCTACGGTAGTCCTAGAACCGACTAAACCATAGCTCTGATACCACTAAATATAACACCCCTTACCCGTAATCCCGCCGGAACCGGGTTCGAGGCGTTACCAGATTAAAACTACTTGATCGCCACTTAGGCTCAATGTGACTACCCTCCTTAAGTCACCACGACAACCTCATTTTTGAGTTATGAGGCCTTACTCAAACACACGAGGGCTCTCGAGACCATATCGGAAACTCTTACTATCTTAAAAATTTTCTCCATCTAGACAAAGACTACACGCTCGTGCTAGATGATACATGCCCGTGTGTAGTCACACACGCCCATGTCCACAACCCGTGCACAAAACTCAACCATTCTACCAAAGTCCCACGGCTAGGTCACACGCCCGTGTTCACCACCCGTGGTGCACACTGACTACTTCACACGACCTTAAAGTCTAGACATACGCCCGTGTGACTAGCCCGTGGCCAACACTGAATAACTCACAGGTCCTAGGCACACGCCTATGTGACTAGTCCGTGGTCTATTCTAACTTAAAATACTAACATGTAGGGGACACACGGCCAAGTCACACGCCCATGGGCTGATCGTGTGTCACACAAGGGCTAGACACACGCCCGTGTGTCTACCCACATAAACAAAAACAAAGCTATTTCCCATGCCCCTTCTCACCCCTCTAGCATACACTACATGTACTCATTCAACACATCCATAATCATCTCAATTTGAAACAAAATCTTACATGGATAACTACATCTTTTCATATAATAAAATAGCCAACAACTATGGAATTATACAAAATAGATTATCCATCTAAAGGCCAACATAACTTAGCCATTTACAACAAAAAATCAATAACTTGTCTAGCCCCTATACATGCCATATACAAAAAATTTAATCCAATGTACCAGAGTGTACTGATAGTGTGGGCGATCTTCCAATTGATCCACGTATCTCGATTCAACTCTATTACTCTATAAGACAAGGAAAAAGAAAGGGAGTAAGCTTTGAGCTTTGTGAGTTTACACATAAACATTTAAGCATCATAATATAAGCTAAACAACAATTAGCATTATACTAAAATAAGTAATTCACAACTATGCTTACTCTTTCGATCCCTTACCACATTTCCAACACATCATGAGTCATATACTCATAACCATTGACATGCACCCCTGCATTCAATATCGCATTTACACAATATACAACCCATCATTATTTCACAATAACACATCCACACATCTACACTACTCACTAATACATCCACACAGCTACTCTCTCGGTGGTTTCGCACTTAGCCTACCACAATCGATACAATAAGGTAGTATCGCACTTAGCCTACCAATAAGATAATCATAGTGGTCTCCCACTTAGCCCACTAAACAATATACTTAGCGATAGCATCGCACATAGCCCAGCTCATCGTTGCTAAGTATTGGGGTAGCATCGCACTTAGCTTACCATCAAGCATCATCACTACACATTCACATATCTACTTTGTAGTTCATTCATTCATTCGTTCACTATAACTAACTCATTCATTCGACATGAACCATATAGGTACTCAACCATGCTATACTCTAGCTAGCATTTACAAAGTATACGCATAATGCATCGTTTATACGTAAACTTACCTCGGTACTCAAAAAGTATGGAGATGTGCAATTTAGTCCACGACCTTGCCCTTGCCTCGGTTTCGATCCGGGCTTCATCTTTCTTGATCTATAATGACAAATCAACACATTCAATACACACATTGACTAAATTGACCTTTATCTCATACTTTAGCAAAATCTCCATTTTGCCCTAATCTTTCTCATATTTACACTTTTACCCCAAGGCCCGTAAAGTGATTTTTATTTAACTTTCTAGCCTTTCATGCTTAGCCAAATCACTTACTCAATTAAGGCTATCATCAATTCTCACTAATTCTCACATGTATGACCAAACTCAAGACTTTCACAAACTAGTCCTACATGCATTTTTCATGGAATTCACTTAGTAAAAGATATTTCTACAACATCAAGCTTTCATATTCCTCCATAAAACATCAAAATACATGCATGTCACACATGGGTACATTTTTGAACATCCATTTCAGCTCATCATATAGCTAAAAATAGCTTACTCATGCTACTAAGACTTCAAAAATACGAAGAATATGAAAAACGGGCTAGAATACACTTACTAGCTAGCTTGAAAAGTTGAAAAGCCATAACAATGGCTTCTCTCAAATTTTTGGCAGCCTTGGAGAAGAAGATGAATGAATTTTGTCATCTTTTCTCCTATTTTAATCATTTAATTGTCAAATGACCAAAATACCCTTTTTGACAAACTTCCTAATTTAACTCATCCATGCCCAAATTTGTCCAAAAATTAGAAATTGTGAAAATTACTCATTAAGGACTTCTAATTGATATTCTAAAGCAATTTCACACAAATAGCTTTTAGAATCTCACATTTTGCAACTTTTGCAATTTAGTCCTTTTGGACAGTTCAACCGCAATTTAACAAAATTACTTCGTGAAACTTTCAAACTAGCATGCAAACATGGCATAGACCTCAAAAACTCATACTTATGCCTTGGATTTGTGGTCTCGCACCACTATTCCAACTAGGCTCTAAATCGGGATGTTTCACAAGAGATTCAACTATGTGGACATATTGATCATACATCATTCTAACAGTTGTACATACACATATATCCTGTTCTCTGGCTAAAGTTACTCACTATATGCTCCTAACCCAATAGGTTGAGTATATAACACCGTATGCATATCAACCAATATAGATAAGGTTATCACTTTATAACTCTCATTTCAATCCTCAACTTAGATTTATCTCATTATCACTTACAACATTATTAGAATTAGCTCGGTTGGGAATCATCTCTGTTTTAACAAAACAATTTCGTTAGAGCCGGGAGATATCACACTATCATGGTCCACCAATGGCATGTATAGCTAGACTCTTACTCAGGCTAGGTTAGTCTGAGAATTGACTAAACCATAGCTCTGATACCACTAAATGTAACACCCCTTACCCTGTCCAAAGTCAGGACCGGGTTTGAGGCATTACCTAACTTATCACATTTAACACCTTGAAACGGGCTATAAAATTTTATTTAACCTATCACTTACTCAATCTCGGACTACGAGGCCTTAAACATACCTCCGAGAGGTTTTGGAACTAGTCCCGAAACTTTTACAAACTCGAGAAATTTTTCATCGAAATAGGGGCCACACGCTCGTGTTGAACTAGGGACACGCCTGTGTACCCCTAAGGCATGCCCGTGTCTTCCACCCGTGGTCGAAACTGACTAAATACACACGCCCTTGACACGCCCGTGGCCCTGGCCCGTGTGTCAAACCTTGGCATTCTGACTTATCCACACAGCTTGAGGCTGTAACAGTCCGAATTTGACCCTAATCGAAACGGTGGTTTCATGACCACGAATTTGAGTTCGAAAAATTTTTAAATATTATTTTCGGTGCTTATTATATGTGAATTAATGTGTGTGAAAGTTTTGTATGAAAATTTGATCGTTTGTGTGTTTAATTTAACAAAAAGGACTTAATCGCATAAAGTGCAAAAGTTACAAACTATAGTGAATAGTGCTAAAGTGATAATGGCTTTTTAATATGGGGTATCAAAAGGGCAAATAGCCCATTTTAAAGTTAGTGGACGGTAGAAATACAAATAAACCATTGTTTATGCTTTATATTATTAATTAGAAAAGGTTAAAATTGTAAATTAGTAATAACATAATATAAGTTAATAATTAAACAAAACAAAAAGGCCATTCTCATCTTTTATTTCTTGGCCGAATGTGGAGGAAGAACAAGGGCTTGGTTCCTTTTGATTTTCGGCAATTATAGTCTCAAATTCAAGGTTAGTTTGATTTCGGTTCTTGATAATTTTTACGTTTTTGATATCGTTGCTTAGAAATCTTCAAGACCCATACTTTAATTTTTGAATTTGGTGGATATTTTGAGTTGAGCTATGGTTGATAATTAGTTGTCTATGATGTTTAAGGATGAATTATGAAATATATGTGGTAGATTAATATGTTTTGTCTTTGGATTTTTGATGAATTTGAGTATTTTGGGCTAAATTGCAAAAATAAATTTTTGAGGGGTTAAAATGCAAAATAAATGAAATAAATGGACTTGTATAGTCCCTATAAATATTCGGCCCTTAAGTGATGAAATCAAATTTTGTGTATTTTGTGTTTTGTGCAAATAGGACTAAATTGTAAAAATGTGAAACATTAGGGGCAAAATGGCAATTTGCCCATTTAAGTGTTTTTGGATTAAATTGAAATGAAATGTGTTTGAATGAGCTCAAATTGAATGTTTTTAGATCAAGAACAAAGAAAAACGGACTTGGATCGGGGAAAGGCAAAAGTTATTGAATAGCCGGTTTTGCTGTCCGACGATTTCCAAAGTAAGTCTTTAAGCAATTTAATATCATTAATATCAGTTATAGTCTTGATTACATGCTGAATTTTTGGATTTAATAGTGTGATGTTGGCCAAGGCCGAATATGATAAGTGAATTTAATAGTCTAATGTAGTTTGAATTATTAAATTTTGAAATGTAATAGTAATGTGAAATTTTATGTGATATCAAAAGTATGAGGTGTGTATGAAAGGGTTCAATTATATTTGTATCAGGCTTATTGCCTAGCAGGCCTCGTGCCGGTGAATTATATCAGGCTTATTGCCTAGCAGGCCTCGTGCCGGTGATTTTATCAGGCTGATTGCCTAGCAGGCCTCGTGCCGGTGAATTATATCGGGCTAATTTCCTAGCAGGCCTCATGCCAGTGAATTATATCGGGTTTATTACCTAGCAGGCCTTGTGCCGGTGAAGTATTTCAGGCTTTGTTGCCTAGCAGGCTTAATGCCGGTGTCTTATTATAAATAGAAGAATTCATAGATCATCGACAAGGTGGAAATTATTTACTGCAAAGAAACTAAATGTTCAGGTATGTGTAAGCCTCATAGTTGTGAGAAATGAGGTAAGTTGTTATATCACTATTTGATGTTGGGCAAATGTAGAATAATTGAGACATTTTCGTAGGTATATAATAGGTGTATGTGACTTAATTAACAAGGTGTATTATATATATATAGTGGTAAATGATCTTGGTTGTGTTTTTGAGATTCAGCTATATTGGGTAAGTGTAATATGTGAGGGTAATGAATATGTTTACATATGTGACCGATTGGTAATATGTGGTTGATATGTATATGATACTTATTTTATATAGATGTGGAAATGTATTAAATTTAAAATGGATTCGATGAGTTTACTTATTTAAGGTGATATGGGAGCATTTTGAGGTTGTTAAGGAAATAGCATATGTATTCGGATTTGATAAATCATATTATTATTATTAAGCTTTAATAGAAATGTTTCGATATTAGTTATGATTTTGTAATTGTCTGAATGATCATAAGTTCTAACTTTGTTGCTTGAGACTTACTAAGCTATTGAGCTTACTTGGGTGATATGTCTTTCCTCTGTTTTATAGATTTTGTTAAAGCTACGAGCTCAGGGGATCGTCATTGAAGTTATTCACACTATCGGCTCACTTTGGTATCTTTAAAGTTGGACCTTTGAACTTAAGGCATGTATAGGCTAGTTTATTATTTGAATGAGATTTTGTTAATGTATAAAAGCCATGCGAAATTGGCTTGTTTAAATGTTAATGTTTGATGGTTTATTCAATCTTGGGTATAATATGCATGTATGTTATGCTTGGAAGATGAATGTGGCTTTGATGCATGTTTTTCATGATTATATGATTCGGAAATGAATAATGGAAATGTTTATGATTATTTTGGGTTGAACATTGGAGAGTTAAATTGAGAATCGATTATATGGTAAAGAATTAGTTGTACATATGGATTTTGGATTAGTTATTGAGCGTATGTGTTTGGTATGCTAATTAATGATCTTTGTGGTTGTGAATCTTCAGTGTGGCTATGGTAAAATGAGCGTAAATTAGAGACTATTTCAATTGTATGTGGTTATAGGTATGCTTATTATGTCGTGTGGATTTCTTAACCTAGATTAATATGCATAACTTGTGAATTGGCATAGTCACAAAACTTGTTAATAAAAATATGATATTATTAAATTGATATTCATGGTTTGATATGGCTTTTATTTCTAGGAATTATGCGCATGTTATATTAGCATTAGGAGCATGTTCGGTTATGCTATAATGTTCTAATCTCACATATGGGAATGGATATTTAACAGAGTATTATGGGTCTATATGTTTTGATATACATATGTGCATAAGTTATGAAAATATATGCTGATATTCGACTAATGAAATAGATGTATTGACACGTATTTGATATATATATATAAAGTGAATGATATATGCCTAGATACGTTTAAAATGTTTGAATGTCTTAGATTCGATGGTCAGATGGTTCGGATTTTAGAAGTATGAAACATGTATAATTTGGTTTAATAAATAAATGAATCGTGAGTGTGTATGAAATAGAAATGTTAAAGAGTTATAATTTTAACATGTAGTATGAATAGGGATGAATGACTGTGATGAACTGAGTCTAGATCGGTCATGCCTCATAACCCTAATCCGGCGACGGATACGGGTTAGGGGTGTTACATTTGATTGGTATCAAAGCTTATGGTTTAGTCTATTCTAGGACTACCGTAGCGCGTGTGAGTCTAGCTATACATGCCTTAACCTTATAATATGATAGTGTGGTGACTTCTGACATTTAAATTGTGTTTTATATAGTAAATGGATCCTGACAGAGCCGTAGCAGATGATGTAGAGAGTGCAGCGCCTGATCTTGCACATGGGTCAGCGCCGGTAGACTCTCGACCTGTCTCGGGTAGCCATGAGGGGGAGGCTAAGCAAGCCTTCTACCAGATTATGAATGAATGGTTTACCCAGTTTATTCAGACTAACCCGGCTGTACAACAACCTCCACCCCCGAATAATCTAACTCCGGTACCTTCCGCACCTCCGATGATAGATCCGATGAGATCTAGTATGCCTCCCATTGATAAAATCAGAAAATATGGGGCCGAATAATTCAAAGCTAATGATGATGATGACGCAGAGCGAGCTGAGATGTGGCTTGATAACACTATTCATGTACTTGATGAGCTATCCTGTACTCCAGACAAATGCTTGAAGTGTGCTATATCCTTATTACGGGACACCGCATATCACTGGTGGAATACACTAGTATCGGTGGTTCCGAGGGAGAAAGTGACCTGAGAATTCTTTCAGATAGAATTCCGTAAAAAGTACATCAGTCAGAGATTCATTGATCAGAAACGAAAAGAATTTCCGGAATTGAAACAGGACCGAATGACCGTGACTGAGTATGAACGGAAATTTGTCAGACTGAGCCGATATGCTCGTGAATGTGTGTCAACTGAAGCCATTATGTGTAAAAGATTTGAAGACGGTCTGAATGAAGATATTAAGTTGCTAGTCGGCATACTCGAGATTAAAGAGTTCGTGGTACTTGTCGAACGAGCTTGCAAAGTCGAAGAGCTTGGAAAAGAGAAAAGAAAAGCCGAGTTCGAAGCTAGAGACATTCGAAAAATATCATTGAGTAAGACCTTTCATTCCGCATCAAAGAAGTTTAAAGATGAATCCAGTTGACATAAGGCTACTTCAAACTTCTCTAGACGAGATCGACCTCCTGTGGGTTCCCGAGCCACTTCGATGGCTAGTGTTGGTAATGTTTAGCAGAACCGGGCTGAGTGCAAGCATTGTGGAAAATGGCATTCTGGGAGTTGTAGATTCCATGACCGATCCTGCTTTAAATGTGGATCGTCAGATCATTTTATTCGAGAGTGCCCAATGCTAGTCGAGCAAAATACGGCTCAGAATACAAGACCGAGCAACACGTCAAAGACGAGGCGGACCACCCGACATTCGGGAATATAGGTGGCGATCAGAGAGGAACAAAGGACACCTGTAGATTCGATCAGAGAGGCTCGAGCACTGCTAGAGCATATGCTATACGTGCCAGAGAGGATGTTTTTTCTCCAGATGTTATCACCGGTACTTTCACTCTTTATGATACTACTGTGATTGCATTAACTGATCCGGGTTCAACTCATTCATATGTGTGTGAAACTTTAGTATCGATGAAGACTCGCGCTTGGTCGAGTCTCACGAGTTTGTGATTCGTGTATCAAACCCCTTGGGTCGATGTGTTCTGGTTGATAAAGTGTGTAAAAGTTGCCCGTTGATGATTCGGGATTCATGCTTCCCAGCTGATTTAATGTTGTTGCCTTTCAACGAGTTCGATATAATTTTGGGAATGGACTGGTTATGCCTTTTGGGCTTACTAATGCACCTGCTGTTTTTATGGATCTGATGAATCGGATTTTCAGACAGTATTTGGATCGATTCGTGGTAGTGTTTATAGATGATATTCTAATCTACTCCAGAGATGAAACCGAGCATGCTGAGCATCTAAGATTGGTGCTACAAACTTTGCGAGATAAGAAATTGTATGCGAAGTTTAGCAAATGTGAGTTCTGGTTAAGTGAAGTCAGCTTCCTAGGCCACGTTATTTCAGCATCAGGAATTCGGGTTGATCCGAATAAAATATCGGCTATACTCGATTGGAAACCCCCAAAGAATGTTTCCTAAATTCGAAGCTTTCTGGGACTTGCTGGTTACTATAGACGATTTGTGAAAGGTTTTTCTATAATAGCTACCCCATTGACAAAGCTATTACAGAAAGACACTAAATTTGAATGGTCGGAAAAGTGTCAGAAAAGTTTTGATCAGTTGAAAGCCCTTTTGACCGAAGCTCCAGTGTTAGTTTAGCCTGAATCGGGTAAAGAATTTGTTGTTTATAGTGATGCTTCTTTGAATGGTTTGGGTTACGTTTTGATGCAGGAAGGCAAAGTCGTAGCCTACGTTTCGAGACAATTGAAGCCGCATGAAAGAAATTACCCGACGCATGATTTGGAGCTAGCAGTTATTGTGTTCGCGTTGAAGATCTGGCGTCACTACTTGTTCGGAGAGAAATGTCATGTCTATTCAGATCACAAAAGTTTGAAGTATCTGATGACTCAAAAAGATCTGAACTTAAGACAACGTAGATAGTTAGAGCTGTTGAAAGATTACGAGTTAGTGATTGACTATCATCCGGGAAAGGCTAACGTTGTTGCAGATGCTTTAAGTCGGAAGTCATTATTTGCTCTTCGTTCGATGAATGCACATATGGCTATGTCTGGTGATGGTTCGTTAGTAGCCGAGTTAAAAGCAAGACCGTTGTTTATACAACAAATTTGTGATGCTCAGAGAGTTGACAAAGATACGATGGCAAGATGAATTCAGTGTGAAAGTAATGTAGAGTCAGAGTTTCGAATTGACAAAAATGACTGTTTGAACTTCAAAGGCCGAATATGTGTTCTGAGGAATGTGGATTTGATTCAGATGATATTGAATGAGGCGCATAATAGTTGATTCTCAGTACATCTGGGTAGTACGAAAATGTATAATGATTTGAAACAATTCTATTGGTGGCCTGGTATGAAACGGGATATATCCGAATTTGTCTCGAAGTGCTTAATTTGTTAGCAAGTAAAAGCCGAACATCAGGTACCTTCTGGGCTACTTCAGCAAATCATGATACCTGAATGGAAACGGGATAAAATTACTATCGATTTTGTATCCGGTTTGCCTACGACACCGAGCAAGAAAGATGTAGTCTGGGTTATAGTGGATAGACTAACCAAATCAGCTCACTTTGTTCCAGTTCGTACAGATTATTCGCTCGATAAGCTTGCTGAGTTATATGTATCTCAAATTGTGAGATTACATGGTGTGCTGATTTCCATTGTTTCGGACAGAGACCCTAGATTCACATCGTGGTTTTGGAAGAAATTGCAAGATGCTTTAGGTACCAAACTACATTTTAGCACAGCCTTCCATCCGCAGACAGACGGTCAGTCTGAGCGAACCATTCAGATACTTGAGGACATGTTGAGATGTTGCGTCCTTGAGTTTGAAGGTACGTGGGAAAGATACTTACCTTTGATTGAATTTGCTTATAATAACAGTTTTAAATCTAGTATCAAAATGGCACCTTACGAAGCTCTATATGGCCGCAAGTGTCGTACACCGTTGTACTGGACCGAGCTCAGTGAAAATAAGATACACGGGGTTGATATGATTAAAGAGACCCGAGCAGTAAAGTGATCGTAATCGAGAGATAGTTTGAAAGCTGCATCGGATCGCCAAAAGTCCTACGCTGATTTGAAACGTAAAGACATTGAGTTTCAAGTCGGAGACCGAGTATTTTTGAAAGTTTCTCCGTGGAAGAAAAAACTACGATTTGGTCGAAAAGGCAAATTAAGTCCGAGGTTCATCAAACCGTATGAGATCACCGAACGTATCGGGCCTGTTGCTTATAGATTAAAGTTGCCCTCTGAATTAGAAAAGATACACAACATATTTCATGTTTCGATGCTCCGTAAATATCGATCAGATCCGTCACATGTGATTTCTCCTTCTGAGATTGAAATCCGATCCGATATGACGTACGAGGAGGAACCGATTCGTATTTTAGCTCGTGAAGTGAAAGAGTTGAGAAACAAGAAAATTCCGTTAGTAAAAGTACTATGGAATCGGCATGGAGTAGAGGCTACGTGGGAGCCTGAGGATTCAATGAGGCAACAACATCCGACTTTGTTTAACGGTAAGATTTTCGGGGACGAAAATCCCTAAGGGGGGAGAGTTGTAACAGTCCGAATTTGACCCTAATCGGAACGGTGGTTTCGGGACCACGAATCTGAGTCCAAAAAATTTTTAAATATTATTTTCGGTGCTTATTATATGTGAATTAATGTGTGTGAAAGTTTCGTATGAAAATTTGATCATTTGTGTGTTTAATTTAACAAAAAGGACTTAATCGCGTAAAGTACAAAAGTTGCAAACTGTAGTGAATAGTGCTAAAGTGATAATGGCTTTTTAATATGGGGTATCAAAAGGGCGAATAGCCCATTTTAAAGTTAGTGGACGGTAGAAAGACAAATAAACCATTGTTTATGTTTTATATTATTAATTAGAAAAGGTTAAAATTATAAATTAGTAATAACATAATATAAGTTAATAATTAAACAAAACAAAAAGGCCATTATCATCTTTTATTTCTTGGTCGAATGTGGAGGAAGAACAAGGGCTTGGTTCCTTTTGATTTTCGGCAATTATAGTCTCAAATTCAAGGTTAGTTTGATTTCGGTTCTTGATAATTTTTACGTTTTTGAGATCGTTGCTTAGAAATCTTCAAGACCCATACTTTAATTTTTGAATTTGGTGGATATTTTGAGTTGAGATATGGTTGATAATTAGTTGTTTATGATGTTTAAGGATGAATTATGAAATATATGTGGTAGATTAATATGTTTTGTCTTTGGATTTTTGATGAATTTGAGTATTTTGGGCTAAATTGCAAAAATAAATTTTTGAGGGGTTAAAATGCAAAATAAATGAAATAAATGGACTTTTATAGTCCCTATAAATATTCGGCCCTTAAGTGATGAAATCAAATTTTGTGTATTTTGTTTTTTGTGCAAATAGGACTAAATTGTAAAAAGGTGAAACATTAGGGGCAAAATGGCAATTTGCCCATTTAAGTGTTTTTGGATTAAATTGAAATGAAATGTGTTTGAATGAGCTCAAATTGAATGTTTTTAGATCAAGAACAAAGAAAAACGGACTTGGATCGGGGAAAGGCAAAAGTTATTGAATAGCCGGTTTTGCTGTCCGACGATTTCCAAAGTAAGTCTTTAAGCAATTTAATATTGTTAATATCAGTTATAGTCTTTATTACATGCTGAATTTTTGGATTTAATAGTATGATGTTGGCCAAGGCCGAATATGATAAGTGAATTTAATAGTCTAATGTAGTTTGAATTATTAAATTTTGAAATGTAATAGTAATGTGAAATTTTATGTGATATCGAAAGTATGAAGTGTGTATGAAAGGGTTCAATTATATTTGTATCGGGCTTATTACCTAGCAGGCCTCGTGCCGGTGAATTATATCGGGCTTATTGCCTAGCAGGCCTCGTGCCGGTGAATTATATCGGGCTTATTGCCTAGCAGGCCTCGTGCCGGTGAATTATATCGGGTTTATTGCCTAGTAGGCCTTGTGCCGGTGAAGTATTTCAGGCTTTGTTGCCTAGCGTGCTTAATGCTAGGTGTCTTATTATAAATAGAAGAATTCATTGATCATCGACAAGGTGGAAATTATTTACTGCAAAGAAACTAAATGTTCAGGTATGTGTAAGCCTCATAGTTTTGAGAAATGAGGTAAGTTGTTATATCACTATTTGATGTTGGTAAAATGTAGTATAATTGAGACATTTTCGTAGGTATATAATAGGTGTATGTGACTTAATTAACAAGGTGTATTATATATATATAGTGGTAAATGATCTTGGTTGTGTTTTTGAGATTCAGCTATATTGGGTAAGTGTAATATGTGAGGGTAATGAATATGTTTACATATGTGACCGATTGGTAATATGTGGTTGATATGTATATGATACTTATTTGATATAGATGTGGAAATGTATTAAATTTAAAATGGATTCGGTGAGTTTACTTATTTAAGGTGATATGGGAGCATTTTGAGGTTGTTAAGGAAATAGCATATGTATTCGGATTTGATAAATCATATTATTATTATTAAGATTTAATAGAAATGTTTCGATATTAGTTATGATTTTGTAATTGTATGAATGATCATAAGTTCTAACTTTGTTGCTTGAGACTTACTAAGCTATTGAGCTTACTTGGGTGATATGTCTTTCCTCTGTTTTATAGATTTGGTTAAAGCTACAAGCTCAGGGGATCGTCATTGAAGTCATTCACACTATCGGCTCACTTTGGTATCTTTAAAGTTGGACCTTTGAACTTAAGGCATGTATAGGCTAGTTTATTATTTGAATGAGATTTTGTTAATGTATAAAAGCCATGCGAAATTGGCTTGTTTAAATGTTAATGTTTGATGGTTTATTCAATCTTGGGTATAATATGCATATATGTTATGCTTGGAAGATGAATGTGGCTTTGATGCATGTTTTTCATGATTATATGATTCGAAAATGAATAATGGAAATGTTTATGATTATTTTGGGTTGAACATTGGAGAGTTAAATTGAGAATCGATTATATGGTAAAGAATTAGTTGTACATATGTATTTTGGATTAGTTATTGAGCGTATGTGTTTGGTATGTTAATTAATGACCTTTGTGGTTGTGAATCTTCAGTGTGGCTATGGTAAAATGAGCGTAAATTAGAGACTATTTCAATTGTATGTGGTTATAGGTATGCTTATTATGTCGTGTGGATTTCTTAACCTAGATTAATATGCATAACTTGTGATTTGGCATAGTCACAAAACTTGTTAATAAAAATATGATATTATTAAATTGATATTCATGGTTTGATATGGCTTTTATTTCTAGGAATTATGCGCATGTTATATTAGCATTAGGAGCATGTTCGGTTATGCTATAATGTTCTAATGTCAGATATGGGAATGGATATTTAACAGAGTATTATGGGTCTATATGTTTTGATATACATATGTGCATAAGTTATGAAATTATATGCTGATATTCGACTAATGAAATAGATGTATTAACACGTATTTGATATATATATATAAAGTGAATGATATATGCCTGGATACGTTTAAAATGTTTGAATGTCTTAGATTCGATGGTCAGATGGTTCGGATTTTAGAAGTATGAAACATGTATAATTTGGTTTAATAAATAAATGAATCGTGAGTGTGTATGAGATAGAAATGTTAAAGAGTTATAATTTTAACCTGTAGTATGAATAGGGATGAATGACTGTGATGAACTGAGTCTAGATCGGTAATGCCTCATAACCCTAATCCGGCGACGGATGCGGGTTAGGGGTGTTACAGGGGCATACACCCATGTGCTAACCGTGCCTCCCACACGGTCTAGACACACGCCCGTGTGTCTACCCATGTGGGAGATTAGCAGGCTATCTACCAAGCCTTTGCCACTCTCATTTGCATACATTCATACATCATCACATAACTTCACATAGCATCAATATAACTCTCGAATTAAAGACATTTAATTCATACAATGAAATCTTCATCCCAAACACAAGGGAGAACCATTTCACCATGATTACAATTGACTTAAGCCATCATCTAGGCTATTCACAACCAAATCATAACTCACGTAGGCCAACACATTTGGCTATATTAACTATGACTTAGTCAACTTTAAAAGAGGTCCCTATACATGCCATGACTCATAAGAACTTGAAACATCATACCAAGCGTCTACTTGATAGTGTGAAAACATCTCCGGCGGCCTCCAACCTGAGCTAGTTAAATTAACCTATAAGAGATGGGAAAAAGGAAAGGAGTAAGAAATAATGCTTAGTAAGTTCATCTGCATATAACTGAAAAATACTGATATTCATTGAATATATCCAACCACAAGGTATTATAATGAGTTTTACTCTTAAACTCATGGTTACTTACTCAACCATTCTTGAAACTTACTCATTCTATCTCTTACCACATTCTAACCATGCCACAAGCCAGTTGCTCGTGTTAATTAGCATACATTCCTGCACTAGTCACCACATGGTCACATAAAATAACACATCAAGCATTTTCAATAAGCCACTCATACTACTAATCTCTCGGTGGTTTCGCACTTAGCCCACCATCGATCTCTAATAGGGTGGTATCGCACATAGCCCACCAATCATTTATACTTATGGTGGTTTCGCACTTAGCCCACCAAATGATTTTTATAAGCGATGGTATCACACACAGCCCATCGATTAATGATTAATCAGGTGGTAACGCACACAGCTCACCGTTAATAATATAGTTGATGGTATCGTACACAGCCCATCACTAACCATCAATAAGATGATATCGCACATAGCTCACCATTATTATATATTCATGGATAGTTATCCACATGTATTTCTCTATTTCAAATGTTCATCCGAGAACATCCTCACACACTACAATTCTTACTTTACTTTCTACGATACTCATTCGCATTCACACAATGCATTTATAAATATAACTTATGCATCTGAGGGGCATTGATTACACATAACCCACCAGGGGTTCATCATATACCGAATTTACCTCAATTCAGTCCCAACACATACTTGTGCTTTTCATGGTACAACCACATACTTTCTCTTTTTCAACATACCCATTGAATCACTTAAATTGTTAAATAACACTCTTGAGTCTCATACACATAAAGTCATATTGACATTATACCCTGATAGGGTCTTACATGCATTAACTTATCGATGCCATGTCCCCAACATGGTCTTATACAAATTCTTACACCGAGGCCATATTCCAATATGGTCTTACACGGGACCTAAATTATCATCATATCATGCAAATTTCTTTTCCCACTAGTCTTAAATTAAAATAAGACTCTCATTTCTTGACATTTCGTCAAAACAAACTTAACATATACATAGAGGCAATTAAATAATCCATACAACATCAAAATGTTAAGTACTTCGCTTAAATTTTATAATTTAGCATATGAACTTACCTCGATGTCGAAAGGGTTGAAAGGGACTTTTTGCCCACATTTCTCTTTTCACCCGTTCTAGGTCTGAATCTCATTTTCTTTGATCTAGAACAATGGAATTTACTCATTTAATCACTTATAAATCATAATACACCATAATCTACACTTAGGCAAAAATGACTAATTTGCCCTTATACTTTGGCAAAAATTACGATTTTGCCCCTAGGCTCGTAAATAAATTTTCATCACATTTTCTTATTAAACAAGCCTATCTGAACATTTAATCCTCTTACAACTATCCACAATTCCAACTATTTCATGCCTTAATGAACAAATTACAACTTTTGCATTTTTGTCCCAATTAGGTGTTTTCATAACAACACCTTTCACAAAAGTTGTTTATCATCATCCTATCATTCATTTTCTTCCATAAAAACTAATCAAACAGCATAAACTCTATCATGTTAAGTCCCTAGACTTTCAACCATATTGCAAACTAGTCCTCTCATTAGCTAGCTTAAGCTTTGCGGACTCCAAAAATACAAAAATCATCAAAAATAACCATCAAATTGACTTACTTGTAGAGAAAATGAGCTGCTGAAATTTTCAAGCTTTCTAAGCCCTCCCATGGTTGATATTTTCGGTTGGAGAAGAAGACTAAACAAAAAGATGATAACTTTTGCTTATATCATCTTATTTTATTCATCTTTCCAACTAATACACCAACTTTTAATCATAATAAATGCACTTGTCCCCTATGCACCCTATGGCCGGCCAACTCACTTAACAAGGCCAAATTGCACATTTGGGACTTCCAATTTATAATCCATAGCTATTTGGAACCTCTAGCAAATAAAATAGAACTTTTGCTCTTTATGCGATTTAGTCCTTTTTCGCGATTAAGCAAGAAATCGCTAAAATTAAAGCACCAAAATTTTCATGCATCCTTATAAACATGTTATAACACATAAAATAACATGCAAATAATTTTTTCAAAACTCGGATTAGTGATTTCTGAGATCACTATTCCGACTAGCCCCTAAATCGGGCTGTTACAAAATGAGTATATGAATGTGCATCCGAATCAAGTATGTTACGATGAATATGAATTTGAGAAATGAAAGTGAGTATGATTATGATTAGTTGTTATATGATCTATGTGAAAATGAGATGTGGATATTAGCAAGTGATCTATGAACAAATGAATCATATAAGAAATGTAGAATTGTAATTGTGTTTTTGCCATATATGATTCGGTATATATGATTTGTATATGAAATTTTGATATGAAATCACAGTATGATTCAAATGATGATATATGTGAAAAATATGATAATGAATGATGTGTTATATATGCTCGTTAAATGAAATTATGGTCCTATGTTTCGGACATGAGAATTATGAAACACAGAACATGGTTTTGATGTGTGATCTGTTATGGTTATTCGGGTTTGGTAGTGTATAAAAACAAATTGATATATTTTTATGAATAATCTCTAATAAATGACCATGATTCGGTTGGTATGTAATGAAATTGTGAAAGCTTAATTTTATGAATGAACAAATGGTTGATATATGAATTTGAAAACATGATTTATATGTTCATCCATAGTTAAGCCTAGTGAAATTATCTAATGTGGTCTTAAGAAATTACGATTATGATGAATGTATATTTGGTTGAGATTGGTTAAATTCGGCCTAGTTATATTGAATTATAAACGTTATTGAAATGATTTATTTGCTTATGGATTACTAAGCTTTCAAAGCTTACTTTGTGTGTTTTTCCTATGTTTATAGATTTTTCAGAGATTTGCTCGGGTTGGAAGTCAGTGGAGATCTCATCACACTATCCAGTATTCATTTTGGTAAATAAATGCTTTGAGATTGGGTTATGTGGCATGTATAGGCTAGCTTTGATATATTTGGTTTTGAATTTTGTATATATATATAGCCATGCGAAAATGGCTTGATTATGATGTTCATGGTTGTGTATTCGATCATGTCTTAAGTTTAAATTGGAAGTATGTTTCATGGTAAATATGTTTGTAATGTTGGTTATATGATTTGGCAATGAGATATGGTACGTATGATGTATACTCGGCTTTATAGTTAACTCAATTTTGAAAGTATGAAAAGTGGTATAATTTGGCTTAGTAATAAGGTAAGGTGATGAATATATATATTTGATTGAGTATTGGTTATGTTGATTTGGTTTGAAATGGTAAAGTATACACATTTATTATGCTTGAATGGTTGAGTTTTTAGTTACGGTTCATGATGGATAATGATGATTATATTTTGAGTATGTTTGATGGACATTTCAATAGTTAAAAGTGACATAGTAGTCTTGATATTAGGTTATGAGATAGCATGTTTAGCTTAAAATGCAAGTGATGGAAATGTTATGACTTATTAATATTAAATTGATGACCTAATAAGTGTTTATTTGGATGGTTGGACATATGAGGTTTAAACATGATAATTTTCATGCGAAATAGGTATGCTAGAATTGTCATTTGTGTTTAAAAGGGTCAACTTTTATTTTTATAAAATGGTTAATGATAATATGTTAACTTGCGCATGTACTAGTAAAGTACAAGACCATATTTTATTATGTGGTAATGTTTGATAATGTCTCATGTATAGATGTTATCTAGGGCATAAGGTTAAATGGTTTGGCTCTTGGAATTATAAAGCATATGTAATATGATTTGATATATATATATATGTATATATATTAGTTGGTTCTAATATGGAATTTATGATACGGAAAACATGGCTTTGTGATATGTTAGTTTAGTTTGGAATGTGAATTGATAAATGACATTGATTAGATAAATTATTAAAATATATTCTTTATTTGTGAAAGAGTTAAATAAGCATGATTGGATGTGGAAAATTGGTCTTGCAAATGGCCTATACTTGCCCACACGGTTGAGCACACGGGCGTGTGTCTCGACCGTGTCTGTAACACCCCTAACCCGTATCCGTCACCGGATTAGGGTTAAAGGCATTACCGGACAGATCAGAAACATTTTCAGAAGTTCATACATTTATCCATCAATCTCAAACATAATGTCCCATAATACGGTTAACGAGACCTAAAACATGCTTATAAACCGGGTCGGGACTAAACCGGAACACATACGAAATTTCACGGAAATTTAAAACTTTTCTAAGTTTCAGGGGTTACACGCCCGGGTGTAGGCAAGCCGTGTGCCTCCCACGGTTCTTTGGACACCCCGTGTGTCCTCCCCGTGGTCGAATCTGACCTCACATCCACAGCCACCAAGCACGCCCGTGTGCCTTGGCCGTGGTCGAATCTGACCTCACATCCACGGCCACCAAGCACCCCATGTGCTAAGGCCGTGTACTCTTAGGCCATATATTGACTTTCTCACGAGGCTACTAGACACGCCCGTGTGTCTTGGCCGTGTGCTATTAGGCTAGCTACTGACTTAGCCCCACGGTCATTAGGCACGCCCGTGTGCCATAACCGTGTGACAAAATAGACCATTTACAAGGCCAATTTGCCACCCATACAAGAGTCAACCCTACAAGCACATTTAAGCATAACCCCACACACAAATTGGCAACTAATTTTCATGTCAAATGATCAACATATCATCTCGTATCATCTCATTTTTAACATGTCAACTTAGGAACTAAATTACACAACTTGAATACATTCAATATAAATCATGATTCATCCCCAAATTTACTAAATTATACTAGCATCATACCATCACTAAGATTACCATTCATAAGGCATTTTATTTACCCACACGCTATACCAAAATATGCACCATATATCAAAGCCACACATGCATTTTACCAACATTTATCTAGCCACATCACATGGCTATTTACACATCTCAAACATGTCTTACAAAACTAGCCTATACATGCCATATTTCAACTATGTACATCTTTCCACAAAAGTACCAAATTAGATTGCCGATAGTGTGATAGATGTGCTGACGATTCCCGAATCAGAGCTAGCTTTGCTGGCATTGTAAAATAGAGAAATAATCACATAGTAAGCTTTCAAAGCTTAGTAAGTTCGGGATACAATACATTTAACTCATTAAATCAAATCAATATACAAATTAAACCATCACATAGATAAATTACCAATGATGCACAAATTCAACTATTTCTAATACTCACATAGCATTCCATTCATCTACTATCAATTTCACCAACCACATAGGTATCATACATACCTTTGCCAACACATAGTTACTTACCAACCATATCATTCTACCGCTCGACTTCACATTTCGATCAACCATTGCTATTCTTTTTATTTGCTCGCACACTTAGTGCTCATTTCATACTCGAAATATATTTGTCTTCGCACACTTAGTGGTAATACATTAACCGAACTTATATCGGTATCGCACACACAGTGCCAATTCATTAAGCCGAAGCTTCTGTCTTTTCGCACACACAGTGCTACTTATTTCTGTCTCGTTTCTAGTTTAGCACACTTAGTGCCTTCTAATTCAATTCAGCACATAGCATTTCTAATTTCACAGTTATATATATATATTCATTCAATTCACGTCACATAGAATATAAATTAACAACTTGTACTATATTCGAACTTACCTCGGACGTCGAATTATCGAAACGGTCGATTAATTGAGCACTTTATCTTTGCCTCGATCTCGATCCGGACCTCTCCTTTCTTGGTCTCAATCAAACCAAAAGCTAGCCGAAACTTTAGGGTTCTTCCTTCTTCTTATTTTCTTTGTTTTTCGGCACTAAAAGATGATAACCATCATATTTCAAATGTTTGTTTTATTTAATACACATATTAATGCCTATTTACTATTTTACCCATCATTAAAACATTATAACATACATTATAATTGGCTATAAATGTCCATCCACCACCCACTAACTATAAAATGGGCTAATTGCCACATAAGGCCTCCCCATTATAAACACAATAACAATTAAGCACTTAATAATCAGCACACAGCATTTTTCACTTTATGCGATTAAGTCCTTTTCTCACAAATTGACACACAGTCGATAAAATTTCCACACGAAACTTTCACACAGGCTCAATCACACATTATAACATCAAAAAATAATTTTAAAGATATTTTTCCGACCTCAGATTTGTGGTCTCGAAACCACTATTTCGATTATGGTCTAAACTGGGTTGTTACAACTCTCCCCCCTTTATGGATTTTCGTCCCCGAAAATCTTACCAGTGAATAGCTGTGGATATTGCTCTTTCATAACATTCTTAGGCTCCCACGTAGCCTCTTCAATTCCGTGCTTGTGCCATAATACTTTCACTAAAGAGATTTTCTTATTTCTCAACTCTTTGGTCTCTCGTGCCAAAATTTGGATCGGTTCTTCACTATCGACAAGTCATTTGGATCTCAACCTCGGTAGGAGCAATCACATGAGACGGTGCGATCTGTACCGTCGAAGCATCGACACATGAAACACGTTATGAATCTTTTCTAACTCGGATGGCAACAACAATCTATACGCAACAGGCCCCATACGCTCAATGATCTCATACGGTCCGATAAACCTCAGACTCAACTTGCCCTTTTTACCAAATCGAAGTATTTTCTTCCACAGAGACACTTTCAAAAACACTTTGTCACCAATCTCAAATTCAATATGTTTTCATTTCAAATCTGCATAAGACTTTTGACGATCTGAAGCCGCTTTCAAGTTATCATGAATGACTTTCACTTTCTGCTCAGTCTCTTTTATAAGATCAACCCCGTGAATCTTATTCTCACTCAGCTCAGCCCAATACAATGGAGTTCGACATTTTCGACCATAAAGCACCTCATACGGTGCCATTTTGATACTAAATTGAAAACTATTGTTGTACGCAAACTCAACCAATGGTAAATGCTTTTCCCACGTACCTTCAAACTCAAGTATACAGCATCTCAGCATATCTTCAAGAACCTGGATGATTCGCTCAGATTAACCATCTGTTTGAGGATGAAAAGCAGTACTAAAATGCAATTTTGTGCCTAACGCATCCTATAATTTCCTCCAAAATCGAGAGGTAAACCACGGATCTCTATCAGACACTATAGATAGTGGTACTCCGTGCAATCTCATTATCTCGGTAATATACAATTCAGCTAACTTATCTAAAGAATAATCAGTTCTCACCGAAATGAAATGGGCTGATTTCGTCAATCTATCCACTATCACCCAGATTGTATCTTTATTACTCGGAGATAAGGGCAAACCCGACACAAAGTCCATCGTAATTCTCTCCCATTTCCACTCAGGAATCATAATCGGTTGTAACAAATCGGACAGAACTTGATGTTTAGCCTTAACTTGCTGACAAACTAAACACTTCGACACAAAGTTGGAAATATGCCTTTTCATACCATGCCACCAATAGAACCGTTTGAGATCATTATACATTTTCGTACTTCCCGAATGTACAACCAAATGACTATTGTGTGCTTCGGTCAAAATCATCGAAATCAACTCTGAATTTCTTGGAATACAAATCTGGTTTCTAAATCTCAAACAATCTTCACTATCAACTCGAAATTTTGATTCAGCATTCGATTCACATTGAGTTCGTTTAACCATCATTTCAACATCACTTTTTTGAGCATCACAAATCTGATGTACAAACATCGGTTTTATTTTGAACTCGGCCATAACCGCACTATCATCACACAGATCATTCTGAGCATTCATTGCTCGCAAAGCACATATGGATTTTCGGCTCAAAACATCAGCTACAACATTAGCTTTACCTGGGTGGTAATCTATCTCAAGTTCGTAATCTTTCAACAACTCTAACCATCTTCTCTGTCGCAAATTCAATTCTTTCTGAGTCATCAAGTACTTCAAACTCTTGTGATCTGTAAAGATATGAAACTTCTCACCAAATAAATAATGACGCCATATTTTCAATGCGAACACAACCGCGGCCAATTCAAGGTCGTGCGTCGGGTAATTCTGTTCATGCGGCTTTAGCTGCCTCGAAGCATAAGCTATAACTTTGCCTTCTTGCATCAACACACAACCCAAACCTTTCAACGATGCATCACTGTAAACTATGAATTATTTTCCCGATTTCGGTTGAATTAACACTGGTGCTTCCTTTAACAACACTTTCAACTACTCAAAACTCTGATGACACTTTTCTGACCATTCAAATTTAACATCTTTTTGTAGCAACTTCGTCAACGCAGTCGCAATCATCGAGAAGCCTTTCACAAACCGTCTATAATATCCCGCTAGTCCCAGAAAACTACGAACTTCAGACAAATTTCTCGGAGGCTTCCATTCTAATATAGCATAGATTTTACTAGGATCGACTCTTATTCCGACAGCTGACACAATATGCCCCAGAAAACCAACTTCACGCAACCAAAATTCACATTTACTAAACTTAGCATACAACTATTTCTCACGTAGAGTTTGTAGCACGATTCTCAAATGCTCGACATGCTGCGTCTCATCACACGAATAGATCAAAATATCATCAATGAACACCACTACAAAGCGATCCAAATACGATCTGAATACCCTATTCATCAGATCCATAAACACTGCAGGAGCATTTGTTAGTCCGAAAGGCATCACTAAGAATTCGTAATGTCCGTACCTCGTTAAAGCGCTTTTTGACACATCGATTCTTTAACTCTTAAGCGATAGTAACTCTGGTCTCAAATCTATCTTTGAAAACTTTGTAGCTCCTCTCGGTGATCAAACAAATCATCAATACGAGGCGTGAGATATTTGTTCTTTATCGTTACTCTGTTCAACCATCGATAATCAATACACATTCTCATAGTTCCATCTTTCTTTTCACAAATAACACAGAGAGCTCCCGGGGTGAGAAACTTGATCGTGCAAATCCTCTGGTACCAACTCGCAATCGAGACTTTAACTCTTTCAATTTCGTTGGTGCCATTCTATACGGGGCTATCGAAATGGGAGTGGTCCCCAGCACTAATTCAATACCAAATTTGACTTCCCAAATCGGAGGTAATCCCGGTAATTCTTCAGCAAACACATCTGGAAACTCACATACTACAGGAACAGATTCAACTTTCTTTTCCGACACTTTTGTATCAATCACGTACGCCAAATAAGCTTCACAACCCTTTCTCACATAGTTCATAGCTTTCATCGCAGATACAACAGCTGGTAATCCTTTCATATCATTGGATTCTATTCGAACTAGCTCACCATTCTCATTTTTCAACTCAATACTCTTCCTTTTACAATTCATGATGACATTATGCAGAGTAAGCCAATCCATAACCAGAATTATGTCAAAGTCATCGAATGGTAGTAACATCAAATTAACCGGAAAACAAACATCCCGAAACATCAATGGACAATTCTTACACACCTTATCCACCAAAACACACTTGCGTAAGGGATTCGATACTCTAATCACAAATTCAGTAGACTCAACAGGTAGAGTCTTACTTGATACTAGATTCACACACACATATGAATGAGTAGATCCTGGATCTATCAATGCAATGACATTAATGTCAAATAAGGTGAAAGTACCAGTGATGACGTCTGGAGATGATGCTTCCTCTCGTGCACGTATAGCATAAGCTCGGGCAGTGCTCTCGCCTCGACGACCACAAGTGTGTCGTAGTCCCCTTTGGCTTCCACCGACATTTTACGGTGTTTCAGGCGGTCTACCTCTAGCCGTCACATTACTCGGTCTTTCATTACGAACATTTTCCTCTTCGACCATCTTTGGGCAATCTCGAATAAAATGATCTCGGGATCCACATTTATAAAAAAACTCTATTGTTGTACTTGCCCTAGCATTCTCCCACATGTCATCTTCCACACTGTCTGCACTCAGGTTTGTTACTCTTAACGCTGTCAACACTTGATTCAATCGGAGCTTGAGTTCGTGGACTAGCACTTTGCCTCGAACGATCTCTACTTGGATGTCCAAACGAAGCATTTGAACGATTGCTTGCATCTCTAAATCTCTTTATCAAGGGTTGAGAAAACCTACTCATCGATCTTTTTCTTTCATCACGAGCTTAAGAATCAGCTTTCTTCTTTTCTTTACTGAGCTCCTCGGCTTTACAAGCTCTTTCAACTAACACAACAAATTCATTTATATCAAGTATCCCAACCAATAACTTAATATCCTTGTTCAACCCTCTATGAAGCATTTACACATAGTTGCTTCGGTCAAAACACATTCTCGTGCATACTGGCTCAGTTTCACAAATTCTCACTCGTACTCGGTAACTGACAAACGGCCCTGTTTTAGCTCTAAAAACTCTTTATGTTTCTAATCAATGAAGCGTTGACTGATATACTTCTTTCTGAACTTAATTTGAAAGAAATCCCAAGTGATTCTCTCTCTCAGAACCACGGAAATCAATGTTTTCCACCAATTATAGGCTGTATCTCTCAACAATGAAACTGCACACTTAATACACTCATCAGAAGTCAACGAAATTTCCTCGAATACTCGGATTGTATTTTCGAGCCAAAACTCGGCCCGCTCGGCATCGTCATCAGCTGTGGCCCTAAACTCTTCGGCCCCATACTTTTGAATCTTTTCCACAGGAGGTTTAGTCATTCTGATCGGTCTGTAACTTGTGGCACAACAGGTATTTGTGGGGGTGGAGGTTGTGAAGTAGTCGGATTCATTCGAACGAACTCCGAAAACTACTCACTCATCATACGAAAGAAGGCTTGCTTAGCCTCTCCTCCCTCACTACTTTCATTTGGCCTAGATGTGGCCGGCGCTGTCCCTTGAGCGGGAGTAGGCGCGTTACTCTCAACATCATCAGCAACTACTTGATCGGGATCCATTACTATACAAAAACACATTTATAACTGTCAGAATTCATCACACTATCACAATTTCATATATGGCATGTATAGCTAGACTCACACACGCTACGTTAGTCCGAGAATCGACTAAACCGTAGCTCTGATACCAACCAAATGTAACACCCCTAACTCGTATCCATCGTTGGGTTAGGGTTAAAGGCGTTACCGGACAGATCAGAAACATTTTCAGAAGTTCATACATTCATCCATCAATCTCAAACATAATGTCCCTTAATACAGTCAACGAGACCTAAAACATGCTTATAAACCGGGTCGGGACTAAACTGGAACACATACGAAATTTCACAGAAATTTAAATCTTTCTAAGTTTCAAGGGTTACACGCCGTGTAGGCAAGCCGTGTGCCTCCCACATTCTTTGAACACCCCGTGTGTCCTCCCCATGGTCGAATCTGACCTCACATCCACGGCCACCAAGCACGCCTGTGTGCCTTGGCCGTGGTCGAATCTAACCTCACATCCACGTCCACCAAGCACCCCGTGTGTTAAGGCCGTGTAATCTTAGGCCATATACTGACTTTCTCACACGGCTACTAGACACGCCCGTGTGTCTTGGCCGTGTGCTATTAGGCTAGCTACTGACTTAGCCCCACGGTCATTAGGCACGCCCGTGTGCCATAACTGTGTGACAAAATAGACCATTTACAAGGCCAATTTGCCACCCATACAAGAGTCAACCCTACAAGCACATTTAAGCATAATCCCACACACAAATTGGCAACTAATTTTCATGTCAAATGATCAACATATCATCTCATATCGTCTCATTTTTAACATGTCAACTTAGGAACTAAATTACACAACTTGAATACATTCAATATCAATCATGATTCATCCCCAAATTTACTAAATTATACTAGCATCATACCATCACTAAGATTACCATTCATAAGGCATTTTATTTACCCACAAGCTATACCAAAATATGCACCATATATCAAAGCCACACATGCATTTTACCAACATTTATCTAGCCACATCACATGGCTATTTACACATCTCAAACATGTCTTACAAAACTAGCCTATACATGCCATATTTCAACTATGTACGTCTTTCCCCAAAATTACCAAATTAGATTGTCGATAGTGTGATAGATGTGCTGACGATTCCCGAATCAGAGCTAGCTTTGCTGGCACTGTAAAATAGAGAAATAATCACATAGTAAGCTTTCAAAGCTTAGTAAGTTCGGGATACAATACATTTAACTCATTAAATCAAATCAATATACAAATTAAACCATCACATAGATAAATTACCAATGATGCACAAATTCAACTATTTCCAAAACTCACATAGCATTCCATTCATCTACTATCAATTTCACCAACCACATAGGTATCATACATACCTTTGCCAACACATAGTTACTTACCAACCATATAATTCTACCGCTCGACTTCACATTTCAATCAACCATTGCTATTCTTTTGATTTGCTCGCACACTTAGTGCTCATTTCATACTCGAAACATATTTGTCTTCGCACACTTAGTACTAATACATTAACTGAACTTATATCGGTATCGCACATACAGTGCCAATTCATTAAGCTGAAGCTTCTATCTTTTCGCACACACAGTGCTACTTATTTCTATCTTGTTTCTAGTTTAGCACACTTAGTGCCTTCTAATTCAATTCAGCACATAGCATTTAAAATTTCACAATAATATATATATTCATTCAATTCACATCACATAGAATATAAATTAACAACTTGTACTATATCCGAATTTACCTCAGACGTCAAATTATCGAAACGGTCGATTAATCGAGCACTTTATCTTTGCCTCGATCTCGATCCGGACCTCTCCTTTCTTGGTCTCAATCAAACCAAAAGCTAGCCAAAACTTTAGCGTTCTTCCTTCTTCTTATTTTCTTTGTTTTTCGGCACTAAAAGATGATAACCATCATCTTTCAAATGTTTGTTTTATTTAATACACATATTAATGCCTATTTACTATTTTACCCATCATTAAAACATTATAACATACATTATAATTTGCTATAAATGTCCATCCACCACCCACTAACTATAAAATGGGCTAATTGCCACATAAGGCCTCCCCATTATAAAGACAATAATAATTAAGCACTTAACAATCAGTACACAGCATTTTTCACTTTATACGATTAAGTCCTTTTCTCACAATTTGACACACAGTCGATAAAGTTTCCTCACGGAACTTTCACACAGGCTCAATCACACATTATAACATCAAAAAATAATTTTAAATATATTTTTCCGACCTCAGATTTGTGGTCTCGAAACCACTATTCCGACTAGGGTCTAAACCGGGCTGTTACAGTGACTCTCAAAGTTACAATTCGAAGCAAGTCAGGAAGCCACATGGGCTGGACACACGGGCGTGTCTTGTGGCCGTGTGGACAAGTCAGTATGTATGCCCTGTTTTGCCACGGCTTAGACACACAGGTGTGTTTAATACCGTGTGTAGCACACGGTCTGCCCACACGGGCGTGTGACCTCTGTAACTTTGAAAAATGTTTAAATTTTAAGAAAAAAATTGTATGTGCTGGGTTTAGTCCCGACCCCTTTCCAATGCATGTTAAGGTCTCATAGAACTTTAAAAAGGGACTCTATGTATGTGATTTGCTATGATATGATAATAGTGTATTGTATGTTTGTGAAATGATTGTAAAAGTTCTGATATGTTCGGTAATACCTCTTAACCCTATTCTGGCGATGGTTACGGGTTAAGGGTGTTACATTTTATTAGTATCAGAGCTATGGTTTAGTCGGTTCTAGGACTACCATAGCGTATGTGAGTCTAGCTATACATGCCATATTTAACCTGTGATAGTGTGATATCTCCCGACTCTAACGAAAATTATTTTGATGAGACAGATATGTTTTCCAACCGAGCTAATTCTGATAGTACCGAAGTAAATACTCAAATATTTGAGTGAAAATGTGTTGATTATGAGTTGAAACTCATAAAGGTATGGATCAAATTATATGACATGTTGTTATTGATAAAAGTGGTAATGATATGAGTATATGAGTTGTGATATGTTGTCTAGGATTACTATATTGAATGTTTTGATTGTGAATTAGTGATTTGAGTTGGCATATGAAATATGTGATAAGTACAAAAGTGAATAAAAACAAATGTGAAACACCCCACACCCGGCCCACGAGCCTGGACCGGATCTGGTATGTTCCTTAAGTAAACTGGTTACAAAATTCTTTTATTACCAGAGGAAAACTTGTGCGATTTTTAAAAACTATTGTTTTGGGTTGACTTGAGTTAAAAACCCATTTATCTTATTTTAAAGTCCAATTAATTAAGATGGAAAAAAAAAACAATTAGGGTTTATTTTTAAAGAAATAAATTTTACTTAACTTTAATTGAAAATAATTCGTAACATAGTAATTAAAAATAAAAGTAAAGAAATGTAACTTATGGCCTTATTACATCAAGTAAAATCCCAAAATAAAATTAAAATACTTAAATAAATTTAAATATCCATATTGAATAAAACTTCAAAGTGAGCATGGCCATCCCTAAGCTTCCGCGAACCCGGTCCATTATTGCTCGTCACTTGAAAAATAGTCCCACAACAGGGTGAGTCAATGAGACTCAATGTGTACACAACACTAAAATTCAATAGATCAGGCATACATTTTTCATATCCAATACTTATTCATATAATGAGATAAAAATAATGATGCAACCCAAACCCAAACCTAGGTGCCATCCGCTACACATCCCCGCACTAACTCGCACACTGCAGTGGGGACTACTAAGTCAACCCTCCATCCGCTACACACCATCGAAGGCGATCGCTGCGATCGGCGTGCTCATCGCCCATATAAAATTTTGTGGCATAGCCACCAGATAATTGTGTCATGAGACACCACATTCAGATAATGTAACCGAAGTTACCACATTCAGATAATGTGACCGAAGTCACCACATTCAGATAGTGAGACCATAGTCATCACATTCACTTCCCCTTTTCCATATATCCCGAATGACCCATATTATTCATATCATGCATATCATACTTAAATTCACATTCTTATAAATTTTCACATGTTATAAATAACATATTTCATAATCCTAGTGGAAGTAGGAAACGTACCTGAGTACTTTGTACCATATTATGATACCTTAGCCACATTCTTATAAACATGCATATATTACGCATTACCATAAATCTTATTAAAAGTTAGTGTGGGGTATACACCTGATTCATTTAACGAAGTCCTTGAAATCCCAAAGAACTGATCTACTGATTTAGATCCTTAACTCCTATATTCGGCCAATCATTTAAACACATTAATAAACCTTTTTGGCTTTAAAACCAAATCCTAGTAGGATTTGTATACTGAAAACCTACCTTGTTGCCGATTGACTTAAGAATCAAGTCCCAAAACTTTGTTGTATTCCTTCTTTGTGATCTCAAATCCCGAAAAGTATTCCTTGCTTTCCTAGGGATGTCGAAATTCCTATAATCACATGTTAGGTTTAATCTAACATTAAAACTTAAAACAAGACCTTTGGATCTTATAGTTTCTTACCTTAGATCTGAAATATTCCTCCTTGTAGTCGACAGTTGTAGAAACCCGAGAGATCCCCTTAATACTTCAGTCGACTACTTCCTTGCTTAGATTCACAGGGAGATTCGGCTATGGCTTCTAATGGAGAGGAAAATATTCGGCTAGGTTCCAACAATTACTTAATCTCGACTTGACAAAAGAAAAGAAAGAAAAGAAGAGAAGAGAGCACTAAGAATTTAGCAGAGAAAGGAGGAAGCACAAATTGATGAGTAGCCCTCCTTCCTTCCTTTTATAGCCGAAATTATCATCTAAGGAGTCCCTTACTTGGCCACCACTCTCTATATCGATAACTTTATCCTTTAATTATCACTTAAAATAAAAGATAATCAAAGCAACTATCCTTACTTAGCGAAATTATTAAACTCAAAGTCCCTTACTTGGCCATCACTTCTCCCTTATTTTCCTCTTTATCTCTTTATTCAAATTAAAAGAATTTAATCCAACAATTATCTCTTGAAAATAATGATAAATAAATCCCTTATTTATCCACTATTTATAAAATAATAAAAGCTCCTAATTTATAGCCATGTCCGTCCACCTCAGTCTTCTCGGAAGCAAAAATAAAACCTCCTTTATATGCTTCCCGAGTGACTCGAACTCGAGCCCATTCCTCTTGCATATGGCGCCATTTCCATAGGCCCTAAGTGGCATCTTGGACCACTTTTCCAAGCCTGTTTGTGTGTCAAATTCCAAAACTTTTTCTTTTAAGGCCACCTTGCCTTAATTTCCCCTTTTAAACCTTAAAACTCGTCATTTCTAGGTCATTTCTAAGTTTCCAAAAATTTTCGTTCGCTCAGTAAACTTGACATTTTCTTACATTTCCAAGTTTCAGAAATGTTCACTTTCCATTTTCCTTACATTTCCTAGTTTCCAAAAATGTTCACCTTTCATTTTTAAACTTAACATTTCCATACATTTTCAGGTTTCCAAAAATGTTCATTTCTAACTCATTTTCATTCATTTCCGGGTTTCCAAAAATATTCAAAATTTATTCTTTGTACCTAAAACATGTCACTTCGTAGAACTAAACCGAAAATGCATAGGCCCTTTCCAGGATGTTACAGTTCTACCCCCCTTAAAATAATTTCGTCCTCGAAATTTTCTAACTAAAATAATTGAGGGTATTGTTGTTGCATTGCCTCTTCTGGTTTCCATGAAACTTCTTCCGATCCATGATTGCGCCATAACACTTTGACTAGAGGAACTGACTTCCTACGTAACACTTTCACATCACGTTCCAATATTTGAATTGGCTCTTCCTCATACGATAAGTCTGGCCTTAGCTCTACTTCTTCGACAGGTACCACATGAGACAGATCCGATCGGTAACGACGTAGCATGGATACATAGAATACGTCATGCATCTGCCGCAACTCTGGTGGCAACTCCAATTGGTATGCCACTGGTCCAACTCGCTTCAGTACTCGATAGGGCCCTATAAACCTTGGGCTTAACTTCCTCATGACCGAACCTCATTACCTTTTCCAAGGCGAGACTTTCGAAACACTTGGTCTCCCACTTCAAACTCTATTTTCCCTTCCACTTAAGGGCTGCGTCACGACTTACGCCTATCGAGGCTTCCTTTAACCGTGCTCGAATCATCTCAACCTTCTCTTGATTTCGCCACTAACTCTGGACCCAAAACTCGACGTTCTCCTAACTCAGTCCAACAAGTAGGAGTTTTACACTTCCGACCATACAATGCTTCATATGGTGTCATCCGAATGCTAGCCTAATAGCTGTTGTTGTAGGCAAACTCAGCTAAAGGCAAATAGTCTTCCCAACTTCCTCGGAAATCTATCACACAGCCTCTCAACATATCTTCCAACACTTGTATAACTCGTTCAGACTGCCCGTCTGATTGTGGATGAAAAGCCGTAGTGAAGTCCAACTTAGTGCCTAAAGCTTGATGAAGTGCCCTCTAAAACCGAGACGTAAACCTTGGGTCTCTGTCGAAAATGATCGATACCGGTACTCCATGTAACCTCACAATTTCCGCCACATATAACTTGGCCAACTTCTAAAGAGAATAGTCTACTCTTACCGGAATAAAATGCGCGGACTTGGTCAAACGATCCACTATTACCCATACCGAGTCCTTCTTAGTAGGCGTAAGGGGAAGCCCACTAACGAAGTCCATGGTAATTCTCTCCCACTTCCATTGGGGAATCTCGATTGGTTGAAGCAATCCCGATGGAACTTGGTGTTCACCTTAACTTGGCGACACGTCAAACATTTCCCACAAATTCGAGTAACTTCCCGTTTAAGATCGGACCACCAAAATTGTTCCCTTAGATCTCTCAGATGACTTTATCGCCTCCGGGATGCATAGCATAAGGTGGCCGCTATGCGCCTCGAAGAATCTTTTGTCTTAACTCCTCGTCTCTCGGCATCTGGACTTTACCCTTGTAGCACAATACTCCTTCATCATTGACGCCATAGTCCTTTAATTCTCCATTACGTACTTGCTGAAACTTAGCACTTAGGTCCTTATCGACCAAGCTGTCCCTTTTCACCTCATTCACCATGTGGGCTTGATTTGTAGTTCGCCAACAAAGCTTCCATCATCATATAAACTCAAGTGAGCGAACATAGCCCTTAGATCCGACACAACCTTCCGACTTAGGGCATCGGCTACCACATTCGCCTTGCCGGATGATATTCTATCGAATAGTCGTAGTCCTTCAACAACTCCACCCACCTTCGTTGCCTCAAGTTCAACTCCTTACGAGTCAACAGTACTTAAGGCTCTTGTGGTGCCGTGTAAATCAACGACCTTTCTCCATAGAGGTAGTGCCTCCAAACCTTAAGGGCGAAAACCATCTGTTGCCAACTCTAAGTCATGAGTTAGGTAGTTAACCTCATGAGGCCTTAGTTGCCGAGGCATTATCTGTGACTACTTTTCCATCTTGCATTAGCACACATCCTAATCCCGTATGCGAGCGTCACAATACACCACAAAATCCTTTGACCTCTGTTTGAATTAACACCTGGAGCCTCCGTCAACACCTTCTTAAGGTTGTCAAAGCTCTTACTGTTGCTTATCGGACCATTTAAAGGGTACTTCCTTCCTTAGTAACTTTGTCAAAGCGCGGCTATTGGCGAGAATCCTTCTCTACGAACCTTCTGTAATAGCTCGCCAAACCTAAGAAACTTTGAATCTCAGCCACGGACTTAGGTGGTTTCCAATCCAACACTGCCTCGATCTTCCTAGGGTCCACTCTTATTCCTTCTACGGATACCATATGTCCTAGGAATGCCACCTCCTTAAGCCAAAATTCACACTTGCTGAATTTGGCATAGAGCTTCTTCTCCCTTAATACTTACAGCATAATTCGGAGGTGTTCATCATGCTCTTCTTCAGACTTGGAGTACACCAAAATATCGTCGATGAACACAAAGACGAACCTATCCAAGTATGGTTGGAAAACTCGGTTCATCATATCCATGAACGCGATTGAGCGTTCGTCAATCCAAACGGCATCACCACAAACTCAAAATGGCCGTATCTTGTCCTAAAAGCGGTCTTATGGATATCTGCCTCCTTCACCTTCAACTGGTGATATCCCGACCTTAAGTCTATCTTTGAGAATACTACGGCCCCCTTCAGCTGATCGAACAAGTCATCGATCCTTGGCAAAGGATACTTGTTCTTGATAGTCAGCTTATTCAAGCGGCGGTAATCTATGCACATACTCATAGTTCCGTCTTTCTTCTTTACAAATGTAATGGTGCTCCCCATGGAGACACACTTTGGGTCGTATGAACCCACGATCCAACAACTCTTGGATTTGAGCCTTGAGCTCAACTAACTCCTTTGGCGCCATTCGGTATGGAGCGATTGACACAGGAGGCTGTTCTGGCAAAGCAAGTCTATTCCAAACTCCACCTCCCTATCCGGGGGTATTCACAGTAATTCCTCGGAAATACATCTTCAAAGTCTTTCACCGTTCTAACTCCACTGACACCTTCTTCCTTTCCACCTAACCCACTTACGAATGCTAAGAACGCCTTGCACCCTTTCTTAACCATTTTCTCAGCCTTCAACGCCGAAACTACGTTGGACAGGTAGTTTCTTCTCTCTTCGATCATTACTACTACTTCATCCTCCGGGGTCCTTAGTTCCATTCGTTTAGCCACACAATCCAACACGGCTCGGTGCTCTACTAGCCAGTCCATTCCAAGTATAAGTTCAAACTCCCCGAAAGGTAGTTCCATTAAGTCAGCCCAAAAGTTCACTCCCTGAATCTCTAGGGGTACATTAGAAAGATCTTATCCACCATTCTGAGTTTGGCCTAATGGGCTTACTCGATTATCTCCTATCAAAAGTTTAGAGTCTAGGCCTAGTGTTTCCACTACACTACATGCAACATATGAATAGGTCGAGCCCACATCAATTAAGGCATAATAAGGCTTGCCATAAATAAGGAACGTACCGATTATAACATCCGGTGCGTCTCCGTCCTCCCTACGGTGAACCGCATAAACCAAACCCGGTTGCCTTGCCTCAGCATTAGCAGCACCTCTGCCCTGTGCTCCACGTCCTCTACTAGCACCGTTACCTCGATTACTCGAACCACGACCTCGTTGAGGCTGCTGTCCTCCTCTACCAACCTGACTAACATTCTGAGCGGCTGGCCGACTTTCATCTGGTTTCTTAGGACAATCCTTGAGCATATGGTCCTTGGACCCACACTGAAAACATCCTCCCGTCTTTTTCCGGCACTCCCCTAAGTGCTTCTTCCCACAATGTTCACAAGGACGATACTGCCATCCTACACCAGCTTGCTGATTTTGCGGCCCATCAACTCTAGTCCTCTTTTGAGCCTTCCCAGACGATTCAAAACCTCTTTTGGGCCTATTCTGATCCACAGTCTGCTTTGTAGAATATTTGATTCCCTCAGCCACCTTGGCCTTTTCTACCAAAGCAGAAAACTCCCGCTCCTGATGCGGTGCTATCAACAATCTCAGATCATCTCTTAGTCCGTCCTCAAAGCGGACACAGCGCTCATGCTCAGTTGCCACTACTTCTCGAGCATATCGGCTCAACCTTAGGAATTCAGCCTCATACTCCGCCACGGACTTGTTCCCTTGAACCAGCCCCAGAAATGCCTTCCTTTGCTCGTCGGTACCCGGTTCCTACATACTTCTTCCGAAATGCTTCCTTAACATATTCCCAGGTTAGATCCTCAGCCGTGGCACCATCCCGAATACCAACCACCACTGATACACTTCATCGCGTAACAATGCCACCATTCCTTTTAACTTCTCCTCGGGGTCAAGTCAAGCTCATCCATGATGCGCTCTGTTGCTTCCAACGATTTCAACCGAATCGGGTGCCACACCCGATACCCCACGAAACATTTCGGCTCCATTAGCTCGAAGCCGCTCGAGCCTGGACTTACGGGTTCCCGAATTTCCTCTGCACGCCCACCAACTCCAAAACTCGCGACACGACTGCGACACAAAGATCTTCTCCCGTCCCGAGCTTGCTTTGCGCCAACACCCCACGGTGGGGTGGTGGTGGCGATGGTATCTCGTTGTCGGACCCTTGACCCGATCTAACGGGTTCGACACCTCCATCCTTCCTCTACCTCGCCCACGATGACCACGTCCTCTAGAGCTCATTTCTAACGTCGTGTAACTGATTAAGAAGTTTTATGAATTAGTCTTTCTTTCACTTGTTTACATGAAGGAATTTTATGACAAGAGTTTTAGGAGTGGTTCTTTCGTATTCATACATGCACACAGTCTTTCCATTCATTCGTACATCCATCAAACAATTATGAACTTTCGTTCATTCGGAGAAAGGTTGTAGTTTTCATTGTTATTGTTTTTCCACTACCCAAGGGTATTTTCGTAATTCTATCCTCTGAGGGTATTTTCAGTAATTTTTAAAAGGAAAAATTTCCTTGGTGATTTTGTCATAAAGTATTTTGGTATTTTTAAATTCAGATTATTTTGAAAAATTTTGAAATCCAGGGGCATTTCGGTGATTTTGGACCTCGGGGTATTTTGGTGATTTTTTCCAAGCCGGGTAAATTTGTAAAATCTTATAAATCGGGGATATTTCAAAGGTTGCAAAACTTTGAGGGTTCATTTGAGAATTGTACTTTTCAAAGCGGTGATGTTGCAAAAATTTTGAAATCGAGGTCATTTTGGTAATTTTATAAGTTAGGGGCAATTTTGAAATTTCCAAAATTCAAGGTATTTTTGATAATTTGCAAATTAGGGTTTTGAACATTGATAAAATAATGAAATTTTGGCAAAAGCTGTTGGGTAGTTTGTCATTTTATAAACCAAGGGTATTTTGGTAATTTTACCACTAGGGGCATTTTGTATAAATCGGAAATCTTTGAGAAAATTTTGTAAAGATGGTTTTCATGAATTTAGAAGAAAGTTTTAAGAGTTATAAAACTAGGGTTTTGTTGTTTTTATAAAAACACGGCTAATTCCCCTTCGGGTTTTAGTTATTGTGTTTAGCCTATGACCAGGAGTCCTCTTGGTCGGGGTGAACCAAAGCTACGCACTGAGCGAGATTCGAGTGGAGAGGAGGTGAGTCACGCGAACTGCTTAAATACCAAGCTCCTACCGAAACCATTCCTAGACATGCGCACAGAGGTTGCCACACCTCATCGAGGCCCCTTGGGTTAGGGTGAACCGAAGCTACGCACGGTAGGATTCTGCGAAGAGGAGGTGAGTCACTAGGACCCGCTTAAATACCGGGCTCTTAGGATCCAATCCTAGACATGCGCATTGGGGTTACCACACCCTAACTCAGTGACTTAGCCATAGGTTTGTTTAGTGCATTAAGTCTTATGTGTTTGTGTTTGAGTAGACTAGTCCTAGGGTTCAAGTTCCTATCATGCTATTCTACGTTCCATTCCTTTTCTACCCTTCTAATATTCATTACACATAATCACACAAATGTTTAGGGGTACTTACCTGGTCGACTGCGGGTCGGAGACTTAGGAGCCATGCCAGAAAACCTGTTTATTTCATCAAATTCTTTCAAAAAGCTTACTTGGCTCGATTTGAAAACATTTTGGGCCTTAGCCCACAGACCGAGAGTTTAAAATTGGGCTCTGATACCAAACTAAAACACCCCACACCCGGCCCACGAGCCTGGACCGGATCTGGTATATTCCTTAAGTAAACTGGTTACAAAATTCTTTTATTACTAGAGGAAAACTTGTGCGATTTTTAAAAACTATTGTTTTGGGTTGGGCTTGAGTTAAAAACCCATTTATCTTATTTTAAAGTCCAATTAATTAAGATGAAAAAAAAACAATTAGGGTTTATTTTTAAAGAAATAATTTTTACTTAACTTTAATTGAAAATAATTCGTAACATAGTAATTAAAAATAAAAGTAAAGAAATGTAACTTATGGCCTTATTACATCAAGTAAAATCCCAAAATAAAATTAAAATACTTAAATAAATTTAAATATCCATATTGAATAAAACTTCAAGTGAGCATGGCCATCCCTAAGCTTCCGCTAACCCGGTCCATTATTGCTCGTCACACGAAAAATAGTCCACAGCAGGGTGAGTCAATGAGACTCAATGTTTACACAACACTAAAATTCAATAGATCAAGCATACATTTTTCATATCCAATACTTATTCATATAATGAGATAAAAATGATGATGCAACCCAAACCCAAACCTAGGTGCCATCCGCTACACATCCCCGTACCAACTCGCACACAGTGGGGACTACTAAGTCAACCCTCCATCCGCTACACACACCATCAAAGCGATCAGCTGCGATCGGCGTGCTCATCGCCCATATAAAATTTTGTGGCATAGCCACGGGTAATTGTGTCATGAGACACCACATTCCAGATAATGTAACCGAAGTTACCACATTCAGATAATGTGACCAAAGTCACCACATTCAGATAGTGAGACCGTAGTCATCACATTCACTTCCCCTTTTCCATATATCCCGAATGACCCATATTATTCATATCATGCATATCATACTTAAATTCACATTCTTATAAATTTTCACATGTTATAAATAACATATTTCTTAATCCTAGTGGAAGTAGGAAACGTACCTGAGTACTTTGTACCATTTTATGATACCTTAGCCACATTCTTATAAACATGCATATATTACGTATTACCATAAATCTTATTAAAAGTTAGTGTGGGGTACACACCTGATTCGTTTAACGAAGTCCTTGAAATCCCGAAGAACCGATCTACTGATTTAGATCCTTAACTCCTATATTCGGCCAATCATTTAAACACATTAATAAACCTTTTTGGCTTTAAAACCAAATCCTAGTAGGATTTGTATACTGAAAACCTACCTTGTTGCCGATTGACTTAAGAATCAAGTCCCAAAACTTTGTTGTATTCCTTCTTTGTGATCTCAAATCCCGAAAAGTATTCCTTGCTTTCCTAGGGATGTCGAAATTCCTATAATCACATGTTAGGTTTAATCTAACATTAAAACTTAAAACAAGACCTTTGGATCTTATAGTTTCTTACCTTAGATCCCGAAATATTCCTCCTTGTAGTCGATGAGTTGTAGAAACCCGAGAGATCCCCTTAATACTTGATCGACTACTTCCTTGCTTAGATTCACAGGAGATTCGGCTATGGCTTCTAATGGAAAGGAAAATATTCGGCTAGGTTCCAACAATTACTTAATCTCAACTTGACAAAAGAAAAGAAAGAAAAGAAGAGAAGAGAGCACTAAGAATTCGTAGAGAAAGGAGGAAGCACAAATTGATGAGTAGCCCTCCTTCCTTCCTTTTATAGCTTAAATTATCATCTAAGGAGTCCCTTACTTGGCCACCACTCCTCTATCGATAACTTTATCCTTTAATTATCACTTAAAATAAAAGATAATTCAGCAACTATCCTTACTTAGCGAAATTATTAAACTCAAAGTCCCTTACTTGGCCATCACTTCTCCCTTATTTTCCTCTTTATCTCTTTATTCAAATTAAAAGAATTTAATCCAACAATTATCTCTTGAAAATAATGATAAATAAATCCCTTATTTATCCACTATTTATAAAATAATAAAAGCTCCTAATTTATAGCCATGTGCCGTCCACCTCTCAGTCTTACGGAAGCAAAAATAAAACCTCCTTTATTTGCTTCCCAAGTGACTCGAACTCGAGCCCATTCCTCTTGCATATGGCGCCATTTCCATAGGCCCTAAGTGGCATCTTCAGACCATTTTTCCAAGCCTGTTTGTGTGTCAAATTCCACAATCTTTTTCTTTTAAGGCCACATTGCCTTAATTTCCCCTTTTAAACCTTAAAACTCGTCATTTCTAGGTCATTTCTAAGTTTCTAAAAATTTTCGTTCGGCTCTGTAAACTTGACATTTTCTTACATTTCCAAGTTTCCAGAAATGTTCACTTTCCATTTTCCTTACATTTCCTAGTTAAAGGAACACCTAAAGATGTCAAAATCACAAAAATCCCATTCCCTTCAAGACTAGAGGAAAAAGAAAAGTGGGGTGAGGATGAATTTGTAAGTTTCTTAAACCTTTTTAAAACATTAAATGTTAACCTATATTTTACTTACGTACTATAACTAAATTGATCTAGCACTCGCCTCCTTTGGGTACGATCCTCAAAGTACTCACCTGCTCCGTTGTAACTATATTACTACTAGACCCGTATACTTGCGGATATCGCCTCATATATCTATATCACTTACTGCAGTATTCATACTCTAAACATTAGTACGTCTGGAGGCGGTCAAGTTGTTGGTGTCGTTGCTGGGGAGGCAGTGTCACTAGTTTGATTTTAATTTTTGCACTTAGAAAGAATAATTAGGAAATTTTATTTTAGGTTATAGATAGGGTTTTTAGTTTTTATTGTTACTAATCTTCTCTTTCTGGGTTTAGTGTATGACTCGTAGTAGGGGGACACCTATAGTAGCAGTCACAGATCCAAAAAGAATAATTTAGAGAAATCGTCAGTAGCAATAATAGCAGTAATAGTAGATGCAAGACCTACCACTAGCGGCCGCAAGCACTGTACCATGAGAGAATTTTCTATTCGACGATGCTAACGATAACACTTTAGGAGATCCACCAGTGCCACAGTTACCCTCAAACTTATACATGGCTCAACGAGAGAACCTTAAGAGATTATTCATTACCAAGTTTGAACATGGTTCAGGAGAGTATAGTGAGGCCGACAATTACAGCTAACAATTTTTAGATTAAGCTGGCTATGATTTAGATTATTAAGAATAATCTGCAATTTAGGGGCACAATGACAGAATATCCAAATCAACATTTAGAACGAATTCTCCAAATTTGTGATACTTTTAAGTATAACAGGGTCATTGATGACACTATCCGTCTTCGGTTGTTTCCCTTTTCTTTGATTGATAATGCCTTTTCTTGGTTAGATTTGTAGGCACCAGGGCCTATCATGACATGGGACGAACTCGCTAGAAAGTTCTTACAGAAGTTCTTCCCTACTAGTAAAGAAGTTCAAGTGAGAAGAGAACTTGTTGTCTTTAGAGAGATGGAGGGAGAAAGCTTTTATGAAGCTTGGGAATATTTTAAAATGTTGGTTCAGAAATGCCTGCACCTCAGATTCCCCGAGTGGATACGATTGTAGGTGTTTTATAATGGGTTGGTCACAAATGCAAGATCTGGATTGAACGGAGCAGTAGGAGGAGCTCTTATGAAATGGACGTACGAGGACGTGTATGAAATCATTGAGAACATGGCGTTAAACTCCTGTCAGTGGGTAATTGAATGATTTACATATGGCCAGAAAGCCGCTATGGTAAAAGCTATTCAAAAATATGACAAGTATCAACAGTTAGTGGATAGACTTAATTGTATCAAATCTGCAAATAATGCACCATCTATGGGCGGAGGAAACAAACCTCTCTTCCACTACATCAACAATCCTGTTGATGATGTGAATTATATCACATATAAGGGTGGAAACCCTTACTCAAATACCTACAATCCCAGCTGAAGAGATCACCTGAATCTAAGATGGAGAGGAAATCAAAGAGGAGGTAATAGTTAGAATCAAGCTAAAAATACTAACTATAAATCTCCTTATTTGTAGAAATCCCAGGACAAGGTCAACCTAAGTGACCATACTACATGTGGTCAACGTCTACATAGGATCGAAGGAGAAATGAAGTCAAAGAAAACAGATTTAAAGCAGGTGCAGTCTGAGTGCACCAACTCAATCAGAACATTGACTAAACTTATGGATCAAATGAGCCAATGGATGAGTATGATGAGTGACATCAAAAGACAAATTGGCACAAGTATTCCTTGTAACACCCCCAAACCCGGCCCACGAGCCCTTGACTGGATCTGGTATGTCACTGAGTAAAACGTTCGAAAAGATCTGACTTACGGTTGAAAACATAAAAATTTGTTGTCGGTTGTAAAACATTGTATATTTAAAATTCTAAGTAAAATCATGTTGTTACAAATTCCCGGACTTAAAACTTTAATATAGGCTTTAATAATATGAATCGATTCCTAAAATCATTTTCGATTTCCGAATAAAAGTAATATAACTTCAAAATCATAAATAACGTGTCCAAATACTTTAAGTGGCCCTTATTACATCAAATAATTATTCAAAAATACTTAATATTAATGCGCATAAAATATATAAAACATCTTCTGCATGAAATATAGCTTTTGCATGGCCACCTCGTATCCACTCCAACCCGGTCCAAGCATCATGTATCACCTGCGATGTTTGGTAAAAATTTGGGTGAGTCGAACAGACTCAGTGTGTAATTAGTCCATAGATTTCCACCCACGTGGGCTTAGCCCACAACCACATCAAACCACATATCAGATAATAAGGCAACTTATCCACATAATTCCACATATTGGGCTTGGCCCATAACCACGCCAATCCACACACCACACATGTTTATGCAAAGTGCACCCACCCCAGCCTAGGGTCCATCCTCTACACACCCCCGTATCCAACCACCACACACCAGGGGATTACTAAATCACCCTCCAACCTCTACACACCAATTTCACAATTAATGCCGTCCACGCGAACCAAATCGCAAATAATCCAAAACGCGACCTCAGTCAGCGTCAATCCACGATGTAGCTCGTAGCTAACATCCAACCACAATGGGGCACATAGCCGTCACCAACCACGATATGGCACAAAGCCGATACCAACCACGATGAAGCACAGAGCCTCTCATCAGTCCACGTGAGGCTCGTAGCTCTCACTAAACCACGTACATAAATGTACACCCTGCCCTTCTTTCACATATATCAACACCCCCATGCACATGCAACATACGGTAGTGTCATAATGAATAATGCATGTCTGAGTTATTCCGACATACAATCATACTTTCCTAGGCATATTCACAATCTCATCAATAATGAACATCGACACAGTTATCGTTATACCTATTTTAGGGTAACCATCTCATTATTGCCCTTTGCATTAATCAACATATACACAACACATGCAAATATAACATACAACTAGGAAATTGTGGGTTAACCACACACTGATAACTTGAAGCATTACGCTCTCAATACCGATGCTATCACTAAGCGAAACTACCGCTATCTGCCTATAGTCCCCGCTCACACGCCCACACCCCGGTGGCCAATCCCGAACGGCAGAAACATATCTCCTCTTAAACTTAGGGATAGGGACTATCCCTTTACCTTCTTGACTGATGTTCACCTCCATCAACAATACTTAATCAGAACCAAATGGTTAATCGATAACATCTTAATCCAAATATATCGAATCTATACTTACTAAGTACACTTACCGAAATGTACTTGAATCCCGAAGGCTTTGCTTATTCCTTGCTTATCCAAATCCCGAAACTGTCACTTGCTCCTAAAGTTGTCGAGATCCCTACTTAACCACTGTTAGAATCGGCTATTAGCAATAATCTAAGAAAAAGGCCCTTGGCCGAATACCACATATCACTTACCTTGATCTCTTCATATCCCGAGAGACCTCCTTCACAATGGCTACAAACAAAACACAAGATCATGGCTTAATACACATTCGGCCATACTTAAACCAAGGCCTAACTACATGATTTCGACACACTAATAGAAAGATAGCCCAAACCGATTACTAGGATAGAAAATGCTTACCCCTTACACGTTACTTACCACTAACGCCTGCTTGAAGGGACTACAAGAAAGTAGTCAATGGTACCACTTTAGAAGATTCGGCCTCAAAGATTTGCGAAATAAAAGAGAGAGAGTGCGAGAGGCTGAAAGATTCGGCAATGGTGATCAATAGTAGAGAGGTTTCGGCTTTTGTCAATAATGAGAATAAATATTGGTCTTAGGGAAGATGATGATTCAAATGAACACAGAGAAGGTAAAGAGAAGAGAATGAGAGCTCCCAAATGGAGATGAGATATTCGGCTAACACAAAATAAAAGAAGAAGTTTGGGAAAGGTGATAGATTCGGCCAAGCTAGCAAACAGGGAGAAAAAGAATAAAATACAAATGGCCTTACCGAAACTAGGTGGCTTATTCACATAAAGAAAACGGCATGAAAAAGAGGAGAAAGAACAAAATTCGGTACACACACTAAGGCTAAATTTCGGCACACACTACCACCATGTTCAAACCAAAAATGCTACCCCTAGAGTCCTATATTCGGCCATTACTTTCACCTCACCCTTATCCCACGATTTTCTCCTATTTTTTCTCTTCAACACTCATTCAAAAAGTTTGAATGAGTCCAACCTTCATCCACCTACCTTAGCCGAATTTCAAAAGAAGACAACAAGTTTTTATCCTCATCTTTTAAAGTCCCATATGCCGTCCAACACCTTCCCCATTTCTTGACGCCAAAATGTAAAATAAAGCCATACTCCCCTGCTGCCAACATGACTCGAACCTGAGCTCTTCTTCACTTGTTTGAGGCGTCACCTACCAAGGGCCTAAGTGGCGCCTCCATACCACTTTACCAAGCCCAACCTCATGTCCAAATTCCCTCATAAATTTCCTTAAGGCCTCCTTAACCCAGCTTCCCCTACTAACCTTAAAATCTAATATTTTTCTAAGGCACTCCCCTACATCCTAGGGTTCTCAAAACCCTTAAAACACTTCCAAACACACACTAGGCCCACTATCACTTGAATTATGCACTAACCGCATAACCCCTAAATCCCGGATGTTACAGTTCTACCCTCCTTAAAAATAATTTCGTCCTCGAAATTACTTGCTACCCAACTAACAGTCGTGCAATCCACTACGCTCTTGCTGCGCACTCTGATCTAAATAAAACTATCATACCTTCTAGGCACAGTCTCTAAGTTCACATCCAAGGTTTCAGGCACTTCACTAGCAACACAAGAATGAGCTAACTCTAAAACAAGCAAAGCAATTAAGGGTATTCGAAACAAGGAACGCGTGCCGATATTACATCCGCACATCCGCCTCCTCGCAACGATCGATCGCCTAAACCAACCTTGGTTGTCTCGCCTCTGAACCTTCAAAGCACCTTTGCTTGGTGTTCCACGACCTCGGCCAGAACCATTTCCTCCATGGCTTGAACCACGACCCTCGTCGCCTTAGGACAATTCCTAACCAAGTGAGCCTTAGACCCACATCGGAAACATTCCTTACTATTTCCCCAACACTCTCAAAGAAGAGCTCTTCCACATCGAGCACATGGACGACTCCGATTCCCACCAAGCTGAGTACAGTGCACGTCTGAAATTCTCAATCCTTGGTCTTTTCTGAAAATCTCTAGATGACATTGACGGTCCAAAACTCCTATCATTCCAATTCCTATCCTTTTCTCGATTCTGTCTCTCAGTCCTCTTAACTTCTTCAGCTATTCGAGCTTTCTCCACTAGAATAGCAAAGTCCCTTTCCCTCTGCGGAGCAATCAACACCCGCAGCTCGTTTCACAATCCGTCTTCGAATCGAACACACCTTTCGTAATCAGTAGCTACGATGCCCTTGGCGTACTGAATTAACTGCACAAATTTCGCTTCGTACTCTGCTACCGACTTACTTCCTTGAACCAAGTTTAGAAACGCTTTCCTCTGCGAGTCTAGGTAACTAGCTCCAACATACTTCCCTTCAAACTTAAGCTTAAAATACTCCCAATCCAATCGATCTGCCGGGACACCTTGCCTGACGGTGAGCCACCAACGATAAGCCTCGTCTCGGAGCAACGAGACAGCACCTTTCAGCTTTTCCTCTGCATTGCAGTCCAAATCATCCATAATCCTTTCGACTGCCTCCAACCAATACTCTGCTACATTCGGAGCTGCCCCAGATACTCCTCTGAAAACCTCGGCTCCATTTGACCTAAGTCTCTCCGACACTAACTTTCGAGCTCCATTTCCCACACTAGCTCCTGCCACTCGCTTTAGCACTCGCAGCATAGCCCGCGATACTGCGTCATCTCCTCCTGTCTGGTCTTGATCCTCCGCGCCCGCTGCTGGCGGCGGCATATCGTTTTCTGACCCATGGCCAGACCTTGCCGGTTCCGATACGTTCATTCTACCACGTCCTCTAGAACTCATATCTAACGTCGCGATTTAATCTGATTAAAAAGTTTTATGCATTAGTATTTTGTTCCACTGTTTATCCGCGAACAAATTTCATGAAGAAAGGTGTTTAAAAGTAGTTCTTTCGATCAACCAAAGTTTCAGCTCAAGCTTACTATTCTAATTCAGAGAGTCACATTCACATTCATCAACAATATTCACACACTACTTTGGCATTTCTATCCATTTCCTACCCAGGGGTAATCTCGTCAATTGTCCTATAGGGGTATTTTAGTAACAAATCAGGGTCAACTTGAAAATCTGTACAAATCAAAAGCATTCCAAAATTTTCAAAACTCAGGGTTATTTTGAAAATTTTCTCAAAACGAAAGGTATTGCAAAAATTTCAGAATTCGGGGTTATTCAGGTAATTTTGTAAGTCAGGGGTAATTTAGTAAATTTTCCAAATCAGGGTATCTGGATATTTCTGTAAAGCAAGATTTAGTAAAAATCGAGGGTAGTACGGTAAATTTATAAACCAGGGGCATTTTAGTAATTTCTAACCCAGGGGTATTTGGGTAATTTTGCAAATAGGAAATATTTCGAAAAGGGTTTTCAAATTCTAATTTAATGCTTACAAATCAAAAAGGGTAATTTGTGATTTTAAAACTAAGGTTTTTATAAACCAGTATGGCTAGTCCCTTTCGGGTTTTAATTATCGGTTTAGCCGGTGAACAAGTCCTCGTGGTTAGGGTGAACCGTTACTACGCACCAGGTAGGATTCAAGTAAAGAGGAGGTGAGTCACTAGGACTACTTAAGTACCAAGCTCTTCATGAATCCACTCCTAGACATGCTTGCTGCTTGTTGCCACACCCTAGCTCTGGCGACTTACTCACTGAGTTTGTTTAGTGGTTCTTAAGTCTTATGAATCTTGTGTTGGAGTAGACTAGTCCTAGGGTTCAATAGCCCTAACCTACTAATCTAAGTTCCCATAGATGCCCATACAGTTCACATATTGAGATCACTTGAGTTAGAGGTACTTACCTGGTGGACTTCTGGCCGGAGATACAGGTGCCATGCCAAAATAACCTGAAAAAGTCCATAAAAATCTATATTTTTGAAAAGACCATCTTTGAGAAATGTTTTTGGGCCCCAAAACCCTCAAAGCCGAGTTTTGAATCGGGCTCTGATACCAAACTATAACACCCCCAAACTCGGCCCACGAGCCTTGACCGGATCTGGTATGTCACTGAGTAAAACGTTCGAAAAGATTTGACTTACGGTTGAAAACATAAAAATTTGTTGTCGGTTGTAAAACATTGTATATTTAAAATTCTAAGTAAAATCATGTTGTTACAAATTCCCGGACATAAAACTTTAATATAGGCTTTAATAATATGAATCGATTCCTAAAATCATTTCCGGTTTCTGAATAAAAGTAATATAACTTCAAAATCATAAATAACGTGTCCAAATACTTTAAGTGGCCCTTATTACATCAAATAATTATTCAAAAATACTTAATATTAATGCGCATAAAATATATAAAACATCTTCTGCATGAAATATAGCTTCTGCATGGCCACCTCGTATCCACTCCAACCCGGTCCAAGCATCATGTATCACCTGCGATGTTTGGTAAAAATTTGGGTGAGTCGAACAGACTCAGTGTGTAATTAGTCCACAGATTTCCACCCACATGGGCTTAGCCCACAACCACATCAAACCACATATCAGATAATAAGGCAACTTATCCACATAATTCCATATATTGGGCTTGGCCCATAACCACACCAATCCACACACCACACATGTTTATGCAAAGTGCACCCACCCCAGCCTAGGGTCCATCCTCTACACACCCCCGTATCCAACCACCACACACCAGGGGATTACTAAATCACCCTCCAACCTCTACACACCAATTTCGCAATTAATGCCGTCCACGCGAACCAAATCGCAAATAATCCACAACGCAACCTCATTCAGCGTCAATCCACGATGTAGCTCGTAGCTAACATCCAACCACGATGGGGCACATAGCCGTTACCAACCACGATATGGCACAAAGCCGATACCAACCACGATGAGGCACAGAGCCTCTCATCGATCCACGTGAGGCTCGTGAGCTCGTGACTAAACCACGTACATAAATGTACACCCTGTCCTTCTTTCACATATATCAATCCCCCCATGCACATGCAACATACGGTAGTGTCATAATGAATAATGCATGTACAGGTTATTCCGACATACAATCATACTTTCCTAGGCATATTCACAATCTCATCAATAATTAACACTGACCTGGTTATCGTTATACCCTATTTTAGGGTAACCATCTCATTATTGCCACTGCATTAATCAACATATACACAACACATGCAAATATAACATACAACTGGGAAATTGTGGGTTAACCACACACCTGATAACTTGAAGCGTTACGCTCTCAATACCGATGCTACCACTAAGCGAAACTACCGCTATCTGCCTATAGTCCTGCCCTGCTGCTGGCCCACACCCCGGTGGCCAATTCCGAACGGCAGAAACAGATCTCCTCTTAAACTTAGGGATAGGAACTATCCCTTTACCTTCTTGACTGATGTTCGCCTCCATCAACAATACTTAATCAGAACCAAATGGTTAATAGATAACATCTTAATCCAAATATATCGAATCTATACTTACTAAGTACCCTTACCGAAATGTACTTGAATCCCGAAGGCTTTGCTTATTCCTTGCTTATCCAAATCCCGAAACTGTCACTTGCTCCTGAAGTTGTCGAGATCCCTACTTAACCACTGTTAGAATCAGCTATTAGCAATAATCTAAGAAAAAGGCCCTTGGCCGAATACCACATATCACTTACCTTGATCTCTTCAGATCCCGAGAGACCTCCTTCACAATGGCTACAAACAAAACACAAGATCATGGCTTAATACACATTCGGCCATCCTTAAACTAAGGCCTAACTACATGATTTCGACACACTAATAGAAAGAGAGCCCAAACCGATTGCTAGGATAGAAAATGCTTACCCCTTACACATTACTTACCACTAACGCCTGCTTGAAGGGACTACAAGAAAGTAGTCAATGGTACCACTTTAGAAGATTCGGCCTCAAAGATTTACGAAATAAAAGAGAGAGAGAGCGAGAGGCTGAAAGATTCGGCAATGGTGATCAATAGTAGAGAGGTTTCGGCTTTTGTCAATAATGAGAATAAAGATTGGTCTTGGGGAAGATGATGATTCGAATGAACACAGAGAAGGTAAAGAGAAGAGAATGGGAGCTCCCAAATGGAGATGAGATATTCGGCTAACACAAAATAAAAGAAGAAGTTTGGGAAAGGTGATAGATTCGGCCAAGCTAGCAAACAGGGAGAAAAAGAATAAAATACAAATGGCCTTACCGAAACTAGGTGGCTTCTTCACATAAAGAAAATGGCATGAAAAAGAGGAGAAAGAACAAAATTCGGCACACACACTAAGGCTAAATTTCGGCACACACTACCACCATGTTCAAACCGAAAATGCTACCCCTAGAGTCCTATATTCGGCCATTGCTTTCACCTCACCCTTATCCCACGATTTTTTCCTATTTTCTCTCTTCAACACTCATTCAAAAAGTTTGATTGAGTCCAACCTTCATCCACCTACCTTAGTCGAATTTTAAAAGAAGACAACAAGTTTTTATCCTCATCTTTTAAAGTCCCATATGCCGTCCAACACCTTCCCCCTTTCTTGAAGCCAAAATGCAAAATAAAGCCATACTCCCCTGTTGCCAACATGACTCAAACCTGAGCTCTTCTCCACTTGCTTGAGGCGTCACCTACCAAGGCCCTAAGTGGCGCCTCCATGCCACTTTACCAAGCCCAACCTATGTTCCAAATTCCTCACAAATTTCCTTAAGGCCTCCTTAACTTGACTCCCCTACTAACCTTAAAATCTAATATTTTTCTAAGGCACTCCCCTACATCCTAAGGTTCTCAAAACCCTTAAAACACTTCCAAACAAACACTAGGCCCACTATCACTTGAATTATGCACAAACCGCATAACCCCTAAATCTCGGATGTTACATTCCTAGCAATACAGAAAATAATCCACGGAGAGAAAGTAAAGAGTACGTGAAAGCAATAGAGCTCTGATCGAGCATGGTATTGAGTAGCCCAGAAAGCCCTACTCTGGAGATAAATATAAGAATATTGATGATCCTTAAGAGAAATCCCTAGAGGCTAAAGATGAACAAAATTCAGAAGAGGTAATTGCGCCGGCAGCTGAGCCAGAAAATGAAATAACTAAAGATGCTGCCATTGCAAAGATTCCATTCCCTTCAAGACTAGAAGAAAAAAAAAGCGATATGAAGATGAGTTTGTAAGTTTCCTAAACTTGTTCAAAACATTCAATGTTAACTTACCTTTAATCAAGTTAATTGAGAAAGTTCCAAAGTACACCAAGTTTTTAAATGAAATTATGTCTAGGCGTAGGAAATTTAAGGTAGGTGAACAAGTTCATATAAGCACTTCATGTATTGCTATTATTTCAAGACGGGTTCCCCAAAAATTAAAAGACCCAAGAAGTTTTACTTTCCTATAGAGATAAGGAACATTCATTTTAATAGAGTTCTATGTGACTTAGGAGCTAGTATTAATTTAATGCCTTTATCTATTTTTAAAAAACTCGTGTTAGGGGACCTAAAGAATACACAGATAACACTACAGTTGGCTGACAGGTCTTCAATACATTCGAAGGGTGTATTGGAAGCCGTGTTGTCAAAGTGCACAATTTCAATATCCCTACAAATTTTGTGGTTCTAGATTTTGAAAAAGATCGAGAGATATCGATCTTATTAGGTAGACCTTTTCTAGCCACTTCTAGGTCCACCATTGATTTAGAAAAAAATGAATTAACCATGAAAATCAATAGTGAGACTGAAATTTTTAAATGTGGCAATCAAACGAATGAAGAGGGAGGTATGAGGAAGTTAGGGGAGCAATGCAAGGGTTTATTTGTTTCTAACACTCCCAACTCAAGGGGCATACTTCCTCTAATGCATGCAGGTAAAAAAATAGATTTAAGGAAAGTGATAAGCTGGCAAAGGTAGAATAGCAAGATGAACGATGGACTAATATTGATAGAACTACAGAATCATCCATCGGTGAATTGATGATACTGTCAGATCCGACAGTAAGACTTAATTTTTTTTTAATTAATGCTAAACTTTTGTAAATTATTGTATATTTAACTAAATTTTTAGTATAGAATTTAATTTTTATTAATGTTTCATTTTATAGAAACCACAACACTTTAGGAATTGGAATTTTGAGTAAAAACAAAACCAATGTCGCAACACAGGATTCAACAGAATTAAGAAAATTCTTTCAATGTCACTACACAAACATCCAGTGTCATGACATCGAAGCTAGTATACTCAAAAAGCCAAAAGCATGGAGTGTGTCGCGACATCAAACCCTTATGTCGCGAAAACAGGAAATTTCTAGGGATGTCATGAGACGAAACCCCAGTGTCGCGACATCGCTGTAATTTTCTGCAGGGTTGACCCGACCCATTTTGCGGAACCCGGTAGCTTAAACCCCACTTTACCCGATTTTTAACCATGAAAACACCTATTTTATAACATAAAACCATATTTTACCTTTAGTTTAATATCTCTTAGTCACCTAATTTCCAAAAACCCCCCAAACTCCTTAAACACTAAAATTCTGTAACACCCCAAACCCGCCCTAGAAGTTAGGCCCGAATCCGACGTGTCACATTGAAGGGAAAATTCCAAAATGACTTTGCTTAGTTAAAAACTTAAGTTTAAGATTTAGAAACCCAAAATTTAAGTAACCTGTTAAGTTATGATAAAAGCCCATGTTTAAAGAAAAACGTCCATATGTTATAGTTATTTCAAAAATCATGTTTTAACTTTAGATATTTATTAAAGTTTAATAATTAAACAGTTGTAACAATAATTAAAACCCAAATGTAAAATTAAATTGGAGGTACGCGGCCTTATTACATCCCAATGAAAATAAAGTAATTAAAATAGAGTTATTCGAAACAAATAAAGAAAAACTTCTAAGTAGCTTGAAGTGTGGCCGTCCCCGAGTCCTCTTCCACGTCGAACCATCTACTGAGGATCACCTGAAACATTTAATTAAAGGGTGTGAGTTTCAAAACTCAGTGTGTACGACCCTTGATAATCCAATCAACATGCAATTATCACAATTATCACGTTGGGCCTAAGCCTTATCAAAATCGGTGGTCTTGGGCCTTAGCCCACAATGACCTCATATCATATCAATATCACATGAATGCAATGCACCCATCCCAAATACAACCTTGCACTCCACCCGTACCAACCCCACACTCCTGTGGGGATATAAATATCAACCCACCCAACCCTACACTCCAAAGGTAGCACTAACAGCGGCACTACTCAACGTTGCAGGAAAGCTGCTAAGCATATAATGGGCTTAAAGCCACCAGTGGATCCACAGTTGTTAAGTGACTATGCGATCCTCACATATCTTCCTCCGTATCATCAAACCCACCCAAGTGCAACATATATCTCATGAATGCAACATACACATTTTCACACATTAAGCACTTAGGGGTATTTTAGTCATTTCAGTACCCAAGGGTATTTCTGTAATTCTGCCCTACAGTGGTATTTTCGTAATTCTGCCCTATAGGGGTATTTCCATAATTTCTTTCATCTCGGGTTTTAGTTATGAACTTTGGCCCATCAACAAGTCCTCGCGATCAAAGTTAACAAACACTATGCACCAGGTAGGATCTCAGAGAAGAGGAGGTGGGTCACTAGGACCGCTTAAGTACTAAGCTCTCCCTCGATCCAATCCTAGACATGCATATGTCTACCACACTCTAACTAATCGACTTGTCCACAGACATGTTTGATTAATAAATTAAGTCTTATGCAATTTTAAGAATTTACCAGAACTGGGCCTAGAGTCCATTAAACCCTAGCATACATTTCTAAAATCCCAAAAGGCCCACTAAGCCCATTCATGTTTATATAGCCCATTAGGCCCGCTCATGTTTATGTAGCCCATTAGGCCCGATCATAATCAAACCGTACACCCCTTTCATGTCAATTCAATATTCAAATACACATATCAATCTTTGCCAATTTAGGCCCACGAGCTCGGCAGGCCCATTTAGCCACTTTCGGCTTTTCAGCTTTTCGGTGTTGCCGCCATCGTTGTGTTTAGTGTTTGTACACACCTGGTAATAACGCGTGCTGTAAACCCCTTAATCACAACCTACAATAGACATCACTTAACGATTAACTAAGGGCTTAATACATTCTTTATCAAAAACCAAAACCTCACCATAACCTTACCGTGTGCCACCAGTTCTAGTAGCCCTTCCTTAGCTACTATTTGCGAATATCCCCTAGATCAGCACCCAAACATATATCATCAAAATCAAGTGACTAATATTCCACATAAGTCACCTCTATAAGCCATACTTACATTCGGCCATCCACTAATCCATAACTGAGACGAGAACACTTACCACTTTGCTAACGATCCTTACCACGCTTGCGATCTTTGAACCCTACCCTTGTTAATACAAGGTTAACGATAAGTAGTAGTTAGATAGCCCTTCGGCTTTTAACAAAATGCACTAAGGAAGTTGACTGAGTACTTACCGAAACCCTCCTTCGATCCTGTGGCCTAGATAGCTACTGAACAAGATCCGACTTTTAACTTGACTAAGAGTAGATAACAACCGATTTGTGATGGAGGAAAAATAACAAGGAATCGGAAAAAAGATAGGGCTATTTGATTATAAGAGAGTATTCGGCTTTCAGAGAAAGAAGAAGAACGCAACAGCAATAGGGATTTGGCAAAAAGGAATGATGGTTTTTGGCAATGGAAGAATTCAAAGAATGTAAGAACAGAATGAGGGGAGAAAAGAAAAGATCAAATGTGCTTGCGTGAGGGTAACTACAGGATATTCAGTCAAGAAAAGAAAGATTGACCTATTTGAAAAACTCTCCAAATGCCGAAAGCCACAATGAAAATTCGTAATACCCCCTAAAAGACCCAAAAACGGCACTCATTTACCCTCCTAAGCCGAATTTATACGCTTCCCACTTCCCAAAACGGCACCAACTCTTCACACTTCTCAGCTCCTAACTTTTCTCCCTGATAACTCCTCAATCTCATCCTAAATTTTCTCTAAGATAAGCTCCTTTATCCCTTCCTTAATTTTCTCTTATGAACACTTCCTTCAGAGTTCACATCCAACGCTACTACTAACCATCTAGAAGGAAAAAATTAAATCCCCAACAAAATACCATGCCACTACTCGAACCTTGGACTCCCTTGCCTGCTAATGACGCCACCTCCCTGCTCCCTAAGTGGCGCCACTTTGCCACTACACCACAAGCTCTTTTGTGTCATTTTTCTTCCTCATTTATTTAAAAGGCCTACTAACTAAAGTCACAGTTCCATTGGGTTAAAACCAAAATTTTTCCTATACCCTTACTTGATCCCAGAACCACTCCAACACCTCTAGACACTCCAAATTCATTAACCCTCAAAGCCCACATGCCAATTTTCATTTTCTCGCTCACTTAAAAATTTTCTGAGATCCAAAGCCCAAAGCCCAATAGGCCCAATTCTACTAGGCCCAAATTTGGGGCGTTACAAATTCATTATTCCTTTTTTCTTTTAAATTTGCTTGGAAAAAAATCTTCTTTTAGTCTTATTTGGTGCTGGAAAAGACAAAAACATCTCAAGGAACGACGAAGAAACAATTGTGATAAGGGATCCAATGATTGATACAAGGTTAAGGGTTCTTAACTCAACTTTTACTGTTCCACTGAACTCGCTTGCTTGAAATTTCATTAGTTACTAGAACTAAACATATCTCCTTGAAAAGTTAGACAAACTAATGAACTGGAATCATTGACAGTTCCAAACCCCTCTAATTTTCCAAACCCAAATATTGAAAAATATTTTGTTGAACTTCAAGGAAAAACCTTTATACAAGAGAGGGGATTTGATCCATCCATGATTCATTGTAAGGAAATATGGCCTTTGGTTAGATACCATAGGTGGGAACATTTTTGGACAATCCCGAAAGATAGTGTCGTGGTCCCTATTGTTCAAGAGTTTTATGCATCTTTACGGGACCAACAGTCTAGAAACACTGAAGGCCATATGTGGGAGATGGTACGTGTGTGAGTAACCCCTACAATTATTTATGAATTCTGTAATGCTCCATACTATGAAAAAGATTTTATTGATGAAACTGATTTAGAATATTTTCGAGACATAGATATGGATAACATTATAAACTTTTTAACTGAAGGAAGGGGTGAATGGAAATATCATCTAGGTACTAATATCCCAACATCTTTTTATCAAGCTATTATGTTTCAAGAGGCTAAAATGTGGATCCAATTTGTATGCACACAAATCGTCCCTACTTTAAACGTATCTAACATTAATACATTCCCATTTGTTTTACTCTATGCTATTTAACAAAAAAAAATAGGTATCTATTGACATATGGATCCAACAAAACATGAAAATGTATTAGTGGCCAGAAAGTGGGAGTTTTCTTTCCCCACTTAGTGACGGCCTTATGTAAAAAGGCAGGTGTACCTATCACATCCATCAAGCAGTTGCTAAAACCTTCCTGAAGTATTATCGGTGACACCATGCTCCAACAGTACATAAAGCTACGAGCTAAACAAATAAAAGATTGGAACAAACGACAATATGAAGCGACGGCTACACCAGCTCAATCTTAGAGGGGGACAAGAGCTCAACAAGAAATTGGTGAGAGTAATCATCTAAAGCTAGATTGGATGATACAGTGGATGCAAGAGTTGGGGCCAATTTTTCAAGAATTTGCTAGGCAAAACAACATCTAGGTCCCCAATTATACACCTGACATGTTTGGGCCAACAAATCTAGAGCAGGAGGAAGAGGCGCATGAAAGTGATGAGGAAGAGAATGAAGAAGGAGATGAAGAGATGGATTTTGAGGAGGACGATTAAACATTATTAAAATTCTATTTTTAAAGACTTGTATTAAATTTTTGAATAATTTTAATTTAACTTTGTAGGAGTAGGACTAATATTAGGTTTTTAGTTATATTGTGTTTTGTTTAAATTTTCTATGTAGGAACCCAACATAAAGGAGACACAACAATTTGAGCTATTAACGAACAAAGGAGGAAGCATCCACCATTAACAGTTGGAACGGCCACGATCAATCGAGTAACTTATTCCCTTATCTTTTTATGGGCTACACATTAAGGACAATATGTCAACTAAAGTGTGGGGGTAATATAGAAAATTTATCTTAATATTTTTTCATTTTTCTTTGATTTTTCTTGTTTTTTGTGTGCTTGAGCTTGTAGAAATACAAGTGATTGGTTAGGAGAATGTACATAGTTATCTGTGTTTACAAATATATTTGGTATGATGATAGGTGATTTTAATTTTTTTTATTAATAGACTAATAAGTTTCATATGTTACACTGTAAATAGGCATTAAGCAATCAACTACACCAAATGATATAGAAAATACAAGGAAGCGAGCATGCTAGTATGAATGAAAAATGGTTGAATTTGAGTTTGTTTGGTTGGTTAAATTTGCGCATATTAAAATATTAAGGGATGAACTAAGGCATTATTTGGAACACATTCAGAGCCAAAAATTTGTCCTATAATCCATTCATCTTTAGTAGCAATTTTTGAACCTGTTAACACTTCTTGGTGAACCTTATTTAAAAAAAAAAAACCTAAAATCATTAATGTAACACCCTGGTTTAGGGGCTGTGCATATTGGGTATAAATCAAGTGTTAGTAGGTTTTTGGGAGTGCTTGGATGAGTTTTAGAGGTTCTAAGAATGCTTGGATGAAAGGGGTAGACTTTGGAAAATTTTGGATTTTTAGTGTAAAGAAGGGAATCGGGCTAAGGGAGGCCTTAAGTATATTTTTCGGTAATTTTTGGCACAAGGAATAGCTTGGCGAAGTGGCTCTCATGCGCCACTTAGGCGAGAGGGGAGAAAGGGCGCTGGTTCGAGTGGGGCGCAGTTAGATTTGGCGTTTTATATTTTGCTTGTGATGGGCTGACGCAGGAAGGAGTTAAAAATAAAAGTTGGGGCTTCTTGTCATGAAAGGCAGGTGGGCGGAGTGTCTGAGGCGCTGCTTGAAAAGGAGCTTGGTGCAGGTCGTGGGTTCAAGGCGCAAGGGAGGCGGAATTTTGTTGTTATTTTGCAAGTTTGGCGTTAAATCTTTGGGAAGGCTTAAAAGAAAATGTTGCGTGCTTCTGTCACAAAACAACACCTAGGCCGAATGGCACAGGGCGCTACTTGTCATTGGTTTCCCCCAGTCCGGTGTTCGAGCCTTGGAGGTCTGTTGGGGGTTTTTCCTTCTTTTGCTTTCTTTGAAAGGCGTGAAAGTGGGTGGCACATTGAAGCTTTATTTTTGTTCTTTTTGGCAGCAGGTTGGTAAGGTGTGGACGGCACATGGAGTCCTAGGTAGGTGAGGATAAGATTTTATTTTATTTAGTATTTGTTTTTTTAGTGTAGGATAATCTTTTTTAAAATAGATGGGATAAATGTTGAACCATTCAAACTATTTTTGAATGGATGGAGATGAGTAAGTTAAGGGGTTTTACTTAATTCAAATTAATTTGAATTAAGTGGCGTAAGCTCTTGAAAGGTGGCGTATGAATGTTATAAATAGGGGAGGTGCTCACCTTTTGGTTCCTTTCACCATTTGCTCTCTTTGCCGAATTGCTAGTATTTTGCTCTCAACCATTTTGGGTAGCCGAAACCTTTTTCCTCCAAAACATTTCTTTTTCATCTCAAGTTTGCTAGGTGGCCGAACCTCCTATTCTTCCTTCTCCTATTCTTTTAACCTTCGTTTTAACCGAAACCACCTCCAAAACTTGCCATTGCCGAATACCCCAACACTATTTAAAGAGCCTTGCCGAACCTTTTAGTTTTTCTGTTTGGCGAAGGGGGTCTATTATTAAGCCGGTGTGAGGGAGCACTTAGGGGCTGGTTGAATTCGACTACTCATCAAGGTAAGAAGTGGTAGGTGTTAGGCCAAAGGCCACTTCTTGATGTTTATTGGTTTAGAAGCCGAATCTAATATGGTATTATTATGGGTTGTTTAAGGTGGTGTTTGTGAGAGAGTTAGTCAAGCGACATTTCGGGATTGGATCGTTTGTGCTATTAAGGTGCGTAACCATCGCACTATTTCTCGGTTTGCTTGCTAGCTATTAAACATATGTGTTATGCGTGGAAGCCGATTATAATGGCTTGAGTGATGTGAACCGATGATGGTAAGATTGGTTGTGATATTTGTATATTTTATATATGTTTGATGTGGTATTGATAAATAATAAATACTCACTCTATATGATATTCTTGCATGATTTATTGACACATGGGCATGGGATTGGATTGAAGAAGGAGGAAGTGTACACAAGTTGTATGCGTGGTCTAATGATAGCTCCGGCTACATTAGCGCTTGAGGGTTAGCGTGTGTGCTACCTCAAGGAGGTGTGGCTCGGTGCCCATCTCGGCGGTTGATGGCTATGTGCGCCACCAGAGACGATTATTGATCTTTGAGATCATTTTGGTTGATCGGTGGCTCGCCACGGCCTTGTGTGCGGCGAATTGCCAAGGTAAGGGTATGGATCACGATGTGATCGGTGGTGGTTTATCCACGGCCTTAGGCAGGAGTCCGCTAAGGTTGGCGACGGTTGGATTGTGGGTTGGTGAGATGCATATTTGCATGACTTGCTATGAGAAAAGTATGGTTATGGGCCAAGCCCATACGTGTGGGAAATATGTGTTATGGTTATGCATCGAGTCCGTGACTCACCCAATTATTTTCCAAACATTTCGGGTGATTCATGAGATGGACCGGGATCGGAGAGGACACATGGTGGCCCATGCCGAAGGCGTTGTTTTTAGTTTTATTAAATATTAAGTATTTCTTTTAAATAATGGTTGTAATAAGGATTTATTTTATTATTTTTGGTATTATTTTATTATCAACTCTATGATGGTTTGTTCAAATGGAAACACTATGTGACGATGGATATATTTTTATAACTTACTTATTCAATTATGGAATTATTAAACATGTGGCTATAATTTCAAAAGAACATGGTTTCCAAGAGCAAATAAATTTTTACTATTTTATTCTAAGTCTAAAATATTTTCACTAACATAACCAGATTCGGCCAGTAGTGAATAGGCCGGGTTTGGGGATGTTCTGATTTAATGTCGAGCCGGTTCAAAACTCGGCTTTGAGGGTTTTGGGCCAGCAGTTTTTAAAATTTTAAAATGGAAATGTGGGCTTTTATAAAAGGTTTTCAGTGTTATTCGGCATGGCTTTGTACCTCCGGCCGAAGTCCACAGGTAAGTACTTGGACTTTCTTGAAGTGATTTGTCTATATGAATTATTATGGGCTTAGTTTGGGCTCGTAGATTAGAATACTAGGATCTGTTGGACCCTAGGAATAGTCTACTCAAACATATGCATAAAACTTAAGGCTACTAAACAAACTGTGAAGAAGTTAGTCGTCGAGTTAAGGTGTGGCAACCATTTGATGCGCATGTCTAGGAATGGTATTCAAGAAGAGCTTGGTATTTAAGCGATCCTAGCGACTCACCTCCTCTTTACTTGAATCCTACAGTGCGTAGCTACGGTTCACCTTAACCAAGAGGACTTGTTCATAGGCTAAACCGATTATTAAAACCCGAAAGGGATTTGGCACGATTGTTTTAAAATCCTGTTTTAAAATTATCAATTTTACCCTTTTGGTCTATAAACCCTAAATCTAATTTTGAAGGACGTTTTGATTTATAAAATTACCAAAATGCCCATGATTTCCAAAATTACAAAAATAACCTAATTTTCAAATTTGTGCGATACTTGGTTTGAAAAACAAAATTTTCAAGATGACCCACTGTGATTTTGTAAATTTTGAAATATCTTTAAGTTGGAAAACTATTTTTCAAAATTGACCCTGAGTTATTACCGATATACCTCTTATAGGAAAATGACGAAATTACTTACAGGTAGGGAAGGAAACTTGATTGCTCGAAAGAACTACTCTCGGAAACTTCATTGCATAAAATTTCTCGTGGATAAAGCAGTGAAACAAGAATTTCTAATGCATAAAACTTTTAAGCAGACTAAATCGAGGCGCTAGATATGAGTTCTAGGGGCGTGGTCGCAATACTCGTGGGCGTGGTAGAGGCGGGATGTCGATGTCCGAACCGGTTGGGTCTCGCCATGGGTCGAGAGCGATGTGCCGCCACCGGTGTTGAGGTGGAACAGCAGGATCGGTGGAGGAGGCGACGCGAGATCGCGAGCTATCTTTGCGGGTGCTTGAGCGAGTGGCGAGGAGCCAATGGGGCGATGGGACTCGAAAGTCGATGACCGAAAGGCTTAGGGCGAATGGGCCGAGGTCTTGAGAGGAGTGTCTGCAGGGTAGCTCGAGCGTGGCGGAATAATCGGCTTGAGGCGATGGAAAGGATTATGGGCGACTTAGACTTAAGCTGCGAGGAGAAGCTTAAGGGTGTTGTTTCGTTCTTTGCGAGATGAGGCCTACCGGTGGTGGCTCACGGTTAAGGAAAGTACCGGCAGATCGAGTGGGTGGGGTTATTTTAAGATCAAGTTCGAGGGGAAGTATGTCGGAGCGAGCTATGTGGATGCTCGAGGAAGGCGTTCCTCAATCACGGTGCAAGGTAGCAAATCGATAGCGAAGCACGGCCGAGTTTCGCGTTTGAGCCGGTATGCTCGGGAATCGTGGCAACCGATTATGAGAGATGCATCGATTTGAAGATGGGCTACGGGATGAGTGCGGGTTTTGATTGCGTTGCAACGAGAAAGAGACTTCGCCGTATTAGTGGAGAAAGCTCGGATAGGCGAGGAGGTCAAAAAAGGGTGAGAGGCGAGCAGAGAAAGGAACCGTGATAAGAGAAGTGTTGGACCGCCGAAGTGGTTGAGATGGTTCGAGAAAAGACCGAGGGTTGAGACTCTGTTCATATTGCTAAGCCACCACGGGAAATCGGATCGTCAGTGTGCTCAATGTGGAAGGTACCATGTTGGCGAGTCTTTGGAATCGTGTTCGAGAATGTTTTAGATGCAAGTCCAAGACTCATCGATTAAGGATTGTCCCCGGAACCCGAATAGGACTCGGACATGGAAGGTCAAGGTTATGTGTAGCCAGCAGAGGTGGTCAACAAGCGACGAGAGGTCGTGGTCCGAACCATAGAGGGAATGGTTCCGCCGAGGTCGTGGAAGCGATGAGACCGCGGTAATGGTGGCACAGAGGCAAGACAGTAAGGTCCGGTTTATGCGATCCGTCGGAGGAGGTCAATGATGTGCCGGATGTGTCAGTGTGGGTAAGTCCCTTATGTCGGAATAGTCTCTGTTATTTTGTTCATTTTGGTATTTGTTTGTTTTGTTGCTCGTAAAGTAGTTGGAACCTTGAGTGTGATAGAAATTGTGCCTAGAAGTATGATAGCTCTTTAAGATCGGAGTCTTGTGACCATAGCGTAGTGGGAGGAATGGAGTCATTAGTTTAGGCAAGTAATTTAGAGGACGAAATTATTTTAAGGAGGGTAGAATTGTAACACCGATTTAGGAAATTTGTGCATATTGGGTATAAATCAAGTGTTAGTAGGTTTTTGGGAGTGCTTGGATGAGTTTTAGAGGTTCTAAGAATGCTTGGATGAAAGGGGTAGACTTTGGAAAATTTTGGATTTTAGTGTAAAGAAGGGAATCGGGCTAAGGGAGGCCTTAAGTATATTTTTTCGGTAATTTTGGCACAAGGAATAGCTTGGCGAAGTGGCTCTCATGCGCCACTTAGGCGCTGAAAGGGGAGAAAAAGGCGCTGGTTCGAGTGGGGGGCGCAGCGAGTTTTGGCGTTTTATATTTTGCTTGTGATGGTGTGAGGGAAGGAGTTAAAAATAAAAGTTGGGGCTTCTTGTCATGAAAGGTAGGTGGGCGGAGTGGGTCGAGGCGCCGCTTGAAAAGGAGCTTAGTGCGGTCGTGGGTTCAAGGCGCAAAGGAGGCGGAATTTTGTTGTTATTTTGCAAGTGGCGTTAAATCTTTGGGAAGGCTTAAAAGAAAATGTTGCGCGCTTCTGTCACAAAACAACGCCTAGGCCGAATGGCACGGGCGCTACTTGTGTTGGTTTCCCCTGTGTCCGGTGTTCGAGCCTTGGAGGTTGTTGGGGGTTTCCTTTTTTTTTTCTTTGAAAGGCGTGAAAGTGGGTGGCACATTGAAGCTTTATTTTTGTTCTTTTGGCAGCGAAAGTTGGTAAGGTGTGGATGGCACATGGAGTCCTAGGTAGGTGAGGATAAGATTTTATTTTATTTAGTATTTGTTTTTTTAGTGTAGGATAATCTTTTTAAAATAGATGGGATAAATGTTGAACCATTCAAACTATTTTTGAATGGATGGAGATGAGTAAGTTAAGGGGTTTTACTTAATTCAAATTAATTTGAATTAAGTGGCAGAAACTCTTGAAAGGTGGCAGTAGAATGTTATAAATAGGGGAGGTGCTCACCTTTTGGTTCCTTTCACCATTTGCTCTCTTTGCCGAATTGCTAGTATTTTGCTCTCAACCATTTTGGGTAGCCAAAACCTTTTTCTTCCAAAACATTTCTTTTTCATCTCAAGTTTGCTAGGTGGCCGAACCTCCTATTCTTCCTTCTCCTATTCTTTTAACCTTCGTTTTTTGAAACCACCTCCAAAACTTGCCATTGCCGAATACCCCAACACTATTTAAAGAGCCTTGCCGAACCTTTTAGTTTTTCTGTTTAGAAAGAAGGGGTCTATTGTTAAGCCGGTGTGAGGAGCACTTAGAGGGCTGGTTGAATTCGACTACTCATCAAGGTAAGAAGTGGTAGGTGTTAGGCCAAAGGCCACTTCTTGATGTTTATTGGTTTAGAAGCCGAATCTAATATGGTATTATTATGGGTTGTTTAAGGTGGTGTTTTTGTGAGAGAGTTAGTCAGCGACATTTCGGGATTGGATCGTTTGTGCTATTAAGGTGCGTAACCATCGCACTATTTCTCGGTTTGCTTGCTAGCTATTAAACATATGTGTTATGCGTGGAAGCCGATTATAATGGCTTGAGTGATGTGAACCGATGATGGTAAGATTGGTTGTGATATTTGTATATTTTATATATGTTTGATGTGGTATTGATAAATAATAAATACTCACTCTATATGATATTCTTGCATGATTTATTGACACATGGGCATGGGATTGGATTGAAGAAGGAGGAAGTGTACACAAGTTGTGCGTGGTCTAATGATAGCTCGGCTACATTAGCGCTTGAGGGTTAGCTGTGTGCTACCTCAAGGAGGTGTGGCTCGGTGCCCATCTCGGCGGTTGATGGCTATGTGCGTCACCAGAGAGCGATTATTGATCTTTGAGATCATTTTGGTTGATCGGTGGCTCGCCCACGGCCTTGTGCGGCCAATTGCCAAGGTAAGGGTATGGATCACGATGTGATCGGTGGTGGTTTATCCACGGCCTTAGGCGAGGAGTCCGCTAAGGTTGGCGCGTTGGTTGGATTGTGGGTTGGGGTGAGATGCATATTTGCATGACTTGCTATGAGAAAAGTATGGTTATGGGCCAAGCCCATACGTGTGGGAAATATGTGTTATGGTTATGCATCGAGTGCGTGACTCACCCAATTATTTTCCAAACATTTCGGGTGATTCATGAGATGGACCGGGATCGGAGAGGACACATGGTGGCCCATGCCAAGGCGTTGTTTTTAGTTTTATTAAATATTAAGTATTTCTTTTAAATAATGGTTGTAATAAGGATTTATTTTATTATTTTTGGTATTATTTTATTATCAACTCTATGATGGTTTGTTCAAATGGAAACACTATGTGACGATGGATATATTTTTATAACTTACTTATTCAATTATGGAATTATTAAACATGTGGCTATAATTTCAAAAGAACATGGTTTCCAAGAGCAAATAAATTTTTACTATTTTATTCTAAGTCTAAAATATTTTCACTAACATAACCAGATTCGGTCGTAGTGAATAGGCCGGGTTTGGGGATGTTACAATTAATTTGTATTTTTCCTTTTTCTTTGGTCTTGCATTGCACGACTATAGACGTTTGGCCATATGTATTGAGGGTTAAGTAGATACATCACGGTAAATTTTGTAAAAATAGAGTGAAATAGGAAAGGTTGGTGTGACATAGGAACTATAGGTTAGCCTAAAAGTGCAAAGCAACATACGAGTAGAAAAAGTTCTTGAAAAGCAAAAAGAATTTGTGAGTGAGATGAATTGAAAAAGAAAAGTGACAAAGTCACAAGAATAAGAAAAACTCATTCATTAGTGCACAGAAACTCATAGGCTAGCCGTAGTTACTATGCCATGCTATGATTTCCTATGTGGAGAAAAAATAAAGGTGAGAGAAAGAGAAATAAGGCGGTGAGTGGGTAAGGGTCACTAAGGGGGAAGAATAAGGATCGATACGATGTGCCAAACTATTTTCATGTTTATAACCCTTTTGATGCTTACTATTTTTGAATTACATACCTGTCCTAAGCCTTAGAATGTTACAACCCAAAAAGTCCTATGTGACCTAAATATCCTTATGCATGAATGGAAATTATATTAAACAATCGCATAAATGACTATTTTTATTCTGCTTGGATAATAAGAATACTTGTATGATTTATTAGTGGATCCCTACAAGTGAGACCCTTAGTGTTTATATACTTTGTAATATATTGAAATTACAAGTTTGTGGTGTAACACCCCTAACCCGTATCCGTTGCTGGAACAGGGTTACAGAGCATTTACCGGAGTTTATAGATCAATTACAATTAATTCATGTCTTTTAATATTCATATCCGAAACATATCATAATTCAATCACGTTGTCCCTTAAATGTACCCTCAAGGTCCAATTTATATATTAGAAACAAGTCGGGACTAAATCAGAAACTCAGAGAATTTTTCGCGAAATTTCAAAAATTTTCCTAGATGCAGGGGACACATGCCCGTGTGGGTAGGCTGTGTGGCTCACACGGCCAAGTGACACGCCCGTGTCTCAGGCCATGTGGGCATTTGTTGTGAGGCACACAGCCGTGTCCCAACCCGTGCCCATACCCGTAACACCCCTCACCCGTATTCACCGTCAAAATAGGGTTAGGGAGCATTACCAGACTTACGACTCTTTTAAACATTCATTTCTTATACAATTTATCAATTCAAATACAAATCAATCACAATCAATCATAGTGTCCCTTAAACGAGCCTACAAGGCCTTAAACATGCATTCAGAGTGGTTTGGGACTAAACCGATAACTCGGGAAATTTTTCAACACTTATAAATTTTTTCTCCAAAACAGGGGACACATGGCCGTGTGACCAGGCCAAGTGTCCCACTCGGCCACCAGACACGCCCATGTCACAGGCCATGTGAACATTCGAAATGGAAGTACATGGCCATGTCCCAGCCCATGTCCTATGCCATGTCCAAACAAGTGAGGTTACTGACTTGGGTCACACGGCCAACCACACGCCCGTGTGTCTAGCCCGTGTGCCCTTCGAAATAGCCACACACGCCCGTATGACTGGCTGTGTGCTAGGCCATGCCAAACCTGTAGGGTATACTGACTTATGCAACACGGCCAAGTCACACCCCGTGTGCTAGGCCGTGCCAATTAGAGGGTATACTGACTTGTGCCACACGGCCGATCACACGCCCGTGTGTGAGACTATATGGAGCATACTAACTTCATTTCAATTTCAACACCAGGGGACACATGGCCGTGTAACTTGACTGTGTGTCACACACGGCTGTGACACACGCCCGTGTCTCTACCCGTGTGGACAAAAATAGGTTATTTACCAAGCCATTTTGCCACCAAATTCTTTTGTGCATAACTACACAATTCAAATGATACTCACTCATAGCATAAATGCTCATCCAATTCAACCAAAATCAAAGCTAAAACATACCATTTCAATTCCAAAAAATAGCATGCTTACTATCTCATGTTTTACTCATTCAAATCATACCAACTTTACAAATTCAAATCAACTAATTAAACCTTTCCAAACATCATTCACCTATTCACAAGCACATAACTTCCAAACTATCAACCATTTGGCATTCAAATTACCTATTATCATTAAGCATCATGATTCCAACCTGAATCACACAACATAGATCATTTGTTTACATATAGACATAACCAAGATCAACCAAAATAAGCCAACTCACATGGCCAATTATACATGTAACATCCCTTACCCAAATTCGACGCTGGAACAGGGTACGAGGCAATACCGGACATAAACACAAGCATTCATACAAAATCGAGACCTGAATTTTAGTCCAATTTAAAACCTTTCCTTCACATGCATATCGTCCCTTATACGGGCCCACGAGGCCCACAATATACATTGGGAGTGGTTCGAGACTAAATCGAGAACTTTCGAAACTTTTAGAAAACTTAGAAAATTTTCATGTTTTGGAGAGTCACACGCCCGTGTGGGTAGGCCGTGTGGTCTCACACGCCCGCATGACTCGAAGACACGCCCGTGTTTCATACAATGTCCAAAATAGGGGACATTCTATTTATGATGTCATCAACCAAATAAGGTCACACGGCCAAGGCACACACCCGTGTCCTTAGGCCGTGTGGCGAATTAAATTCCAAGAATTTGGTGCAGACTTCACACGGCCTGGGCACACGCCCATGTCATAAGGCCGTGTCTCTCACACGGCCGTGTCTCTGCCCGTGTGTTTACTACTGGGCATTCTATTTTGCCTAATTAGGGTGCAGGGGAAACACGGCCGGGTCACACGCCCATGGGACAGACTATGTGTCTCACACGGCCTAGATACATGCCCGTGTGTCTACCTGTGTGGACAAATTTGAGGCTATTTTCCAAGCCAATTGCCACCCTGATTTGCACAAACAAATACATGACCTCAAAGGTACTTCACATGGCCTAATTAAGCACTTAAAAATTCATAAACATAACTCATGCATGACAACTTCTCATCAAATTATACTTGCTTAAGACTCCATATTATGGCAAATCCAATTTTCACCAACACACATATACAAGCAATGTTCCCTAGATTGCATGCATGCATTTTCATACCAACTTATACACATACAAAGCTACCATCATCAACCCAAATTTAGTAAATCACATGCAACACTTCATCATTCAACCATCAATAATCATATGCCATATCATAATGGCATTGGCACATACATGCATAGATGAATAGGTTTACAGCCCAATAATCATTATGAGCCGCATCTCATGGCCTTATACAAAATTAATCAAATATCATCATAAGCTAACACATTTGGCTAAACCAATATGACACAGAACAAAAAGACCAAGTCCCCTATACATGCCATACTCAAAATACTTAAATTCACTATACCTAAAAGATTAGTTTGATAGTGTGAATCGAGCTCTGACGTCCTTCGATCCCTGAGCTAGCTTGGCGATACTATAAGAAAATGGAAAGGAAATGGGAGTAAGGATAAAGTTTAGTAAGTTTGCATGTAAGTAATTAACAACATTAACCATGTATTTTTATACACCTAACATAATATAATTTTTCACAATGTCATCAAGTATCATAGATACATTTTAAACCATGTCATTTACATAGTGTACAATAAATTCATGAGCATTGATTCATTCATACTTCTTACCGAGGTCTCATCGATTCATAGTCTCGATATTTAAGAGCTTTGTGTACATACTTGTACCCTTTCAACATGATCATACCTTATCATTTTGTTGACAAAACCTTTGGATTACCCGTTCAACCACTTGGAATACTAAAGGATACCCTGGAAATCTCATACACATAGTAAGATGCCAATGCCACATCCCAGATATGGTCTTACATGAGATCACAAATCAAAGCTGATAGCCCAACTATGGTCTTACACGATGTCTCTTATCGATGCCATGTCCTAGACATGGTCTTACACGAAATCACATATCAATGCCAATGACATATCCCAGATATGGTCTTACATGGGATCACATATTGATGCCAATGCCATGTCCCAAACATGGTCTTACATGGGATCACACGTAACCCTAATGTCATGACATTTGTATCCTAACTATTCCTAAGGTTCAATCGGGATTTCTAGGTACCAAATCTTCGTCGGATTGTCACCGAGTCATCATTAACCAAATCCATAGAGACAAATATACATTTCATGAAATATCAAAGCATTAAATACATAATAACATAATGTTGAATTATTTACACATGAACTTACATCGGTACCAAAATATGGCTAACTATTCGATTTAGTCCATAACTTTGTTCTTTCCTCGGTTTAGGTCCGGACTCCATTTTTCTTGATCTATAATGACAAATTTCACTTATTTAATTATCACATTGTTCAAAACAGTCCATAAATCATGCTTTGGCAAAATTATAGTTTTACCCCTAAACTTTCACATATTTACAAATTAATCCCTAGGCTCGTAAAATGAAATGTACCCATTTCCTTTGTTACCCAAGCCTATCCGAACTTATAACATGCTCATAGTAGCCCACATTTCTCACTAAATCATGCATCTTACTACTCATTTTACAAACTTTACAAATAAGTCCTTGTTAGCCATTTTCACTAGAAATCACTTAGTAAAAGATGTTTATCACACATAAAAATTTCATAATCTACCAAGAAACATCAAAATACATTCATATCACACATGGGTAGATTTTTTAACATGAACCCTAGCTCAAAATAATGGTAGAAATAGCTAGATCATGCTTCAAGGATCTCAAAAACATTATGAACATTAAAAACGGGGCTAGGATGCACTTACAATCAAGCTTGAAAGTTGAAGAAAAACCCTAGCTATGGTCCTTAGAAATTTCGGCAATGGGGGAGGAAGATGGACACAATTTTTGACTTATTTTCCCTTTTTATTCTTTATTAACCAAATGACAAAAATGCCCTTTTCACTAAACCTTCAAATTTTACCTAAGCATGCCCATTTTTGTCCATAAAAATAGAATTTGGGAAAATTGCTATTTAAGGACCTCTAATTAATAATCCAAAGCTATTTCATACTTAAAGCTTCTAGGATCTCATATTTTGCAACTTTTGCAATTTAGTCCTAAAAGTTAAATTGGACACTTATTCACAAAATTTCTTCATGAAACTTTCACACAATCATGCAATCATTCCATAGACCTCAAAATATTCATAAAATAATTATTTCTACTTTGGATTTGTGGTCTTGAAATCACTATTCTGACTAGGCCCAAAATCGGGATGTTACAATACAAATCAAACCTTAGATAATGACTAGCCAATTCCAATGGCCAAAATCATAACCAAAACATAACCAACATGACCAAAGTCCCTATACATGCCATATACTCAAAATTACCAAAGTTCATAGATACCAAGATATAGGTGAATAGTGTGAAGCGCTCTCTAACGATCCCCGAATCTGAGCTAGCTTCGATATTACTATAAAACACGGGAAAATACACAAAGTAAGCTATAAAGCTTAGTAAGCTCGTATGGAATAAACTCAATGTAACCACATAAATATAATTCAATAATTTTAATACGTCAATATGAAAATTACCTTAACTATCAAACCTTTCAAGTGCTCATTCACAAAACTATATACATTCGTCATCAATTCTTCGATTCAAAGCTAGAATAGTTTATACATACCTGTACCATCTCGTATCAACCTCATATACATTCTCATCTTTCATTTACACGTTGAACCATTCGGTAACATAATTTGTATTTAAAACATCAATCAATGAGATAACATAAAGTTCCACCACAAAGTAACTCATAAGTTCTCAACTTCTTTTAGCTCATCATTCAAATAGCTTTCCGTACATACCAGTACTGATATATATATATATATATTCTCACCAATTCACTTATCAAATTACTCCGAGTTTATAAAAGCTTACGATATGAGTACGTCAATTTTCCGATGCCATAGTCCAACTATGGTCTTACACATACATTGCCATGGCCCTGTCGTGGTATTACATTCACATGCCATAACCCGGTTATGGTCTTATTATCCGATTGCCATAGCCCAACTATGGTCTTATTTGGCAACTCGCCTTACTTAAATCGTACATTTAATTTAATATCTCTACATTTAACTAATAAGATAAATACTATCTCAATTTCATCCATCAAATGAATGAATACACATTTAAGTTCAATTGTAACAGTATGATTTTGACCCTAATTGGAATAGTGGTTTGGGGACCACAAATCCGAGTCCAAAAAATATTTTAATATTATTTTCTGTGTTAATTATGTGTGAATTTACATGTGTGAAAGTTTCGTATATTAATTTTATTGTTTGTGTGCTTAATTTGATAAAAAGGCTTAGTCGCGTAAAATGAAAATTTGATGGTTAAATATGAAAGTGCCTAATTGTTGTTGTCTTTATAATATGGAGGTTTTATGTTGTAATTTAGCCAATAATAAAACGTAGTGGACGGCACATTGATTAATACATGGTTTTTATATATTAAAAATAAAATTTAAAAAAATAATAACATATTATAAGGTTAATATAATTAAACAAACAAAAAGAAATAAAAGCATTATGTTCATATTTTTGTTTATGACCGAAACTAAGGAAAAGAAAAAGAAATAAAGAGAACTAGGGCATTCGGCCATTGTTGAGTTTGATTAAGGTACGTATCTAGCTCGGATTTTGATAATTTTTACGTTTTTGATATCGTTGCTAAGTTATCTTCAAAGCCCATGTCTTAATTTTTGAATTTGATGATAATTTTGTGTTTTTCCATTGATGATAGCTTGTGATTTTGGTTATTTGATGATGAAATATTAAAGATATGTGTTAAATTATCATGTTTTGTCTTTGGATTATTGATGAATTTGAGTAATTTGGACTAAATTGTGAAAATAAATTTTTGAAGGACTAAAATGTGAAATTAATGAAATGAATGGACTTGTAAGGGCATGGGTGATATTCAGCCTAGCTATGGTGATGTTAAATTTTGTGTATTTTGTGTTTTATGCAATAGGGACTAAATTGTAAAAAGTGTAAACTGTCAGGGGTAAAATGGTAATTTGCCCATTTATGTGTTTTTGGATTAAATTGAATGAATATGTGATTAAATTAGTTAAATTTGAATTTATTTAGATCAAGAACGGAAGAAAACGGAATTAGATCGGGGAAATCAAAAGTAGACGAATAGCCGATTAAACTGTTCGACAACATCCGAGGTAAGTCTATAAGCATTTAAATGTTGTTAAACTTGAGAATATATATATATATGTTATGTGATGTAAAGAATTATTCAAATATATATGTGTTTGGCCGAATGTGATTTGAGATAGGGAACTATGTTTCGAGCTCGTTTCGATCGAGATTCAACGTCTGAAAGTCCCGTACAAACCCTAGGAATAGATAGGATACATATGTCATGACATAGGATTTCCGATATGTGTTATCATGTAAGACCACATCTGGGACGTTGGCATCGACTTGTGTTTACATGTAAGACCATGTCTGGGACATTGGCATCGTATTTGATTCGTGTAAGACCCTGTCTGGGGCAGTGGCATCGATATGTGATTACATGTAAGACCACGTCTAGGACGTTGGCATTGTATGAGCTTTCGACTATCCGCGTATCCTTTTTAATTCTAAATGGTTCAACGGCCAATGTGAAGTAAAGACCGAATGTGAAATTGAATTACAGGTTCAGGTATGTGTTAGTTATTTGTTTATGTGGAAACAAGGTAAGTTGGTTATTTGAAATGATAAAAGGTTATGTGAACATGAATTATGTGTTAACCTATTTGAACATATAAATGATTCGGCCTTTTGATGTATGTGTAATAATGAAAGTGAAATTATATATATGTATATGATTGTTTATGTTCAGCTATATGGTATATGTATGTGAGGTTCAAATGTGATCTGTTAGTAAATGATATGTTGTATTTGATAATATGCATATTCGGCCTTGTTAACAAAATGTTAATATGTAATTATTGTTATATATGTTTTTGCTTAAGACTTACTAAGCTTAAATAGCTTACTCTGTGTGTGTTTTTGTTTATCTCTGTTTTATAGATTTTGAAGTTACGTTACGAGCTCGGGGATCGTCAGCAAAGCTTATCACACTATCGACAGTTTTTCGGTATTTTACTAAGTTGAATTTGGGCTTATGGCATGTATAGCATAGATGAAATGTTGGTTTTTGGGCATGTATGCATATATATATAGCCATGTAAAAATGGCTTAATCTTGATATTAGGGCTTATATGTATTCAGTCATGGCAATAGCTTATAATGAAAGTATATTTTATGGTGTGTTTGTGCGTGGTATTTGGTTATATGGTTTGGTTTGATTAATGAGTTAGTTGATGGTTGTGTAATTTTGGTCATGGTATATACACGTTTTGGTAAATATATTCCATGACATGTATGAATGGTGTTAGGGGTTATATATCTTGGTTGTGTAATGAAATGAATGACTTGCAAAATAGCTCATCGAGTATGCTTGTTACATGGTTTGATTTGCATTTATGATTAGTTTATAATTCGGCTTTAAATGAGGTAAAATAAAGAATTTATATTTGATTGTATATTAGTTAATTTTGATTCAGTTTGGAAATGAAAGAGTATGTATATATATATTAAGCTTGAATGAGTGAGTCATTAGGTACGGATAATGTTAGAAATGGTATGAATTTTTGGAGGTTAAGTTTGATGATCGCATATAGAGTTATTTGATTTGGATATGCATATGAAAATGAAATATGATTGATGTTTATTATAGGAGTGCAAAGGCTATAATATTTATTCAATAGGTTCGGCTAATAGAAATATAAAGTATTTGTAAAGTGATATGTGTAGTATGGATGTTCGGAAATGGCTCAATTGATGTTTACATATGCGCACAAGCTTGTAATTAGAAAAAAGATATGTTTTGGTATTATAAGATCATGTATAGTTGTCTTGAAAATAGGCTTAAAGTTAGTAAATGATGCACATGCTAATTCGGCTAATGTTAGTTAAATGAGTAATGCACGATTTGGGATTAGCTTTTATAGGTTAACTGGCTAGCCAAATTGAGGATAGGATAATTGGTAATGTGTGCACAAGTTTATGCTTGAATGGTTCAAATCTGATGTGGAGAAATGTGCATAAGAATTTTATTATTCAATGAAATATATTTGATCAATTGGTATAATTGTTGATGCCTCATATGATATTGGACATAAAGCTTTGTGATATGATTTGTTTGGTCTATTAAGTGCATGTATACTATTAAGAAATAAAATGTTTAATATTTATTAAGTATTTGAATACCATTGTAATAATAAGCACACGATTCGTGCATTTATTTTTAAGCATATTTTGTATGGCTTTGAGGCATGTGTATTAAGGTGTAAATATGATTATATGCCTGAGAATTGTATTTGTTTTACGATTAATAATGTATGTTTAATTCTTAATCAGCCATATGCTTTATTTATGTGTAACACCCCAAACCCAGCCCAGAAGTTAGGCCCGAATCTGACGTGTCACATTGAAGTGTTTTCCGAAAACCATGTTTTCGGTTGGGAACCCTTCTTAATATTCAAAAACTTCTTGCAATTTAAAACTTGTGTAAAGCCTCAACTTGTGTTCGTTTAATTTTAAAATGGGGTTTATTGAAAAAGGTTGTTCAATTTTAAAATGTTATTGATTTCCTTCAAAATCCCTTTCAACTGTAGAAGCTTTTTAAAAACGTTGCGAAAACGTGATAACCGAAAACAGTTGTTGTAACGTAGTATTTTGAAAACAATAATCATTTTGGAAAACCGCGATTTACTTCTAACAGATATAAATTAAAATAAAACCAAACCTAAAATGTAAAATTTGAAACTTGAAGAGGCCTTATTACAACCCAAACCAAAATAAAGTACTTATGAATAACTTAATAGAAAAACAGAAGCAGTTGTGTGGCCATCTCCGAGTCCCTCACAGCTCTGATACGTCTAAGGTTGGGGATTGTCTGCACAGTTTAAAAAATGGGGTGATTTTACGAAAACTCAGTGTGTAATCCCCTAATATAAAAACAGCCAGTCAGATAAATAGAATTTGCGATGCAGGCCTAAGCCCTATTCGATAATAGTGCAGTTGGGCCAAATGGGCCTAAGCCCAAAATGCAATATTCAGCCGCTAGAAAAGAAAACAAGAGAAAAACGGTGGTAAAGGCTACCCCAAAAACACAATTCGGCACCTTAAAAGAACTTGAAGAGCATAAAACAAAATGCTGAAAACTAACAAAGAAAAACGTAAGCACCTAAAACCTTCTAGCCGAATTTGCACATACTAGCACTCCCATTCGGCTACAACTTCTCCCCCTTTTCAAATTCCTTAAACTTCTCCATAAATCCCTCCTTGATTTGCTGCATAATCTTCTCCCAACAACTCAAGACCAATTCAAACTTTCTCCCCAGCAGTCTTTCACTCGAATTCCACCACCTCGCAGCAAATGAGTAAAATAAATACTCCTTTGTACACAGGATGACTCGAACCCAAGTTCTCTTGCCATCATAATGATGTCGCAACCACTAGACCACAAGGCCATCTTGTGTCACATTTTAATCTTAATTTTTCTAAAGGCCTACATACCAATATCAAGGGTTTCATTCACCTAAAACCAAAATTTTTGCTAAAGCCCAGGTTTGAATCAAGGACTTCTCCAAAACCCCAAACACTCCAATATTGCTAACCCAGCAGTACTAACATGCATTTGTACTGCTTTCTTGCTCTCAAGAATTTTAGGCGCTCCCAAGTCGAAGGCCCAATTCTTCTAGGCCCAAAATTCGAGGTGTTACATTATGTGAATTTGATCTGTATGAATATGTGAATGTTTGGAAGCTATATTTTGTTTAGTAATGCCTCGTAACCTTAATCCGACGACGGATACGGGTTAGGGGTGTTACATTTGATTGGTATCAGAGCTACAGTTTAGTCAATTCTAGGACTAACGTAGCGCGTGTGAGTCTAGCTATACATGCCATATTTTATACTGCGATAGTGTGATGACTTCTGACATCTGAAAATGTGTTTTCGTATAGTAATGGATCCCGATTGAGCTATAGCTGATGATGTCGAGAGTATAGCGCCTGCTCCCGCGCAAGGGACAGCCCCGGTTGAATCTCGACCGACTTCGAGTAACCAGGAGGGAGAGGCTAGACAAGCCTTTTATCAAATGATAAACGACTGGTTTACTCAATATATTCAGACTAATCCGGCTGCACAACAACCTCCACCCCCGACTAATCCATCTTTGATACCTGTTATGCCTCAAGTGAGTGATCCGTTGAAATTGCCTAAGCCTCCTGTTGATAAAATCAGAAAACACGAGTCAGAAGAGTTGAGCTACCGATGATGATGATGCTTGAGCTTAATCGAATTCGCCTCGATAATACTATTCGAGTGTTTGATGAGTTATCTTGCACCCCTGATGAGTGCTTAAAATGTGCCATATCTTTACTATGAGAAACTGCATATCACTGGTGGAATACACTAGTATCGGTGGTTCTGAAAGAACGAGTGACCTGGGAATTCTTTCAGACTGAGTTCCGTAAGAAATATATCAGCCAGAGATTTATCGACCAGAAATGCAAAGAATTTCTTGAATTGAAATAGGGTCGGATGACAGTGACAGAGTATGAGCAAAAATTTGTAAGACTCAGTCGATATGCCCGAGAGTGTGTTTCGACCGAAGCTATAATGTGTAAAAGATTTGAAGATGGGTTGAATGAAGACATTAAATTGTTAGTTGGCATACTTGAGATAAAAGAGTTCGTGGTACTTGTTGAGCGAGCTTGCAAAGCTGAAGAGCTCGGGAAAGAAAAAACAAAAGCTGACTCTGAAGCTAGAGATTCACGTAAGAGACCGTTCAATAAGTCATTCCAGTCGACATCGAAGAAGTTCTGAGATGATGCTAGCCATTCAAAGACTACTGTGGGTTATTTTAGATGTGATCGGGATAGACTACCTGTGAGCTTGAGAGCTACCTAAGTAGCTAGTGTAGGTAATGTCAGATCAAATCAACCCAAGTGTGAACATTTTGGTAAACAACATCCCGACAGTTGCAGATTGCATGATCGGGCCTGTTTTAAATGTGGATCGATTGATCATTTCATTCGTGAGTGCCCAGATTTAGCGGAGCAAAATTCGATACAGAATACTAGAACGGGTAACACTGCAGCTCGAGGTAGACCACCCAGAAATACGGGTAATGTGAGTGGCAGTCAGAGAGGGACCAAAGATACAGCTGTTAGATCTGAGGCTCGTGCACCAGCCAGAGCCTATGCTATTCGCGCACGCGAGGAGGCCTCATCCCTGGTTATTACTGCTCGTATTTTTACTCTCTATGATACTAGTGTTGTTGCATTGATTGATCCTGGTTCGACTCATTCTTATGTGTGTGAGACTTTAGTATTCAGTAAGACTTTGCCTATAGAGTCTACTGAGTTTGTGATTAAAGTATCGAACCCCTTAGCCCGGTGTGTTTTGGTTGATAAAGTGTGCAAGAATTGTCCGTTAATGATTCGAGATTCATGTTTTCCGGCTGATTTGATGTTGTTGCCATTCGACGAGTTTGATATAATTCTGGGTATGGATTGGTTACCTCTGCATGATGCTATTGTGAACTACAAACGGAAGACTATTGATTTACAGTGTCAGAATGATGAGATTATTCGGATTGAATCTAATGATCTGAATGGTTTACCAGCAGTGCTATCTTCGATGTTAGCTCAGAAATACGTAAGAAAAGGTTACGAAGCTTACTTTACATATGTGCTTGATAGTAAAGTAACTGAAAGAAAGATTGAATCAGTACTTGTTGTGTACGACTATCCGGATGTGTTTCCTGAAGAATTATCGGGTTTGTCACCTATTCGAGAAGTCAAATTTGATATTGAATTAGTGCCGGGGACGACTCCGATTTTGATAGCTCCGTACAGAATGGCACCTACATAATTAAAATAATTGAAAGCTCAGTTACAAGAGTTGATAGATAGAGGTTTTGCGCGACCGGGCTTCTCTCCCTGGGGCACACCAGTTTTATTTGTGAAAAAGAAAGACGAAACTATGAGAATGTGTATCGACTACAGACAGCTCAATAAGGTGACTATAAAGAATAAGTATTCGTTGCCACGGATTGACGATCTATTCGATCAGTTGAAAGGGGCTACAGTATTTTCAAAAATAGATTTGATATCAGGCTACTATCAGTTGCGAGTTAGAGACTCTGATGTGCAAAAGACTGCTTTCCGAACGAGGTACGAACACTATGAGTTTCTGGTTATGCCTTTCGGACTTACTAATGCACCTGCTATTTTCATGGATTTGATGAATCGAATCTTCAGACAGTATCTGGATCGGTTTGTGGTAGTATTTATAGATGATATTTTGATTTACTCCCGTGATGAAATCGAGCATGCCGAACATCTGAGGCTTGTGTTACAGACCTTGCGAGATAAACAGTTGTATGCAAAGTTCAGTAAATGTGAGTTCTGGTTATGCGAAGTCAATTTTTTTGGCCATGTTGTATCAGCATCGGTATTCGGGTTGATCCGAGTAAAATTTTAGCTATACTTGATTGGAAACCTCCAAGAAATTTTTCTGAAGTTCAGAGTTTTCTGGGACTTGCTGGTTACTATAGAGGATTTGTGAAAGGTTTCTCTATGATTGCAAAACCGATGACGAAGTTGTTACAGAAAGATGTTAAGTTCGAGTGGTCAGAAAAGTGCCAGAAATGTTTCGATCAGTTGAAAGCTCTTTTGACCGAAGCTCCAGTGTTAGTTCAACCAGAATCGGGTAAAGAATTTGTCATTTATAGTGATGCATCTTTCAATGGTCTGGGTTGCGTTTTGATGCAAGAAGGCCAAGTCATAGCTTATGCCTCGAGACAGTTAAAGCCGCACGAAAAGAACTACCCGACACAAGATTTGGAATTGGCAGCTATTGTGTTTGCATTGAAGATATGGCATCACTATTTGTTCGGTGAGAAATGTCATGTTTATTCTGATAACAAAAGCCTGAAGTATTTGATGACTCAGAAAGATCTAAATTTGAGACAACGTCGATGGTTAGAGTTGTTAAAAGACTACGAGCTTGTGATTGACTATCATCCAAGAAAAGCTAATGTTGTTGCTGATGCTTTAAATCGAAAATCATTATTTGCTTTGCGTGCAATGAATGCGCATATGGTTATATCTGATGATGGTTCGATAATAGCCGAATTAAAAGCAAGACTGTTATTTGTTCAACAAATTTGTGATGCTCAGAAAGTTGATAATGATTTGTTAGCAAAGCGAGCTCAATGTGAATTGAATGTTGAATCCGAGTTTCGAGTTGATACAAATGATTGTTTGAGGTTCAGAAACCGAATATGTGTTCTGATAAATTCAGATTTAATCCAGATGATTTTGAACGAAGCTCGTAGCAGTTGGTTATCTATTCACCCGGGTAGTACGAAAATGTATAATGATCTGAAACAGCTTTACTGGTGGCATCGTATGAAACGAGACATTTCTGACTTTGTTTCGAAATGTTTAGTTTGTCAACAAGTAAAAGCGGAGCATTAAGTACCTTCTGGGTTACTTTAGTTGATTATGATACCTGAGTGGAAGTGGGACAGAGTCACGATGGACTTCGTATCTGGTTTACTATTGACACGGAGCAAGAAAGATGCAATCTGGGTTATTGTGGATAGATTGACTAAATCAGCTCACTTTATTTCGGTTCGTACATGTTATTCGCTTGATAAACTGGCTGAATTATATGTTTCTCAGATTGTGAGATTACACAGAGTGCCTATTTCTATTGTTTCAGATCGAGATCTGAGGTTCACATCGCGATTTTGGAAGAAACTGCAAGATGCTTTAGGTACGAAACTACACTTTAGCACATCTTTTCATCCGCAAACAGATGGTCAGTCCGAATGAATCATTCAGATACTTGAGGATATGTTGAGATGTTGCATTCTCGAGTTTGAAGGTACGTGGGACCGATACTTACCTTTGGTTGAATTTGCTTATAATAATAGCTTTCAATCTAGTATCAAAATGGCACCTTACGAGGCTTTGTACTGTAACATCCCAGTTTAGGGCCTAGTCAGAATAGTGGTTTGAGACCACAAATCCGAGGGTCATGAATGGGTTTTTGAGGCTTATATTATGTATGCATGCTAGTGTGAAAGTTTCATGAAGCAATTTTGTAAAATTGTGGTTGAATTGTCCAAAAGGACTAAATTACAAAAGTTGCAAAATGTGTGTTTCTAGAAGCTATATGTGTGAAATAGCTTTAGATTATTAATTAGAGGTCTTTAAATAGCAATTTATCCAAATTCTAATTTTTGGACAAAAATGGGCATGGATGAGTTAAAATTGAAAGTTTATCAAAAAGGGCATTTTGGTCATTTATCAATTAAGTGATTAAAATAGGTGAAAAGATGATAGAAATTCATTCATCTTCTTCCCATAGCTGCCGAAAATTTGAGAAGCCATTGTTAGGGTTCTTTAAATTTTTCAAGCTTACTAGTAAGTGCTCCTAAGCCCGGTTTTTGATATTCTTCATATTTTTAAAGTCCTGGTAGCATGAGTAAGCTATTTATAGCTATTTGGTGAGCTATCATGGATGTTCAAAAATGTACATATGTATGACATGCATGTATTTTGATGTTTTATGGAAGAATATGAAGGCTTGATGTAGTAGAAACATCTTTTGCTAAGTGATTTTCCATGAAAATGCATGAAGAGACTTAGTTGTGAAAATCTTAAGTTTGGTCATACATGGGTGATTTAGTGAGATTTGATGAATGCTTTAGTTTAGTAAGTGGTTCGGCTAAGCATGAAAGAGTAGAAAGTTGAATAAAAATCACTTTACGAGCCTTTGGGACTAAAGTGTAAATATGAGAAAGTTTAGGGGCAAAATAGTAATTTTGCTAAAGTATGAGATGTGGGTCAATTTAGTCAATGTATGTATTGAATAAGCTAATTTATTCATTATAGATCAAGAAAGACGAAGCCCGGATCGAAATCGAGGCAAAAGCAAGGTGGACTAAATTGCACATTTAAGTACTTTTGAGTATCGAGGTAAGTCTATGCATAAACAATGCATTCATACTTACAATTTGTAAATGCTAGCTAGGGTGTAGCATGAATGAGAATGAATGAGAATGATTGGGAACCTATGTGGTTCAAGTAGAATGAATGTAACATAGATGTGAATGGATGAATAATTGGCTAAATAGACTTGTGCATGTGTTGTGATAATGCTAGATGGTGGGCTAAGTGCGATACCATCCTAATGCATATTGACGATGAGCTAGCTATGTGCGATGCTATCGTGAGGTATATCATCTAGTGAGCTATATGCTGAATCACTACGAATACCATTGTGGTAGGCTAAGTGCGATACCACCTTAATAATCAAATGTGGTGTGCTAAGTGCGAAACCACCGAGATATTGGCTGTGTGGATTGACTGTGTGTATTAACTGTGTGGATGAGTAGTGTGGATTAGTTATGTAAACTAGCTGTGTGGATGAGCTGTGTGGATAAGTTATGTGGATTAACTGTGTGGATGTATTACGATAAATAATGATGTGTTATATATTACGTAAATGTGATATTGAATGCAGGGGTGCATTTCAATGGTTATGAATTACTTGTTGGTATAATGCTAATAGTTGCTTAGATTATACTATGTTGCTTATTTGTTTATGTGTAAACTTACTAAGCTCAAAGCTTACTCTCTTTCTTTTCCCTTGTCTTATAGATTAAAGCGTTGAATCGAGATACGAGGATCATCAAAAGATAACCCATATATCAGCTCACTTTGGTACATGAAACTTAATGTTTTGTATATGGCATGTATAGGGGCTAGATAAGTTAGTAAATTTTGTTGTAAATGGCTAAGATGTGTTGGCCTATAGATGGATAGCTTATTTCGTATAATGCCATGGTTGTTGGCTATTACATTATATGAAAGAAAGATATAGTTTTCTATGTGAGAATGCACTTCAATTTGAGTTGATTATGATGGTGTTAGATGAGTATATGTTGTGTATGTTAGAAGGGTGAAAAGAACTTGACACTTAGTCTTGTTCTTGACCATGTGGGTAGACACACGGGTGTGTGTCTAGACCATGTGTGACACACGGTCAGCCCACGGGCGTATGCTGTGGCCGTGCGCCCTCTGCATGTTAATATTTGAAAATAGAATAGACCACGGACTAGTCACACGGGCGTGTGCCTAGAGTGTGTGGGATTCATCAGTGTTGGCCACGGGCTAGCGTGTGTCTAGACTCTAGGCCGTGCGAGGGAAGTCAGTGTTCACCACAGTTGGAGAGCACGGGCGTGGCATGGCCGTGGGGCAATTAGCAGAATACTCGAGTTTTTAGCACGGCTAGGGAACATGGGCGTGTGTGTCCATGCACGGGCGTGTCTAATCTTGCACGGGCGTGTGAGACTTGTGTATAAGAGAAAAATTTTAAGGATCGAAAAAGTTCTAGATTAGTCTCGAGAGCCCTAGTGTGTATGAGTGAGGCCTCGTAAGTCGAGAATGAGGTTATATCGAGTAATGACGTTGACCCTAAGTGGCGATTAAGCGATTTAAGTTCGGTAACGCCTCGGGCCCGATTCCCGACGTAGAACCCGGGTAAGGGGTGTTAGATTTAGTGGTATCAGAGCTATGGTTTAGTCGGTTCTAGGACTACCGTAGCGGGTGTAAGAGTCTAGCTATACATGCCATAAGTGTACGATGATAGTGTGGTGGTTTATGATGATTTTAAATCTTGTTTTATATAGAATATGGATTTTGATCCATTGACTGCTGATGAAGCAGCTAGTAATATGCCGGCTCCTGCGCAAGGAACCGTGCCGGTGCAAAGTAGACCCGAGGCGAGGGGTCAAGGGGAAGAGGCAGGAGAAGCCTTTCTCCATATGATGAGTGATGTGTACTCGGACTACGTTCGAGCGAACCCTAACGCTCAACCTCCTCCACCTCCTCCTGTACCTCAGCCAAATCCTGTGGCTCCTCCAGGTATGGATGTAGTGAGGATATCGAAACCCCCGGTGGATAAGATTAGGAAACACGAGTCTGAGGAGTTTAGAGCTAAGGTAGATGATGACCCAGAGAGGCTAGAGTTCTGGTTGGAGAACTCGATGAGGGTGTTCGATGAGCTTTCATGTACACCTGAGGAGAGTTTGAAGTGTTCCGTATTGTTGCTGAGAGATTCGGCGTACCACTGGTGGAAGACACTGACGTTAGTGACCCCAAAAGAGCGGGTGACGTAGGACTTCTTTCTGGAAGAGTTTCGGAAGAAGTATATAAGCCAGAGGTTTATTGACCGAAAAAGGAAAGAATTCCTTGAGTTGAAGCAAGGAAGGATGACAGTAGCTGAGTACGAGCGTGAGTTTGTTAGGCTTAGCAAATACGCTCAAGAATGTGTGTCGACAGAGACCATCTTGTGCAAGAGGTTCGAAGATGGGCTGAATGAGGATATCAAACTTTTAGTGGGCATTTTAGAGTTGAAAGAATTTGTGGTGCTAGTTGAGTAAGGCCGAGGAATTGAGTTTAGAAAAGAGAAGGGCTATGAGTGAAGCTCGAGATGCGAGAAAGAGACCGATGGGCAAGTCGTATCAAGCCCAGTCGAAAAGATCCAAGAAAGTGAATCCTCGGATGTCAGCCTCAGTGGGGTATTCGCATCGAGACTTGGACAATACTCGTCAGGGTTCGAGAGTCCGAGCTCCCTCGATGGAAAGTGTGGGCAATACAAAGAGTAAACCTGGAGTGTCCTAGTTGTGGTAGGTATCACACTAGAGAGTGTTAGGGAAACAGTCAGAAATGTTACAAATGTGGTTCCCCTGACCACTTTATCCGTAACTGTCCCGAGAGGGATGATAATGAAGAGAGGCAAGAAGTGAGACCTAGTGATGTGTCTACGAGGGGTAGACCACCAATGAACCCAAGAGGTGGGGCTAGTGGTAGAGGTGCGTCCAGGGACTCTACTGTGAGACCAGAGGGTCGGCCACCTGCGAGGACGTACGCCATTCACACTCGCGAAGAGGCATCCTCCCCTAATGTGATAACGGGTACTTTTTCTCTCTTTGACACCTCTGTTATTGCTTTAATAGATCCAGGGTCTACTCACTTTTATATTCGCATGAGATTAGCATCTAGTTTGAGTATGACCGTTGAGTCTACGGACATTGTGATTAAGGTGTAAAACCCGTTAGGAAAGCATGCATTAGTGGACAAAGTGTGTAAGAATTGTCCTTTGTTGATTGAGAATCGTTGTTTTCTGGAAAACCTTATGTTGTTGCCGTTTGATGAGTTCGATTTAATCCTAGGCATGGATTGGTTGACTACCCATAGTTTCTTAGTGAACTGTGGTAGTAAGTTTATTGAACTGAAATGTGAGAGTGGAGATGTAGTTCGAATTGAATCAGGTGGATCAGACAGTCTACCCGTGATGATTTCTTCATTAGTGGCTGAGAAATGTTTAAGAAAAGGGTGTGAGTCCTATCTTGCATTTGTGTTGAATACTCAAGAGGTTGGAGTAGGGCTTGAAACAGTGCCAGTGGTATGTGAGTACCCAGATGTGTTTCGAAAGAGTTACCCGGATTACCTCCAGTGAGAGAGGTCAAGTTTGGAATTGAGTTGGTTCCGGGAACGACACCTATTTCGATTACTCCGTACAGAATGGCACCGGTAGAGTTGAAGGAACTGAAAGTTCAGTTGCAAGAGTTGATAGATAAGGGTTTTGCAAGACCGATCTACTCGCCGTGTGGTGCTCCGGTATTGTTTGTGAAAAAGAAAGATGGGTCTATGAGGTTGTGTATAGACTATAGACAACTGAACAAGGTGACGGTTAAGAATAAGTATCCTTTACCAAGGATTGATGATCTTTTCGATCAAGCGAAGGGTGCTACTGATGTTCTCAAGATAGACTTGAGGTGCAGTTATTATCATTTCAGTGAAAGAGCAAGATGTGTTGGCGCATTTCGGACAAGGTATGGCCATTATGAGTTTTTGGTTATGCCGTTTGGTTTGACGAATGCACCTGCGATTTTTATGGATCTGATGAACCGTATTTTCAGACCATATGTGGACAAGTTTGTGGTTGTCTTTATTGACGACATATTGATCTATTCTCGGGATGAAAACGATCATGAAGAGCACTTGAGAATTGTCTTGCAAACTTTGAGAGACAAGAAGTTGTATGCTAAGTTTAGCAAGAGTGAGTTTTGTCTCCGAGAGGTCGGATTCCTAGGACACATGGTGTCAGGTGATGGTGTCAGAGTTGACCCGAGTAAGATATCGGCTATTATGGATTGGAAACCGCCGAGGAACGTGTCAGAAATCATAAGTTTCTTGGGATTAGTGGGATATTACAGACGTTTCGTAAAGGGGTTCTCTGTGATTGCTACCCCGATTACGAAGCTATTGCATAAAGATGTCAAGTTTGAATGGACTGAGACATGTCAACAAAGCTTCGAGAGACTGAAAACAATGTTGACTGATGCACCAGTTTTGGTTCAACCAAAATCGGGGAAGGAGTTCGTGGTATATAGTGACGCATCGTTTAATGGTCTCGGTTGCGTGTTGATGCAAGAGGGTAAGGTAGTCGCTTACGCCTCGAGGCAGTTAAAACCGCACAAGAAGAATTATCCGACTCACGATTTGGAGTTGGCTGAGATTGTGTTTGCGTTAAAGATTTGGCGACATTATTTGTATGGCGAAAAGTACCGAATCTTTACGGATCACAAGAGTTTAAAGTATTTGATGGATCAAAAGGATCTAAATCTGAGACAGAGATGGTGGCTTGAGTTGTTGAAAGACTATGAGTTAGTCATTGATTACCACCCGGGAAAAGCGAATGTGGTTGCGGATGCCTTGAGTAGGAAATCCATGTACGCTTTAAGGGTTATGAGAGCTAGTTTAGCATTGTCTAATGATGGTGCTATTTTGGCAGAGTTGAGAGCTAAGCCACTATTTGTTCAACAAATATGTAAAGCTCAGAGAAATGACAGCGAGATGTAGGCTAAGATAGCTAAGTACGGATCAGAAAGGGATTTTGATTTTCGAATGAATTTGAATGGTTGTCTGATGTATCGTGACAGAATTTGTGTTCCTAAAAATGAGGAGTTGATTCGAAAGGTTTTGCATGAGGCCCTGGTGGATGCTTGTCATACATCCGGGCAAGATTTGAAAATGTACAACGATTTGAGAATGTTGTATTGGTGGTCGGGTATGAAAAGAGATATTTGAGTTTGTGACTAAGTGTCCGATTTGCCAACAAGTGAAAGCTGAGCATCAAGTGCCTTCGGGATTGCTTCAGCCAATGATGGTTCCCGAATGGAAGTGGGATCGGGTTACCATGGATTTTGTGATGGGGTTGCCAATGACTCTGAGAAAGAGAGATGCTGTGTGGGTTGTTGTGGATAGATTGATGAAGTCGGCTCACTTTATTCGAAGACGTGTTGATTATTCTTCGGATAAGTTAATTTGAGTTGTGCGTATGCTTGAAGGTAGTGAGATTGCATGGTGTACCTGTGTCTATTATATCGGATAGAGATCCGAGGTTTACTTCGAGATTTTGGAAGAAGTTGCAAGAGGCCATGGGTACGAGATTGAATTTCAATACTGCGTTCCATCCGCAATCCGATGGTCAGTCTGAAAGAGTGATTCAAGTTCTTGAAGATATGCTTCGATGCTGTGTGCTAGAATTCGAAGGTAGTTGGGAGAGATATCTACCTTTGGTCGAATTCGCCTATAACAATAGTTATCAGTCGAGTATACAGATGGCACCATATGAGGCTTTGTATGGCCGTAAGTGTCGGACTCCTTTGTATTGGACCGAGCTTAGTGAGAAACGGATCTATGGGGTCGATCTAGTAAAAGAGACCGAAGAGAAAGTGAAAGTAATCCGTACTAGTCTGAAAGCTGCTTCGGACCGACAGAAGTCGTATGCGGATTTGAAAAGAAAAGAAATAGAGTTTGAGGTAGGCGACAAAGCATTTTTGAAAGTATCGCCGTGGAAGAAGATTATGAGATTTGGATGGAAAGGGAAATTGAGTCCAAGGTTCATAGGGCCGTATGAGATTACAGACAGAATTGGGCCTGTAGCTTACCGGTTGGCTTTACCGGTAGAGTTAGAAAAGATTCATAACGTGTTCCATGTGTCGATGTTGCGACGGTATCACTTCGATCCTTCACATGTGATTCCTTTAACGGAAATTGACATAAGACCAGATATGTCTTATGAAGAGGAGCCAATTAAGATCTTGGCTCGAGAAGTGAAACAGTTGAGAAATAAGAGCATAGCACTAGTGAAAGTGTTATGGCAGAAACATGGCGTGGAAGAGGCTACGTGGGAAACGGAAGAAGCTATGAGAGAGCAACATCCAAACCTCTTTACTGGTAAGATTTTCGAGGACGAAAATCTCTAAAAGGGGGAGAGTTTTAACATCCCGGTTTAAGGCCTAGTCGGAATAGTGGTTCGAGACCACAAATCCGAGGCATAAGTATGAGTTTTTGAGGCTTATATTATGTATGCATGCTAGTGTGAAAGTTTCATGAAGCAATTTTGTGAAATTGTGGTTGAATTGTCCAAAAGGACTAAATTGCAAAAGTTGCAAAATGTGTGTTTCTAGAAGCTATATGTGTGAAATAGATTTAGATTATTAATTAGAGGTCCTTAAATAGCAATTTATCCAAATTCTAATTTTTGGAAAAAAATGGGCATGGATGAGTTAAAATTGAAAGTTTATCAAAAAGGGCATTTTGGTCATTTATCAATTAAGTGATTAAAATAGGTGAAAAGATGATAGAAATTCATTCATCTTCTTCCCATAGCTTTCGAAAATTTGAGAAGCCATTGTTAGGGTTCTTTAAATTTTTCAAGCTTGCTAGTAAGTGCTCCTAAGCCCGGTTTTTGATATTCTTCGTATTTTTGAAGTCCCGGTAGCATGAGTAAGCTATTTATAGCTATTTGGTGAGCTATCATGGATGTTTAAAAATGCACATATGTATGACATGCATGTATTTTGATGTTTTATGGAAGAATATGAAGGCTTGATGTAGTAGAAACATCTTTTGCTAAGTGATTTTCCATGAAAATGCATGTAGGGACTTAGTTGTGAAAATCTTAAGTTTGGTCATACATGGATGATTTAGTGAGATTTGATGAATGCTTTAGTTTAGTAAGTGGTTCGGCTAAGCATGAAAGAGTAGAAAGTTGAATAAAAATCACTTTACGAGCCTTTGGGACTAAAGTGTAAATATGAGAAAGTTTAGGGGCAAAATAGTATTTTTTCTAAAGTATGAGATGTGGGTCAATTTAGTCAATGTTTGTATTGAATAAGCTGATTTATTCATTATAGATCAATAAAGACGAAGCCTGGATCGAAACCGAGGCAAAAGCAAGGTGGTCGACTAAATTGCACATTTAAGTACTTTTGAGTATCGAGGTAAGTCTATGCATAAACAATGCATTCATACTTACAATTTGTAAATGCTAGCTAGGGTGTAGCATGAATGAGAATGAATGAGAATGATTGGGAACCTATGTGGTTCAAGTAGAATGAATGTAATATAGATGTGAATGGATGAATAATTGGGTAAATAGACTTGTGCATGTGTTGTGATAATGCTAGATGGTGGGCTAAGTGCGATACCATCCTAATGCATATTGACGATGAGCTAGCTATGTGCGATGCTATCGTGAGGTATATCATCTAGTGAGCTATGTGCTGAATCACTACGAATACCATTGTGGTAGGCTAAGTGCGATACCACCTTATTAATCAAATGTGTTGTGCTAAGTGTGAGACCACCGAGATATTGGCTATGTGGATTGACTGTGTGTATTAACTGTGTGGATGAGTAGTGTGGATTAGTTATGTAAACTAGCTGTGTGGATGAGCTGTGTGGATAAGTTATGTGGATTAACTGTGTGGATGTATTACGATAAATAATGATGTGTTATATATTACGTAAATGTGATATTGAATGCAGGGGTGCATTTCAATGGTTATGAATTACTTGTTGGTATAATGCTAATAGTTGCTTAGATTATACTATGTTGCTTATTTGTTTATGTGTAAACTTACTAAGCTCAAAGCTTACTCTCTTTCTTTTCCCTTGTCTTATAGATTAAAGCGTTGAATCGAGATACGAGGATCATCAGAAGATAACCCATATATCAGCTCACTTTGGTACATGAAACTTAATGTTTTGTATATGGCATGTATAGGGGCTAGATAAGTTAGTAAATTTTGTTGTAAATGGCTAAGATGTGTTGGCCTATAGATGGATAGCTTATTTCGTATAATGCCATGGTTGTTGGCTATTACATTATATGAAAGAAAGATGTAGTTTTCTATGTGAGAATGCACTTCAATTTGAGTTGATTATGATGGTGTTAGATGAGTATATGTTGTGTATGTTAGAAGGGTGAAAAGAACTTGACACTTAGTCTTGTTCTTGACCATGTGGGTAGACACACGGGCGTGTGTCTAGACCATGTGTGACACACGGTCAGCCCACGGGCGTGTGCTATGGCCGTGCGCCCTCTGCATGTTAATAGTTGAAAATAGAATAGACCACGGACTAGTCACACGGGCGTGTGCCTAGAGCGTGTGGGATTCATCAGTGTTGGCCACGGGCTAGCCACACGGGCGTGTGTCTAGACTCTAGGCCGTGCGAGGGAAGTCAGTGTTCACCACGATTGGGGAGCACAGGCGTGGCATGGCCGTGGGCCAATTGGCAGAATGCTCGAGTTTTTAGCACGGCTAGGGAACATGGGTGTGTGTTTCCATGCACGGGCGTGTCTAATCTTGCACGGGCGTGTGCGACCTGTGTATAAGAGAAAAATTTTAAGGATCGTAAAAGTTCCGGATTAGTCTCGAGAGCCCTCGTGTGTATGAGTGAGGCCTCGTAAGTCGAGAATAAGGTTATATCGAGTAATGACGTTGAGCCTAAGTGGCGATTAAGCAGTTTGAGTTCGGTAACGCCTCGGGCCCAGTTCCCGGCATAGAACCCGGGTAAGGGGTGTTACATGTACGGTCGTAAATGTCATACACCATTGTATTGGACTGAGCTTAGTGAAAATAAGATACACGGGGTCGATTTGATCAAAGAGACTGAACAGAAAGTTGAAGTGATTCGCGATAGTCTGAAAACAGATTCGGATCGTCAGAAATCATATGCAGACTTGAAACGAAAAGACATAGAGTTTCAGATCGAAGATAAAGTGTTTTTGAAAGTCTCACCGTGGAAGAAAATACTCAGATTCGGTCGTAAAGGTAAATTGAGTCTGAGATTTATTGGGTCGTATGAGATTATAGAGCGTATTGGGCCGGTTGTTTCTAGACTGTTGTTGCCACCTAAACTAGAAAATATTCACAATGTATTCCATGTTTCGATGCTTCGTAGATACCGATCCGATCCCTCACATGTGATTAGTCCGACAGAGATTGAGATTAAGTCCGATATGACATATGATGAAGAACCGATTCGTATTATGGCTCGCGAGATTAAAGATTTGCGAAATAAGAAAATTTCGTTAGTTAAGGTACTGTGGCATAAGCACGGAGTTGAGGAAGCAACTTGGGAGTCAGAGGATACAATGAAAGAGCGTTATCCGAACCTATTCACCGGTTAGATTTTCGGGGACGAAAATCCCTAAGGGGGGAGAGTTGTAACAGTCCGATTTTGACCCTAATCGGAATAGTGGTTTTGGGACCACAAATTCGAGTCTAAAAAATATTTTAATATTATTTTCTGTTTTAATTATGTGTGAATTTACATGTATGAATGTTTCGTGAATTAATTTTATTGTTTGTGTGCTTAATTTGATAAAAGGGCTTAATCGCGTAAAATGAAAATTTGATGGTTAAAAATGAAAGTGCCTAATTGTTGTTGTCTTTATAATATGGAGGTTTTATGTTGTAATTTAGCCAATAAGAAAAGGTAGTGGACGGCATATTGATTAATACATGGTTTTTATATATTAAAATAAAAGTTAAAAAAATAATAACATATTATAAGGTTAATATAATTAAACAAACATAAAAAAATAAAAGCATTATGTTCATCTTTTTGTTTATGACCGAAACTAAGGAAAAGAAACAGAAATAAAGAGAGCTAGGGCATTCGGCCATTGTTGAGTTTGATTAAGGTACGTATCTAGCTTAATTTTTGATAATTTTTACATTTTTGAGATTGTTGCTAAGTTATCTTCAAATCCCATGTCTTAATTTTTGAATTTGATGATGATTTTGTGTTTTTCCATTGATGATAGCTTGTGATTTTTGTTATTTGATGATGAAATATTAAAGATATGTGTTACATTATCATGTTTTGTCTTTGGATTATTGATGAATTTGAGTAATTTGGACTAAATTGTGAAAATAAATTTTTGAGGGACTAAAATGTAAAATTAATGAAATGTATGGACTTGTAAGGGCATGGGTGATATTCGGCCTAGCTATGGTGATGTGAAATTTTGTGTATTTTGTGTTTTATGCGATAGGGACTAAATTGCAAAAAGTGTAAAATGTCAAGGGAAAAATGGTAATTTTCCCATTTATGTGTTTTTGGATTAAATTGAATGAATATGTGGTTAAATTAGTTAAATTTAAATTTATTTAGATCAAGAACGGAAGAAAATGGAATTAGATCGGGGGAAATCAAAACTAGACGAATAGTCGATTGAACCGTTCGACAACATCCGAGGTAACTCTAGAAGCATTTAAATGTTGTTAAACTTGAGAATATATATATGTTACGTGATGTAAAGAATTATTCGAATATATATGTGTTTAGCCGAATGTGATTTGAGATAGGGAACTATGTTTCGAGCTCGTTTCGATCGAGATTCAATGTCCGAAAGTCCCGTACGAACCCTAGGAATAGATAGGATACAATATCATGACATAGGATTTCCGATATGTGTTATCGTGTAAGACCATGTCTGGGACGTTAGCATCGACTTGTGTTTACGTGTAAGACCATGTCTGGGACATTGGCATCGTATTTGATTCGTGTAAGACCCTGTCTGGGACAGTGGCATCGATATGTGATTACATGTAAGACCATGTCTGGGACGTTGGCATTGTACGAGCTTCTGATTACCCGCGTATCCTTTTTAATTTCGAACGGTTCAACGAGCAATGTGAAGTAAAGACCGAATGTGAAATTGAATTAAAGGTTCATGTATGTGTTAGTTATTTGTTTATATGGAAACAAGGTAAGTTGGTTATTTGAAATGATAAAAGGTTATGTGAACATGAATTATGTTTTGACCTATTTGAACATATAAGTGATTCGGCCTTTTGATGTATTTGTAATAATGAAAGTGAAATTACATATATGTATATGATTGATTATGTTTAGCTATATGGTATATGTATGTGAGGCTCAAATGTGATCTGGTAGTAAATGATAACTTGTATTTGATAATATGCATATTCGGCCTTGTTAACAAAATGTTAATATGTAATTGTTGTTATATATGTTTTTCTAAAGACTTACTAAGCTTAAATAGCTTACTGTGTGTTTGTTTTTATTTATCTCTGTTTTATAGATTTTGAAGTTACGTTACGAGCTCGGGGATCGTCAGCAAAGCTTATCACACTAATGACGGTTTTTCGGTATTTTACTAAGTTGAATTTGGGCTTATGGCATGTATAGCATAGTTGAAATGTTGATTTTTGGGCATGTATGCATATATATATATAGCCATGCGAAAATGGATTAATCTTGATATTTGGGCTTATGTGTATTCAATCATGGAAATAGCTTATTATGAAAGTATATTTCATGGTGTGTTTGTGCGTGGTATTTGGTTATATGGTTTGGTTTGGTTAATGAGTTAGTTGATGGTTGTGTAATTTTGGTCATGGTATATGCACGTTTTGGTAAATATATTCCATGACATGTATGAATGGTGTTAGGGGTTATATATCTTGGTTGTGTAATGAAATGAATGACTTGCAAAATAGCTCATCGAGTATGCTTGTAACATGGTTTGATTTGCATTTATGGTTAGTTTATAATTCGGCTTTAAATGAGGTAAAATAAAGAATTTATATTTGATTTTATATTAGTTAATTTTGATTCAGTTTGGAAATGAAAGAGTATGTATATATATATATATATTAAGCTTGAATGAGTGAGTCGTTAGGTACGGATCATGTTAGAAATGGTATGAATTTTTGGAGGATAAGTTTGATGATCGCATATAGAGTTATTTGATTTTGATATGCATATGCATATGAAAATGAAATATGATTGATGTTTATTATAGGAGTGCAAAGGCTATAATATTTAGTCAATAGGTTCGGCTAATAGAACTATAAAGTATTTGTAAAGTGATATGTGTAGTATGGATGTTCAGAAATGGCTCAATTGATGTTTACATATGCGCACAAGCTTGTAATAAGAAAATAGATATGTTTTGGTATTATAAGATGATGTATAGTTGTCTTGAAAATAGGCTTAAAGTTAGTAAATGATGCACATGCTAATTCGGCTAATGTTAGTTAAATGAGTAATGCACGATTTGGGATTAGCTTTTATAGGTTAACTGGCTAGCCGAATTGAGGATAGGAAAATTGGTAATGTGTGCGCATGTTTATGCTTGAATGGTTCAAATCTAATGTGGAGAAATGTGCATAAGAATTTTATTATTCAATGAAATATATTTGATCAATTGGTATAATTGTTGATGCCGCATATGATATTGAACATAAAGCTTTGTGATATGATTTGTTTGGTCTATTAAGTGCATGTATACCATTGTAATAATAAGCACACGATTCGTGCATTTATTTTAAACACGATTCGTGCATTTATTTTAAAGCATATTTTGTATGGCTTTGAGGCATGTGTATTAAGGTGTAAATATGATTTTATGCCTGATAATTGTATTTGTTTTACGATTAATAATGTTTAATTTTTAATCAGCCATATGCTTTATTTATGTGAATATGATCTGTGTGAATATGTGAATGTTTGGAAGCTATATTTTGTTTGGTAATGCCTCGTAACCCTAATCCGACGACGAATACGGGTTAGGGGTGTTACATCAATTATACGAACTTACCTCGTGTACGGAAATGACGAAACGGACCGACTATTCAATGAATTTGCTTTTTCCCCGATCTAAGTCTGAATTCCACTTTTCTTGATCTATAAGTAATCAAAATCAATTTATTTAATCATATATTCAATCAATTTAGTCCAAAACACTCTTTAAAGCACATTTACACTTTTGGCCCTAAACTTTCACATTTTTTACACTTTAGTCCTTATTTCACAAAATCACAAATTCATGCAATTTAATACTTCCCCAAGCTAGCCGAATTTTCCTAATGCACATATCAGCCCATATTTATCATTTATTCACACATTTAACCACACATTTTCACAAATAAATCCCTTTTTTTGCATTTTTACTCAAAATCACTTTACAAAACTTGTTTAACTATCAATAAACATTCAAAATCTATCATCAATCATCAAAACTCATACATATTCATCATTGGAAACATTCAAAATCTTTAACAGTTTTGCAAATTAGTCCCTAGGCTAGCTAATACTAGCTGCAACGGTCGCAAAAACATAGAAATCATTAAAAAGGGGACAAAATACACTCACCAATTGAGCTTTCAAAGTAGCCGAACCCTAGCTCATTCCCATGGCTTTATTTTCTTTCTCCATTCGGTTGAAAATGGTGAAAAGATGATGATAAATTGATTTTGTTTTATTTAATATGCCTTAATAACCAAATTACAAAATTAACCTTGTTATTAAACCATTAAAACACCTTAATAAATGTCCATATATGTCCACTCACATTCCAAATGGTTTAATTACCATTTGAGGACCCCCACTTTAAAAACCATAGCTAATAAACACTTTTAGCTTATAGAACTGTACTTTTACACTTTACGCGATTTAGTCCTTTTTATCAAATTAACTATTCAAACGATAAATTTTTTTTCATGAAACTTTCACACATACATACGATCATGCTATAAACACTTAAAATAATATTAAAATAAATTTTCATCCTCGGATTTGTGCTCCCAAAACCACTATTCCAATTTGACTAAAAATAGGTTGTTACAACTCTCCCCCTTAGGGATTTTTTGTCCCCGAAAATATTACCAGTGAATAGGTTAGGGTACTGTTTTCTCATAGCTTTCTCGGGCTCTCACGTAACCTCTTCGACACTGTGATGTTACCACAAGACTTATACTAAATTTATGCATTTATTTCTCAACTCTTTAACCTATTGAGCTAAAATTCTAATCAGTTCTTTGTTATCTGACATGTTGACTAAATCTCAACATCTGTCGGAAGAATTATATACGAATGGTCATTATAAATCTATTCTAACTTTAATGGTAATTCAAGTCGGTATGTCACTGGTCTCTCTCTCAATAAACTATAACAGCTCAATAAATTATAGAGTTCACTTCTTTTTACGACCACAACAAAGTATCCTTTTTGAGAGCGGTACCTTCAGAAACACTCTATCGCCAATCTGAAATCCAATATCTTTACGTTTCAAATCTGCTTACCATTTATATCCATCTGAAGCTGCTTTCAAATTTTACAAATCACTTTCACTATTTCCTTAGAATCGCGAATCAATTCAACCTCGTATATCTTTTGTAACACCCCAAATTTGGGCCTAGAAGGAATGGGCCTTGAGTAGGGGAATAGTGAAGGCTGCACATAAGTATTTGGATATGCAAGGGAAGGACACAAATAAATAACTACTTGAGTGGTTTTGTGTCCTGAGAAGTGTTGGAGAAGTCCTGGGTTCAAACCAGGGCTTTGGTAAAAAGTCCATGTTTCGCTTTTAAATAAACCTTGATGTTGGCACATAGGCTTTAAATATATTTTTGGTGGAAAGATGACAGCTTGTAGCTCAGTGGTAGGTGGCGTGTTACTTCTGCTGGGGAACCTGAGTTCGAGTCACTCCTTGCTCTAGGAGAATTTATTTTATCTCCTTGCTGCGTGAGAGGTGGAGTTTAACTGAAACTCTACTGGGAGAGAGAGTTGAATTGGTCTTGGGAGAGAATCAGGGGATATGGATAAAGGTTGGTATGGATATGGAGAGAATTATGTGGAGGAAATTGTGGAATTTGAAAGTTCGAGTGTTGTAGCCGAATTGGTAAGCTAGCTACTCAGAAATTCGGTTTAGGCTAGTAGTGAGGGGCTGGCGAATTCTCTTGCTGCCATTTTGGAGTTTTTTTCCTATTTGCATTTTTGGTTTCTCTTTATTTTTTCTCAGTGCTGCGAATTCATTGTGGGAAGCTGACCATTCGTGTCATTTTCTTCTGACCATTCGTGTCATTTCTTTTGTTGGTGCCCGAATTCTCTACTGCTGTCGACTGCTTCTTTCTCTTCATCTCTACTGTTTTCTTTCTCTCATTGGCCAAATCTAGCACCTACTCTCCCTTACCATTTCTTCTTCAATCAGCTTCTCTCATAGCCAAACCTTCTCATTTTGCTTCTTTATTTTCTATTCATTCTCTCTCGATTCTCCTATTCTTATTTGGCCGAATACTCTCTACCCTTTTTGTTGGTCGTTTTCACCTTACCTTGTAATTTGGTCCTTGGCCAAAACACGACTATTCCCCCTCTATTTTGGCTCGCAATAGCAGTTCAAAATTGGTAGGTACTTATGTGTTCTTTATTCTTTCTTTTGTCGATAACTCTGCTTTCGTTTGATTTCTTCCCTAACAACCGAATATTTTCTCCTTACGCCTTCTGACTGCAAAATACATTTCTTCTCTGTGATATGGCCATCGTTGGGCTTAGGGATTTTGGTGGTGTGAAGGGGCGCAAGTGGCTTGAAGCAATCAAACTTTTATTTTCTGTTCATCATTCTATCAAGGTAAGAACGATTATCATAATATTGGGTTTTGGCCGAATGTGCTTTTGTGCCTGTAAGCACGATATGTGTGGATTTAAGCCACACTTATGACTGTTTTTGTCTAATGAGATCTGTTATACTACAGATTTTTGATAAAGGCTTGTTCTCGATTGTGATCAGCGATCTTGGGAGGTTTAAGGATGTTCGTTCAGACAGGGTAAGGAAGGTGTATTTTTGGGCTAAGTATTAAAAGTGATTACCCGTAGCGGACAACTGGCTAACGAAATATTCTGATGGACTATAGGTTTGATACGAGTGAGTTAATCGCCCGTTCGTAAGTAGGTGTGTAACCGTACCCTGCAAACGGTAATAGGCGTAAAAGCCGCTAAAGTGTGTCCGCACACACTGATTAGACCGTAGAAAGGCGAAAGACGAAAAGCCGAAAGGTTGGGCGTTGAGCGTGCGAACGCTCGTATGGTAAACCGAGCCCACGGAATGTGGGCGTACGACGGAAAAGGCCGCCATGAGCGATTTCATGGGCTTAGCCCAAAATGGGCTTTGGGCCCATTTACACTGTCTGTATTGCTATGGTCCTCGAGTCGCTCAAGACGACGGTGAGCTTACTGATGGGCATAAGTGTACTTAGGCCCAAACTAGTAAAATGACCGTAATGCCCCGGTAGGGTAAAATGACCGTAATGCCCTTGTAGGGTAAAATGACCGTAATGCCCCTGTAGGGTAAAATGATCGTAATGCCCCTATAGGGTAAAATGACCGTAATTCCCCTGTAGGGTAAAATGACCGTAATGTCCTGTAGGGTAAAATGATCGTAATGCCCCTGTAGGGTGAAATGACCGTAATGCCTCTGTAGGGTAAAATGACCGTAATGCCCCTGTAGGGTAAAATGACCGTAATGCCCCTATAGGGTAAAATGATCGTAATGCCCCTGTAGGGTGAAATGACCGTAATGCCTCTGTAGGGTAAAATGACCGTAATGCCCCTGTAGGGTAAAATGACCGTAATGCCCCTAGAGGGTAAAATGATCGTAATGCCCCTTTAGGGTAAAATGACCGTAATGCCCCTATAGGGTAAAATGACCGTAATACCCTGTAGGGTAAAATAACCGTAATGCCCCTGTAGGGTAAAATGACCGTAATGCCCTTGTGGGGTAAAATGACCTTAATGCCTCTGTAGGGTAAAATGACTGTAATGCCACTGTAGGGTAAAATGACCGTAATGCCCTGTAGGGTAAAATGACTATAATGCCTCTGTAGGGTAAAATGACCGTAATGTCCTGTAGGGTAAAATGACCGTAATACCCCTGTAGGGTAAAATGACCGTAATGCCCATGTAGGATAAAATAACCATAATGCCCCTGTAGGGTAAAATGACCGTAATGCCCCTGTAGGGTAAAATGACCATAATACCCCCAAAGGGTAAAATGACTATTTTGCCCCTCGTGGGTGAATGACCTTTTGTCTTTGATTTATATGACTAATTTGTCTGTGATTTAAATGACTGATTTATCTGTGATGTAAATGGCTGATTTGTCTATGAATCAAATGACTGATTCTAAGCATGGCATTCTGCATACACGACATACTGCATGGGGTTGGGGTACTCTTACGAAGGAAGTATACTGTACTGGTGGTGTAACACCCCTTATCCGGGTTCTACGCCGGAACCGGGCCCGAGGCATTACCAAACTCAAACCACTTGATCGCCACTTTGGCTCGTCGTAGCTACTCTCTGAAGTCATCTCAACAACCTCATTATCGACTTACGAGGCCTCACTCATACACACGAAGGCTCTCGAGACTAAACCGGAACTTTTTCCAATCTTAAATTTTTTCTCTTTTATACAGATCTCACACGCCTATGCAAGATTAGACACGCCCGTGCATGGACACACACGCCCATGTCCCCAAACCGTGCTTAAAAACCCAGCATTCTGCCAATGCCCCACGGCCAAGGCACACGCTCGTGCTTACCACCCGTGGTGCACACTGACTACCTTAACACGGCCTAGAGTCTAGACACACGCCCGTGTAGCTAGCCCGTGGCCAACACTGATTAACACACACGTTCTAGGCATACGCCCGTGTGACTAGTCCGTGGTCTATTATGATTTACAATACTAACATACAGGGGACGCACGGCCAAGTTACACGCCCGTGGACTGACCGTGTGTCTCACATGGTCTAGACACACGCCCGTGTGTCCATCCACATGGACAAGAACAAAGCTATGTGCCAAGTTCTTTTCACCCCTCTAGCATACACAACATATACTCATCTAACACAATCATAATCAACTCAAATTGAATTGCAACCTCACATAGACAACTATAACTTTTCATATAACATAAAATAGCCAACAACTATGGCATTATACAAAATAAGCTATCCATATAAAGGCCAACACATCTTAGCCATTTACAACAAAATTCACTAACTTGTCTAGCCCCTATACATGCCATATACAAAACATTGAGTCTCATGTGCAGAGTGTTTGATCGTGTGGGCGATCTTCCAATTGATCCTCGTATCTCGGTTCAACACTTTTACTCTATAAGACAAGGGAAAATAAAAGGAGTAAGCTTTGAGCTTAGTAAGTTTACACATAAACAATTAAGCATCATAGTATAAGCTAAACAACAATTAGCATTATCGCCAAAAGTAATGAACAACTATGCTTACTCTTTCTAACCCTTACCACATTTCCAACACATCATGAGTCACATACTCATAACCATCGAAATGCACCCCTGCATTCAATGTCACATTTACACAATATACAACACATCATTATTTCTCGATAATACATCCACACGGCTAATCCACACAGCTAGTCCACACGGCTAATCCACACAGCTAATCTACTCACTATCACATCCACACAGTAAATCTCTGGGTGGTTCCGCACTAAGCCCACCCCATTCAATTAGTAAGGTAGTATCGTACTTAGCCTACCAACAAGGTATTCATAGCGGTTTTGCACATAGCTCACTAAATAACATACCTAACGATAGCATCGCACATAGCCAGCTCATCATCAATATGCATTAGGATGGTATCGCACTTAGCCCACCTTTTTGCACTATTACAACACATCAACATATTTACTTACTCTATCATTCATCCATTCACATATTCTACTTGAACCACATAGGTTCACAATCATTCTCGATCATGCTACACACTATTTAGCATTCACAAATTGTAAGTAAAAATGCATTATTTATGCAGACTTACCTCGATACTCAAAAGTATTGAGACTTGCAATTTAGTCCACCACCTTGCTTTTGCCTCGGTTTTGATCCGGGCTTTGCCTTTCTTGACCTATAATGAATAAATCAGCTTATTCAATACACACATTGACTAAATTGACCCTTATCTCATACTTTAGCAAAATTACTATTTTGCCCCTAAACTTTCTCATATTTACACTTTAGCCCCAAAGGCTCGTAAAGTGATTTTTATTCAACTTTCTAGTCTTTCATGCTTAGTCGAACCACTTATTCAACTAAATCTGTCATCAATTCTCACTAAAACACACATGTATGACCAAACTTAAGATTTTCACAATCAAGTCCCTACATGCATTTTCATGGAAAATCACTTAACAAAAGATGTTTCTACTACATCAAGCTTTCATAATCTTCCATAAAACAACAAAATACATGCATGTCATACATGACCACATTTTTGAACATCCTTCATAGCTCATCAAATAGCTAAAAATAGCTTACTCATACTACCAGGACTTCAAAAATACAAAGAATATAAAAAACGAGGCTAGATGCACTTACTAGCAAGCTTGAAAATTTGAAGAACCCTAACAATGGCTCTTTAGAATTTTCGGCAACCTTGGCGAAGAAGATGAATGAATTTTGTCATCTTTTCTCCTATTTTAATCACTTATTTGATAAATGACCAAAATGCCCTTTTTGATAAACTTCAAATTTTAACCCATTCATGCCCAATTTGGTCCAAAAATTAGAATTTGGATAAATTGCTATTTAAGGACCTCTAATTAATAATCTAAAGCTATTTCACACATATAGCTTCTAGAAACACACATTTTGCAACTTTTGCAATTTAGTTCTTTTGGACAATTCAACCACAATTTCACAAAATTGCTTCATGAAACTCTGACACTAGCATGTATACATAGCATAAACCTCAAAAACTCATTCATAAACCTCAGATTTGTGGTCTCGCACCACTATTCTGACTAGGCCCTAAACTGGGATGTTACAGGTGGCTTTGCCACATATATCGCATCGCGACTTTGCCGCAATATCGCATCGCGGCTTTTGCGCGATATTGGTGTCTTTGGTTTGGGTGGGTCGATTTTATCCCCACATGGTGTGTTGGTTGGTACGGGTGGTGTGTTGGCTGGATTGTGGTGGGTTGCATATTTGAACCGTACTGATACTGTATTGGGCTTAGGCCCACACTATTACTGTAATAGGCTATAGCCACACTGCACTGTTCTTGAATAGGGCCAAGGCCCAGACTGTTACGGCATATATTGTTACTGACTGACTGATAGGGGATTACACACTATGTTTTCGTAAACTCACCCTTTCTTTTAATTGTACAGGTAATCCCCAGCCTTAGACAATTTGGAGCTGCGAGAGACTCAGAGGTGGCCACACGATCGCTAATGTTCTGCTTTTGACCTATTTATTTAAATTTCTTATTGGGCTATTGATTCTGTAATAAGGCCGCTTAAACCTAAGTTATGTTATTTTGGCTTTATTTATTTGATACTTAACTGAAAGTGATAGAATGCTGGTTTTCAAAAAGATTAACTGTTTTCAAAACACCACGTTTTCGCAACATTTTGGATATTGCTTCCGCAACAAACAATGTTTTTAAAGTAAAGACGTTTTAATTGGTTAGTAAATGGTTAAGATGATTTGAGTTTTAATAAAGAGATTTCAACTCAGAAATGAATTTCTACCAACAAGTCCAATTTTCGAAAGACACATCAACGTGACATGCCAGATTCGGCCATAACGTCTAGGTCGGGTTTGGGGTGTTACATCTTTTCTCACTGAGCCCATCCAATATAACATAGTATGTCATTTACAACCACATAGAATTTCATACAATGCCATCATTTACTCGACATGAAAATTATTATAAGTGGATTCGACCAACGGTAAACATTTTTCCCAGTTAACTTTGCATTTTAAACATGGTAACAAATCATATCATCAATAATCTAAATCATTCTCTCAAACTTATCATCGATCTGAAGATGAATTTCAGTGCTAAAATACAATCGTGTACTCAGAGTTTTCTGTAACTTTTCTCACAATCACTGTAACATCCTTAAATCGGGGTCTTTGCATTTATGTGTGTTTGCATGTGATGGTATGGTTGTTGAGCTAGTTTAGGGTGTTTTGGGGTCCAGGCGTGAGCCACGGGTAGGCCTGAGTCATAGCAAAAAATTTGTTTTGGGCTTCTAAGAAGGGGGAGCTGAGTGAGTTAGGTGTTAAAGGAAATTACTAGTGTGTTTTGACACAAGAATCCCAGTGGTAAAGTGGCAAGGGAGGCGCCACTTAAGCACAAGGGGAGTGACGCCTCATGCTAGCTGGAGGGCCTTGGTTCGAGCTGCAAGAATTCCCTTGCTGCTTATTATTTTTGACACCAAGGCTAGGGAGGAGTTGTGTTCAGGATGGACTGTGGTGGATATGTGTTGAAGGAGTCAACACATTTGAATTGGTGGAGAAGAGAAAATGTAGGAATTTTGAAGTATTCAAACTTGTTTGAATAGGTGGTCAGGAGAAAATCAAAGAGAGAAAAGGGGGATTGAATGGGAGGTGTGTTAGCCGAATTTCAAGGAGTTAGAAGGGGGTTAAGCATTCGGTTCTTGGGTGTTTAGGGGTGTGCCGAAACTTGGGTGTGGGTTCTTCTATTGTCGGTTTTGAGTGCTAGTGAGGTAGGTGGCCGAATTTGGTATTGGCCTGGGTGAAGTGTGTGTATTCGGTTAGTTAAGGGGGGAACATTTAGAACTCCTTTCTCCCATTTTCTTTTGTGCCGATCTATCATTTTCGTTCCTCTCAAAAAGCCATAGCCGAATTCTTCTACTCTTTTCCCATCTCTTAACCATAGCCGAACCTAGAAGACCATTTATCTCTTCTCTTCTCTTCAATCTTCAAAACCAAAAACTCCTTCTAAACCTCTGTCCATTTCTTTTCTTTCTACTTCTTTTGTGTTTGGCCGAACCTATCTTACTCTCCACTCACCATTTGTGATTCATTTTCTTGCCATATCTTTAAGAACCGAAATCTCATCTACCATTCCTTCTCTTCATCTTTTTCACTTTTATTTTGCTGTTAGCCGAAACCACACTTTCCAATCTTTCTTACCATCTATTCATTCCTTGGGAGCCGAAACCTCTGCTACTCTTCTCTTCTCTTTTTCAACACTTTGGCCGAATATCAACTGTTAGGGATCGCCCTTCTTCTCATTTTCTCTGTGCGTAGTGGGGCAAACTTCGGCATTTGGGGATCGTCATTACCTATTCTCCTCCACTCCCAATTGATTTTTCTAGTGGTGTGGTAACTGTTTCTGCCGTTTCAAATACATCTCTTATTGCGTTAAATGCCGAAGGGCAGTAACTAAATCTTGTAAATCTTGGCCGATTGAAGGGGGGTTAAGGAAGGCTTGGTGTTAGCCGCCTGGGTACTCGATCAGTGCTTTAGTCCGAGTCGAATCTGATCTCGGGTTTTGTCAACCTAGGTAAGGGATCTATTCATTCGGGTTATCTCTCTAATTTTCGTTATTCAGTGTGTTAATCCGATTTAGTGACTAAAGGTATTCATGGACTCTAATGCCAGCCAAGCGTTAGGAGGGGTTAGATCTCGAGACCCCACCCTAAGTTCAAGAAGAGAGGCAAAGTGTCACTGCTCGCGATTGGCCACACAGGTGTGGCAAGCATCCGAGCAAAGTAGTAGGCGGATAGCGGTAGTGTCGGTTAACGGCGAGTGTCGACGAGAGAGTGTCGACACGAGTAATCGTGTGTGTAACTCTTACACACTTCATTAGTTAATATGTTTATCATGTATATTGTCAAAAGTGGAATAATCGTTGAAATGGGTATGTTACCCTTGTGGGTAAAAGCGAGGACTCCGGGTAAGTCCACTCGATTGGCTAATGTTAAATGTCTATGTAAATCTGTATATGCCATGCCATGTGATTTTTGTATGTTAAGCATGATTATTATGCCATTAAAAGCATGTTCATAAAAATGGGTATGATGAGAGGAGGGGGAAGGCATGATTCTAGACTGTCACCAGTGGTTTTGACCACACAGTGGGTTGGCCCCGCTTTCTATATTATTATTGTGACTAGTCTCAGTGGTTTTGACCACCAGTGGTTTTGACCGCATATTTCCATCTTTGTGACTTGTCCCAGTGGTTTGGTACCACAGTGGGTTGGCCCCACACGACGATATCTGGGATTGTCACAAAGTGGTTTTGACCACATATGTATTATTTGTGACTACGGTCACGAAGTGGTTTTGACCACCAGCGGTTTGGTACCACGGGGTAGATTCGTGGAGTTTCGGATGGTTAGGTTTTGAGGTTGCATGACATGCATGTTGGCTTATGAAAGCGTGTAAGGGCATTAACATTTTTGGGTTGGGGAATTATACACTGAGTCTCGGTGACTCACCCCTTCCTTTACATTTTGCAGATGATTCGTAGATCGTGGATGCAGAGCCGAGGCGGACTCGAGGTGGCCATGCGCATTCTCTTTCGGGTTTTGTTTTAAATTACTATTTTGGTTTACTTTACTTTAAATTTGGTTTTCGGGTTGTAATAAGGCCACTAACTTTCATTTTGGGGTTTATTTATCTGCTTTATTTCTCACGAAAATTTGTATAAGTTAAACGAAATGGCACGCCTAAATAACCTATAAAAAGTATGTTTTCCAAACTTTTACAACTCGTCGGGTTTTTCTAAAACTTTACCATCGGGTAACGGAAAACAAGTAGTAACAACAAGTGAACTGAGTTTTTCTTTAAGACCAAACTTGGACGGTTTTAGCAATATTACTTAAACTAATTCGGCTTTTCATGAAAATCAAAGGTTTTCTTAAAATAAGAGACGGCAACTTGTTTTCAATAACGATTCTTTACAAAATTAAAACAACCTCCTGTCTTCTTTAAAAATGTTTTTCCCTATGACATGCTGGATTCGGTCGTAGCGTGGTGACCGGGTTTGGGGTGTTACAATCACAATACGAACCTTGAATCTCTTTCCAAAATAATGAAGATTGGCACTCTGTACAACCTGACTATCTCAGAAACACATAACTCAACAATTCTGCCACGGAAGAAATCTATACGTACTGGAATAAATATGCAGATTTTGTCAACCGATCAACAACAACTCAGATAACATCTTTCTTTTTAGAAATTAGGGTAATCTCAATACGAAGTCTGTCATAACTCTCTCTCATTTTCCACTTCAGTATCATCATTAGCTATGATAGTCCTGAATGCACTTGATATTCGACTTTAACTTGTTGACAAATCAAACATCTGAACAAAAAATCAGAAATATCGCTTTTCATATCCGACCATCAGTGCTTCTACTTCGAATCATTGTACATCTTATTACTCCCCTGTTTATTAGACAAGCTACCACTATGAGCCTTGTGAAAAAATTTCTGTTTAAACTCTGGATTCTAAAGTACACAAATTCTATATCAGAATAATAATAATAGTCATCAGGTCCGACCTGAAATTCAGAATTAGAAGTCTATTCACACTGTAATCGTTTCGCTTGCAATTCTCTATCACATTTCTGAGCTTCTCAGATTTGCAATGAAAACATCGATTTATCTTTTAACTCATCTAAGGTTGTGCCATCATTTCAAGGTCAATCGTGTAACCATCGTTCACAAAGTTGACAAAAAAAATTCCACTCAAGCATCAGCAACTATATTTGCTTTTCCCAAAGGTTAATCTATAACTAACTCACCATCTTTCAATAGCTCGAGCCATCAACGTTGTCTCATATTCAAATCTTTTTGTGGCATCCACTACTTTAAAATCCCGTGATCAGTAAGTATGTGACATTTTTCGTCGAACAAATGATGTCGTCAAATTTTCAATGCATACATAACAGCAACCAACTCTAAGTCGCGTGTCGGATAACTCTTTTAATATGACTTTAACCGTCTGAAAGCATAAACTACCACTTTAAATTCTTGTACTAAAACACATCCCAATCTATTTCAATGAAGCATCACTGAAAATCACGAATTCTTTACCCGATTCATGCTGAACCAGAACTAGTGTTTCGGTTAATAATACTTTCAACTGTTTAAAACTTTGTTAACAAGTATTAGACCATTCAAACTTCACAAGCGCGATAACTTTATCAATTAGAACAACATTAACTCAGAATAGCATCTTTCCACTAAAAAAAATCTAATAGATATATTTCTGTATCATGTTCTCTAGAACATGGATTCTTCATTCAAACTGTCAGTCTATTTACCCGAGAATCCACAAAATTATCTCCATACCTGAGGATAAACTTAAATGTATATAACTCAAATTATTCTTCAACTAATTAACACGCTCAGATTTGAAGCAACTGAATCGATCTTATCTATCAGATATTAAAATTTCAAAGTAATCCCTTCTTCAGGTTGTTAAACACTCAAACATACAATCTTTCATAATTTCCTCAACATACTAATCAAAGATCTTTTCAAACTGCATCAACTCAAAGAATCATAATATCCTGATTTAACTCATGGACCTTAATCAAACTTACCTGAGAAAACAAAACCATTATACAAATTTGAGCTTGAGCTTCCACTGTCTATACTTTTGCTGATGTCAACCCCTTTCACTAAAACTAGAAAAACCCGAGACCAGCATCACCATGCTTCCATGACCAGACTAGAAATTATAACCATAATAGATATAAATATTTTTGATCACTGAATATCCTTTACAGATGTGCCATATTTGATACATTAACCAGTAAGAATGATAAGAAAACCAAGATAATGGAATCCAAGATGTGAAGCTATACTAAATTTTCGAGAATACTTCCCACATTAGATGATAAAGATCTCGATAATATCCAAGAGAAAATCCAGAAGAAAACACCACACATACAAACTGGAATCAATTGTGACAGAAGTTATATAATTTCCATATATATATAAAGCAGAGCAACAACCAGTGGAAACAGAATACTAGCATCATATGGATTTTACAATAAAATTTTCTAGTAAATGTAATGGAATAGAATATCAAAGAAAGATAAAATAATGCCAATCATAAACCAACTAAACCCACAATGCTTTCATCTAACAATATAGTTAGTTAGTGTTCTCATAAGATAAGAATTTCATCCGAAAATGAATAGCTACGTATATCTATGAGATTGAATGAACACATAGAATACCCAAAAGAGTTCGTCATAATCTACTCAACTATAACCACTACACTCAGATATCTTTACTATTCAAACATGATTCCACTGACTATTAAAGTCATCACTAATCCCACATTATTCCATTCACTAATGAAAATCAATTCAGAAGAATTTCCAGTTATTACATTCTTTAGGCATTATACCTGAATGAGTCGATTAGTCGAGATTAACTTCTTCTTTAACAACATTATCACGTAATCCAAATGATCGTCATAACAAACTGATATCTCTTTTCTGGAACTATCTATACTTGCTAACCCTTTCTCATCCTCAGCAACATTAATAATTATTCCACCATTGAACTCTTTAGTTTCACACTTGTGAGCTTATCCATTCTAAATCTTGTGAACTTCTTTGTATAACACTATACTGGTGAGGGGGTGAAGATTGTAAAGTCTCAAAATTTGACTCTCATATATACACATATATAATACCAAATTTATCATCAACACAATATTAGGAACTTCTATTCATACCTTTATGAGTTTCAACTCATCATAGTCACATTTTTACTCAGATGCTTGAGTATCATTTTCAGTATCATCAGAACTAGCTCGGTTGGGAAATATCTCTGTCTAATTAAGACAAATCTCATTAAAATCGAGAGAGATCACACTATCACGATTTATATATGGCATGTATAGCTAGACTCTCACACATGCTATGTTAGTCCTAGGATCGACTAAACCGTAGCTCTGATACTAATAAATGTAACACCCTTCACTCGTATTCACCGTCAGAATAGGGTTACGGAGCATTACCAGACTTACGACTCTTTTAAATATTCATTTCTTATATAATTTATAAATTCAAATACAAATCAATCACAATCAATCATAGTGTTCCTTAAACGAGCCTACAAGGCCTTAAACATGCATTGAGAGTTGTTCAGGACTAAACCAATAACTCGAGAAATTTTTCAACACTTAGAAAATTTTTCTCCAAAACAGGGGACACACGCCCGTGTGATCGGGCGTGTGTCTCACACGACCACTAGACATGCCCGTATCACAGGCCGTGTGAACATTCAAAATGGAAGCACATGGTCGTGTCACAGCCCGTGTCCTATCCGGTGTCCAAACAAGTGAGGTTACTGACTTGGGTCACATGGCCAACCACACACCAGGGGACACACGGCCGTGTAACTTGACCGTGTGTCACATACGGATGTGACACACGCTCGTGTCTCTACCCGTGTAGACAAAAATAGGCTATTTACCAAGCCATTTTGCCACCCAATTCTTTTGTGCATACCTACACAATTCAAATGATACTCACTCATAGCATAAATGCTCATCCAATTCAACCAAAATCAAGGCTAAAACATACCATTTCAATTCCAACAACTAGCATGCTTACTATCTCATGTTTTACTCATTCAAATCATACCAACTTTACAAATTCAAATCAACTAATTAAACCTTTCCAAACATGCATCATCATTCACCTATTCACAAGCACATAACTTCCCAACTATCAACCATTTGGCATTCAAATTACCTATTATCATTAAGCATCATGATTCCAACCTCAATCACACAACATAGATCATTTGTTTACATATAGACATAACCAAAATCAACCAAAATAAGCCAACTCACATGGCTAAAATCATAACCAAAACATAACCAACATGACCCAAGTCCCTATACATGCCATATACTCAAAATTACCAAAGTTCATAGATACCAAAATATAGGTGAATAGTGTGGAGCGCTCTCTAATGATCCCCGACTCTGAGCTAGCTTTGATATCACTATAAAACACGGGAAAATACACAAAGTAAGCTATAAAGCTTAGTAAGCTTGTATGAAATAAACTCAATGTAATCACATAAATATAATTCAATAATTTCAATACGTCAATATGTAACTTTCCTTAACTATCAAACCTTTCAAATCCTCATTCACAAAACTATATACATTCGTCATCAATTCTTCGATTCAAAGCTAGAATAGTTTATACACATACCTGTACCATCTCGTACCAACCTCATATACTTTCTCATCTTTCATTTACCCGTTGAACCATTCGATAACATAATTTGTATTTAAAACATCAATCAATGAGATAACATATAGTTCCACCACAAAGTAACTCATAAGTTCTCAACTTCTTTTAGCTCGTCATTCGAATAGCTTTTCGTACATACCTGTACTGATATATATATATTCTCACCAATTCACTTATCGAATTACTCCGAGTTTATAAATGCTTATGATATGAGTACGTCAATTTTTCGATGCCATAGTCCAACTATGGTCTTACACATACATTGCCATGGCCCTGCCGTGGTCTTACATTCACATGCCATAACCCGGTTATGGTCTTATTATCCGATTGTCATAGCCCATCTATGGTCTTATTTGGCAACTCGCCTTACTTAAATCGTACATTTAATTTAACATCTCTACATTTAACTAATAAGATAAATACTATCTCAATTTCATCCATCAAATAAATGAATACACATTTAAGTTCAATTATACGAACTTACCTCATGTACGGAAATGACGAAACGGACCGACTATTCAATTACTTTGCTTTTTCCCCGATCTAAGTCTGAATTCCTCTTTTCTTGATCTATAAGTAATCAAAATCAACTTATTTAATCATCTATTCATTCAATTTAGGCCAAAAGACTCTTTAAAGCATATTTACACTTTTGCCTCTAAACTTTCACAATTTTTACACTTTAGTCCTTATTTCACAAAATCACAAATTCATGCAATATAATACTTCCCCAAGCTAGCTGAATTTTCCTAGTCCACATATCAACCTATATTTATCATTTATTCACACATTTAACAACACATTTTCACATTTTCACAAATAAATCCCTATTTTGCATTTTTACTCAAAATCACTTTACAAAACTTGTTTAACTATCAATAAACATTCAAAATATATCATCCGTCATCAAAACTCATACATATTCATCAATGGAAACATTCAAAATCTTTAACAGTTTTGCAAATTAGTCCTTGGGCTAGCTAGTACTAGCTGCAACGATCTCAAAAACATAGAAATCATTAAAAACGGGACAAAATACACTCAACAATTGAGCTTTCAAAGTAGCCGAACCCTAGCTCATTCCCATGGCTTTATTTTGTTTCTCCATTCGGCTGAAGATGGTGAAAAGATGATGATAAATTGATTTTGTTTTATTTAATATGCCTTAATAACCAAATTAAAAAATTAACCTTGTTATTAAACCATTAAAACACCTTAATAAATGTCCATATATGTCCACTCACCTTCCAAATGGTTTAATTACCATTTGAGGATCCCCACTTTAAAAACCATAGCTAATAAACACTTTTAGCTTATAGAACTGTACTTTTAAACTTTACGCGATTTAGTCATTTTTATCAAATTAACTATCAAACGATAAAATTTCTTCACGAAACTTTCACACATACATACTATCATGCTGTAAACACTTAAAATAATATTAAAATAATTTTTCAACCTCGTATTTTTGGTCCCAAAACCACTATTCTGATTTGACTAAAATCGGGTTATTACAATACCCGTGTAACTCTCTAACTTGAGTCATACGGCCAGCCACAAGCCCATGTGCCAGCCGTGTTGACAATTTAATTTTCAAAAATTAGGTGCAAGATTCACACGGTCAAGACACATGCCCGTGTGCTAGGTCGTGTGTCACACACGGCTGAGACACACGTCCGTGTCTCTGCCCGTGTGAACAATTCCAAGAGTTCTGTTCCTAAATTTTTATGATGCATGGGACACACGGCCAAACCACACGCCCGTGTGCAATGCCGTGTGTCACACACGGTTGAGACACACGCCCGTGTGTCTACCCATGTGGATGAAAATAAGCCACTTTTCTCACCCAATTTTGCCTTCAACCTAAAATAATATTTGAACACATTCACCAACAAATTTAAGACATTATAACCTAGCCCAAATTCAATCTTATGCTCGATATATCACTTCTTAAATACATTTATCAAATTTACTTATTCGGCCATATTAACATATATATTAGCAAATCATGCATTCTTAATCATACTTGTATAACTTCCATCATTAACCCATTATAATACAAATATCAAACATGTTAATACCTTATATAATTACATCAAAATATACCAAACACTAGCCATTCGAATGGCTAGTTACAACCAAAACATTAGTGTGCCAAAAGTGCCAACATTGGCTAATTTATCTATACATGCCATTATACTCAAAATAAAGTTTACTTATTATACCAAAACGAGCTGAAGGTGTAACAACCTGTTTTTAGTCAAATTGGAATAGTGGTTTTGGGACCACAAATTTGAAGTCAAAATAATTATTTTATTATTATTTTAATGTCTACAACATGAAAATATGTTTGTTTGAAAATTTTGTTAAGAAATTTTACCGTTTGAGTAGTCAATTTGAAAAAAAAGACTAAATCACGTAAAGTGCAAAAGTGATGAAATTAAATGTTTGAAGGGTTTATGTTGTAATTATACTACTAATAGCATGAGTGGACAATTATGGACAACAATTATGTGATTTTAATGGTTTTATACTAAGGTTAATTAGGTAAATATGTTAATAAACATAAAATAAATAAAACCAAAATAAAAGTTATCATCTTTTATTATTCTTTCAACCAAAAATTGAGAAAAGAAAATGTTCATGGAAGCCATTAGGGTTCGGCAACTTCAAGCTTAAATTGGTGAGTGTTTTTGACCCGATTTTTAATGATTTCTATGTTTTTGAGATTGTTGCAACTAGGTCTAGCTAGCCCAGGGGCTATTTTGCAAAACTGTTAAAGATTTAGAAAGTTGCCATTGATGAATAAGCATGTATTTTGATGTTTGATGATAGAATTTGAATGTGTAACATCCTAAAATAGGGCCTATGCATTTTCGGTTTAATTGTATGAAGTGACATGTTTTAAGTATTATGAATAAATTTTGAATATTTTTGGAAACCCGGAAATGAGTGAAAATAAGTTAGAAATGAACATTTTTGGAAACCTGAAAATGTATGGAAATGTTAAGTTTAAAAATGGAAGGTGAACATTTTTGGAAACTAGGAAATGTAAGGAAAATGGAAAGTAAACATTTTTGGAAACTTGGAAATGTAAGGAAATGTCAAGTTTACTGAGCCGATCGAAAATTTTTGGAAACTTAGAAACGACCTAGAAATGACGAGTTTTAAGGTTTAAAGGGGAAATTAAGGCAAGGTGGCCTTAAAAGAAAAAGTTTGTGAAATTTGACACACAAACAGGCTTGGAAAAGTGGTCCAAGATGCCACTTAGGGCCTATGGAAATGGCGCCATATGCAAGAGGAATGGGCCTGAGTTCGAGTCACTTGGGAAGCAAATAAAAGAGGTTTTATTTTTGCTTCCGTAAGACCTGAGGTGGACGGCACATGCTTCTAGAAAGGAGGTGTTTTATTTTCATAAATATTTGATTAAAAAGGGTGATAAATAAAGGATTTTTAAATTGGATTATTTTGAAGAGATAAATGTTGGATTTAAACTCTTTTATTTATGATAATTAAAGGATAAAGTTATCAGATAGAGGAGTGGTGGCCAAGTAAGGGACTCCTTAGATGATAATTTCGGCTATAAAAAGGAAAAGAGAGGCTATTCTGCATTATTCTCTGTTCTTTGAAAGCCTCTGCCGAATTCTCTTCACCAAATCTTCTTCTTCTTTTATTTTTGCCAAGCGAAATACCTTGTGATCTAGCCGAATCCTCCATCTTTATTCTTCCTTCTCTTTTCTTTCTAATCCTCCAAAAGCCGAAAGTTGTGAGATCATCATCTAGCCATAGCCGAATCTCTGAAGGTTGAAGTGAAGGTGCAATCGATTTCTTCAAGTAAGGGTAAGATCTCATTCGGTTTCATCCTTTTTTCTTAAGATTTGCCAAAATCTAGGACTAACCCCATTAATATCTTGTTGCCGAAACTTTGAAGAGATCTTTCGAGATTTACTAAGTTTCGACTACAAGGAAGGAGAAGTTCTTTTCCCGAAGGTACACCATAGGCCACGTGTTCCCTAGTTATTCAGTGAGTTTTGGGATTTAAAATCCACAAGGTAAGTGTCTATAGTATTCGGCCAAGGCCATGTTTGGTAAATATATGTGTTCATTAATTATTCAAAAGCCGAAAACTAACCAAGTTAATTGATTCAATGCTTGGCCGAATGCAAGAAGAGTATAGCAGAGATTTCAAGACTTTATTCTTAAGTCAAATAGCAACAAGGTAAGTTTAAGTATACTAATCCTACTAGGATTTGGATTTATGGCCGAATGGCTTTTTATTAAAGTAGTAGGTGATTAATCAAATGTAGGGATTAAGGATCTAAGCATTAGATCAAGCTTTTGGGATTTCAAGACCCTTTCGGTAAGTATGATAAGTTGTGGATATTTGGTTAAGAATTCGTATATTGATGATTAAATCGATTGTTACGATTAAGTGTGTTGATGGAGGCGAATACCATTCAAGAAGGGAAAGGGAAGGTCCCTATCCCAAAGTTTAAGAAGAGATCTGTCTCGACAGTTAGGGATTGGCCACCGGGGTGTGGACCACGTCGAACAAGAAAGTAGGCAAATAGCCGTAGTATCGCCTAGTGATAGCATCGATGATCGAAAGCATAGTTCTCCAAGTGATCGGTGTGTGATTAACCCACCGTTTTCCGGTATATGATATGTATGTGAAATGTGTATGTATTATGAATGTGCTAACTAGTGCAGTGGAAATTGTGATAAGGATACCCTCAAGGGGTATGTCAATAATCCGGTAAGTACCAAACACGATGATATGTGATTATTAATATGAATATGTGATAATATGCTTGATGAACATGCTCATGCATCATTACATTGTATCATTATTTTATGTGGCATGTGCATGGGTGGGATATGATATGAAAGAAGGTACGGGTGTACTTCGAGTACGTGGTTTGATGTTAGCCTTGAGCTACATCGTGGATTGACATTGACTGAGGTCACGTTGTGGATTAATTGCGATTTAGTTCGCGTGGCTTGATGAGTGGCTATGTGCCTCATCGTGGTTGATATCGGCTATGTGCCATATCATGGTTGATGAGTGACTATGTGTCCCATCGTGGTTTTGGTGTTAGCTACGGCTACATCGTGGATTGGCGCTGACTGAGGTCGCATTGTGGACTATTGTGCTTAATTGCACGTGGACGGCAGTTATTGCCTTTGGAGTGAAAAGGAGAGGGTGATTTGATAATCCCCTGGTGTGTGGTAGGCTGGATAAGGGGGTGTGTAGCGGATGGACCCTAGGTTTGGGTTGGGCTTCATAATTGCATGATTTCGTATGTGAACATATGTGGAAATGGGCCAAGCCCAATATGATATGTGGATTAATGTGGAAATGGGCAAAGCCCAGTATATGAATGTGGATCAGTATGGAAATGGGCTAAGCCCGGTATGTGGAAATTATGTGGTTAACTACCCTATTAGATGAATGTGATATGAATATGGGCTAAGCCCAGTATGTGGAAATTATGTGGTTAACTACCCTATTAGATGAATGTGATATGAATATGGGCCAAGCCCAGAATGTGATAACATGTGAATTTGATAATTGATATCTGATATATGAGTTAATATGTGGTTAACATGTGGGTGGAATTCAGTGGACTAATTACACACTGAGTCTGTATGACTCACCCAATTTTTATTAAACATCGCAGGTGATTGTGATTTTTGGACCGGGTTGGAGTGGATACAAAGGTGGCCATGCAGAAGCAGATTTCCATGCAGAAAGATATTTTAATTAATTAAGTAGTTATATTTTCAGTATTTTGATTATGTGTTTATTGTAATAAGGCCCATTAAAGTGATTGAACATTTTTATTATGTTTAAGCTAGACGGCCATTAAATTATTATTGGGAAGTGCTTTTAATTTTGGCAACTTATGTTTTAAAAGCTTATAATAAAGTTTTAATTTGGATATTTTTATCAAGCTTATATTATTTAGAATTTTTAATTGGACATGGTTTTCAAATAACAAAATTTTTAATGTTTTTCCCAAAAGTGAAATCAGTCTTCAAACGTTTTTCCACAGTGGCATTTCAAATTCGGTCGTAACGAATGGGCCTGGGTTTGGGGTGTTACAGAATGCTTGTTGATAGATATACAAATTTTGTTAAGTGATTTTTGAGAAAAATGCAAAATAAGGATTAAATTGAGAAATGTTGAAACTTTGTGGTTAAAATGTGAAATAAATTTAAAATATGGGCTGCTAGGGACTAATTGGTAAATCGCTAGCATGGGTTAATTTTGAATTTCATTAATTTGTGATTTTATGAAATAAGGACTAAATTGTGAAAAATGTGAAATATTAGGGGAAAAAATGTGAAGAATGTGATTAATATCATAATTCTGTATATGAAAGGTTTGTTAGCTAATATATGCTAAATATTGATATATTCAAATTGTTGATTTATAATCTTGAGATAGAATTAATTTTATTGTATACGAGCTTACTAAGCTTTATAGCTTACTTTGTTTATTTTCCCGTGTTTTATAGTGTTATCAAGCTAGCTCAGATTCGGGGATCGTCAGAGATCGCTTCACACTATCCACCTATCACTTGGTACCTATGAACTTTGGTATTTTAAGTATATGGCATGTATAGGGACTTGGTCTTTTGGTATATGTATTTTGGCCATTTGTGTATGCTTGTAAATATTAGGTTTGGTTTATATATTCATAGCCATGTGAGTTGGCTTATAATGGTGAATTTGATGATGTATATAAGTGTGCAAATGGCTTTGTTTGAGTTTAGTAATTGCCTTATAAATGCTAGTCATGATGGTATTTGATGCTTGTTGAAAATGGATATGGTGAATATCAAATGGTTGATGAATTGGTATTTAGTAGCTTTATGAGTCTAGGTAAACAATACATGTTTTAAGTAGCCATATTGTTGATCTAAGGTTATGAGATTTTGGTATAAATGGATTGGTCTATTTTGCAACTTGTGTGTATTGAGAAATGTGGTATAGAATATGCATGAATCAGGTTTGAAATGGTTAGTTTAAATGCCTATATATGTTATGAGATGGTACAAATTGATGTGTTGTTGGTACATTCAAATTTAGGTGGCAAATTGGCTTGATAAATAGCCTATTTTTGTCCACACGGGCAGAGACACGGGCGTGTGTCTCAGCCGTGTGCGATACACGGTCACAATACACTGCTGTGTGTCCCCTGGTATTGAAATTGAAATCAAGTCAGTATGCTCCACACGGCCCCACACACGGGCGTGTGACTTGGCCGTGTGGCATAAGTCAATATACCTTACAGGTTTGGCACGGCCTAGTACACGGCCTGGCACACGGGCGTGTATGGCCATTTGTAGGGCACACGGGCTAGCCACACAGACATGTTTGTTGGCCGTGTGACCCAAGTCAGAGAGTTACACGGGGTTAGACACGGGCTGGGACATGGTCATGTGATCCCATTTCGAATGTTCACACGGCATGTGACACGGGCGTGTCTGTTGGCCGTGTGAGACACACGGTCTAGTTATCGGTTTAGTTCAGAAGCACTTCCAAAGCATATTTTGAGCCTCGTAATCTCGTATTAGGGACATTATGATTGATGTTGAATGATGAGTGCATAAAATGTGGAAATGTTTGAGAAATGTATGTGTAATTATGTGATAATTCTGGTAATACCATGTAACCCTATTCGGCGTGGAATACGGGTGAGGGGTGTTACATTTATTGCTATTAGTGCTACGGTTTAGTCGATTATCAGACTAATGTAGCGAATATGAGTCTAGCTATACATGCCATTTATACATAACCTCTGATAGTGTGATCTCTCCCGACTTTGATGAGATTTGTCTTACTTAGACAGAGATGTTTTCCAACCGAGCTAGTTCCGACGATACTGAGTAAAAATGTGTCTATGATGAGTTGAAACTCATAAAGGTTTGAATAAAAGTTCCTAATATTGTGTTAATGATAAATGTTGTATTATATGTGTGTATATATGAGAGTCAAATTTTGAGGCTTTACAATCTTCACCCCCTCACCAGTATAGTGTTATACAATAAAGTTCACAAGATTTAGATTGGATAAGCTCACAAGTGTGAACTAAAGAGTTCAGTGGTGGAATAATTATTAATGCGGTTAGAGATGAGAAAGAGTTAGCAAGTAAAGACAGTTATAGAAGAGATATTTGCTTGTTATGAAGATCATTCGGATTACGCGATGATGCTATTAAAGAAGAAGTTAATCTCGACTAATCGACTCATTTAGGTATAATGCCTAAAGAATGTATTAACTGGAAATTCTTCTGAATTGATTTTCATTAGTGAATGGAATAATGTGGGATTAGTGATGACTGTAATAGTTAGTGGAATCATGTTTGAATTTTAAAGATATCCGAGTGCAATGGTTATAGTTGAGTAGATTATGACGAACTCTTCTGGGTATTCTATGTGTTTATTCCTTCTCAGAGATATATGTAGCTGTTCATTTTCAGATGAGATTCTTGTCTTATGAGAACGCTAACTAACCATATTGTTAGATGAAAGCATTGTGGGTTTAGTTGGTTTATGATTGACATTGCTTTATCTTTCTTTGGTATTCTATTCCATTACATTTGGTAGAAAATTTGACGGTAAAATCCATATGATGCTAGTATTCTGTTTCTACTGGTTGTTGCTCTGCTTTATATATATGGAAATTATATTACTTCTGTTACAATTGATTTTAGTTCGTATGAGTGGTGTTTTTCTTCTGGATTTTCTCTGGGATATCATCGAGATCTTTATCATCCAATATGAGTTGTATTCTCGAAAATTCAGTATAGCTTCACATCTTGGATTTCATTATCTCGGTTTTTTTATCATTCTTATTGTTTAATGTATCAAATATGGCTCATCTGTAAAGGATATTCAGTGATTGAAAATAATTATATTTATTATGGTTATAATTTCTAGTCTGATTATGGGAGCATAGTGATGCTGATCTCAGGTTTTTCTAGTTTTCGTGAAAGAGGATGACATCGACAAAAGTATAGACGATGGAAGCTCAAGCTTAAATTGGTATAATGGTTTTCTTTTCTCAGGTAAGCTTGATTAAGGTCAATGAGTTAAATCAGGATATTCTGATTCGTTGAGTTGATGTGGTTTGTAAAGATCTTTGACTAGTATGTTGAGGGAATTATGAAAGATCGTATGTTTGAGTTGTTCTAACAACATGAATAAGAGATTACTTTGAAATGTTATTATCTGATAGATACGATTGATTCAATTGCTTTAAATCTGAGTGGGTCAATTAGTTGAAGAATAATTTGAGTTATATGCATTTAAGTTTATCCTTAGTTATGGAAATAATTTTGTGCATTCACGGGTAAATAGGCTGACAGTTTGAATGAAGAATTCATGTTCTAGAAAACATGATACAAAAATATATCTATTAGATTTGTTTTAATTGAAAGACGTTATTATGAGTTAAAGTTGTTCTGATTGATAAAGTTATAGCGCTTGTGAAGTTTGAATGGTCTGATACTTGTTAACAAAGTTTTAAACAGTTGAAAGCATCGTTAACCGAAACACTAGTTCTGGTTCAGCCTGAATCGGGTAAAGAATTCATGATTTTCAGTGATGCATCATTGAATGGATAGGATGTGTTTTAGTACAAGAATGTAAAGTGGTAGTTTATGCTTCCAGACAGTTAAAGCCATATTAAAAGAATTATCCAACACGCGACTTAGAGTTGGCTGCTATTGTGTTTGCGTTGAAAATTTGACGACATCATTTGTTCGATGAAAAATGTCACATACTTACTGATCACGAGAGTTTAAAGTAGCTGATGTCACAAAAATATTTGAATCTGAGACAGCATTGATGGCTCGAGTTATTGAAAGATTGTGAGTTAGTCATTGATTAACCTTTGGGGAAAAGCAAATATAGTTGTCGATGCTTGAGTGGAAAATTTTTGTTTACTTTGTGAACGATGGTTACATGATTGACCTTGAAATGATGGCACAATCTTAGCTGAGTTAAAAGCTAAACCGATGTTTTCATTGCAAATCTGAGAAGCTTAAAAATGTGATAGTGAATTGCAAGCGAAACGAGTACAGTGTGAATAGACTTCTGATTCTAAATTTCAAGTCGGACCTGGTGACTATTATTATTATTCTGAAACAGAATTTGTGTACTGAAGAATCCAGAGCTTATGCAGAAAATTTTGCACGAGGCTCACAGTGGTAGCTTGTCTATTCATCAGGGGAGTAATAAGATGTAGAGTGATTTGAGGTAGAAGCAATGATGGTCGGGTATGAAAAGCGATATTTCTAATTTTGTGTTCAAATGTTTGATTTTTCAACAAGTTAAAGCCGAATATCAAGTGCATTCAGGACTATTATAGCCAATGATGATACTGGAGTGGAAAATGAGATAGAGTTATGATAGACTTCGTATCGGGGTTACCCTAATATCTAAAAAGAAAGATGCTATCTAGGTTGTTATTGATCGGTTGACGAAATCTACATATTTATTCCAGTACGTATAGATTTCTCACGTGGCATATTTGCTGAGTTATGTGTTTCTGAGATTGTCAGGTTATACAAAGTGCCAGTCTCTATTATTTCGAATAGAGATCCGAGGTCTATATCGCGATTATGGAGAAAGCTAAAAGAAGCTCTGAGTACGCGAATGTATTTTTGCACTACAATTCATCCTCAGATCGATGATAAGTATGACAGAGTGATTAGATTCTTAATGATATGCTTCGTTACTATGTTTTAGAATTCAAAGGTAACTGGGAAAATTGTTTACTGTTGGTCAAATTCACATATAATAATAATTTTTAGTCGAGTATAAGATGGTACCATATGAAATTTTATGTGGTTCTAAATGACGAACTCTGTTATATTGGACGGAGCTCAGTGAGAAAAAAGATACACGAGGTAGAATTGATTCGTGATTCTGGAGAGAAAAAAAAAAGTGAAAGTGATTCATGAAAATTGAAAGTAGCTTTAGATAGACATAAATGGTATGCAGATTTGAAATGTAAAGATATTGCATTTCAGATCGGTGACAGAGTGTTTTTGAAAGTATCGCCCTCGAAGAGGATTCTTCGTTGTGGTCGCAAAGTGAAGTTGACTCTATAATTAATTGGGCTGTATTAGTTTATTGAGAGAGAGGGCCAGTGACATACCAACTTGAATTACCATCAAAGTTAAAACGGATTTATAATGTGTTTCAGTTATCTATGTTGCGATCAGACTATTCGTATATAATTTCTCCGAAAGATGTTAAGATTTAGTCGACATGTTAGATAATGAAGAATCGATCCGAATTAAGACACGTGAGATTAAAGAGTTAAGAAACAAAAGCATAGCCTTAGTGAAAGTTCTATGACATTGTCATGAGATAGTGGAAACTATGAGAAAATAATACCATAACCTATTCACTAATAAGATTTTCAGGGACGAAAATCCCTAAAGGGGGAGAGTTGTAACAGTCCGTTTTTAGCAAAATCAGAACAGTGGTTTCGGGACCACAAATCCAAAGTTGAAATAATCATTTTATTATTATTTTCATGTCTACAGCATGAAAATATGCCGTTTGATTAGTCAATTTGATAAAAAGGACTAAATCGCGTAAAGTGCAAAAGTGATGTTTTATAAGTTAAAAGGGTTTAATAGCTATGAAATTAAATGTTTGAAGGGTTTATGTTGTAATTATACCACTAATAGCATGAGTGGTCAATTTGGACAACCATTATGTGATTTTAATGGTTTTATACTAAGGTTAATTAGGTAAATATGTTAATAAACGTAAAATAAATAAAACCAAAATAAAAGTTATCATCTTTTATTGTTCTTTCAACTAAAAATTGAGAAAAGAAAATGTTCATGGAAGCTATTAGGGTTCGGCAACTTCAAGCTTAAATTGGTGAGTGTTTTTGACCCGGTTTTTAATGATTTCTATGTTTTTGAGATCGTTGAAACTAGGTCTAGCTAGCCTAGGCGCTATTTTGCAAAACTGTTAAAAATTTAGATAGTTACCATTGATGAATAAGCATGTATTTTGATGTTTGATGATAGATTTTTAATGCTTGTTCATAGATATACAAGTTTTTTTTGAAAAAAATGCAAAATAATGATTAAATTGAGAAATGTTGAAACTTTGTGGTTAAAATGTGAAATAAATGAAAAATATGGGCTGCTAGGGACTAATTGGTTAATCGACTAGCTTGGGTTAATTTTGAATTTCATTAATTTGTGATTTGATGAAATAAGGACTAAATTGTGAAAATTGTGAAATATTAGGGGCAAAAGTGTAAATTTGCTTAAATGTGAATTTTGGATTAAATTGAATTGAGAGATGATTAAATAAGTTAATTTTGATTATATTTATATCAAGAAAACGAAGTTCGGATCTAGATCGAGAGAAAAACAAAGTTTCAGATTAATCGGTCTATTTCATCGTTTTTGAACCCGAGGTAAGTTCGTATATTATAAGTTTTGATACAAATGTATTTCATATGCTTTGATATTTCATAAAGTGTGAATACAAGACTATGGATATGTTCGATAGTGATTCAACGACGATTCGACATTCGAAATCCCGGTTGAACCTTAGGAATAGTTTAGGATACTAGTGACATGTCACTAGAGGATACATTGATTTGGCTTCGGGCCATGATATTAGCACTTCGGGTGCGAGTTATACCGATTTGGCTTCGGGCCATGAATATCGGCTGATTTGGCTTCAGGCCATGATATCAGTACTTTGGATATAAGTTATCTTGATTTGGCTTCGGGCCATGGTATAGGTACTTATTGTGCGAGATTCTTGATTACCCAACTTCTATTCTGAATGGTTCAACGGGTAAACGAAAAATATGATTGAGTATGAGAATGATATGAGATGGTACAGGTACGTATGTGACATGTATAAGTTTTGGTATGAAGAAACTTGTGAAGAATGTGATTAATATCATAATTGTGTATATGAAAGTTTTGTTAGCTAATATATGCTAAATATTGATATATTCAAATTGTTGATTGATAATCTTGAGATAGAATTAAGTTTATTGTATACGAGCTTACTAAGCTTTATAGCTTACTTTGTTTATTTTCCAGTGTTTTATAGTGTTATCAAGCTAGCTCGGATTCGGGGATTGTCAGAGATTGCTTCACACTATCCACCTATCACTTGGTACCTATGAACTTTGGTATTTTAAGTATATGGCATGTATAGGGACTTGGTCTTTTGGTATATGTATTTTGGCCATTTGTGTTGGCTTGTAAATATTAGGTTTGGTTTATATATACATAGCCATGTGAGTTGGCTATAATGGTGAATTTGATGATGTATATAAGTGTGCAAATGGCTTTGTTTGAGTTTGGTAATTGCCTTATAAATGCTAGTTATGATGGTATTTGATGCTTGTTGAAAATGGATATGGTGAATATCAAATGGTCGATGAATTGGTATTTAGTAGCTTTATGAGTCTAGGTAAATAATACATGTTTTAAGTAGCCATATTGTTGATCTAAGGTTATGAGATTTTGGTATAAATGGATTGGTCTATTTTTCAACTTGTGTGTATTGAGAAATGTGGTATAGAATATGCATGAATCAGGTTTGAAATGGTTGGTTTAAATGCCTATATATGTTCTGAGATGGTACAAATTGATGTGTTGTAGGTACATTAGAATTTGGGTGGCAAATTGGCTTGGTAAATAGCCTATTTTTGTCCACACAGGTAGAGACACGGGCGCGTGTCTCAGTCGTGTGCGATAAACGGTCACAATACACGATCGTGTGTCCCCTGGTATTGAAATTGAAATCAAGTCAGTATGCTCCACACGGCCTCACACACGGGCATGTTACTTGGCCTTGAGGCATAAGTCAGTATACCCTACAGGTTTGACACGGCCTAGTACACGGCATGGAACACGGGCGTGTATGGCCATTTCTAGGGCACACAGGCTACCCACACGGACGTGTGTGTTGGCCGTGTGACCCAAGTCAGAGAGTTAGATAGCGTCAAACACGGGCTGGGACACGGCCATGTGATCCCATTTCGACTGTTCACACGGCCTGTGACACGGGCGTGTCTGTTGGCCGTGTGAGACACACAGTCGAGCCACACGGGCATGTGTCCCCTGTTTTGGGAAAAAAATTATAAGTTTCGTAAAAGTTTCCTATGTTTTCGGTTTAGTTCAGAACCACTTTCAAAGCATGTTTTGAGCCTCGTAAGCTCGTATTAGGGACATTATGATTGATGTTGAATGATGATTGAATTAAGTGTGAAAATGTTTGAGAAATGTATGTGTAATTGTGTGATAAGTCTAGTAATACTCCGTAACCCTATTCTGGCGTGGAATACGGGTGATGGGTGTTACAGAAGGATAGTGTGATGATACTCCGACCGATTCTGACCTTTATGAACATACGAGCACTATAAAACAGAGAAAAAGAAAACCGAGTAAGCATTTCAAATGCTTAGTAAGTTCGTATAACAGGAATTTAACTTACCAATTATGTTCAATTTAAGTAATCATATAAATAACATGCATTCCAACAAATTGACCAATTGCCTACTCACATACACTCAATCAAGCAAGTTAGTCATGAATTTCTAAATACTTTTCAAGTAATAAACATGAGCTCATCATGTAATAGCTTTCATTAAGATATACTTTTCTTACCATATTTCATCTCAAGTTCAAATTAGCCATAACAGAACTTTTCCCATTAAATTTAATTGAAATATCGATGGATACACATGTAGTACACTTAAAGTGTACAAAACTGCAATCCGTCAACTCATGTTTAGGGGTACCCATTAGGGCACATAATCAGGAAGCACTCTCTCGAGTCATATAATAGGATGCTCATGTGAGCCATGTAACAGGAAGCATATCCGGACTAAATCAGGAAACTCATAAGAGTTTAAAACAGGAAGCTCATTGAGCTTCACAGGTAACTCCGAAGAGCTATTATCAGGGAGCTCCAGATAGCCATATAAAAGGATATTCAAGCGAGCCATATCAGGAAGCTCAGAAAGAGCCTATATCAGGACGCTAATAAAGAGTTGCATTTGTGTCTGCAATATATGCAGGATCACAACCGATCATATAACAGGATGCTCACAAAGAGCTGCGGTAGTCCGTAACACATGCAGGATCACTATCGATCAGGATGCTCGCAGGAACCATATAACGAGAAGCTCGAGAGGTCTTATAATAGAATGCTCATACGAGCTATGGTGTGTTTTCAACATACGCAAGATCACAACCAATCGGGAAATCCTGTATCCATAGAAATTCCATTATTCAAACGGGACTTATCATAAATCGGGATTTTTCAGATATAAGATTAATTTCATATTCATGACAATGATACAATTCACATACATATCATTCAATTTAAAAACATATAAATACACAATTTAGTTACACGAACTTACCTCGATAAACGTTCGTATACAAGGATCTACTAATCTGATACCTTTTCTTTTCCTCGATCTAACTTCGTATTTGAGTTATCTGGATCTATATAAATGAATTTAACATTAATTTGATAAAATTCACATTCAATTTCATTCAATTCACATATTAGGCAAAATTACTATTTTACCCCTATATTTTTTATAAATTCTAATTTCGTCCCTAGGCTCGGAAAATAAAATTCATGCAATTTAATCCTTATTCCAAGCCTAATCAATTTGTACATATAACATTTACAGCCCATGTATTTCACAAAAATCAGAAATTTTTCATGAATTTTATATCTTTACAATTTAGTCCCTAAATCACAATTCCATGGAAATTTCCTTTACAAAAGTTGTTTATCTATCAATAATCTTTCATTTTCTACCATAAATTTTAAATTTTCAGCATACTCATCCATGGAAACATTTTAACACTTTGATATCTTTACAAATTGATCCCCAAAATAGCTAGATAAGGTTATTCCAATCTCAAAAATATAAAAATTACTAAAAACAGGACAAGATTACTTACCCAATTAAGGTTGCTTGATTTTCTTTCTCTTTCCTAGGGTTTCCATAGAATTTGGGGAAGAAGATGATATAAAATGATGATGTTAGTTATTTATTTAATTTATCATCTTTTATTTATTTCAATTTCAAATTTAGTCCTTTTCTTTTTCTAATTTTCCATGGATGAATCATCAAAAATATCTACTAACTTTTCTTAATGGTCTAATTACCATGTAAGGACCTCAAATTTTGAATTCCATAGCTATTTAATCCTTCTAGCTACTAAAATTCAACTTTTGCACTTTATGCAATTTGATCCTTTCTTTCTAATTAAACACAAAATCGGTAAAATTTTCTTATCGAAATTTTCATACGTCTTTCCTATCATGCTGCAGACCATGCAATAATATTAAAATAAATTTTCTTTCTGACTCAGATTTGTGGTCCCGAAACCACTATTCCGATTTCACTGAAATTGGCTGTTACAACTCTCCCCCTTAAAGAATTTTTGTCCTCGAAAATCTTACTAGTAAAGAGATTCAGTTATTGTTTTCTCATGGTATCTTCTGGTTCCCAGGTAGCTTCTTCAATCCCATGCCGTTGCCAAAGAACTTTTACTAAGGCTACCTTTTAATTTTTTAGTTCTTTTGTCTCTCATGCAAAAATTTTGATTGGTTCCTCACTATAAATCATATCAGGCTGAATTTCAACTTCTGTCGAAGAAATAAAATGTGAAGGATCTAACCGATACCGTCGTAACATGGACACATGGAAAACATTATGAATTCTGTCAAGCTCCGGTGGTAACGCCAATCAGTATGCAACAGGTCCAATTCTTTCAATGATTTCATATGGTCCGATACACCGTGGGCTAAGTTTTCTTTTACGGCCAAACTGAAGAACTTTCTTCCAAGGTGATACTTTCAAGAATACCTTATTACTGACCTGAAATTCTATTTCTTTTCGTTTAAGATTGGCAAAAGATTTTTGACGACCAGAGGCTGCTTTCAAGCTATCCAGAATTACTTTCACTTTTTCTTCAGTTTCACGGATCAAATCAACTCCGTATATCTTCTTTTCACTAAGCTCTATCCAGTACAATGGAGTTCTACATTTATGACCATACAGAGCCTCGTACGGTGCAATTTTAATACTTGACTGATAGTTATTATTTTATGCAAATTCAACTAAAGGCAAATATTTTTCCCAATTACCTTCAAATTCCAAAATACAACACCGAAGCATATCTTCCAAAATCTGTATAACATGTTCAGATTGTCCATCGATCTGAGGATGGAATGCGGTACTGAAATGTAACTGTGTACCCAAAGCTTCTTGAAACTTATTCCAGAATCGAGATGTAAACTGGGGATCTCTGTCAGAAATAATATAAATCGGTACCCCGTGGAATCTAACAATCTCAGAAACATATAATTTAGCCAATTTGTCCAGGGAAAAATCCATATGTACCGGAATAAAATGTGCAAACTTCGTTAAATGGTCAACTATTACCCTAATGGCATTTTTCTTTTTCGGAGAAAAGGGTAACCCTGATACAAAGTCCATAGTGACTCTTTCCCATTTCCATTCCGGTATCATTACTGGTTGTAATAATCCTGAAGGTACCTGATGTTCAGCTTTAACTTGCAGACAAACCAAACACCTAGATACAAATTCAAAAATATCACGTTTCATTCTCGGCCACCAGTACATCTTTTTCAAATCATTGTACATTTTATTACTTCCTGGATGCACAAACATATTACCATTATGAGTATCGTTCAAAATCTTTTATACAAGTTTTGAATTCTTCGGTACACATATTCTACCTCTAAATACAAACAACCATCAGACCCAATCTAAAATTTTAAATTGGAATTTGACTCACATTGTACCCTTTTAGCTTGTATTTCATCATCATTCTTCTGAGCTTCACAAATCTGTTGCAAGAGTACTGGTTTAGCTTTTAACTCAGCTATGATTGAACCATCATCAGAAAAAGATAACCGTGTATTCATTACTCTCAAGGCAAATAAGGATATTTTGCTCAAAGCATCTACAACCACATTGGCTTTTCCCGGATGATAATCGATAACTAGGTCAATATCTTTCAATAATTCAAGCCACCTGCGCTGTCTGAAATTTAAATCTTTTTGCGACATCAAATATTTCAAAATTTTATTATCAGTGAATATATGACACTTTTCACCAAACAAATAATGTAGCCAAACTTTCAATGCAAAAACAATGGCTGCCAATTCTAAATCATGTATCGGGTAATTCTTTTCATGTGGTTTTAGTTGTGTAGAAGCATAGGCTATTACTTTACCTTTTTGCATCAAGACATAGCCTAAACCATTCAATGATGCATCACTATAAATTATGAATTCCTTACCCGAATTAGGCTAAACTAGTACAGGTGCTTCAGTCAACAAGGCTTACAATCTATCGAAACTCTGCTGGCATTTATCAGTCCACTCAAATTTCACATCTTTCTGTAACAAACGTTTCATCGGAGAAGCTATCAATGAAATTCCTTTTACAAACCTCTGATAATATCCAACTAATCCTAGAAAGCTTCTGACTTCAGATACATTTTTCAGTGGTTTCCAATTAACAATAGTTGAAATTTTATTCGGATCCACTCTGATGTCTTCTGTAGATACTATATGTCCAAGGAAACTAACTTCCCGAAGCCAAAATTCACACTTACTGAATTTGGCATACAACTGTTTCTCATGCAGAGTTTGTAACACAATTCTCAGATGATCAGCATGTCCATTTTCATCTCGAGAATATACCAGGATATCATCAATAAATACCACCACAAATCTATCTAGATACAGTCTAAAAATTCTATTCATCAGATACATAAATACTGCAAGTGCATTTGTCTAACCGAATGGCATCACAAGAAACTCATAGTGCCCATACCTGGTTCTAAAAGCTATTTTTGGCACATCTGAATCTTTCACACGTAGCTGATAGTAACCTGAACGAAGATCAATCTTTGAAACTACAGTGGCACCTTTTAACTGATCAAACAAGTCATCAATACGAGGTGATGGATACTTGTGCTTTATTGTAACTTTGTTGAGCTTCCTGTAATCAATACATAATCTCAACGACCCATCTTTCTTCTTAACAAATAAAATTGATGCACCCCAAGGTGATGAACTAGGTCGAGCAAAGCCTCTATCTGTTACTTCTTGCAACTGTGCTTTCAATTTAGTAGGAGCCATTCTGTGGGGTGCTATAGATATCGGTGTTGTCCCCAGTACAAGATTTATGAAAAATTCCACCTCTCTAACTGGTGGTAAACTAGGTACTTCCTCCGGAAACACATCAGGAAACTCACAAACAACTGGTAATAATTTAATCTTCGACCCAGATACTTTAGTGTCTAGCACATAAGGAAGATAGGCATCATACCCTTTTCTAATCTATTTCTATGCTAATATGGCTGAGATCACATTAGACAACCCGTCTTGTTTATCAGATTCAATACGGAGCAATTCACCATTCTGACATTTTAACACAATATATTTCTATTTACAATTTGCCACTGTATCATGCTGAGTTAGCCAGTCCATACCCAGAATTACATCAAATTCATCAAATGGCAACAACATTAAATCAGCAGAGAAACAATAACCTTTTATCCTCAACAGACAGTTTTTACAGATTTTATCTACCATCACAAACTAGCCTAAGGTTTTTGAAACTTTAACCACGAATTCAGTGAACTCAATAGGTAAATTTTTAATAGACACTAAATTCATGCATATGTATGAATGTATTGAACCAGGATCAATTAAAGCAGTAATATCAGTATCATGAAGAGAAAATGTACCAGTAATAACATCAGGTGTAGAAGCATCCTCTTGTGCACGTATAGCATATGTTCTGGCTAGTGCTCGAGCTTCAGATTTAGCAGTTGAATCTTTTTTTGTACCTCGACTATCACTCATATTACCAGGGTTACGAGATGGTCTACCTCTCGAGGCAGGATTGCTCGACCTTGTATTCTAAACAATATCTTTTTCAATCCTTTTCAGACAATCTTTGAGATAGTGGTCGAGAGAACCACATCTATAGCAGGCTCCACTTCTCATACGACATTCTCCAAAATGAAATTTATCACAATGCTTGCATTTAGGTTTAGAATTCTCGACACTTCCAGCACTTGCTACTGATAGGGCCGGAGATCTCCAATTAGAGCGTTAAGAGCCTCAGTCTTTCCCAAAATACCCCACAGACGAGACAGAACGGTCATGATATTTCTTTGATTTCTTTGAAGCTTATGATTGTGGCTTTCCCATAAATCTTTTACACGATGTTTGGGCTTCCATCTCTGCCTGCCTCTTTTCTTTATTTAATTCCTCATCTTTATGTGCTCGGTCATCTAATACAACAAATTCTTTTAATTCCAAGATCCAAACTAACAACTTGATATCTTCATTTAGTCCTTCTTCATAATGTTTGCACATGGCTATTTCAGTCGGGATACACTCTCTGGCATATTTACTTAGCTGAACAAATTCTCGTTCATACTCAGATACAGTCATATTCCCCTGTTTGAGTTCTAAAAATTCTTTCTTTTTCTGATCAAGGAATCTCTGGCTAATATACTTCTTTTTGAAAAAATTCCTATGTAACATTTTCCCTCGGTACAACAGAAATTGTGGTATTCCACCGCTGGTAGGCTGAGTATTTTAGCAGAGATACAACGCATTTCAAACATTCTTCAGGTGTAAAAGACAATTCATCCAGAACCCTGATAGTATTTTCTAACCAAACTTCAGCCCTTTCTGGATCATCATCGGCAGTAGCCCTGAATTCTTCTGCCCCATATTTATGGATTTTATCTACCGGAGGCTTACCAGTTCTAAAATGTTCAACACCCTATGTATCTCTTGAACCGGTTGAGGAGTAGGAGGGGGAGGTTGTTGTATAGCAGGATTTGTTCTTAAGAATTCTGTAAACCACTCATTCATCATTTGAAAGAAGGCTTCTTTAGCCTCATCACCTCGGCCCCCAGATACGTGCCTTCTACTACTAGTAGATGCAGCTCTTTGAACTGAAGCTGGAGCATTGCTCTCAGCTTCCTCGGATTCAGCTCTAGCTCGGTTGGACGACATTACTATATGAAAAACACATTTATAATAGTCAGGAGATATCACACTATCACAAATTATATAATCGCATTTATAGCTAAACTCATACTTGCTACGTTAGTCAGAGAATCGGCTAAATCGTAGCTCTGATACCAATAAATGCAACACCTCTAACTCGTATCCATCGCCAAAATAGGGTTACAGAGCATTTACCGAAGTTTATAGATCAATTACAATTAATTCATGTCTTTTACTATTCATATCCGAAACATATCATAATTCAATCATGTTGTCCCTTAAATCGACCCTTGATGTCCAATTTATATATTAAAAACAAGTCGGGACTAAATCAGAAACTCAAAAACTTTTTCACAAAATTTTAGAAACTTTCCTAGATGCAGGGGATACAGGCCCGTGTGGGTAGGCCGTGTGGCTCACACGGCCAAGTGACACGCCCGTGTCTCAGGCCGTGTGGGCATTCGTTGTGAGGCACACAGTCGTGTCCCAGCCCGTGTCCATACATGTGTAACTCTCTGACTTGAGTCACACAGCTAGCCACACGACGTGTGCCAGGTCGTGTGGACATTTTATGTAACACCCCAAACCCGGCCTAAACGTTACGACCGAATCTGGCATGTCACATGAAAGGAATGTTTAAAAACTGTGCATTCGTTAAAAAGCTCATATTCTTTATAGTTGTGGTGAGAAATCGAGTTTAAGTAATTTTGAATAAGAAATGGTTTATTATCATTTTAGGAAAATCCCATATTGATCATTTAATAATAAGCAATAAGCAAATTGAAAGCTGAAAGCAAATAAAATACCCAAGGCCTTATTACATAACAAAAACTCAAATAAAAATAAGTCCAAATAAAAGAAACGAATTTACGAGTAAACATATGTATGGCCTCCACGAGTCCACCTCGGCTCCCAAATCCGCGATCTAATGATTACCGCAAAATTTAACTAAGGGGTGAGTCATCGAGACTCAGTGTGTAAATCCCCATCCAATGTGCCCTTACACAATTTCATATGAAAATATGCATATCATGCACCCAAACCTAGCCATCCGTATCACCTTTTCTACCCCATGTGGTACCAAACCACTGGTGGTGCCAAACCACTGGTGACCCAAAGTCACGATATCCATAATTGTGGTGCTAAACCACCTGGTGACCCAAAGTCACGAATAATCCAATGATGGGGCCAACCCATCGTGTGATACCAAATCACTTGGCGCCAATCCCGTATAATCGGTGGGGCCAACCCATCGTGGTGCTAAGCCATCGACGACGACTGTGAGGTGCCAAACCTCCGTGTCCCAAAGACACGAATGTGATACTAAATCACCGTGACCGAAGTCACGAATCCAATGATGGGGCCAACCCATCGTGTGATACCAAATCACTTTGGCGTCAATCCCGTATAATCAATCGTGGGGCCAACCCATCGTGGTGCTAAGCCATCGGACGACGACGCTGAGGTGCCAAACCTCCGTGACCCAAAGTCACAATAATCAATCTGTGGTACCAAACCACCGGTGGTGCCAAACCACCGGTGTCCCAAAGACACGGATATCATCTTCCCCCTCCTCTCATCATACCCATGCAATATGACATAATAATTCGTGTATGCAAGATGTCATGTATGCTAGACATATATCAAATATAAGTATAACATGAATTACCATCATAATCAGATAGACATAAAACAACATAATCACCCTAATCAACCTCTAAAGGTATAACCTGTAATTTTACCTACCAAGGGCATTTTCGTAATTTACCCACCAAGGGTATATTGGTAATTTACCCACCAAGGGTATTTTCATAATTTACCCACCAAGGGCATATCGGTAATTTACCCTTCAGAGGATATTTTGTAATTTACCCACTAAGGGTATTTCAGTAATTTCAGACCTGGAATGGCCTTTCCAAAGGCCAGTGTCGCTCGAAAGCGATCCAATTACCATTTCTGGTCGAAATGGACTATTGGGCCTAAAGCCCAATTTCGGCCCATTCGGGCCCACACGCGCGTGTGGCCCACCAAACACAAATCTAGCCACGTTTATGAGATTCACCTAGTCTAGTTCACTATATACTACACAATCGCACAATTTACTCATAAGGGCCCACGGGCCCATTGGGCCCACTTCGCCCATCGCGCCCAAGCGACCCCAACCCACAAGAATACTACTTATGGCCTCAACTATCGCGCCGAAGCCCCACACGTGCGCCGCACGCTCGTGTGGCTACTATTGCCGTGGATCGCACTTCGGCATTTGCCGCTCTACAACTAGAGTAGAGAGTTACACACCGATAGGACTCGTGTTAATCCGCGCTCCGACCACTCCTCGTGCCCAAACGCCTTCCAAGGTGTGTCAACCTCCTCCTGGAATGCTCTTTATATAGCTAGCTCTTCACCTTCCTTCTTTGTATCTTTCCGATGTGGGATCCCTTCGTCGAGAGAGTTTAAATTCAATGAAACTCTTCCCGTCTGCATCAGCAAAATAAATACTCCTTGCTTCTCATGAGATTCGAACCTGTGCTCCCTTGCAACATAATCCACGCTGTTAACCACTTGGCCACAAGCTCCTCTTGTGTCTTAAACCATGCGCAACTAAATATAAATCTATAGCCAAATTCTGGGGTCCAAGTAAAAAGAAAACCAAAATGCAAAAGCCAAGACTTGAACCTTGGACCTCCTTCCTTCCTTGTGGCGTCACCCCCTTGTCTCTTATGTGGCGTCACTTTGCCACTCCACCACACACTCCACTTGTGTCATTTTTCCCCACATTTTATTCTTAAGGCCTACCTGCCCACTTCCGGGGTTTTTTTTTTCACCTAAAACCAAAATTTCCCCAAAGCTAATATTTGATCCCGGGACTTCATAGAAGCCCTCTAACCTTCCAAAATAACTTACCTAATAAGTCTAACTTGCATTAATGCGGTTCTCAAAAATTTTAAAACAAGGCCCATTGGGCCCAATCCTACTAGGCCCAATTTCGGGATGTTACATTTTAATTTTAAAAATTAGGTTCAGGATTCACACGGTCAAGACACACGCTCGTGTCTCTGCCCGTGTGAACAATTCCAAGCATTCTGTTTCTAAATTTTTAGGATGCATGGGACACACGGCCAAACCACACGCCCGTGAGCATGGCCGTGTGTCATACACGGTTGAGACACACACCCGTGTGTCTACCCGTGTGGACGAAAATAGGCCATTTTCAAGGCCATTTTTCTTACCCAATTTTGCCTTCAACCTACAACAATCTTTGAACACTTTCACCAACCAATTTAAGACATTATAACCTACCCTAAATTCAATCCTATGTTCGATATGTCACTTCTTAAATGCATTTATCCAATTTACTTATTTGGCCATATTAACATATATATTACCAAATCATGCATTCTTAATCATACTTGTATAACTCCCATTATTAATCCATTATAATACATATATCGAACATGTTAATATCTTATATAATTAAATCAAAATATACCAAACACTAGCCATTCCAATGGCTAGTTACAACCAAAACATTAGTGTGCCAAAAGTGCCATCATTGGCTAATTTATCTATAAATTCCATTATACTCAAAATAAAATTTACTAATTATACCAAAACAAGCTAAAGGATAGTGTGATGATACTCCGACCGATTCCAACCTTTATGAGCTTCCGAGCACTATAAAACAGAGAAAAAAAAACCGAGTAAGCATTTCAAATGCTTAGTAAGTTCGTATAATATGAATTTAACTTACCAATTATATTCAATTTAAATAATCATATAAATAACATGCACAACATGGAAATTAAGCAAAATTACTAACCCCTCATTTTTGGGGCGTTACAACTCTACCCCCTTAAAGAACTTTCGGCCTCGAAATTTACCTTGTCAGAAGAGGTGAGGGTATTGCTATCGCATCGCCGCCTCAGGCTCCCACGTGGCTTCCTCTAAATCGCGGTTACGCCATAGCACCTTGACTAACGGAACAGATTTTCTTCTTAACACTTTAACATCACGATCCAGTATTTGCACCAGTTCTTCCTCAAAATTCAGATCAGGTCTTACCTCGATCTCCTCCACCAACACTACATGTGAAGGATCTGAATGGTATCGCCTCAGCATAGAAACGTGGAACACATTATGTATATGATTTAACTCAGGAGACAGTTCCAGCTGATAGGCGATCGGTCCCACACCCTTTTATATCCGGTAAGGTCTGATGAATCTAGGGCTCAACTTACCTTTCCGTCCAAATCTCAGAATCTTCTTCCATGGTGAGACCTTCAAGAAGACATAATCCCCCACTGTGTACTCTATCTCTTTACGCTTTAAATCTGCATACGACTTCTGCCTATCAGATGCTTCTTTTAACCGATCTCGTATCAACTTTACTTTTTCCTCAGTTTCAGAAACTAGTTCTGGCCCCAATATTCGCCGCTCACCCAGTTCTGTCCAACAAGTAGGGGTACGACACCTACAACCATATAACGCGTCGTATGGTGCCATCTGAATACTGGTTTGGTAGCTGTTGTTATAAGCGAATTCCGCTAATGGAAAATAGTCTTCCCAACTGCCCTTGAAATCAATTACATAACTTCATAGCATGTCTTCCAAAATCTTAATTACCCTCTCTGACTGACCATCAGTCTGAGGATGAAATGCCGTGCTAAAATCCAACCTCGCACCCAGAGCTTCGTGTAACACTCTCGTAATCGTGATGTGAATCTAGGGTCTCTATCTGAAATGATAGACACTGGTACCCCATGCAGCCTCACAATCTCAGCCACGTACAACTTGGCCAACTTCTTCAACGAATAATCAATGCGGACCGGTATGAAGTGGGTAGATTTAGTCAGTCGATCAACAATGCCCTATACCGAATCTTTCTTAGTAGGCGTCAGGGGTAGCCCACTAACAAAGTCCATGGTCACCCTCTCCCACTTCCAAAGTGGAATTTTAACAAGTTGCAGTAATCCAGAAGGCAGTTGATGTTCAGCCTTCACTTGCTGGCACGTCAAGCACTTACCTACGAAATTGGTAACCTCACGCTTAAGCCCTGGCCACCAGTACAGTTCACGCATGTCTCGGTATAATTAGTTCCCACCAAGATGCATAGCGTACGGACTATTATGCGCCTCCCGCAGTATAGACTACCTTAACTCAGAATCCCTCGGTACACAGACTCTCCCACGAAAACATAATACTCCCTCACTATTCAGCCCAAAGTCCACAGTCTCTCCCTTCTTCACCAGTCGAAAACGAGGAACCATCGATTCATCCAGCAACTGCTTCTCCTTAATTTGATCAATCCAAGCCAGTTTCACTTGAAGTTTATCTAACAGACTACCATCCTCAAGCAGGATGAGACGAGCAAACATTGCTCTTAAATCAGATACAACCTTACGGCTCAATGCATCCGCTACTACGTTAGCTTTTCTCGGGTGGTACTCAATCGAGCAATCATAATCCTTAAGCAACTCTATCAATCTTCGTTGCCTAAGATTCATCTCCTTCTGAGTAAGGAGGTACTTGAGTCTTTTGTGGTCGGTATAAATGATCGACTTTTCCCCGTACAAGTAATATCTCCAAATCTTTAGTGTAAATACCACCGTAGCTAACTCCAAGTCATGAGTGGGGTAATTCACCTCGTGCGGCCTAAGCTGACGAGACGCATAAGCCACCACCTTACCCTATTGCATCAGCACACACCCCAAACCCGTGTGCGATGCATCACAGTAGACAATGAATTCCTTTCGAGCCTCTGGCTGTGTTAATACGGGGGTTCAGTCAGAATCTTTTTCAGTTTCTCAAAACTCTCCTGCTGTTTATCAGTCCAATTAAACGGTACCCCTTTACGCAGTAACTTAGTTAGGGGTGCAGCAATCAGTGAAAACCCCTCAACGAACCATCTGTAATACCCAGCCAAACCCACAAAACATCGAATCTCAGATACCTTCTTTGATGGCTTCCAGTCTAATACGGCTTCAATTTTCTGAGGATCAACCCTAATCCCCTCGGAAGACACTACATGACCCAAAAACGTCACCTCTCGCAGCCAAAACTTACACTTGCTGAACTTGGCATAAAGCTGCTTTTCTCTTAGAATTTGTAGAACAATTCGGAGATGCGAATCATGCTCTTCATCGGTTCTCGAATACACTAGAATATCATCTATAAACACTACTACGAACCGGTCCAAATAGGGTTGAAAGACCCGATTCATCATATCCATGAAAGCAGCTGGTGCATTCGTTAACCCAAACGGCATGACCAGAAACTCGTAATGTCCATAACGAGTCCTGAATGCAGTCTTGTACACATCTGCCTCCTTAACCCTTAGCTGATGATACCCCAATCTAAGATCTATCTTGGAGAAAACCGAAGCTCCTCGTAGCTGGTCAAACAGATCGTCTATCCTTGGTAACTGGTACTTGTTCTTAATCGTCAGTTTATTTAGTTGACGATAATCAATACACATACGCATGGAACCATCCTTCTTCTTCACGAACAATATTGGTGCTCCCCATGGAGACACACTCAGCCGAATGAATCCTCGATCCAGTAGCTCCTGAATCTGAGCCTTTAATTCTACCAACTCCTTCGGCGCCATCCTATAAGGGGCGATGGACACTGAAGCCGTTCCAGGTAGAAGCTCGATGCCGAATTCAACCTCACGATTTGGAGGCAACCCTGGAAGTTCTTCGGGAAATACATCCAAAAACTCCTTTACAGTTCTGACATTCTCAACAGACGAACTCGCAGAATCAGAAATGCAGACATAAGCTAGGAATGTCTCACAACCCTTGCGAACCAGTTTCTCGGCCTTTAGTGCCGAAATTACATTAGATAGATAATCCATTCGCTCTCCTATCACAACCACCTCCTCATCCTCCGTAGACTTCAGTACCATAAGCTTATCAGCGCAATCCAAATTCGCACGGTGCTTCACTAACAAATCCATGCCCAAAATAAGATCAAATTCGCCAAACGTACGGCAGTTCCATCAAATTCACTAAAAAGACTACCCCTTGGACTTCTAGGGGCACATTTCTAAATAGTTTATTTACTCTAACCGACTGACCCAGCAGGCTTACCACCGACATTTCTCTGTCAGTAATTTCGAACTGTATACCCAACGACCCAGGCACAGTACATGCAACATATGAGTGTGTAGACCCAATATCAATCAACGCGGTATATGGTACATTATAAATGAGGAACGTACCAGTTATGACATCAGGGGCGTCGCCGTCCTCTCGGCGTCGAGCAGCATAGACCAACGCTGGTTGTCTCGCCTTCGTGCTACCTGTACCTCTGCCTGGTGCTCCACGACCTCGTCCCAAACCATTACCCCCTCTGGCCTGACCTCGACCTCTTGGTGGCTGCTGACCACCTCTCCCTAGCTGAACATAGCCCTGACCCGCAGCTTGCATCTGACCAGGCCTCTGAGTACAGTCTTTAACTCTATGATCCATAGATCCACAACTGAAGCACGACCCAGTTCTTTTCCAGCACTCACCCTGGTGAGATCTCCTACACCCAGCGCAAGGCTACGGTCTGCCAGCAACAGCAGGAACTCCAGCTCGGACTAGCCCATCAAATCTAGGCCTCTTCTTAGGCCCACCAGAAGAACTTGAGGGCCCAAAATCCCTCTTATTTCTGCCCCTTTCCTTCTCACGATTTTGACACTCTGAGCATTTCACATTCTCAGCAATCTTTGCCTTCTCAATCAGGGTAACAAAGTCTCTTTCCCTCTGCGGAGCTATCAGTACCCGCAACTCATCTCGGAGACCATCCTCGAAAAGCACGCAGCAGTCATACTCAGTCACGACTATGCCTCGAGCATACCGGCTCAACCGCAGAAACTCTGCCTCATACTCTGCTACAGACTTATTTCCCTCGATCAGACTTAAGAATTCCTTCCTACGGGCATCCAGATAACTCGCCCCAACATATTTTCCTTGAAAGGTTGTCTTAAAGAAGTCCCATGTCAAATGGTTGGCCTGCGTGCCTTCTCTCACGGTAAGCCACCATTGATATGCCTCATCTTGCACTAAAGACACTACTCCTTTCAGTTTCTGCTCCACCATACAATTAAGGTCATCCATTATTCGCTCGACAGCTTCCAACCAATATTCTGCCACATTTGGAGCTACACCCGAGATGCCCCTGAAAGTTACCGCCCCATTCGACCAGAGTCGTTCAGAGATTGACCTTTGGCCCACTGACCCAGTACTTGCTCTCGCAACCCTTTCAAGAACTCATAACATCGCTTGGGACAGGGCATCATCCCCACTGGCTCGGTCATGAGACCCCGTCTCAGTCACTGGTAAGGCTGGCGCTTCCCTAACAGGCATGTGTCCTGATGCCGAAGACCCAGCCCTAGCACCTCGGCCTCTACCACGGCAACGTGTACCCATTCCGTGACCTCTTGTGCTCATATCAATGTAGCGTATTTATCTGATTTAAGAGTTTTATGAATCAGCATATAATTCTCATAATTATTAACAGATATTTTATGATAAACAGTAATGAGGGTTGTTTTCGTAGATCGAATTCTTACTATAGTTTCCAGTCTCTTATAGTCTCAGTTTCTCTAACTAAGGAGTTTCAGTGTGCTACTACTATCCCTAGTAGTTTCTCAGTATAATCATTTCAGTATATAACAAAGTACAGTGTCAGAGAACTTACAGATTTGGTGTCGGAGACTCTGTGTGCCACACTTCCAGTAACAACATTACTTTTCAAACTAGAATTTAAACAGATTAGAAAAATTTTCAAAACCCATTCTACAGCCGAGTTTTGCAACCTACCCCAAACTCGGCCTAGACGTTAGGCCCGAATCAGATGTGTCACATCAAGTGACGAAAAATGGCTAGTTCGATAAAAACTCAGTACTAAACATTAGTTTACTTTGATACGTTTAAGGTAGTAAAATCATAAACTCAATTTTCCCTTATTGGTCAAAACGTTTATTAAACAGGATTAAATATTGCTGAAGCTTATTCAAAGAATCAACTTTAAGTTTTGGAAATCGTGATATACTTTAAAAATGTTATCTCTGAAAAACCCGCGTTTCCTAGTCTAGCAGATAGTAATCAAAAGAAAATTCCAAACAAAAGTTAAAAATCCCAAAAAGGCCTTATTACAAAAACATTACTCCAGCATATTAAAAGCAAATGAAATAACTAAGTTTAAATTAAAAAAAAAACGTATCAAGCATGTGACCACCTCCGAGTCCCTCGCAGCTCCAAATCCTCTAAGGCTGAAGGTTACCTGCGCAGTTAAAGGAAAGGGTGAGTTACGAGAACTCAGTGTGTAATCCCCTATTACGGTTACAGTCTAGGCCCAAGCCCTAATCAATACAGTTCGGTCTGGGCCTTAGCCCCATACAGAATCAGAGTGGGTTTAAGCCCAAAATCATGCCAATGCAAAATGACGCAATGCCTAACCTACCCAACCAAAGACACCACCCGTACCAACCCTACACACCATGTGGGGACCAAGTCGACCCACTCAGCCCTACACACCAATAACGCAGCCGAGCTACTAATATCAACGCGGCAAAGCTGCTAATAATAGTATACGTGGCTGAGCCACTAAAATCAGTATACGTGGCAAAGCCACTAAATCAGTCAAACGTGGCATAGCCACCAGTACAGTACTTCCTCCAAAATACAAAACCCAACCCAATGCAGCATGTCATGTCATATATATAACCCATATATGCAGTATATCATAAACATAATCAATCATATAGAAATACACATACATCACTTATATTACCACTAAGGGCATAACGATCATTTTGTCAGTTGGGGGTAAAATGTTGATTCACCCCCCCGAGGGTATTCCGGTAATTTTACCTATCGAGGTTATTTTAGTAATTTCACCCTTTGAGGGTATTTCAATAATTTCACCCATTGAGGGCATTTCAGTAATTTCACCCATTGAGGGTGTTTTAGTAATTTAGTCATATAACGGCCTTTTCGGAGGCCTACAATCGCCTCGAGCGACACAGATACCCTTTCTGGTCAAACGGTGTAATTGGGCCCAAAGCCCAATCTTCGGCCTAAGTGGGCCCACACGCTCGTGTGGCCCATTCCGCCCAATATCGGTTGCGACTATGCGAACTTCGCAGCTCAGTTCATTGTTATCATTTTACTGAGGACTTTACCCATGTGGGGCCTATTGGGCCTCCATGGCCCATCGAGGCCCATTACGACCTAAACACACGGAAAAGTTCGTGGCGGCCTCTACGATCTAAAGCCAACGATTATGGATTGATTTATCCCTACGAGCGTTCGCACGCTCGAGGGCCTTCAGATGTCGAAAACACAGCTTTTCGGCTTTTATCGATATGCAGTAGCACAGAAGTGAGAAGCAATAGTATCCTGTGTTTGAACAGTATGGTAATGGGTGTACAATTACACACCTTAATTACGAAATGTGCCACCAATCTCCTAGCACAAATCCTACGTTAAAAAGACTATCAGTTAGTCATCCGTTCAAAGGAGTTACCCTTCTTTAACACAACCCAAAACCGAAACCATACTTACACCTACCTTGATTGACCGAGTTTTGTTAAGCCTCTCCAAATATCAGCGAAGATTAAGAACCCCTGGATGGATTCTGCATTACAATACACCCTTATTAAGAGGGATTGAAGAAATATGCGAGTAAAATCCACCCTCGACCAATATAAACCCTCAGATAAGATCAGCCCTCAATCCAAACACAAAGCGAGAACACTTACTTAATCAAAGTTAAGAATAACGTATCGATTGCTTAGTCGCTCTACGGCCTTTCCACACACGGGAGACCCTAACAACCAATCAACATCAAACTAAAGAAGAAAGGGAAGATTCGGCGGTGGAGAGAAAAGAATAGTACCATCATGAAATAACTAGAAGACAGTCAGTACTACTTACCCTCAAATTCGGCAAGGACAGGTTCCTTTAAGTAAAGAGGAATAAACACGTACGGCCCTAGAGGTGAAAGTATACTAGAAGAAAAGCAGAGGTTAACTTCATCTCACTCAAAAGAACAAAATATGAAGTGTTGAAAAGAAGGGGGAAGGATAGGTTCGGCTAACATGAAGAGAACAAAAAGAAAGATGAGAGGAAAAAAGGATGTTGAATTCGGCCAAGGAACCTAAAAGAAGAAAAGAAATGTAGGCAGGGAGTGGGCAGCAGTTAGGGAAATAATGAACGAGATGAAAACTCGAATGGTAACAAAATTGCTTGAGACGTCACCTCAGAAAGAAACCCGAAATGAACAAAAAGAGAAATTGAAAAGCAAAAAGGAATTTTCAGTTTCTACTAACACTCAAGGTTGCCGAAATGCTCCAAATGACACCCCTCTAGCCAAATTTCTCTCACTTAACTACACTCCCAAATTCAGCCAACACTCCCACACACATCACTTCCCTGATTTTCTCCACCAAAATCTCCTAGAATTGCTCTCTACCTTCCGTTTGAAATATTTGACCAAGTCATCAACCTCTCTTGTAGAGTTTGATCCAAACTCTACTTCTTCCAATCCCAAGGCATAAAATAAATGCCCTCATTTGCTTGCCAAGAGATTCGAACTCCACTCTTCCTTGTTATCCCAGTGACGCCACAGCCACCAGGTCCCATGCTCAATTTGTGTCACTTAAATACACATAATCATATATAAGTCCTACTGCCAACTGCTAGCTCCCCTTATAGGCAAAAACTAAAATTTTTCCACGACTCTGACTCAAACCCAGGCCACCTTAGAACACCCAAATACACTCAAATAGCTAGCCGTTCATGCACAACATGGAAATTAAGTAAAATTACTAACCCCTCATTTTTGGGGCGTTACACAATGAATTATGTTTGGCGGAGTTTGATCTGTCATAATTTGGTGTAGTGTATTAAACTAATTTCCACACTTTAGGAGCTTGAAAGTGAGCATTTCCATTAGGTTTAGTTATGTTTTTGTAAATTTTTATTAAGTTAATAAAATGTGCAAATTGAGTCTTTTATTAACCTTAGGGCCAAATGAGGCCTAAGGGGAGCTAACAAACTATGTAAGTGTGTAGGAAACCATTAGAAGGCGTAATAAATAGATTTCAGTCACTATTCCACAACACAGAATGATAAATGTCACAACATAGGGAGCAGAATAGAGAAATCATGAAGCTACCTTCATTGTCGTGACACAAACTAAGGGTGACGCAACATACACCTAAATATATCCCCAAGAGGAGTATACTAACTCCTATGTCACGACACAGGTCTTGGTGTGTCACGACATCAATTTTGGACAAAAACTACCATGAGACAATGGGCGTTTTGGTCTACAGAATCAAACTTAAAGCTCGGGAACATCAGTTAACCTAGGGTTAAGGACGATGGCCACTTGAAATCTATAAATAGGCTCATTTGTCACATGTTATGTACACCATTTACTTAGTTTAGAATTTTGTTTCTAATTTTAGTTTACCTTTTCTTTCTTTTTTGGTTTAAGATTTATTTTCAAGTTGTTCTTTGTTTATCTCGAGAGATCTTATTTGTGGAAGACGATCAAAATTGTGGATTCATATTCAACTTTAATACAAATTAGGCATTTTCTTAAACTCTAAACTTTCGATTCATTTATCATGCTTATTCTCTATATTGAATCAATATTGTTCATGAAAACCGTGAGGAATTAATCCTTCTATGGGGGATTAGCGAGTGGAGGTATGATCCATTAACTGTCTTGTAGGGCTACTCAATTGATTAGCTATTTTAGAAAGGAAGAACCTAAAACCCTAGGCCTAACAACCCTTGGAAGTCATCAAGGTGGGAATTAACCCAAAATTGGTATGGCTTATCCGTGAACACTATCACCCAAAATCAGTCTAGACTGTGAGGTCGGAAGATAAGTAGTCCTTGTTGACTCATTATTTGAGTGGAAGATCGGAAGATCCTATTGGGAAAGTGACTAGTTGATTAACGAGGAACCTAAAGCGACACTTGATGGGAATTGCCGAAGCGAGCTAATCACCCATAATTAGATTAGATTTATTCTATTCTTTGATCTCTTGAAACTTTATTTCTTTATGTTATTTTATTCTATTATTATAAAAATCTTAAAAACTCATTTTATTTTACTTTCATACTATAACTAAATTAAAGTATTAATTAGATCTTTCGGTGTTTAGGTTAAAATTGATCTAGCACTCACCTCTTTTGGGTACGATCCTCGAAGTACTCACATACTCCGTTGTAACTATTTTACAACTAGACTTGTATAATTGCGAATACCACCTCATATATCCACATTGTTTACTGCAGTATTCATACTCTAGATGTTAGTACGTCTAGAGGTGATCAGAAGTCGAGTACCCAGTGTCTGAATCGGTAATCACCAATTTGAGCACAACGAAGGTACCATTCCTGACAAGATTAGAGGACAAACAAAATAGCAATGATGTAGATTTTATCAACTTTTTTAATTTATTTAAATCTCTCAATGTCAATTTTCCACTCTAGGAACTTATCGAGAAAATCCCGAAATATGCTGTAAACTCTAAAATATTTGGTTTTTTAGCACTCTTTTATGTACATTTTATGCTAATTTTGAGTAAATAAATAACACTGTTTATGGTTTTTCACTTAATTTCATGATATTTTATAATCTCCATAGGAATGAGTTAAGTTTGTGAAATTTATGTTAAACATTTGTTGTTTTGTTATTTTTTATGAATAATTGGGCTATGGGAAAGGATGGCATAATTTTGTTTGTATTTGGGTCTTATATAAGTACAAGTTGGAAGATCCAAGATGTAGTCAAGTGGGCTTCAAAATGAATACATTCCAGATTCAATTACATTGAGGCCCATTATTGTCTAATTGGAGGCCCAAAATCGTTCCACTTACCCACTTTCCACGAAATAAAAACGGCAACATCCATTGCTAAAATTAGCAGTCCATAACTGACCACTAATCTCCCAAGAATAGAATATTTGACCCCCAATCTCCATCAAATAAAAATTAGCAACCATTCCCCTTGATTCAAGCCTCAAACATCCATTCCTCTACTAAAATAGCAGTCAAAGGCACCCCTCTTTTTACCATTCAATGGTCGGCCATACAAGGAGAAAAATAAGCAACTCCTTTTGGTAAAATTAGCAAAACACCACCCACTCATCCACATATCAAGGAATGAAACATATGGGGGAGAAAATTAAGGATTCCCTTGCTAAAAATTGCAAGGGATGTTGGGGCTTAAAGGCTATAAAAGGAGGCTTTCACTTTATTTGAAAATGTACCAATTTTCACAGAAAAATCTCTTTAGTGTTCTTGTTTTTCTCATGGCTTGTTAAACACTCGTTTTCCACAAAATAAGGTAATTTACTTGTCAGAAATGAGAGTAGTTAGAGAGAGAAACTTGAGAGCAGTTTGATGATTTAATGTAAAGACAATGAGGTACGAGTTTCAAGTTGGTGATAAGGTGTTCTTAAAAGTTTCACCTTGGAATAAGGTTTTAAGGTTTGGTAAGAAGGGTAAATTGAGTCCAAGATATGTTGGACATATTGAAGTTGTTGAGAGGATTGATTAGGTAGCTTATCGATTCAAGTTGCCGCCAGAACTTAAGCGAATCCATGAAGCTTTCCACGTATATATGCTACGGAAGTATCGCTCAGTCCATCGCACATTGTGCCAGTGGCGGAGATCGAAGTTCAAACTGATCTCACGTATGAGGAAGATCTGATTGAGATACTAACTCATGAAGAGAAGGTTTTTTGAAATAAGAGAGTTCCTGTAACACCCCTAACCCGTAACCATCGCCAGTCTAGGGTTAAGAGGCATTACCGGACAATCAAAAACTTTTACAAACATTTCGTATCATAAAGTATATCATCATCAAATCATAACAGAATACAAGCATATAGTCTCTTAATAAGGTCTTTGAGACATTAAACATGCATTAGAAAAGTATCGGGACTAAACCGGCATCATACAAAATTTTTCCAAAAATTTAACATTTTTCAAAGTTACAGAGGTCACACGCCCGTGTGGGCAGGCCGTGTGCCTCACACGGCCTCAGACACGCCTGTGTGTCTAAGCCGTGGCAAAACAGGGCATACATACTGACTTGACCACACGGCCTGAGACACGCCCGGGTGCCTCACCCATGGTCGAGCCTAACTTGTAACGCCCTAAATTTGGGCCTAGTAGAATTGGGCCCATTGGGCATTGGGAATGGGAGCGTTTGAAATTTTTGGGAATAAGAGAACGACACTAGTGCAAGTTGGACCTATTAGGTGAGTGATTTTGGAAGGTTAGGGGGCTTCCATGAAGTCTTAGATTCAAACCTAGGCTTTAGGAAAAATTTTGGTTTTAGGTGAATAAAGCCCTGGGGGTAAGTAAGTAGGCTTTAAGAATAAATTGTGGGAAAAAATGACACAAAATGTAACGCCCCAAAAGTTAGGGGTTAGTAGTTTTGCTTAAATTCATGTTGTACTTATTTGGCTTGCTATTTGGGTGTGTTTGGGGGTTCTAGGGAGGCCCGGGTTCGAGTCTGAGCCCTGGAAAAATTTTGGTTTTTGGCCCTTTAGTGGAGAGAGCGGTTGGAAGTAGGACTTAAGTAAAATTGAGTGTGTTTTATTAACACAAGTTGGCCATGTGGTAGGGAGGTTGTGGCATCAATAGGAGAGTAAAGGGGAAGGGGTTCGAATCCCCTGAGTAGCAAAAAGGGGTGATTTTTATTTTATGGCTTGAAGGAGCAAGAAGTGGAGTTTGAATCAAATTCTACTAAGGGAGTTGGGGGACTTGGTCAAACTTTTCAAATGGATGAAGGAGAGGGTTTGTAGGAGGGATTCATGGAGAAAATCGTGGGATTGAAGTGGGGGAAGTGTTGGCCGAATGTGGGGGTCTTGCTAAGGGAATTTCGGCTGAAGTGGGGTGTTTTGTTAGCATATTCGACTTTGAGAGGGGGGAGTGCCATTTTGTTCTTTAGTTTTCTGTTGGGGAGAGTCTTGCATTTTGGGGTCTTTCGACTATAGCATCTGGGGTCATTTTATTTTCTCCTTAATTCTTCTTTTGCCGATTTCTCAACTCCTCTTTCTCTTCTTCTCAATTTCAACATATTCTTCTTTGCTTGTTAGTAGCCTAAACACTAGATAGGCCGAATCGTTACTTCCTTCCCATCTATTTGCCTTGTTGTTTCTTCTTCCTTTACTCTTAAACCGGAAGCTTACACTACTACTTCTTTTGATTTTTCCGTTAGCCGAACATAGACTCTCTTAAACCTTGATTTTTCCTTGCTAGCCGAATACCCCATCACATTACAACCCATTCTTTTTCGTTTTGTCTTCAGTGGTTTCTTGTTGGTTAGGCCGAACACTCTTCATTGTCTAGACTAGCCATTTCCGATTTCACTTCGGGCAAGGGGGAAATAGTTGAACACCTTTTGGTCCTATCTTTCTTGGTAAGTTGATTTCCATAAGAGTTTGCTATCAATCGGTTTGGGTAGGTTGTGGTACCCTTCGTGTTTTGTTTTGGGAATTACTTTGTGTGAGATGATGGTGGTTACTTTTGGCTAACAAATGTTGATTTCAATCCAGATCCTAGACGAGGGGTGGATTTGGGTCTGAGTTGCGATCATTGAGGGATTAGGGAACACTCTCACACAGGCAAGGTAAGGAGGATATATTGAATGTATAGTTTAAGAAGAGGATTATTTTAGCAATCAAAGGCCAACAAAAGTTTTATTGGTAATAGGTTGGTGTCCATAGATTCAAGAAGCAATTCAGTGATTAAGCTGTGTACTCACACCATTCCAACTGTAGATCGGCAAATGCCGAAAAGCCTAGGTAACGGCAAACAATGCCACACGAGCGTGCGATCGCATGTGTGGTGGACCGAGCCCACAAATATGGGCGTAAGACACTTGAGGCCACCACGAGTGTTCTCATGGGCTTAGGACATTCTGGGCCCCGTTTGGTTGAGATGGGTCGAGTGGGCCCAACAAGCCCGTGGACCCTACGCGAGTAAATTTTGTAGTTGGATAGGAAATAAGGAGCCGGCCATGGCGATCACATGGCCAAAGGCCGTTTTGGGCCGAATAGGCCGCATGAGAGTGTGGGCCCATCTAGGCCGAGTTTTGGGCTTTGGGCCCAAACACACCGTTTTGATTAAATATGTCATCTTGTCGCACGAGGCGACTGTAGACCTTCAGAAAGGACGTAAAATTGCTAAAATACCCTCGAAGGGTAAAATGACCGAAATACCCCTGGAGGGTAAGATGACCGTTATGCCCCTGAAGGGAAGAATGACTAAAATGCCCTACATGTTATATGATTGTTATCGTATGTTAATTATGGTATGTTGCATTCATGTGATACTATGTTGCATGGGGAAAAGGGATTATTGATGCGGAGGAAGAACTGATAGGATCGCATGGTCGCTTGACGACTGTGGATCCACTGAAGGTTTTAAGCCAATTATATGACTGGCAGCTCTGCTGCAATATTGGTTAATGCCGCAACTGGTGCTACATAAAGAGTGTAGGGATGGGTGGGTCGATTAAATCCCCACAGGAGTGCAGGGTTGGACAGGAGACGGAGTGCAAGGTTGGTATGGGCATTAATGCATTGCATTCACTTGTTCTGTTATTGAGATGGGCTAAGGCCCAACTGAGGCTATTTTGGGCTAAGGCCCAATTGCCACCGTTATTGTAATGGGCTTAAGCCCGGATTGATTTGATGCATGCCTTATGACCGATGAGGGTTGTGCACACTGAGTTTTTGTAAACTCACCCCCTCTTTTTATGAAATGTTTCAGGTAATCCTCAGTAGGTGGTTCGACGTCATCGAGGACTCCTGAGGTGGCCACATCATGAGCAAATTTTGAATTTTAGTAATATGTTATATTTTATTTAATTTGTTTTCTTATTGGGTTGTAATAAGGCCTCTCTTAAACTCTGGTTTTTAATTTGGGATTTTCAGTTTCTTATGATTAAAATCTGCTAAAAGTTGAACACGGTTTTTTTTTCAAAACGATAACTGTTTTCTAAACACTGCGTTTCCGCAACTTATTTTTTTTGGATAACACGCCTTCGTAAATCATAATTTTAAGTTAAGCTTCCGCAACAAAGAGGATTTGAAATTAATAACTTTTAATAAACATCGAGTAAAAATAAACAAACACAAACTGAGACTTTAGTTTTTTTTATATCAAGAAGGGTTTTCAATGAAATCTCGATTTCTGAAAAACACCTCAATATGACACGCCAGATTAGGGCCTAGCGTCTAGGCTGGGTTTGGGGTGTTACACAAAAGGGAGTTGTGGTCTAGTGGCAAATGGCCCCACATAGGAGACAAGGAAGAGACGCCATAGAGGAAGCAAGGGGTCCAAGGTTCAAGTCTTGGCGCTTGCAATTCATTTTGTTTTTCTTTTAAATGAACTTAGACTTTGGCCAATAAGCTTATATTTAGTTGCGCATGTTCTAAGTCACAAAAGGAGCTTGTGTTATGGTGGCATGTAGCATCTGGAGCATAGGTGTAACATCCTAAATTAGGGCCTTTGCATTTTATGTGTTTGGGTGTGAATGCTATGTTTGTCATGCTAGTTTAGGGTACTTTAGGGTCCAGAATGACTTAGGGGTGTTTGAGCCTTAGTAAAAATTTGCTTTTTGGGCACTTTAAGGGAGAGCTGAATGGGATAGGACTTAAGGGTGGTTGGTTGTATGTTTAGACTCAAGAAGCGCTTTAGTAAAGTGGCAAGGAGGCGCCACTTAAAGCTCAGGAAGGTGACACCTCAGGGAAGCTGGCAGGGAGCAGGTTTGAGCTGCGTGGATTCCCTTTTGGGGATTTCTTTTTGACGTCAAGGTGGGAGAGAGTTGCTTTCAGCTTGGACTCTGGTGGATGAGTGTTGAATGGGTCAACACATTTGAATGAAGGGAACAGAGCAATTCAAGGAGAAGGAATCGGTCAACAGGTTTGAATGGAGAGTGGAGAGTGATTGGTGGAGAGAATCATGGGATTGGGAGAGAGGGAGAGAGTTTGGCCGAATGTGGGGTGTGTGAGTGTGTGTGCTCGGTTTAGTGAGGTTAGAGGGGTGGCCGAATGTTAAATGATAGCATTAGAGGGAGTGTTGAACATTTTCGGCTAGCTAGAAAGGACCAAGAGCATTCTGTTGTTCATTTCTTTTGTCAAAACTGAAACACCCTCATACCACTTAGTGCATTTTTCTTTTCTCTCAAAATACCAAAACCAAAACACCTTCTAATCCTCTCCTCATTTTCTTCTTCTTTTGTGCTTGGCCGAAACCTACATTGCCTTTCACTCATCACTTTTGTTTATTTTCTTTGCCATTAACATCAAAGCCGAAACCCTCTGAAGCCACACCTTTTGCCGAAACTCTGTCATTCTCTTCTCTTTTCTTTCGAACACCTTAGCCGAATCTCTCTTGGTAGATAACACCTTTCTTCTCCATATCTTTCTTTTAAAGAGCAGAACAACTTCGACATTTGTGGATTGCTGTTACCTATTTTCCTCCACTACCAATCAGTTTCTCTAGTGTTTGGGGTAACTGTTTTCTTTTTGGTTCAATCATCTCTTCTCATGTTTGCGTGCCGAAGGCAGTAATCATATTCTTTAACTCTTGGCCGATTGTAGGGGGCTTTGTCTTCGCGTTTTTCTTACTTTTGGTCTACGTTTGGAGTGTTTAAAGGGACAATCGGTACTAGTCGATTCAAGTACTCGAGCGGTGCAGGATTCAAACTTTCTTAATCTCTGGGATTTGTTGATCTAGGTAAGGACCCTTAGTCTTGAGTGTTATTCCCTTTTGTTCGATTTCACTTCGTTAATCCGGTCTAGTGACCAAGGTTCTATTCATGGACTCAAATGCCAGCCAAGCGAAAGGAGGGGTTGGACCCGTAGTCCCAGCCCCTAAGTTCAAGAAGTGCACGGTGTCTGCTGTTCGAGATTGGCCACCAGGTTATGGGCCGGCTTCTGAGCAAAATAGGAGGTAGATAGCAGTAGTTTCCAAAAGCGATAGTGTTGACATAGATAACATAATGCTGCGTGTAACCAGGTGTGTAATATTTACACACTTTAATATTATTATGTGTTATTAATTCTTTGGGGCTGAAAAGCCAAAACGGCTAGATGAACATGCGTTATGGCACTATGGGCATGGCCAAAATACCAGGTAAGTACCTAGTTAGTTATGTATGCGTTGATGAATGTATACCATAATGATATTGTGCACTTGACAGCATGTTGCATTCATTTGACACTTGTATGCATGGGTTGGATTTGATGTGAAAGGGGAAGTGTAAGACTGTCACTAGTGGTTTGGTACCACACGTGGGTTGGCCCCACATTCTTGACTCGTGACTAAGTCTCAGTGGTTTGGAACCACCAGTGGTTTGGTACCACATAAATGTATGATTCATGACTCGTCCCAGTGGTTTGGTACCACAGTGGGTTGGCCCCACATATATGATTATTTGGGATTGTCACTAGTGGTTTGGTACCACAAGTGGATTGGCCCCACATATGATATCTTGTGACTATGTCACCAGTGGCTAGGTGCCACAAATGGAGTGTAGCGGATGGAGGGTTGATTGTAGAAATCCCCATGGAGTGATCGGTTGGTACGGGTGGTGTGTAGTGGATGGAAAATCTAGGCTTGGGCCGGGTACATTGCATCCATATCTGTACATGCTATTTTGAGTGGGCTAAGGCCCAATATGTGTTTGTGGGCTTGGAGCCATTTATGTGACTTAAGGGGGACTTACACACTGAGTCTCGATGACTCACCCCGTCTGCTTAATCTTGCAGGTGATCAGTGAGACGTGGACTTGGGAGCCGAGGGGACTCGAGGAGGCCATAGCTTGATATTTTTCAGTAAACTTAGTTTCTTTCCAAGACGTTTTAAATTTGGAGTTTTAATTGATGTAATAAGGCCTTCTAAATTGTTATTTGGTTTTACATGATTATTTCTCTTTGATACGACATTAATTTACGACTTAAACATATTTGTTAAAAAGAAGTGTTCTAAACAACTGTAACCTGAATATCGGTTTTCTCACAAGTGCTAGCAAAAATAGCAAATGAGCGATTAATCCAACCTAAAATTTTTCTTCAGTTACAAACCCTTGTTTTCAAAACATCACCTAAAACAAAGAGTTTCAAACTTACGGTTTCCATCAAAATTTCAAAATTTCCTTATAACCTTTTTCCCTGTGACATACCAGATCTGGTCGTAACGGTTAGACCGGGTTTGGGATGTTACAATTTTGGTATCAGAGCCAAGTTGCAAAACTCGGGCGATGAAAATGGGTTCATTAACGCTCTATTAAGTTGGTTTAAATGATTTTAGAAAGGAATGTTTTGATTGGAACATGGCATCCGAGTCCGTCGGCACCGATCCACCTGTAAGTGTTCTAACAACCATCGATAATGTATGCATGCAATGATTGTTACCGTGAGTAAATATGGTTTTTTTCTAGAAGACTCGGACTATATAGGATTTGAAACTTTGAGGTGTTTTATGGAAATTACTCTCTAAAACTATTTTTTCATAAAATTGCTTGGTGTTAAAAAGTGAAAGAAATAATTAACTCATAAAACTTTTAACCAGATTAATCACGAACGTTAGTCATGAGTACTCGAGGTCGTGGACGTAGTGTACGTGGTCACAGTAGGGGCGGGATTGTTGCATCGGAACCGATTGGATCTGGTCATGGGTCAGGTAGTGAGATGCCAATACCGCCAGCAGTGGAAGCGGAATTTTAGGACCAAACAAAGGGGATGATGCGTTGTCTCGTGCAATGCTACGGGTTTTGGAGAGAGTTGCGGGGCAAGCATGAGCATCTGGGGCCCAAAATCTATAAACGAGCGACTTCGATCCAATGGAGCGGAGATGTTTAGGGGTGTTTCAGCGTAGCCCCTAATCTGTTGAATATTGGTTAGAAGCAAGTGAGCGCATAATGGATGATCTAGACTTCACGGTAGAGGAGAAGTTGAAAGGGGTGGTGTCTCTTCTGCGAGATGAGGCGTATCAGTGGTGGCTCACGGTTAGGGATGGTACGGTGGCTGAGCATATCACCTGGGATTTCTTTAAGATGGCATTCGTGGAAGTACGTCGGATCAAGTTATGTGGATGCACAACAGAAGGAATTTTTAAATGCCGTTCGAGGAAGTAAGTCGGTGTCCGAGTATGAGGCAGAATTCTTACGTCTAAGTCGTTATGCCCGGGTATTGTGGCCACGGATCACAAGCGATGTGTTCGGTTCAAAGATGGGTTGAGAGATGATCTGCGTGTGCTGATAGCTCCACAGTGAGAGAGGGAATTTGCTGTTCTTATGGAAAAGGCTAAGATAGCCGAGGAGGTGAAGCGGTCCAAAAAGCAGAATCAGGAGAGAAATAGAAACAAGAGGAATTTTGGTTCGTCAGGATCAGTTGGGCGGTTTCAGAAGAGGCCTAGGGTTGAGGGTCCGAACCGTGTGGGGAGACCTGCTATTGATAGTCGGCCTCCGAGGTGTGCTCGATGTGATAAATTTCATTTTGGTGAGTGTTGGGTTAGTAGTAGAGGCTGTTTCAAGTGTGGGTCTACAGAGCATCGAATAAGGGACTGTCCACAGGAGAAAGGCAGAGCGCAACCAGTGGGTCAGGGTTATGTTCAGTCAGGTAGAGGTGGACAGCAACCACCGAGAGGTCGAGGTCCGGTCAGAGGGGGTAACGGCTTCGGTCGTGGACGTGGAGCACCAGGCAGAGGTGCTGGGAGCAGTGATGCAAGGAGACCTGGGCTGGTCTATGCAGCCAGACGTCAAGAAGAGGGAGATGCACCGGACGTCATAACCGGTACGTTTCTTATTTATGGGTTGCCTTATACTGCATTAATTGATATAGGATCAACACATTCATATGTTGCTAGTGGGATATCTGGAACTTTAAGAATAGACTTTGAGATTGCCTCTAGGGAGATGGTCGTAGTTAGCCCGCTAGGACAATCGGTAGTGGTGAACAGACTTTATAGGGATGTACCTTTGGAAGTTCAAGGGATGGTTTTTCTGGCTGATCTGATGGAACTACCGTTCGAAGAGTGACATCAAGATATGGACTCCAATGGCTGCTGAGAAAGCTACTCTTCCAGCAAACATTGAACAGGTATGTCTTGTCTTCCTAACCTCTTACCAGGAAAAAATAACTATAAAAAAGAAAAAGTAAAAGTAACAACGCTAGTATTACTTTTCAGGTTATAAATAAGGTATTAGCTTTAGACATGAAATGCATTTTACTTGTCAACATGCTGCTTGACACAACAAGGGCAAATGGTAGAAACATCCCACACCATTGTTCCTTAATGATTCTCTCTCTTCCAACAGAGACAATAACATATGATTTGGTTCAAGAAATAGAGCGACAAAAGTGCCTATTACAATGTGGTTTTGGTACTTTAGCTTTTAAACTAATCTGTTGTGAGAGTTGGAAGGAGGTTTCAGAATGTACTTGAGCTAAGGTCCAATGGCTTTTAGTAATGTTTTCTTGTTTAGTTTTTGTTTGAGATAAATTATTGTGTAATCTCTTTCATTCAGCCCCTCCGGTCCAATATTCATGTACTCCTAGGAATTTTGCAAAAGGTAAGGAATCGACATGTATTTTACATGCCAAGGAATGTATTGGCTTCCTGTTGTTCATTGTGTATATTCTCATGGATTGGTTTGTAAAATGATAATATGAGTTCTACAAAATGGCGTATAGAGGAACTAATCTCTGTCACTACTCCTTTGCAGAAGGTTCCAAATCCACCCTTCCTTTAGTTTCCACTTGTTGAGAATGAAGATGATTATTATTTATTATTTGATGTTGATGTTACTCGATGATGACAACGACGATGAGGTCCATGAGGATGAAGATGATGGTGATGACTATTTTCATGATGTTTATGATGATATTGATGCTGCTGATGATGATGACAATGATGATGATGATGACAACGATAATGAAGTTGATGACGACGACGACGATGATGATGATGATGGCAGTGAAGATATCGAGGGCGGTGATGATAGTGAGTGTTAAGGATGTTGATGATAGTTAATGACAATACTGTTAAAATTTCTTGGTAGTTATGATACATATTCTTTGGTAATTATGATGATTGTAATGTTGCTTTTTCTCAGATGGGGTTCAAAGTTCGAACCAAAACATAGGGGCTGAATGTATGGAGAACTAAATGAAAAGACCCAATGTTGCCATTCTAGAACTTATATTGATGGTTATACTTGTGCAGATGATGGGGGAGATGCCTCTGGTCCATATGACTTGTGTAGTTGAATGATATGTTTAAAAATTGTACATAACACAGGGCTTTAACTTAAAACTGCATTCAATTGGAGCGTACAAATCTTTTAAGTCCACTGCTTTTATTATATATCTTACTTATTTCTCATTTCTTCTGTTGTTTATTTCAATTTGTTAGTGAATTATATATATAGTTCATGTTACATGGATTTGGATATTGGTATATAGTGTGCCTAACTCATCTTTTGTTTAAAATTCAGTAATTAAAATGGATTTTATTGTTAGTGCCCTCAAACGAGAGTCCATGTATAATATATACTCGCATGGCTTGTTCTTTCATTGCAATATATGTAAAAACAATTTAAAATATAAAAATTTAATAATATTATTAATATATGTAAAAACAACTTTTTCGTAAAATATTTTCAGGAAATCTTCCAAACAACAGAAAATATTTTACACAGATTCATCCAAACATCAGAAAATATTTTTAGTAAATCATTTTCCAGAAAAGTAAATCATTTTCCAGAAATCATTTTCCGGAAAACATTTTACTGGCAAACAAACGGACCTTTAGATTAGAAATTGCATTAGGGATCACTCTTGCATTTAATTGATCTAATCATCACTATCCAAATTTATTGAGTTTTTTACATCAAATTGTTAATTATAATTTTGCAATTAATATAAGCCCTTGTAGAGATGATAACTCATTTTTACTTAATTATTACTTGAACGACTATGTACACTTGCGTAAACACGTTACAATTTGTTACAACATACGAGGATGCGTATGATCTAATTGAAAGCATGGAAATGAATTCCTGTCAATGGCCAAATGAAAGATTTAGTTATGGCCAGAGACCATCAACGGTAAAAGCTATCCATGTAGATGATAGATACCAACAAGTTTTAGATAGACTTAACCACATAGTGTCTGCATCCAGTGCATTGTCGATGTTCGGATGAGATAAACCTATCATCCATTATCTTAATAATCCAATTAAGGACATGAACTACATCGGGAATAGGGGTGGAAACCCTTATTCAAACACTTATAATCCGGGCTAGAGAGATCACCCAAACTTGAGATGGGGTGGAAACCAGGGAGGAGGTAATAACTCTACTTATGCCAAAAATAATACTTACCAACCTCTTTATTTATAGAAACCTCAAGAAAGGGTCAACCCAAATGATTATACTGTATGTGGTCAATATTTGGATCAGATCGAGGGGGAGATGCAGTAAATGAGGATTGAAGTAAAACAAGTGTAGTCTAACTGCACCAATACAACAAAAACATTAACTCAGCTTAAAGATCAGATGAGCCAATTGATGAGCATGATAAGAGACATGAAAAGGAAAATTGACACCAGAATCTGTAACAGTCGTTCTCTGTGAAATCAGAACAGTGGTTTTGGGACCACAAATCTGAGGTTAAAATATTTATTTTATTATTATTTCAATGTCTACAGCATGTTAGTAGTGTCGTATAAAAATTTCGCTAAGAAATTTTATCGTTTGTATGCTCAATTCGATAAAAAGGACTAAATTACAAAAGGTGCAAAATTAGAGTTCTATAGGCTAAAGGCACTAAATAATTAAAGAACTTAAATGTATGAGTACTTGAATGGTAAATAGACCATTGTTTATATGAGTGGAAAAATATGGACATTAATTAAGTGATTTTAATGGTTTAATGATAAGGTTAAAAATGTAATTTAACAAAATAAACTAAGTAAAATAATTTAAAAAAACAAAGTCACCATCTTTTTTATGTCCATCTTCCACCGAAATTTAGCTAAGGAAACTCCATGAATGGAGCTTGAAGTTTCGACTATGGCTCATCTTTTCATATCAAGTTAAGCCTAGTACGGATCTAGATCGAGGGAAAGATAAAGTATTGGACTAGTCGATCCTATTTCGTCATTTTTGTGATCAAGGTAAGTTCGTATGTTAATAAGCATTAAATAATCGTGTGTTAAATGCTTTAATATTGCACTCTTAATAAATACAATTTCACGGAAATACTCGACGAAGATTTGGCAACATATGAGATCCCTGTTGAACCTTAGGAATAGATAGGATACAAATGACATGTCATTAGGGGTTACCGTGTTTTGGGTGCTGGTCTTGTATGTTCTATCAGTGGCTGAGTTTTTCGGAATGTGTTACGATTACTCGTCAGCTTGTGTGAGCAACACCGTGTAGTTACGTCTTGACTGTTAGCTTGTGTGAGCAGACCCAATGATAGCTCGAGAGTGAGATTTTATACGAGATATGAGATAGAGATGGTTTCGACCATGTATTGGCACTTAGTGTGCGAGATTCCCAAGTATCTGATAGTATTTCAAATGGTTCAACGGGCAAAGATGATAGTAAGAGGATATCAGATATGATATGCACCAGTTCAGGTATTTTTGAGAAGTATGTCAAGTAATTCATGGTTGATGTACTCATACATGACTAACATAGTTATGATTATGTGCTAACCTTTGGATTTAATTATAACTTACCTATGTTTATTTATGCTTCTTTAAATTGTGAATGAATGGTAAGTTGTACTTATTAGCCATACAAGCTTACTAAGCTTAATAGCTTACTCTGTTTACTTTTTCATGTTTTATAGTAATTTCGAAGCTTGCTCGGATTGGAAGTTGTCGGAGATCTCATCACACTATCTAGTTGTTGATTTGGTACTTTTGAACTTTGTATATTTTGGTTATATGGCATGTATAGGTGTAACAGCCCGATTTTAGGGCTAGTCAGAACAGTGATCTCGGGATCACTAATTTGAGGTTTAAGAAAATTATTTTGATGTTATTTTATGTGTTGTAGCATAATTAGAAGGATGCATGAAAATTTTGGTGTCTTAATTTGAGTGATAGCATGCATAATTGTGAGAAAGGACTAAATCGCATAAAGTGCGAAAGTTCTATTCTTCAAGATAGAGTTACCTTATAGCTATAGAATTTAATTTGGAGGCCTTTAAAGTGCAATTTGGCCATTTATCTAGTGATGGCCGGCCATATAGGAGCTATGGAGACAAGATTTTAATGTTGGTCAAAATTTGGTGGATATTAGGTGATAAAAATGAATAAAATAAGATGAATAAAGATGTTATAATCTTTTCACTATTCACCCTCCTTCTTCCCACCGAAAATTTGAAGAGAAAACAAGGGTTTTGAAGCTCAAACTTTCAGCCAACATATTCCCTAGTAAGTAAGTGATTTTTGAGGTTTTTCTTAATGATTTTTGTACTTTTAGAGTCCCTAAAGCTTAAGCTAGCTAATGAGGGGACTGATTTGTGATATGGTTGAAAGTCTAGGGACTTGCCATGAGAGAGTTTATGTTGTTAGCTGAGTTTTTATGGAAGAAAATGAATGTTAGGAAGATGAGAAACAACTTTTGTGACTGGTGTTAGCATGAAGACACCTAAATAGGACTTAAATGCAAAGAATGAAATTGTGTCATAAATGCATGAAATAGTTGGAATTGTGAGTAGTTGTAAGAGAAATAAATGTTCAGCTAGGCTTGGTTATTGAGGAAATGTGATAAAAAATATTTACGAGCCTAGGGGCAAAATCGTAATTTTGCCATAATGCAAGGGCAAAATTGTCATTTTTGCCTAAGTATAGATTTTGATGCATTATGATCGTATAATGATCTAAATGAGTGAATTTATGGTTATAGATCAAGGAGAGCGCGGGATTAACCTTGACCGGGGAAAAGGCAAGGTTACGGATTAAACCGCAAATTGAAACGTTTTGTACCGAGGTAAGTTTATGTGTAAACAATGCATTTTATATATACTGTTGTTGCTAATTCAAGCATGGTATGATTGAGAATGAGTGTGGTTCAAATATAATGAATTTAGTAGTTATTGAATAATTATCATATGAATTATGAAATGGATATGTAATTGTGTAATGACGACACTTGTCGGTGGGCTAAGTGCGATACCACCTTATTACTTAAATACGATGGGCTGTGTGCGATACCATCGTTTATATCATTGTTTAGTGGGCTATGTGCAATACCATTGTGATTATCATTTTTGGTGGGCTTTGTGTGGTACCACCCTATTAACAATCAATGGTGGGCTAAGTGCGAAACCACCGAGTGATTTAGCATTGTGGTTGAATTAGTTAGAGATTACGATAAGTTGTATTATGAGAAATTGCGATGTTAAGTGCAGGGATGGAAGTGAATGAATGTATGTATTAAGCTTGTGATATGGTTGGAATGTGGTAAGGGACAAAAATGAGTAAGCATGAATGTGAATGTGGATTACCTTTGTTTAGTATAATGCAAATTGTTGTTTAGCTCATACTATGATGTTATCTATTTACATGTAAACTTACTAAGCTTAAAGCTTACTCCCCTTTCTTTTCCCTTGTTTTATAGAGTTTAAGAGCCGAGCCGGGATACGCCGATAACCAGAAGATCGCCCACACTATCAACTCACCTTGGTATATCTAGACTTAGTGATTTTGTATATGGCATGTATAGGGGCTAGACTAGTTAGAGTATTTTGTTCTTTTGGCCAAAAGTGTGTTGGCCCCTTTTTTAAGACAAACTATTTTGTATATTACCACGGTTGATGGCTCACTTTGTCATTTATGAAATGTTATAATCATTCATGGAAGCTTAGATTGCAAAATATGAGTATGTTTGATGATATGTCGAACGGGTCCTTGTTGTGTGAGTTAGAGGGGTGAGAAGAGCTTGGCAAATAGCCTTGTGATTGTCCACATGGGTAGGCACACGGGCGTGTGTCTAGGCCGTGTAGGACACACGGTCAGTCCATGGACGTGTGCCCAGGCCGTGTGAAGTCTGGACCTTGAATTTTGAATTTGAATCGCCACACGGTTGATACACACGGGCGTGCCCAGGCCGTGTGGATTAATCGAAGTGACCACGGCCGACCATATGGGCGTGTGTCCGTGCCGCTTAATTCAAGTCGGTGTCGACCACGGCGCCGAAAAGCGGGCGTGAGATGATACACGGGCGTGTCATCTCCCCCACGGGCGTGTGTCCCCTGTTTAGGTAAAATTTTCTTAAGTGCGTAAAAGTTTCTGAATTATCTTCGAACCCTTTTGGAAGCATGTTTAGGGCCTCATAGGTCCATTATAAGAATGATAGACATATGAATGGAAAATTTTTAATTTGAAATGAGTTTGATAGCCCAAAGTTGTATGATTGTGCGAGTTAAGTACGGTAACGCCTCGTACCCGGTTCCGGTGTAGAATACGGGTAAGGGGTGTTACAATAGGTCTTTTGGCTAATGTAGCCTTTATGTCTTGATGATTTTTGGCCATTTGAATTGGCTTGTAAGTAGTCATATATTTTGAAATGTATATATGTATATATATGGTCTTGTGAATTGTGGTGTATAGTTCTTATATGATTTCCTTTCTTGTGAAATTGAGTTTTGGTACTAAATGGTTGGAATTGAGATGAAATTTCATGCTAAGTTCTAGGCGCAATGTCTCATGTATGCATTTGACCATTTAGGTAACTTTTGGAGGTGATATTTGCATGTTGTATAAAGGCCAATTTTGATGCCTAAGAGCACATAGGTTAATGGTAATGAAGTTGCATGTTTCAAATTTAAATTTTGGTTAGTTTGAATGCTTATTGATGATATGGTCATATGCTATTTGATGTGTTTAGGTTGATGCAAATTTGGATGAGAAAAATGACTTGAAAATAGCCTATTTTTGTTGACACGGGCGCGTGTCTTAGCCGTGTGTGACACATGGCCAGGTGACACGGCCGTGTGTCCCCTGATATTTCTTCAGAAACCAAGTCAGTAGCTTCACACGGCCTAGCACACAGGCGTGTAGCTTGGCTGTGTGGCACAAGTCATGTAACGCCCCTCACCCGTGTTCAACGCCGGAATAGGGTTACGGAGCATTACCGAACATATTATACAATTACACATACATTTTCAAATTTCATATAATTATCAATCAACAACATTCATATCGTCCTTAAAAAGAGCCTACGAGGCCCAAAAACATGCATTCGGGGTGGTTCGGGACTAAACCGATAACTTTAGAAACTTTTGAAACACTTAGAATTTTTTTTCGCAAACAGGGGACACACGCCTGTGTAACACCCAAAACCCGGTCAATACGCCACGACCGAATCTGGTATGTCACTAAGGAAAATATTTTTTAAAGAATCGAATTAACAATTAAATTTTGTGAAAAACTCTTTGAAATTCTTTATTTGTCGAAAATAAGTTAAAACTGAGATTTACTTTGAATTACATAAAACTTTAAAATAAGTGAATAAATCATAGATAAGAAAACATTTATATCTTTTTAAGAAAATTTGAAATATCACTTTGAAAATCCATTTGCAAATGAGTATAGAAACTTGAATTTTGGAAATCACTTAATTTGTTGAAAACACTTAACTTGTATTTTTTTTTCTATTGAACTATTCATATTATCCGATGGTAAGATTTTTAAAACCATTGCGAGTTTTTAGTTTAGAAAACTTTGAGCTCAATTATTAGATTAACCAAGTGACATGCTTAAACATGTTTAGAATAAATCCCAAAGCATATAAATAATCCAAAACCATAATTAAAGAGGCCTTATTACAAATCCATAAAATATGAAAACCCAAATTAAAATATAGTACCCAAATGGAAGTTCATGTAAAACCAAACTTTATTGCATGGCCTCCTCGAGTTCATCCGGCTCCATATCCGTGATCTCACGAATCACTGAAAAGATAAGGGAGAAGGTGAGTCACTAAGACTCAGTGCATATTCCCTCTCCCGAGTAAATACCACATACTTACACAAATTATAACAAAGCAACATATATGTATAATGCACCCAACCTAGCCATCCATAACTCCTTTTCTACCCGTGTGGTACCAAACCACTGGTGGTGCCAAACCACCGGTGTCCAAAGACACAAATTAGATACCAAATCACCGGTGACCGTAGTCACGAATAATCCATCTGTGGGGCCAACCCACGTGTGATACCAAATCACCGCGCAGACGATCCCATATCTCAAAAGTGGGGCCAACCCACGGTGGAATTAACCACGGGGACAAGTCGCTATGAGGTGCCAAACCTCCGTGTCCAAGACACGAATGTGATACCAAATCTTTGGTGGTGCCAAACCACCGGTGTCCGAAGACACGAATCATCAAGTTGTGGGGCCAACCCACGTGTGATACCAAATCACCGCGACGATCCCATATCTCAAAAGTGGGGCCAACCCACGGTGGTATTAACAACAGGGACGAGTCGCTATGAGGTGCCAAACCTCTAGTGTCCGAAGACACGAATCAATCTTCCCCCTCCTCTCATATTTCCCATACCAATGCAATAGATAAACAAATCATGTCAATAAACTTTGATATGTATCTCATAACGAATATATCATAAATCGTAGATCATGATTTCAATCCACATGTATTAACAACATATTGAAACGGACTTACCCGAATCTTCATTCATACCATCATGGTATCATATCCAGATCTCATCGATTTACCACTTTCATAATATGATTAGTTATATAACACACAAATATACATATATAAACCAAGTTATAAAGTGTGTAAGATATACACCTTTCACCAAAGCAATACTAAAATCCGATGATCCGATCTACCGCACTAGATCACTTTGTCCTACAATCGGTCAATACTAAGATTATGAACAAAGGCCATTCGGCCAACATCAAAATCCCAAAGAGTTATCCTTCGAAATACCAATCTTACCTAAAGGCTTACCCAAAACGATCAATAAAGATACGAGGCTTAGATCGATTGCTTCCAACGTCCCGAGGAGCCTAAAAGAAATCAATTCCTAAAATGGTTAAAACCTTGCAACAAATGCCCATAGATTCAGCCCTTGTTCACAAGAAAATAACATAGAGAGGAGAAAAGAAATAATAGGAAAATCGGCCAAGAATACTTACTTATTAACCAAAATCGATTGAAGAAACCAAAGAGAGTCTACCCTTGAATATTCGACCAAACTAAACTAAAAGGAAGTAGAAGATTCGGCTATTTGGTTATGAGGAAAAGAAAACAATTTATTTGAGTCTAATAGGATATGAAATACGAAAGTAGAAGAGAAGATAAAATGAGAGAGAGAATTCGGTTTTAGTAAACAATGGAAGAAAAATCAAGTAAAAATAGGGAAGAGAAGGTTCGGCCAAAAGAAAGAGAAAGGGAATGTGGTTGAGCAAATATCAAAAGAAGAAAAGAAGAGGGATGGGAGAAATGAGATTGGTCAACACCTATTTTACCAAAGAAGAAAATGCACAAAATACAAAGCTGTAGTTTTGGTTCAAAAGGACAAATGAAAGAAAGAAAAAAAAAAAGTGGTATTTGTTTCAAACAAAATGAGGCTAAAACTAAAAGCAATTTTGCACCAAAAGTACCATAGACATTCGGCCAAAGGTGGGAGTTTTTAGAGAGGAAAAACAAAAATGCAAAAAGATGTTCAATAGGAAAAATTGGCCAACTATCCCCCCCAAGCTACCTAACAAAATTCGGCCACCCCCTTAGACACCCATACCGTCCACATACATTCACTAAAAGCCTTGGAATACTTTCCAAAACATTTTCCTACAACCAAGCCTTATGTCTCCCCAACCTTCCATAACCTTAAGATTCTTATCCCCTATTTCATGCTTTCCTTTTCCAAAATTCAACTTACCAAAAACTTAAGGTCCAACCTATCATAAACATAGGTTGACCATCCATCAATGCTAGAACCCAAAATAAAGTGTTCAAAAATGCTTTCCATGATACTCGAACCTCTAACCTCAAGCCACCTTTCAAGCTCCTTAACCAACTTGCCACTTACTCCTCTTATGCTTTAATTAACACTTAAATTAACTTAAGTGCTAAGCTCACTTAATCCACTTCATTAAATAAACCATACTAAAAATTATTCTAGCTTCCTTAATAAAATCAAGCCTTCACAAGACTATGCTAACACACAAAATTCATACCCGAGCCAACACAAATAATACTCAAATTTTGGGATGTTACAATTCTACCCCTTAAGAAAATTTCGTCCTCGAAATTACACGATCAAAAGAGTTGAGGATGCCGCCTCATTACATCCTCCGGTTCCCACGTAGCTTCCTCCACGCCATGATTCCGCCATAAAACCTTCACTAAAGGAACGGACTTCCCACGCAAAACTTTCACATCTCGATCTAGAATCGCGCACAGATTCTTCTTCTACCGTCGATCTGGACTCATCTCTATTTCTCATCGCCACAACATGCGATGGATCGTAACGAGAAGCGTCTAAGCATGGAGACATGGAACACATCGTCAATCGACTCACTCGATGGCAACTCGAATGATAGGCTCATGGTCCCACTCGTCTCAACACCTTATACCGCCCAATGAACCTTGGACTTAACTTGCCTTTTCTCCCAAATCTTAACACTTTCTTCCATGGCGAGACCTTCGTAAGAACTTTTCACCCACGGCAAACTCTATATCCCTCCGCTTGAGATCGGCAGATATGACTTCGCCTATCCAAGCTTCCTTCAGCACAAGCCCTGAATCATCTTAATCTTATCCTCGCCTCCGCAACCAACTCTGGTCCTAACATCCGACGCCACCCAACTCGGTCCAACATGTAGGCGCATGACACCTCCTACCATACAACGCCTCATATGGTGCCATCTTAATGCTTGTCCTGGTAACTATTGTTGTATGCAAACTCAGCTAATGGTAAAAACTCTTCCCACCGCCTTTGAAGTCCAATTCACAACCTCTCAACATATCCTCTAAAATCAGATAACTCTTTCCGACTACCCGCCGATCGTGGATGAAATGCGGTACTAAAATCCAACCGCTGCACTCTAAAGCCCGATGTAACGCTCTCCAAAACCTCGACGTAAATTTAGGATCTCTCAGATGAGATGATCGACACCGTACACCGTGCAACCTCACTATCTCTCGCCACATACAACTTAGCTAACTTCTAAAGCGAATAATCCATCCTCACGGAATGAAATGAGGTCGACTTAGTCGACGATCCACAATCACCCAAATCGAATCCTTCTTACTAGGCGTAAGAGGTAATCCATTGGCAAAGTCCATAGTGATCCTTTCCCACTTCCATCGTGGAATCTTCATCGGTCAAGTAACCTATATGGTAACCGATGCTCCGCCTTGACCTGGCCGACACGTCGACATTTACCCATAAACTCGCCACCTCACGCTCGCACACTGGCCACCAAAATCGCTCTCTTAAATCCCGATACATCTTGCTTCCTCCAGATGCATAGCATATGGGCCGTTATGTGCATCCCGAAGAATCCTTTGCCTCAACTCAACATCCTTCGGCATACAAGCTCTCCCTTTAAAACACAAGACTTCTTATTTGGACAAACTATATTCCTCTAAACCTCCGTTTCTAAATCGCAACCTCCGATCATTTAAACCATCATCCTCTAACCGCTTCTCCTTGATTTGCTCTAACCAAGTCGGCTTGACTTGCGTTCACCCAAAAGACTCCCATCGTCATATAAGCTAAGACGAGCAAACATCGATCTTAAATCCGACATAACCTTACGGCTCAACGCGCTCGCCACCACGTTAGCCTTGCCGGATGGTACTCAATCGAACAATCGTAGTCCTTCAACAACTCAATCCATCTACGCCGCCTTAAGTTCAAATCCTTCCGAGTCAAAAGATACTTAAGACTCTTGTGATCCGTGTAGACTATCGACTTCTCTCCGCATACAAATAGTGTCTCCATATCTTCAAAGCAAAAACCACAGCAGCTAATTCCAAGTCATGCGTCGGATAATTAACCTCATGTGGTCTCAACTGCCGAGATGCATAAGCCACTACCTTTCCTTCCTCGCATGATCAAGACACATCCCAAACCAAGATGTGATGCATCACAAGAAACCGTGAATTCCTTGCTCGCCTCAAAGTTGAATCAAAACTGAGCTTCAATGTAATCTTCTTCAACTTGTCGAAACTTCCTTTGTCGCTTCTCTACCCACACAAATGGAACTCCTTTCCTCAATAACTTAGTCATAGGTGCTGCTATCAAAGAAAATCCTCTACAAATCTTCGGTAATACCCCGCTGCACCTAGAAAACTCCGAATCTCACCATCGACTTAGGCGACTTCCAATCCAACACCGCCTCAATCTTCCAAGGATCCACTCTAATCCTCACCGATACTACGTGACCCAAGAAAGTCACCTCCCTAAGCCGTAACTCGCACTTACTAAATTTGGCGACAAATGCTTTTCCTCGAATCGCAACACTACTCGTATGCGCGCATCATGCTCCTCCTCCGACTTTGAGTATACCAAAATATCATCTATAAATACCACAACAAACCGATCAAAAACTGGCTGGAATACCCGATTCATCATGTCCATGAATGCTTTGCAAGGCGTTAGTCAACCCAAATGGCATTACGTAAACTCGTGAGTGCCCATACCGAAAGTGCGAAATGTCGTCTTATGGATATCAGCCTCTTTCACCTTCAGCTGATGATATCCAGACCTTAAATCAATCTTGGAGAAAATCGCTGTCCCTTTAAGCTGATCAAACAAGTCATCTATCCTCGGCAAAGGATATTTGTTTTTGATCGTCAGCTTATTCAACTGGCGGTAGCCTATACACATCCGCATCGTACCATCCTTCTTCTTGACAAAAAGTACCGGCGCTCCCCATGGTGAAACACTTGGTCGAATGAAACCTCGATCCAACAACTCCTGAATTTGAGCCTTTAATTCCATCAATTCTTTCGGTGCCATCCTATACGGAGCTATAGACACTGGCGCCGTTCCGGGTAACAGATCTATACCAAATTCAACTTCACGGTCCGGAGGTAGTCCCGAAAGTTCTTCAGGAAATACGTCAACATATTCCTTTACCGTGCGGACATTCCCCACATTAGACTCCTTAGCCTCCAACACACACACATGGACCACGAATGCCTCACAGCCCTTCCTAACCAACTTCATAGCTTTCAACGCAGATACCACGTTGGATAGATAATCTCTTCTATTACCTATCATGACCACCTCTTCGCCCTCAACTGACTTCAAAACCATGCGCTTAGCAGTGCAATCCAAACTTGCTCGGTACTTGGCTAACCAGTTCATCCCAAGTATCAGATCGAACTCCTCAAATGGCAATTCCATCAGATCAGCTACGAATGCTACCCCTTAGAGTTCTAGGGGTACATCTCTATACAGCTTATTTACTTCTACAGAGTGACCCAGAGGACTAAGTATCGTCATCTTTCTAGAAGTAGTCTCGAGTCTAGATTCATAGTCTCTACTATGTTATCGGCAACATACGAATGTGTCGAACCCACATCTATCAAAGCAAAGATATGGTTCACCAAAGATTAAGAACGCATCGGTTATGACGTCCGGCAAGGCCGCCTCCTCTCGACGCCTCGCTACATACACCAAACCAGCCGTCTTGCCTCGGTGTTGCCAAGACCTCTCGCGGATGCTCCTCGACCTCACCGGAACCATTACCTCCTCTACCATTACCACGACTCTATGTGGTGGCGGTCCTCATTTCGAACCGAGCACGACCTTGACCCTCCGATCGATTCCCCGGCTAGCTTACGTGGGACGCCTCTCACACAATGATCCAAATGAGCCACACTCGAAACATCCTTTCCTCCGGTCCAACATTTGCCCCAATGATATTTCCCACATCGATTACACCGTCTGCGGGTCCTCGATTAGCGATGAATGTGCCTCCTGCACTAATTCGGCCCACTTTGCCTAGCCCTCTTTTGAGAATTACCGGGTGATCCCGATGATCCGTAACCTCTCTTATGCTTGTTCCGGCCGTAACTCGCGCTTTGCGATTCCTTGATTCCTTCGGCTATCTTAGCCTTTTCAACCAAAGCAAAGAAACTCGCTCCCGATGTGGAGCAATCAACAATCTCACTCGTCCCTCAAACCATCTTCGAATCGAACACATCGCGTGCGTGCTCGATGCCACAATACCTCCAAAGATACCGGCTCGGTCTTAAAAATTTCGCTCATATTCTCGACACGGACTTACTACCTTGGATCAAACTCGAAATGCCTTACGCCGCACATCAATGTAATTAGACCCAACGATATTCCGCCGATACGCCTTGAAATAATCCCAAGTGAGATCCTCCGCCGCAAAGACCATTCATGCATCGTGAGCCACCACCGATATGACTCATCCCGAAGAAGCGATACCATCCCTTTCGACCTTTTCCAAGCATTCAAATCCAAATCATCCATGATTCGCTCCGTCGGCTCTAGCCAATATTCACCGCACTTGGAGCCACGCTGAAACACCTCGAAATACCTCGGCTCCATTGGCTCAAGTCACTCGGATCACGGATTTCCGAATTCCCGCGCCTCCACCTATTCCGGCTACCCTCTCAAGAACTCGCAAAGATCGCTCGAGACACTGCGTCATCCCCGCTTGATCCTCGTTGCTCAACTCCAAGCTGGCGATGGTGGGGGTAGTGGTACCTCATTTTTGGATCCTTGACAGGACCTCACCGGCTCGCATACGCGACCATCCTACCCCGACCGCGTCCACGAATCATACGACCTCGACCACGAGTACTCATGTCTAAAGTCTCGACTTATCGATTAAAAAGTTTTATGCATTAGTCAATATTCCACTTTCTTTAAAGCACGCTTTTATGAATAATTTTAATAAGAAGTTATTTCATGAGTACATTCAACCTATAGTTTTGGGTCTCTAGAGTAGTTCCTACTACTATACAATCATGCCAACATCATCATATCATATCATCAAAATCAACGGTTTGATGTACTTACTGAGTATGGATCGATGTCGGAGACTCGAGGCCATGCCTTTCCAACCATATAATTTTCAACAAAACATTTTAAAATCCATTCTTTAAAACATTTTGGGCCTCGCCCACAAATGAAGTTTTTGAACTTGGCTCGATATCAATTTGTAACACCCCAAACCCGGTCAATACGCCACGACCGAACTGGTATGTCACTAAGGAAAATATTTTTGAAAGAATCGAATTAACAATTAAATTTTGTGAAAAACTCTTTGAAATTCTTTATTTGTCTAAAATAAGTTAAAAGCGAGATTTACTTTGAATTACATAAAACTTTAAAATAAGTGAATAAATCATAGATAAGAAAACATTTATATCTTTTTAAGAAAATTTGAAATATCACTTTGAAAATCCATTTGCAAATGAGTATAGAAACTTGAATTTTGGAAATCACTTAATTTGTTGAAAACACTTAACTTGTAATTTTTTCTATCGAACTATTCATATTACCCGATGGTAAGATTTTTAAAACCATTGAGAGTTTTTAGTTTAGAAAACTTTGAGCTCAATTATTAGATTAACCAAGTGACATGCTTAAACATGTTTAGAATAAATCCCAAAGCATATAAATAATCCAAAACCATAATTAAAGAGGCCTTATTACAAATCCATAAAATATGAAAACCCAAATTAAAATATAGTACCCAAATGGAAGTTCATGTAAAACCAAACTTTATTGCATGGCCTCCTCGAGTTCATCCGGCTCCATATCCGCGATCTCACGAATCACCTGAAAAGATAAGGGAGAAGGTGAGTCACTAAGACTCAGTGCATATTCCCTCTCCCGAGTAAATACCACATACTTACACAAATTATAACAAAGCAACATATATGTATAATGCACCCAACCTAGCCATCCATAACTCCTTTTCTACCCTGTGTGGTACCAAACCACCGGTGGTGCTAAACCTTTGGTGTCCAAAGACACAAATGTGATACCAAATCACTTGGTGACCGTAGTCACGAATAATCCATCCGTGGGGCCAACCCACGTGTGATACCAAATCACCGCGCAGACGATCCCATATCTCAAAAGTGGGGCCAACCCACGGTGGAATTAACCACAGGGACAAGTCGCTATGAGGTGCCAAACCTCCGTGTCCGAAGACACGAATGTGATACCAAATCTTTGGTGGTGCCAAACCACCGTGTCCAAAGACACGAATCATCAAGTTGTGGGGCCAACCCACGTGTGATACCAAATCACCGCGCGACGATCCCATATCTCAAAAGTGGGGCCAACCCACGGTGGTATTAACCACGGGGACGAGTCGCTATGAGGTGCCAAACCTCCGTGTCCAAGACACGAATGTGATACCAAATCACCGGAGGTACCAAACCTCCGTGTCCAAAGACACGAATCAATCTTCCCTCCTCTCATATTGCCCATACCAATGCAATAGATAAACAAATCATGTCAATAAACTTTGATATGTATCTCATAACGAATATATCATAAATCGTAGATCATGATTTCAATCCACATGTATTAACAACATATTGAAACGGACTTACCCGAATCTTCATTCATACCATCATGGTATCATATCCAGATCTCATCGATTTACCCACTTTCATAATATGATTAGTTATATAACATACAAATATACATATATAAACCAAGTTATAAAGTGTGTAAGATATACACCTTTCACCAAAGCAATACTAAAATCTGATGATCCGATCTACCGCACTAGATCACTTTGTCCTACAATCGGTCAATACTAAGATTATGAACAAAGGCCATTCGGCAAACATCAAAATCCCAAAGAGTTATCCTTCGAAATACCAATCTTACCTAAAGGCTTACCCAAAACGATCGATAAAGATACGAGGCTTAGATCGATTGCTTCCAACGTCCCGAGGAGCCTAAAAGAAATCGATTCCTAAAATGGTTAAAACCTTACAACAAATGCCCATAGATTCAGCCCTTGTTCACAAGAAAATAACATAGAGAGGAGAAAAGAAATAATAGGAAAATCGCCAAGAATACTTACTTATTAACCAAAATCGATTGAAGAAACCAAAGAGAGTCTACCCTTGAATATTCGGCCAAACTAAACTAAAAGGAAGTAGAAGGATTCGGCTATTTGGTTATGAGGAAAAGAAAACAATTGATTTGAGTCTAATAGGATATGAAATAATGAAAGTAGAAGAGAAGATAAAATAAGAGAGAGAATTCGGTTTTAGTAAACAATGGAAGAAAAATAAAGTAAAGATAGGGAAGAGAAGGTTCGGCCAAAAAGAAAGAGAAAGGGAATGTGGTTGAGCAAATATCAAAAAAAGAAAAGAAGAGGGATGGGAGAAATGAGATTTGGTCAACACCTATTTTACTAAAGAAGAAAATGCACAAAATACAAAAATGTAGTTTTGGTTCAAAAGGACAAATGAAAGAAAGAAAAAAAGTGGTATTTGTTTCAAACAAAATGAGGCTAAAACCAAAAGCAATTTTGCACTAAAAGTACCATAGACATTCGGCCAAAGGTGGGAGTTTTTGGAGAGGAAAAACAAAAATGCAAAAAGATGTTCAATAGGAAAAATTGGCCAACTATCCCCAAGCTACCTAACAAAATTCGCCACCCCTTAGACACCCATACCGTCCACATACATTCACTAAAAGCCTTGGAATACTTTCCAAAACATTTTCCTACAACCAAGCCTTATGTCTCCCCAACCTTCCATAACCTTAAGATTCTTATCCCCTATTTCATGCTTTCCTTTTCCAAAATTCAACTTACCAAAAACTTAAGGTCCAACCTATCATAAACATAGGTTGACCGTCCATCAATGCTAGAACACAAAATAAAGTCTTCAAAAATGCTTTCCATGATACTCGAACCTCTAACCTCAAGCCACCTTTCAAGCTCCTTAACCAACTTGCCACTTACTCCTCTTATGCTTTAATTAACACTTAAATTAACTTAAGTGCTAAGCTCACTTAATCCACTTCATTAAATAAACCATACTAAAAATTATTCTAGCTTCCTTAATAAAATCAAGCCTTCACAAGACTATGCTAACACACAAAATTCATACCCGAGCCAACACAAATAATACTCAAATTTTGGGATGTTACAGCCTGTGTGGTCCAGCCGTGTGTCTCACACGGCCAAAGACACGCCCGTGTCACAGGCCGTGTGGACATTCGAAATGGGATCACATGGATGTGTCCCAGCACATGTCTGACCCCGTGTAACTCTCTGATTTGGATCACACTGCCAGCACACACGCCCGTGTGGCCAACCCATGTGCCCTAAAAATGGCCACACACATCCGTGTACCAAGCTGTGTGCTAGGCCGTGCGAAACCTGTAGGGTACTGACTTATGCCACACGGCCAAGTCACACGCCTATGTGTCAGGCCATGTGGAGCATACTGACTTGGTTTCTATTTCAACACCAGGGGACACACGGCCATGTAACCTGACCATGTATCACACACGGCTGAGACACACGCCCATGTCTCTGCCCTTGTGGACAAAAATAGGCTATTTACCAAGCCATTTTGCCACCCAAACTTGCATACACCTACACCACAACAATTGGCACCAAAACAAGGCATAAATAGTCATTCAAACGTTCTCAACCAAGCATCATTGAAACACCCCCCAAACCCAGCCCACGAGCCTTGACCGGATCTGGTATGTTCCTCGAGAAAACATTTGAAAATCCGTTTGTTACTTAGGAAAAATTCGTGTGGTTTTGAAGAAGGATTTGCTTGTGTTGGGTTCAATTGAAAACCTTGTATATTTTTTTTTACTTTGAATTGGAAATTTATTTGTGATTAGGTGGTAAAAAACACTTAATATTTTTTTTTAGTAAACCATTTAACCTTGATTTAAACTTAATCGTATAGTAATAAAATCCAATAAAAAGCATGCATAAAACAGTTCATATTAACGGCCTTATTACATCAAAAATTAAACCCAAATTAAATCCAAAATACTTAAAATGAAACAAGTCCAAAATAAAGTCTCGAATCGAGCATGGCCACCACTAAGCTCCTACCGACCTCGCCCATCACCGAAGCACACTGAAAAATATTCCCACAACGGGTGAGTCAAAGCAGACTCGGTGTATAGCAACCACACTAAGCCCTAATGATTTTGGCATATCAAATCATACATATACATATTACAATTTACAAATAATGATGCATTCCCGAACCTAAACCTAGATGCCATCCGCTACACATCACCCCGTACCAATCGTCACACCGTGGGGACTACTAAGTCAACCCTCCATCCGCTACACATCATCGAAGGCAGTCGCTGCAGTCGACGTGCTCATCGCCCTTATAAATTCGTGGCATAGCCACCAGATAGTATATTTTGTGACATAAGTCACCACATTTAGATATTGTGACCGAAGTCACCACATTCAGATATTGGGGTATATAACCACCAATCACTTCCCCTTTCCATATAACCCATATGCCCATGTCATACAAAACATGCAATATCATGCCATATTCTTTATTCACATTCTTATAGTTTCACATGTGTGCCATAACAGATCATATTATACTCATAGTAGGAGTAGGAAAACGTACCTGAGTACTTTGTACCATTGCATGGTACCTTAGCCACATTCACATTATTATAACACATGTATTAAATTAAAGCCGTGATCTATTAAGATTTAGTGTGGGGTACACACCTGATATTAACGCTTTATTGAAATCCCGAAAACTTGATCTAAAGTCCTAAATCTTAGTCCCTATATTCGGCCAACCCTGAACATGTCAGTGAAAAGCCATTCGGCTATAAATCCAAATCCCGAAGGACTAACGTAATCAATTTCTTACCTTGCTGCCAATTTGTCTATTGATCAAATCCTGAAAACTTGTAGTCTTTCCTCCTTGCATCCAATCACTTGACTAGGTTAGTTTTCGGCTTTTGAATAAGTAGGAAATAGATCTAAGTTGCTAAATAGGCCTTGGCCAAATGTACATATGTACTCACCTTGCGATTCTAAAATCCCGAAAGATTTCTCCCTTGTTAGTCGACAATAGCAGAATCCCGAAACCTCATTTATTATTCGGCCAAGAGACAACAAGAGGATTAATTCCTAAATTTTGGCTAAAAGAGATTGAACATCAAAGTCCATTGCTCTTACCTTAATACCACAGTCGACGGCACCCTTGCTTAAAACCACAACAATTCGGCTTTTGAGGCTTAAGAGAAATCGGCTTCACTAGGGTAGAGGAGCAATCGATTATGGCCACAAAATGAAGGGTTCGGCACTTGAAAGATTTGTGAACAGAAAAAGTAAATGATGGGATGTGGTGCGATTTATCTTGATGAAAAAGGAGATTCGGCTTGAACACAAGAAACAAAAGATGGAAGGTTTGAGGGGTTGCAAAGCAATGGTGATCCTTGGGAAGGGGTTTGGCTAGAAATGCATTAGAAGAAGGAGAAGAGAAAGAGTTATAGTTTTGGAGAGAAAAGAGTAATCGAAAGAGGCCAAAGTGTTTATGAAATTCGGCTATCCTACCCCTTACTATCTTAGCCGAAAATCACCTCAAAAGAATCCCTTGGCCGGTCACACACATCCCCTTATCGCCTTCCACATTTTTCTCCTTTATCACCTTGTTTAAAATTAATAAAAATAATCCATCATTTATCCACCATTTATCTCTTAAAAATAAAAGGATTTAAGCTCCTAAAATATAGCCTAAATGCCGCCCATTGTCAAGCTTATCTCACTGCAAAATAAAACTTTATTTTGCTCCCCTTGTAGCTCGAACCTTGGCCCTGCACACATGCTTGTGGCGTTACTTACCTAGGCTTTAAGTGGCGCCTCCAAGCCACTTAGACAAGCCCGTTTTTGTGTCATATTTCCCTTACAAATTTCCTTAAGGCCTTATCAAGCTTAGCTCCCCTTTTAAACTTAAAAATCTAATAATTTCTAAGGCATTTAACTACACACTAAGGTTCACAAAATTCATAGAACACATTCAGAATATTCATAAGCATGCTACTTCATATAATTTAGTATTAATGCATAAGCAATAATCCAGGATATTACAATCATTTATACCATTTCAAAACTAACAAATACCACACTTATCAATACCACAATGTACCATTCAATTCATACCAAACTTCACTTATACAATTCAACTAAGTAAACATTTCCAAACATGCATCATTATGCTCACATTCACAAGCATATATCTTCTCTAATTTCATCCATTTGACAACCACAATATCTACTATCAATAAACATCACAAAGCCAACCTTAATCACATAACATAAGCCATATGCACCCATATATATATACATAACCAAACCAACCAAATTAAGCCAACTTTCATGGCTATATATACAAACCAAATCATAGACATTTACAAGCCAATTCTAATGGCTAAATTCATCATCAACTTATAACCAAAATAACCATAAATCCTATGCATGCCATATAACCAAAACATAAGCTCAAAAGAAACAAAGTGATAGTAGGATAGTGTGATGAAGTCTCCGACGATCCCCGAATCTGAGATAGCTTTGAAATCACTATAAAACACGGTAAAATAAATAGAGTAAGCTTTATAGCTTAGTTAGCTCGTATGAAATAAACTCAATTTGATTATAAATATACAATTCAACAAATTGAAAATATCAATCTGTAACTCATATTAACTAACAAACCTTTCATATATTCAATCATAAGATTAAACGTGTCTTTCACAAGTTTCTTCGATTTAAAGCTTATACGGTTTATGTACATATCTGTACCATCTCGTATCAATCTCATACTCAACTGCATCTTTCATTTACCCGTTGAACCATTCAGAATACTATCGGATACTTGGGAAACTCGCACCCTAAGTGCCAATAAATATATATAGCCGAAGCTATTTCAATATCATATCTCAATATTGCTCACTCTCGAGCTATCAACGGGCCTGCTCGCACAAGTTGTCAGTCAAGACGTAGCTACACGGTGCTGCTCACAAAAGTTTTCAAGTAACCGCAACACATGCTGGTATACTCAGCCACCGGTAGGACGTACAGGACCAGCACCCGGATCATTATATCACAATAACCCCTAATGACATGTCATTTGTATCCTAATCTATTCCTAAGGTTCAACCAGGATTTCCAATGTTGAATCGTCGTCGAATATATCCGCAATGTCGTAATTCAAAATTTATTCAATATTAAAGCATTTAAAACACAATAAAGATAATGCTTATTACATACAAACTTACCTCGGATGTAAAAACGACGAAACGAGTCAATTAGTCCAAAACCTTGTTCTTTCCCCGATCTAAGACCGTAGTTCACTTTTCTTGATCTATATAATATCAAATTTAGCTTATTTAATTACCTCTCTAATCAATTTAATTCAAAACACGCATTAAGGTAAGTTTACACATTTACCCCTAATGTTTCACATTTTTACAATTTAGTCCTTATTTCATAAAAACACAAATTCATGCAATTTAATTCACACACATGCTAGCTGAATTCTCTTAGTACACATATCAGCCCATATTTTTAATTTATTTCACAATTTAACCACATAATTTACACATTTCACAATTTAATCCCTATTTGACATTTTTATCAAAAATCACTTTACAAAACTTGTATAACTTTCACCAAACTTTTATTTTCATCCCTTATGCATATACAACAATGGTAAAACTCAAATACATTAACAGTTTTGCAAAATAGTCCTTGGGCTAGCTAGACTAAGCTGCAAGGATCTCAAAAACATAGAAATCATTAAAAACGGGACAAAAATCACTCACCAATTGAGCTACTAAGTGAACGAACCCTAAATAGCTTCCATGGCTTCCTTATTTCTTTGCATTTTTGGTGGAAATGAAGAAAAGATGAAGATACATTATGTTTTCCATTATTTTACTCAAGTTATTCACAAATTACTATATTAACCTTGTTTAAAAACATTAAAAATCACTTAATATATGCCAATAATTGTCCACTCATAATTGAAATGGTCTAATTACCACTTAAGGACTCTTAATTTAAGGTTCAATAGCTATTAGACCCCTTTAGCTATTAGAACACAAGTTTTACACTTTACGCGATTTAGTCCTTTTTATCAAATTGACTAATCAAACGATAAAATTTCTTAACGAAATTTTCACACAAACATATTATCATGCTGTAAATGTTAAAATAATAATAAAATAATTATTTTGACTTCAGATTTGTGGTCCCAAAACTACTGTTCCGATTTGACTAAAAATGGGTTGTTACAAGTCAGTATACTCTCCAGTTTTCATGCGGCCTAGTAAACGGTCTGGCACACGGACATGTGAGCCCACTTTAAAAGGTACATGGCCTATCACACGAGTGTGTGGTCTGGCCGTGTGACCCAAAGTCAGTGAGTAATACGGGGTCAGATACGGGTTGGGACACGGCCAAGTGATCCCATTTCGAATGTCCACACGACCTGTGACACGGGAGTGTCTCTTGGCCGTGTGAGACACACGGCCTGGCCACATGAGCGTGTGTCCCCTGCACTTTGAAAATTTTTAATGTTTTCCTGAAATTTCCTTGAGATATTAATTTAGTCTCAAATTGTTTTTAATACTTGTTTTGGGCCTCGAGGGCTCGTGTTAGAAACTATATGATTGGAGTTGAATGAATTTTGTTTGGATATGAGAAATATATAAGAAATGTATGATTGTTTAAGTGATAAGTTTGATAATGCTCTGTAACCCTATTTCAGCGATGGATACGGGTTAGGGGTGTTACATTTATTGGTATCAGAGCTACGGTTTAGTAGATTCTCAGATTCACGTAGCGTGTGTGAGTCTAGCTATACATGCCATATTTAACCTGTGATAGTGTGATATCTCCTGACAGTTTTAAATTATGTTTTCATATTGTAATGGATCCCAATCGAGCAATTTTCGATGATGTAGAAAGTAATGCACCAGCCTCCGTTCACGAAGTAGCGCCGTCTAAATTGAGACCCGTATCTGAGGGTCGTGGAGGAGAGGCCAAGGAAGCCTTCTTCCAAATGATGAATGAATGGTTCACTGAGTTTGTCCGAACGAATCTGGCTGTTCAGCAACCTCCACCCCCACCTATTTCCCAACCGGTTCCTGTAGCTCCTCAAGGTTTTGAACCTTTGCGTATGAGTAAGCCGCCTGTTGATAAAATTTGAAAGTACGGGGTTGAAGAGTTTAGAGCTACAGTTGATGATGATCCTGAGAGAGCCGAGTTTTGGCTTGAGAATACAATTCAAGTTTAGAAAGAAATATATAAGTTAGTGGTTTCTTGATCAAAAGCGCAAAAAATTTTTAGAATTGAAGCAGGGTCATATGACCGTAACCGATTACGAAAGAGAATTCGTAAGACTGAGTAAGTATGCTCGAGAATGCATCTCCACTGAAGAAATTATGTGTAAGCGGTTCGAAGATGGGTTGAATGAAGATATCAAGCTTTTAGTCAAAATTCTGAAACTGAAAGAATTTGTTGTTTTGGTTGATAGAGCTTGCAAAGCCGAAGAGCTTAGCAAAGAAAAGAGAAGAGCCGATTCTAAGGCTAGATATTCGAGAAAGAGGTCAATGGTAAATCGTATCATTCATCATCAAAGAAATCAAGGGATTCTTATAATTGTTTGACTGCTTCATTGGGGTATACCAACAGAGATCGTGGGAAGCAACACACGAGTCCAAAAGTTCAAGCCACTTCAGTATCGAGCATTGGTAGTGTCAAAGCCAACAAACCTGAGTGTCATCAATGTGGAAGATGGCATTTTGGAGATTGTTGGATGAATAATGAAGCTTGTTTTAGATGTGGTTCACAAGATCATTTTATTTGTGATTGCCTTGAGTTACCTGAGAAAGACAAATTTCTAAATACAAGGCCAAGTAATACAGTTTCCAGAAAGAGACCACCTAGAAATACTGGAAATGTGAATAGTAGTAGAGGTGCAACAAATGATTCTGCTGTGAGATCTGAGACTTGAGCACCAGCCAGAGCTTATGCTATTCGAGCTCGCGAAGACGCATCAGTACCAGATGTTATCACCGGTACATTTTCTCTTTATGACACTGATGTAACTGCTTTGATTGATCCTGGATCGACCCATTCATATGTCTGTACGAATTTAGTGTCTAGTAAAAGTTTATCTATTAAGTCTACTGAATCCGTGATTAAAGTATTGAACCCCTTAAGCTAGTATGTCATAGTTGATAAAGTTTGCAAGAATTGTCCTTTGCTGTCACGGGGTTACTGTTTTTTGGCCGATTTGATACTTTTATCGTTTAATGAATTCGATGTGATTTTGGGCATGGATTGGTTAACTCTACATGTTGTTGTTGTAAACTGTAGACAAAAGACTATTAAGTTGAAATGTCAGAATAGTGAAATTCTTTGTATTAAATCCGATGATTCGAGTGGGTTGTCTGTTGTGATATCGACGATGCTAGCACAGAAATATGTGAGAAAGGGTTGCAATGCTTACCTTTCGTATGTACTTGATACAAAAGTGTCTGAATCGAAGATTGAATTCGTGTCAGTGGTTTGTGAATATCCAGATGTGTTTCCAGAAGAGTTACCCGGATTGCCACCGATTAGAGAGGTTGAGTTTTCTATTGAATTAGTACTAGAACATCACTGATATCGATAGCTCCGTACAGAATGGCTCCAACAGAATTGAAAGAATTGAAAGCTCAGTTGTAAGAGTTAACAGATAGAGGTTTTGTACGACCTAGTTTCTCGCCCTGGGTGCACCAGTTCTGTTCGTAAAGAAGAAAGATGGATTGATAAGATTATGTATCGACTATCAACAGCTTAATAAAGTTACGATCAAGAACAAGTATCCATTACCGCGAACCGATGATTTGTTTGACCAGTTAAAAGGAGCAACAGTATTTTCTAACATTGATCTCGGATCTGGTTATTATCAGTTGTGGGTTAAAGATTTGGATGTTCCGAAAACTGCATTTAGAACCAAGTACGGGCATTATGAATTTCTTGTTATGCCGTTTGGGTTAACTAACGCTCCTGCAGTTTTTATGGATTTGATGAATAGAATTTTTAGACCGTATTTAGATAGATTTGTAGTTGAATTCATTGATGACATTCTAATCTATTCTCGAGCCGAATCTGAGCATACCGAGCATTTGAGAATTGTATTGCAGACTTTGCGAGTTAAACAACTATTTGCTGAATTCAGTAAATACGAGTTTTGGCTTCGAGAATTTGGATTTTTAGAACACATTGTTTCAGCGAAAGGCATCCGAGTTGATCCGAGTAAGATTTCAGCAGTTGTTGACTATAAACCACAAAGAAACATTTCTGAGGTCAAAAGTTTCTTAGGGTTAGCGGGCTATTATAGGAGATTTGTTAAAGGGTTCTCAATGATAGTTACACCGTTAACTCATTTGTTGCAAAAAGATATGAAGTTTGAGTGGTCTGATAAATGTCAATAGAGTTTTGATCAGTTGAAAGTACTGTTAACCGAAGCACCAATTTTAGTTCAGCCTGAGTCGGGTAAAGAATTTGTGATTTTCAATGATGCGTCATTGAACGGCTTGGGATGTGTTTTAATGCAAGAAGGTAAAGTGATAACTTATGCTTCCAGGCAGTTAAAACCGCATGAAAAGAATTATCTGGCACACGACTTAGAGTTAGTCGCTATTGTTTTTCGCATTGAAAATTTGGCGACATTATTTGTTCAGTGAGAAATGTCACATATTTACTGACCACAAGAGCTTGAAGTATTTGATGTCTTAGAAAGATTTGAATTTGCGACAACAAAGATGGCTCGAATTATTGAAAGACTATGAGTTAGTGATTGATTATCATTCTGGGAAAGCAAATGTAGTTGCAGATGCTTTGAGTAGGAAATCTTTGTTTGCTTTGTGGGCGATGAACACGCAGTTGACCTTGTCTGATGGTGGTTCGATATTAGCCGAGCTGAAAGCTAAATCGATATTTCTTCAGCAAATTTGCGAGGCTCAAAAATATGATAATGAAATGCAAGCTAAAAGAGTACAGTGCGAGCCAATTACTAAATCAGAGTATCAGATAGGATTCGATGATTGTTTACTATTCTGAAGTAGAGTTTGTGTGCCGAGGATTCCAGAGCTTATATAGAAAATTTTACACGAAGAACACAATGGTTGCTTATCTATTCATCTGGGGAGTACTAAGATGTACAGTGATCTGAAACAGATGTACTGGTGGTCGGGCATGAAACATGACATTTCAAAATTTGTGTCGAGATGCTTGGTTTGTCAACTGGTTAAAGTCAAACATCAAGTACCTTCAGGACTACTACATCCAGTAATGATACCTGAATGGAAATGGGATAGAGTTACGATGGATTTCGTATCGAGGTTACCCCTATCTCCAAAAAAGAAAGATGCTACTTAAGTTTTTGTTGATCATTTAACGAAATCTACACATTTCATTCCGGTATGTACAGACTTTTCACTTGATAGATTAGCAGAATTGTACATCTCTGAGATTGTCAGATTGCACATGGTGCCAGTTTCCATTATTTCGGATAGAGATCCGCGATTCACATCACGATTTTGGAAGAAGTTGCAAGAGGCTTTGGATACGCGGTTGCATTTTAGTACTGCTTTTCATCCTCGATGGTCAATCCGAGAGAGTGATTGAAATTCTTGAAGATATGCTTCGTTGCTGTGTTTTAGAGTTTGAGGGCAACTAGGAAAAATATATCATTGGTTGAGTTTGCATATAATAATAGTTTTCAATCAAGCATAAAAATGGAAATGTATGAAGCTTTATATGGTCATAAATGCCGAACTCCATTGTTCTGGACTGAGCTTAGTGAGAAAAAGATTCATGGGGTTGATTTGATCAGAGAGACCGAAGAGAAAGTGAAAGTAATTCGCAACAGTTTGAAAGCAGCTTCAAATCGAGAGAAATCATATGCGGATTTGAAACGTAAAGTTATTCAATATCAAATCGGCGACAGAGTGTTTCTAAAAGTATCACCGTGGAAGAAGATTCTTCGATTTGGTCACAAAGGAAAATTGAGTCCGCAATTTATCGGACCGTACTAGATTATCGAGAGAATTGGGCCAGTAGCTTATCGACTTGAGTTAGTTAGATTTGGAAAAGATTCATAATGTGTTTCATGTGTCAATGTTGCGACGGTACCGATCGGACCCATCGCACATAATTTCTCCGGCAAAGATTGAAATTCAGCCCGACATGTTGTATAACGAAGAACCGATCAGAATTTTGGCTCGAGAGATTAAAGAGTTAAGAAACAAAAGCATAGCTTTAGTGAAGGTACTTTGGCAAGACATGGTGTCGAAGAAGCTACATGGGAACCCGAAGAAGTTATGAGGAAATAGTACCCTAACCTATTTTCTGGTAAGATTTTCGGGACGAAAATTCCTAAGGGGGTAGAGTTGTAACAGCCGTTCTCTGTGAAATCAGAACAGTGGTTTCAGGACCACAAATCCGAGGTCAAAATATTTATTTTATTATTTTTTCAATGTCTGAACGTTAATTTTCCTTTAATTGATTTAATTGAAAAAGTTCCTAAATACGCCAAATATCTAAAAGAAATTATGTTTAGGCATAGGAAAATTAAAATAGTAGAGCAAGTTAACGTAAGTGCCTCATCTAGTGCAATTATATCTAAACAGATACCCCTAAAACTAAAAGACCTGGGGAGTTTTACAATACCAATTGAGATAGGGAATATTCACTTCAATAAAGCCCTATGTGATTTAGAGGCCATTATTAATTTGATGAATTTATCTATATATGAAAAACTCAGGTTATGGGAGCTTAAAAACACACAAATTACACTTCAACTAGTAGACAAGTCTTTACTACAACCTAAGAGGGTACTTGAAATGTGTTGGTTAAAGTGCGAAATTCTATCATTCTGGTTGACTTTGTTATTTTAGATTTTGAAGAGGACCATGAAATACCCATTCTGTTGGGTAGACCGTTTTTAGCAATGTCAAGGTCCACCATTGACCTATAAAATGAGTTAACGATGAAGATCAATGGTGAGACCAAAATTTTCAAATGTGGTCACGAACAGAATAAGGTAAATAGGAAAAAAACTAGGGAAGTAATGTTTCGAAATATATGTAAAAATCCCTAACTACCTTTAGCCAGAAAGGGCATTTTCTATGATAAGTGTTAGACGAAAGTGCAAATTCAGAGATCGGGACAAACAGAGGTAGGTGGAGTGGCATGATGGATGTTGAACGACTACTAACAGAAACAGAACCAAAGCAGTATCCACGTGTACACTAATAGAGTTGATAGATGAATCCGGTAGCAAAACTTAACATTTCCAAACTAAACTAAAAACTTCGTGTATATTATTGTATTTTTAAATAACAAGTAGTTTAGAATATAATTTTTATTTAAATTATTGTGTAATGTAAATAAAAACACTTTGAAAATTGAGAATTGGGTTTGAAACAGAGTCGGTGTCACAACGCGGTACCTCCGTGTTGCAAAACCGAAGCTAGATTCAAGAAATCGAGCAAATTAGCTCGATTTCATGACACAAGTAGCAAGATACCCCAAGGCTCAAAAAATTCAGAGGATGTCGCAACATCGAACCTCGATGTTGCGACATCGGCATCCTGCCAGGGGTGTAGTGAGACAGAACCCTTGTGTAGCGACATCACTGTAATTTTCTCCAGGGTCGACCCAACCTGGCATGCAACCCACCGATATTGTACCTAATTTTTACTCGATTTTAACCTTAAAACCCCTATTTTAAAACCCAAAAATACTTTTAATTAAAATCTAAACCTCTCTTACCCTTTTAATCCTCTCTAAACCTCACAAAAATCTCAAAACCCTTTAAACCTTAAAATCTTTCTCTTCTCTGTTATTGTGCTGCAATTCCCTCTTTTTATTTGTTTTTTTTTCAGTACAGGCTAAATATCAAGCATTCACAAAGGGAAGTCATAACAATCTCTGGAGAGAGACAACAAAGACTTTAAATTCAAGGTTAAGAGTTTCTATCTTGTTGTTACTGTTCCATTGATTATTGTTTGATTTTTATTAGTTAGTATCTAGCTTTAAAGTGTTGAAGATGCCACCTAGGAAGTCTAGAATGACTAATACCCAAGAACCACTGTTGGTTTCGAATCCTTTGAAATTTTGAAACCCAAATGCTGAAAAATATTTCCTTGAATTACAAGATAAAACATTTATTCAGGAAAACAGATTCGAGCCATCAATGGTTCTTTACAATGAAATTTGGTCACTAGTCTGGTACCATAGATGGGAGTGCTTTTGCGTAATCCCAAAGGAAAATGTTGTTATCCCACTCATCCAAGAATTTTATCCTACTCTTAGGGAAGAAGAAACTCGAAGACCACATGGTGTCATATGGAAAACAGTAATAGTAAGGGGTAAAGATGTGCCATTCACCCCGAAAATAATTTGTATATATTACGATGCCCCATATTACGAAATTGAGTTTTTAGGAAATATTGATTTAACGAGCTTTAAAGATATAGAGATTGAAAATATCATAAATTACTTAATTAAAAATCGAGGTGTATGGAAATACCGACCAGATACAGGACTTTCGATCGTTTCAATCAAGCCATAATGTTCTAGATAGCTAAAATGTAGATGCAATTTATTTGCACCAAAATCACACCTGCTCTTAATGCTTCTAATGTTAATACATTTTGAGCTATTTTGTTATATGGAATTTTATAGAAAAAACATATATGCATTGTGAAATGGAACCATCAAAGGATGAAGAGATGTGTTAGTGGCCAAAAAGTTGGGATTTTCTTTCCCCGCCTCGTGACGACACTTTACAAAAACACAGAAGTTCCAATGGAAGAAAACGAGGAATTCATGAGGACAAAGAGGAGCTTAGTAGGCGATTCAATATATACCCAATACATTGAGCTTCAAAGAAAACAAATTATAGATTGGAACCAAAGGAGAAAAGAAAAGATGGATGTCCTAGCTTCGTTCAAACGAAAAGTAAAATTGACATCTAGGCAAGAAATGGGCGAGAGCAGTAGTGCAAAAATAAATAGAATGATACGATGGATGCAAGAAATAGACCCAGTCCTTCAAGAACTTGCATGGCGAAACAACATGAGAATTCCTAATAACCCGCCAGACATGTTTGGCCCAATGCATACCCATCATGAAGAGGAAGAGCAAGGGAGCAAGGAAAGAGAAGATAGCGAAGATGAGGAAAGTGAAGGGGAAGGAGATGAAATGGATTTTGATGAGGAGAAGGATGATTGACTAATTTTTATTTTTATTTTTTGGGATTGTAATTAAGTTAGATAAATTTTAGTTTATCGTTTTAGGAGTAGGATTAACAGTATATCCTTTTATATTTGTTTTGTTTTCTATTTTAATTTTTCTGTATAGGAACCGTACATGAAAGAAGAATAACAATTTTGAGCTTATAACGAACAAGGAAGGAAGCACCTACCATTAGAACAATGCAATGTCATGATCAATCAGGTAACTTCTTTTCTTATGTTTTCAAGGCTGCACACTAGGGACAATATGCTATCTAAAGTGTGGAGGGTAACATAGGAAATTTCTTTTTTATTTTTATGTTTTTTTTTTTTATTTTTTATTGTCAAATGTGTGCTTAAGCTTGTAGAAATACAAGTGATTGGTTAGAATCTTTTATATAGGTTGATTGTGTTTACTATAAATTTGTCATGATAGTGAATGATTTTAAATTTTTGATTATTAGACTACTAAGCTCTATATATTACACTGTAAATAGGCATTGAGTAATTAAATATACAAAATGATATAGAAAATACAGGGAAACGAACATGCTAGTATGTATGATAAATAGTTGAAATTGTGATTACTTGATGGATTAAATTTGTGAATACTGAGATACCTAGGGATGACCTAAGACATTGTTTGGTATAACCCAGAGCCAAAAAGCTAACCTTGTTTATCGATCCTTAGTACCTATTTTGAGCCAGAAAACACTTCTTGATAAACCTTCTTACAAAACTCGAGCCAAAAACATTAATTTGTACTTACCCATTTTCTTTGGTCCTAAATTGCATGAACTTAGATTTCTGGCCATACATATTAAGGGTTAAGTAGATACATCACAGTGGATTTTTTAAAAAGAGAGTGAAATAGGAAGAAGTAGTGTGATATAGTAATTATAGGTTAGCTAACATATGCAAGACAAAACGAAAAACTTAGAATGAAAGCAAGAAAAACAAGTAGAAAAAGTACGTGAAAGATACAAGCATTGTGAATGAGATGTGTTGAAAAATATCAAAAGGTAAAAAGTCACCAAAGTAGAAAAACTCAGTCATTAGTGCACAAAAATCGTGAGCTACCTCTAGTTGTATTATGTTGTGACTTCCTATATGGAGAAATAAGGAAGGTGAACGAAGGAGAAATAAGGCAGTGAGCAGGCAAGGGTTATTAAGGGGGAGAATAGGGAACTATACGATGTGCCAAATTATTTTCGTGCTTGAAACTATTTTGATGCTTCCTGTTCTTGAATTCTATACCTATTCTAAGCCTCAGAATGTTACAAGCCAAAAATCTCTATGTGACCTAGGTAAATCTATTCATGGTTTGATATTATATTGAGTAATTGCAATAAAGATTGTTTGTATCCTTCTAAGATAATCAAAGTACATGTATGATTTATTGATGGATTCATATATTTGAAAACATTAATGTTTGTATACTTTGTAATATACTGAACTTAGGTGTTTAATATTGAAAGTGGTAAGTCGTCTACATATCATGCCATAATTATGTGTAAATATGAAAATGCCTAGTTATGTACTCTGAAACCAATCTTTGTACTATACTTGCTCAAGGTTCGTCTTTTACTTTTTGTTTTTATCTTGCCTTGCTTAAGAACATACAATGAAATAAGTGTGGGGGAGTTTGATCTGTTGTAATTCGGTGTAGCAGATTAAACTAGTTTTCATACTTAAGGAGCTTGAATACAAGCATTTTAATTATGTTTTAGTTAATTTTCTTATTTTAGTTTTAATTCAATAAAAAAGTGTAAAATGAGTCATTTTATGACCTTAGGGGCCGAATGAGGCCTAAAGGTGAGCTAACATACTTAGTGAGTGTGCAGGATACCATTCAAAGGCATAAGAACTCAAGGCTGGTCGTTGTGTTGCAACATAGGAAGTTCGATGCCGTAACATAGGGAGCATAATACAAGGATTGCAAGAATGCCATTGGTGTCGTGACACAGCCATAAGATGTTGTGACACACCTCTGAAGCCAAACTTGAATCAAGTATACTACCTTCAGTGTCGCGACACAGGCACTAGGGTATAACGACACCAACCATTATGAGCAATATGTGTTTTTGTCCGCACTGTAACACCCCAAACCCAGCCTAGACATTATGGCCGAATCTGGCGTGTCACGTTGATGTGTCTTTCAAAAATTGGACTTGTTGGGAGAAATTAGTTTCTGAGTTGAAATCTCTTTGTTAAAACTCAAAACATCTTAACCATTTACTAACCAATTAAAACATCTTTACTTTAAAAACATTGTTTGTTGCGGAAGCAATATCCAAAATGATGCGAAAACGCGGTGTTTTGAAAACAGTTAATCTTTTTGAAAACCAACATTCTATCACTATCAGTTAAGTATCAAATAAATAAAGCCAAAATAACATAACTTAGGTTTAAGAGGCCTTATTGCAGAATCAATAGCCCAATAAGAAATTTAAATAAAAAAGTCTAAAGTAGAACATCAGCGATCGTGTGGCCACATCCGAGTCCCTCGCAGCTCTAAATCATCTAAGGCTGGGGATTACCTGTACAGTTAAATGAAAAGGGTGAGTTACGAGAACTCAATGTGTAATCACCTATCATGCAGTAACAGTCTGGGCCTGAGCCCTATTCGGTAACAATACATTGTGGGCTTTAACCCAAAATAGTAACAGTGTAGTGTGGGCATTAGCCCATCACAGTATCAGAATCAGAAACAGAATACATGGGGCCTAAGCCCAATACAGTGATAGTATCAGTAACAGAAATGCAACAATGCAATCATGCAACCCATCCCAATCCAGCCAACAGACCACACGTACCAACCAACACACCATGTGGGGATAAAATCGACCCACCCAACCAACACACCAATATCGGACCGCTATTGCGACTAATCGCATGTGCAAGCAAAGTCGCCAAGAATCGTAATGGCTAAGAGCCGTAAATGTGATAGCTATAATGCCATGAGTACAAGAATATGATTGGCACAAAGCCATCGGTAGTAGTAATATGATCGCACACGACCATCAAGAAGCGGTAATATGATCGGCACAAAGCCATCGAGTAGTAGTAATATGATCGGCACACAGCCATCAGTAACGATAATCTGATCGGCACAAAGCCATCGCGAGCATCGCAAAGAAAGTCGCCAGAGCATCGCAAAGAAAGCCGCCGAGAACAGTATCGTAGTAAAGCCGCCGAAGAGAATGATCGCGCAGCAGAGTTGGCGATACGAGATATGTGGCAAAGCCACGATGCGATGATTGTGGCAGAGCCACCAGTATAGTACTTCCTCCATAACGGTATCCCAACCCCATGCAGTATGTCGTGTATGCAAAATGCCATGCTCAGAATCAGTCATACAAATCACAGACAAATCAGTCATTTAAATCACAGACAGATCAGTCATTTACGTCATAGACAAATCAATCATTTACATCTCAGACAAATCAATCATTTACCCTCGAGGGGCAAAATAGTCATTTTACCCTTTTGGGGGTATATCGGTCAATTCCTCTAACAGAGGTATTGCAGTTATTATACTTACAGGGGCATCACGGTCATTTTACCCTACAGGGGCATTACAGTCATTTTACCCTATAGGGGTATTACGGTCATTTTATCCTACAAGGGCATTACAGTCATTTTACCCTATAGTGGCATTACGGTCATTTTTCCCTACATGGGCATTACGGTCATTTTACCCTACAGGGGCATTACGGTCATTTTACCCTATGAGGGTATTTCGGTCATTTTACCCTACAGGGGCATTATGGTCATTTTACCCTACAGGGGCATTACGATCATTTTACCCTACAAGGGTATTACAGTGCAGATAACAACCTTTCCGAAGGTCTACAGTCGCCTCGAACGACACAGATAACCTAAATGGTCATAACGGTGTAAATGGGCCCAAGGCCCATTATTCGGCCCAAGTGGGCTCACACGCTCGTGTGGCCCATTTAGCCCAAATTCAGTCAAGGCTATGCGAACTACATAGCCCAGTCCAGTATTTTCCACTTATCGTAGATTTCATCCGTGTGGGGCCTACAAGCCCTATTGGGCCCACACGGCCCATTTCGGCCAAACGAGGCCCATGTCGGCCCAAGAGCACGAGAACACTCGTGGTGGCCTCTACAGTCTATCGCCCACGATTGGTGGGCTCGATTTACCACACGAGCGATAGCACGCTCGTGAGGCCTCAACTGCCGAAGTTTCGACTTTTCGGCTCTTGCCGACTCACAGAAACGATAGTGTGATTACACACACTCTTTCATCTTTACGACAGTAATGATTTACGGTGTACAGATACACACTTGTTTGTGGATTCACGCAAGAAATCTCCAAGTACCAACCTTGCTTAACGACTGACTTTAATCTCTTAAGACCACCGATCAGGATTGATCACACGCCTATGCCAAATATCTGTATCAAAACAGATCTTATTAACCAAAACAGTGATCAAATATGTGGCCTTAATCCACAAATACTAACTTACCAACCACAGGGATATTCGGCCTAATCTAAGAGTATGGTAGTGATCTTTCCCTTAACGAGAGAAAGAGTTGATGACTTGAATAATCTTTCCCCTACTTCGCTCCTCAGGATCTCTTACCCCAACGCACCCCACCGATTTGTTAAAACTCCAGCAAGACTGAACCACCACCCCTAGCGCACCGAAACAATCCACCAAACACTGAGTAGCAGACAAGAACCTGAAAGGGAAGAATGATGGATGGTTGACTCAGAGAAGACCGAAGGAAGAATAGAATATTAGGGAAGAAGGAGACTATATTCGGCTAAAAGGGAAAAATGGAGGAGAACTAAGAGGAGAAGAATAGTTTCGGCAAAGGGAAAATATGGGAATGAGAAGAGAAAGGGAGAGGTTTCGGTAATTGACACTTTCGGCAAAATGAGAATAGCAGAGGAAAGAAACCTGAAAGGTACATAGAGGCACTTGCTTACCATAAATTAACCAAAATGATTTTATGTTACCAAGAAACAACAGCCATTCGGCCAGAAGGAAACACAAAAGAAGTAAAGTGCCCAAAAGAAAGAAAACCGAAATCAGAACTACACTCAAAAGCCACCTTTGTCGAAATTCTGAGTAGTAGCACTCCCAATTCGGTACTACACATCCCACACACTTCAAATTCCTAACTTTCCTCCACAAACCTCTCCCCATATCACTCCCCATATCACTCCCCATATTGGTCCTTGAATCCCTCCTCATATCTCTCCACAACAACTCCAAGACCAAATCAAACTTTCACTCAACAGAGTTCGAATCCACTTCCAACACTTGCCGTCCCATGTTAGCAAAATAAATATTTCTTCGTTCCAGGCGTGACTCGAACACCATCCCCCTTTGAAGCTTTATCACGCCACTTACCATCAAGCCAATAGGCTCTTTCTGTCATAACTTATCCTCAATATTTTATAAATCCATCACGCCAATATCCAAGTTTATTCAAGGAACAACCAAAAATTCTGCACACGCCCTGACTTGAACCTCAGACCACATGCATACTCCTAATGCCACCTTACCACTGGACTACAAGCTCAACTTGTGTCACCCATCCCGCCATGATTTCTTTTAAAGCCTACATGCTAATACCAAGGTTCACTTAAGAGAAAACCAAAATTTTGCAAAAGCCAGGGCTTGAACCCAGGACTTCTCAGACACTCCCAAACACTCCCAAATCACTTAACCATTAAAGCAAACAAGCAACTTGTGTCATTTTCTTGTGCACATAAATATTTTATGTGCAATCTCCTAGCTGATCCCATGCTCAAGGCCCCCATTCCTTCTAGGCCCAAATTCATGTGTAGTCTCCTAGCTGATCCCACGCTCAAGGTCCATTCCTTCTAGGCCCAAATTTGGGGCGTTACACGCAAAATGAAAATTAACACGAAAATGTCAGCAAACCTAGGGTTAAGGACGATGACTAACACTAACTCTATAAATAGTCTCATTTAGCACTTGTTAGGGGACAATTTTTAGATTTTAGTTTTTCCCTGTAATTTAGTTTTTAGTTTTTCTTTCTTTTAGGGTTTAGATTTCTTGTCAAGTTATTTTCACTTTTGTTCTTCAAAGAACTTGATTTGTAGACACAATCAAACTATTGTGGATTTATATGCTTTCATCAATCAAATACAATCAGGATTCACTTAAACCTTATTCTTGATCTATTCTTTATGCAGATCATATTTATCAATTTTATTGTGTTTATGGATTCCATGAGGAACTAATCCTTTTATGTGGGGTTAATGAGTGGAGGTGTGATTAACTAATTGTTATATAGGGTTTTCTTAGTGGATTAGTTTTTTGGGAGAGGAAGAACGTAAACCCTAGGCCTAACGACCCTAGGAAGTCATTTAGGTGGGAATTAACCCAAAATTGGTATGGCCTATTCATGAACACCTTAACCTCGAACCAGTCTGGACTGTGAGGTCGAAAGATAAGTAGTTCTTGCTGACTTGTTAGTTTAGTGAAAGATCGAGAAATCCTGTTAGGGTAACGACTAGTTGATTAAATACAAACCCGAAATAGGAGTTAGTTATGACCACCGAAGCAAGCTAATCACCCACGTCTAGATTTAATTGAGTTTAGATATTAGTTTTTTTTCTAAAGTTCACTCTTTTATACAACTTTTATTTCTTTATTTATAAAAACCTACAAATCTTTTATTTATGTTTATCCGTAATATAATTTATTTTGATTACTAATTAATTTTATTTGCATTTAGGTTAACATTAATGTAGTACTTGCCTCCCTTGGGTACGATTCTCGGAGTACGATCCTTGAAGTACTCACCTACTTCATTGTAAAATCTATATTACAACCTGACTTGTATTCCTGTGGACATTACCTCAACATTATATCCTTAGTTGCAGTACTCACACTTAGTACGTCCGGAGGTAGTTAGTTGATTAGATAGAACCCAAAATAGAAGTTAGTTACGACTATCAAAGCAAGTTATTCTTTCATCCTTAGAATTGATTAAGTCTACAAATTAATTTTTTGTCTTTATTTTTATGCATCTTAATTATTTTTATAAGTTTTGAATTTTCATCACCTTAGGAATTATTGTAATATAATTTAGTTAAATTACTAATGAGATCTACTAACATCGAAGTTAGAATTAGTTTAGCTTTGCTACCCTTGCGTACGATCCTCGGAGTACTTTCATGCATCGTTGTATAAACTATATTACAACCTGACCCATATACTTGCGGAAACCGCCTAACGATAATATTTGGTTGCAGTATTCATACTCTAGACGTTAGTATGTCTAGAGGTGGTCAAGAACAGAAATCCACAAAGAGTTGATGAATCCACAAATCAAGTTCCTTGACGAATGAATATAAAAGCTAGAATAAAATTACAAATGAAAATAACCTAAGTACAAAATAAACTAGCAAGAAATTGAAAATAAAACTAAATGAATGTCATAACCTTAAACCTGAATAAAAATTATTTAATAAGTGTTTAGAGTCATATATTTTTAGTCTTAGGGTTGGTCGTCGTCCATTAACCTAATTTGGTTGACATTTTTGCATTAAATTTTGTTTTCCGAACCAAAACACCCTTAGCTCATTAATTCTCCTTGTCAAGGCAGTGTCGCGACACTGATGGAAGTTTATGAGCTAAGGCTTGACTACATGGCTATGTTGAGACACCCTCTAGCTGTGTCATGACACTAAAATTCGTTTTCTCCTTTTGAGTGCTCTGCTCACTATGTTGCGGCATCAACACTTCGTGTTGCAACATTGCGGCCAGTCTCGTGTTTTTGTGCCTTTTAATGATGTCCTGCACATTCACAGAATATGTTAGCCTTCCTTTAAGCTTATTTGGCCCATAAGGTCATATAAATGGCTCAAATCACACTTTTTATTATTGATAAACTAAAGATGAAAATTAAGTAACAAAATAACTAAATTGATTTTATACAAGCTCTTCAAGTGTGGAAAATGGTTTGATATGCTACAACAAATTATGGCAGATCAAACTCCTTTATACTTAAGTCATTGCTTGTCCTCAAGCAATAAAACATAAAAAAGAAAAATATACAGGACGACCCTTGAGTGAGTCTGATAAAGAGATCATTTTGGAGACACATAAATAGGAAAAATCATAGTTACATGTAATTCTGGCATGATATGTAAATGACTTACCATTCTCAATTTCAAACATCTAAGTTCAGTACATTACAAAGTATATAAACAACAAGGTCCTCAAATATATTTATCCATCAATAAATTATATAGGTAATTTGATTATCCTAGTAGAATACAAAGAGTTATTATTGCAATCACTCAATACAATGTCCGTTCATAAATATATTTACGTAGGTCATATAGGACATTTCAGTTAATAATGTTCTGAGGCTTAAGGTTGTTATGTAATTCAAGAACAATGAGCATCAAAATAGTTTCAAGCATGAAATTAGTTTGGTACATCGTATTGTCCCCTATTCTCCCCTTTAGTAACCCTTTTCTGCTCACCGCCTTATTTATCCTTCTCTCGTCTTCCTTATTTCTCCATGTAGGAAGTCACAACGTGATAAAGTAACTACAGTCAGCTTACGAGTTTTTGTGCACTAATGATTGAGTTTTCTGATATTTCTGCCTTTGATTTTGTATCACTTTTGACTTTTTCAACATGTCTCACTCACAATGTTGTTTTCATTATTCAAGTACTTTTCTACTCGTTTTGACTTTTTCTAAATTCTCCTTTTGTTTTGCACATTTTAGCTAGACCTATAATCACTATATCACACTGCTTCTTCCTACTTCACTCTGATTTTACAAAACCACCGTTATGTCTCTACTTATCCCTCAATACGTATGGCCCGACGTCTAAGTTCATGCAATTCAAGGACCAAAGAAAAAATGTAAGTACAAATTTGCATTTTGATTTCGGGTTTTGTACGAAGGTTCATCAAGAATAGTTTTTTGGCTCAAATATGGGTAAAGATTTATAATAAGGTTGGTTTTTTGGCTCTGGGTTATACCAAACAATGCCTTAGGTCATCCCTAGGTATCTTAATATTCACAAATTTAATTAATCAAACAATTACAATTCTAGCCATTTTTCATTTGTTAGATTCAATTACTTAATGCCTATTTACAGTGTAATATATGGAACTTAGTAGTCTAATAATTGAAAATTTAAAATCATCCACTATGATGCCAAATTTATGGTAAATACAATCAACCTACATACATGCTCTTAACCATTTCTACAAGCTCAACCACACTTTTGACAAAAAAAAAGGAAAAACATAAATTTCATAAAACATAAATTTACTATGTTACCCCTACACACTTTAGATAGCACATTGTTCTTAATGTGCAACCCCTAAGTAGATAAGGAACGAAGTTACCCGATTGATCATGACATTGTTGTCGTCTTATGGTGGGTGCTTCCTACCTTGTCTGTTTGTGCTCGTAACTTGAGTGCTCTCCTTGTAATATTCCACCTGGTGAAGTTTCTGTATCTGGTTACTATTTGATGTGTTTTGGTAAAATAAACATAGATGTGAGTAAGTTATGTGTTTGTTTTGAATCAGTATAGGATTTTGTGTGTTTGCACCATTTGGCAAACTCTTTGTTTTGCCGTGTTTTACAGTTTGGTGGACTCTTCTGTTTGGTATCTGCCAAACTCAGAGGTTTTGGTGAATTCAATAAGTTCGTAGTGGTTAGATTTGTTTATTACTTAAGTTTTGTAATTTGGCTAGTTAAGTTAAGACTTAGTTAGAATGGAACTAGACTACTATAGATGATAAAAAATAAATTAATTTAAAAGCACTTAATCACGAGAATCAAGACAGTTAGTGGAATTATCTAATTTTTCCACTAATCCTTATCTTCGAGCTTAAGTATTTAAGGTCAAGCGTAGCTTGTTGTAAACTCAAAATTATATAGGGTTCTTCTACATATTTTTACCACCTTTTAACTTAATAATTATTTTTATCTTGAGTAATTGTTATTATAAATAAGTGAATTTTACTTAATTAGTAATATTGGGCATGAATTTATATAGTATGTGAAATTGTGCTTAATTACATGATTTTTGTACACATTTTATATTATTCCATGTTAATTTATTAATATGTGATTTTTCACTTTGTAGGAGGACCATTAAAGATGTGATTAATGTGAATGAAACATGGACACGCACAAATTAATTCATGTGGACGGCAATACCTTGCAAGTTGGGTCATGGGGTTGATAACTTGACCCAGTAAAAGAGGTGCTACAAGATGGACATGTCTGCTAAATTATTGGATTGAGAGACAGTCCAACAAGGGGGAACTAAAGCCCAGTTTCGGCACAAGTAGATGGAAGCCCAAAAGCAAGCATTGGGGTATTTAATTGAAGGTCCTTACAGTTGGAAAAATAATAAAAAATCAGCCAAACTACTTTGCTGTTGAAACTATCCAACCTATGGCTATTAATAGCCTTAGTTTGAATTCAAATTAAGGAGACTAAGTCATCCCCTTCTCCTTGAAATATGGTCGGCCATGTGTGGTAGAAAAAGAAGGAATTTTGAATCTATTTTAGCTAACACTACCCCTTACCTTCACTTATAAATACCATGCACCTATCACTTCTCAAATCATCCCTCATCCCTCAAATCTCATTTTTCTCTCATTAACATTTCTCCACATTCTATTTCCCTTTTCCTTCCCCTTGCATAGCCACCCATTTCCCTTCCATCCTTTAGCCAACAAAGGCTTTGTCAAAAGCATTCTTTGGTTGGCCACTTTAGGAACTCCTTAGTAAAAGAAGCATCGAGCAGAATGGAGGAGCGCATTAGTCAGAATAGATCCAAAAGGCTGCTGAACCGAATAGAGTTCACTCTTCTCTCTTGTTATTTATTTTAATTATGTTTGCTTTGAGTTTAATTTTTTTTTTACATCAACGATGATATTTGAAATCCTATTTGCTAGGATGATTATGTTAATTCAATAAGATCTATTTAATTCATGTTTAACATGTTTAGGCCTCAGTCAATCATGTTTTCAATTAATATCATGATGCATTTCATTCATACGTGATTGGGTGCACTCAGATTAGTTGAGCGATCCCAACCAGATGATGGCTAGTAGACACATAATTGAAAAGTTCAATGCTTAATTTAGATCCTTAAACCCGACTAAGTTGAGGTTCGTAATATCTTTAGTTAGTTCTATTACCTTGTGTAGTTTTTAGGTTTATGTAATTAAACTGTTGCAAATGTAAATGTCCCTGTGACCTTGCATAAATGCTAAGAAACCCTTAGTTAATATGATTAGTAAAATGCATATTTAACTAAGTAAAAGACTCCGAAAGAACTTAATTTGGTTTCCAAACTCATAAAAGATTGAGTTGCCGTAGAAGTATTTCCAAACATTGTTAAGCATGATAAAGTAAATTGAATTGATTAATATAATTATCTTAGCCCCTTTAATTTTGATTGTTTTTTTTTTTTTTGCTAAAGCCATTCATTCATACATTTAGGTAAATTGCATCTAGATTAGAATTGCATAGGGATCAATCTTTGCATCTAGTTAATTTTACTTTGTTTAACCATCACCATCCAAAATTATTGAGTTTTTACATCGAATTGTTAATTATAATTTTGCAATTAATTGGTTAAGCTTATATAGTCCCTGTGGAGATGATAACTCATTTTACTTATTATTTGAACGACTGTGTACACTTGCACAAGCCGCATTACACTTGTCTATGATATGAAGTAAATGTCATTTTCATGTTCAAGCCACTACCATCTGCTATTGATATGTAAGAAATGATATGATCGAATATGTGTAGGAGGAGATATGGAGATATGTTTGTGTAGCCTCCGGTAGGGCAGATATACTGCAAACTGGAATTGTAGATCACGATAAAATATACTGTTCAGAATAAAATGAGATAAGAAGCTAAAGGGGAAAATGAATTTGAATAAGTCTGAATGATATGCTTCTAATTCCTAATTCTGGGTACGTGGCTGACATAAAGATGAATTTTTCTTAGTTATGTTAAGTTGGTGTTCAGTATACGCCCAAGTTATGAGTTGGCATATTGAGTTTGTTTGTGTTCTGTATACACCAGTGCGCGTACTCTGTGTGATATGTATATGATCTCCAAAAGAGTCTAAGTAATGAATTGAATAATTTTTCTTTGGAACTCGCTAAGTTCAAATGAACTTACTCTGTTATCCTTTTTTCTTATCAGGATTTGCTGATTAAAGGATGTTTGATCAAGGACTACGCTAGAGAGCTGTTTAGATTGTGAGATGTTTGCTTTGTTTCCATATCATGCATGCTTTAAAGGGGTGGTGTGTAATATCCCATTTTTCAATGGTAACAGAACAGTGGCTTCGAAACCAAATATTTTGATAAGTGAATTCGTGTTTTATGGTTTAGTCAATATTTATGGAGTTACATAGGGTCGTATTAAATTTTGGTGAAGAAATTTTAATGTTTACTTAGTTAATTTGAGGGAAAAAAACTAAATTGCAAAAAGATAGAAAAATCTATTTATAATTGAATTATAGGAAATAGGTGGTTTAATTAGCAAAGGGGGGAGGATTTATGTGGTAATTAGACCTTAGTAAGGTCAAATGGACGGTTTTGCATGTTCAATTAATTAATTGTATGTTAAATAAAAAGGGGTATAGTTGTAAATTAATAATAAAAGTAAAGTAAAATAATAACAAAATAACATTGTCATCTTCCACAAGTGAACAACTGCAAATATGGGTGAAAGAACACCATTTTTGTAACACCCTTAACCTATATCCATCGCTGGAATAGGTTTACGGAGCATTACCGTCAAACCATAACATAAGAACATACATTTCCAAACATTAATATAATCATAGCATAATTCATTCATTCACATGCTAATCGTCCCTTAATCGAGCCCTCGAGGCCCTAAAAACACTTTAGAACGATTCAGGACTAAATCGAAAATATTTGAAACATTGAAAAAAAGTTAGAAAAATTTAAAATACAGGGGTCACACGGCCGTGTGGCTAGGCCGTGTGACTCACACGGCTGAGACACACGCTCGTGTCCCAGGCCGTGTAACAATTGAATTATGGACACACAGTCGTGTCCTAGCCCATGCCAATGCCCATGTAACTCTCTAACTTTGGTCAGACGGCCAAGCCATACGCCCGTGTGCTAGGCCGTGTAACATAAGAAATGCAACCCTTAAAACCTACAGGGGACACACGGCCGATCATTTCAAGAATGGGTTGAATAGATTGAAAAATGGGTCTTGTTCCATTTGTGGATCTCCCGATCATTTCAAGAAAGATCACCCGAATCGAGCTGAGTTGAATAGAGATTAGAATGCAAAACCTGTTGTTACTTTTACGAGAGGTAGACGACCAGAAATTTGACGCATAACTAGAGTCAATAGAAGCAAATAAAAAAAGACATAGCAGTTCGATCAGAAGCTTGAGTTCTCACCAGAGTTTATGTGATTCGAGCGCACGTGGAGGCCTCAACTCATGATGTTACTGCCGGTACCTTTCCAATCATTGATGTTACATTATATGCATTAATTGACTCTAGGTTGAGACACATTTATAGATGCACTAAGTTTGTAACAAAATAGATTTTACCGTTTGTGTCACCTGAATATGTTTTTAAAGTAACGAACCCTTTAGGCTAAAGTGTCATACTTGATTTTATTTGCAAATAGTGTTCACTGAGAATTTAGGGTTACGACTTTCTTGATGATTTGATGTTACTGTCTTTTTAATAAATTTGATGTTATCTTAGGAGTGAATTGTTGTTAGAACGAATTCATTTAAGATGTCAGAACAGAGAATTGATCTCTATTGAATCTACTAAGACTGATTATGCTTCGAATATGATTTTAGCGATACCCAGATAGAAATTAATCCGGAAAGGATATAACACATTTTTAAGCCATATTTTTGGATTTTGAATTATTTTAAATGAAATTTGAGCAGTTACCGATAGTTTGCAAGTTTACAGATATTTTTCTTGAGAAATTGTCGAGTTTACCATCAGAATGAGAAGTCAAGTTTGCTATAGAATTAGTGTTTAGTACTGCTCCAATTTTCATTGCTCTGTATTGAATGGTTTGAACTGAATTTAAAGAATTAAAAGCTCAATTGCAAGAATTAATTGATAGAGGTTTTATCCGATCGAGTGTATCACCTTGGGGCGCACTTGTATGAAAAAATTAAGCACTAAAGTTGTTGACCAGCTTTGGATGTACCAATGTCCAGAGTAAGAATCCTGCACAAAATATATCAAATAGGCGGTGCCTACAAGTATACGGGTCAGGTTGTAATATAGTTACAACGAAGTAGGTGAGTACTCTGAGGATCGTACCGAAGGGAGGTTAGCACTAAAGTAACCCTAACCTAAGCACAAATAGAGCTAATGAGTTGACAAGAACTACTTATCTCTCGACCTCATAGTCCAAATTGGTTGGGGCTAAGGTGTTCACAGATAGGCCATACAATTTTGGGTTAATTCCCACTTAGATGACATCCTAGGGTCGTCAAGCCTAGGTTTTAAGTTCTTCCTCTCCTAAATAGTTGATCCGCTAAGAAAACCGTGCACAACAATCAATTAATCATACCTCGACTCGCTAATCCCCCATAAGAGGATTAGTTCCTCATGAATCTCAAAAACACAATAAACTTAATAAGAAAGATAAATAATAATAATTAATCAATAGACAAAGGTTTAAGAGAATCCTGAATTGTATTGATTGAAGCACGAAATCCAAAAAAAATTGATCAAGTTCTAGAAACCAGATCTTTCGACAAATGCAAATAGCAAAGTTGAAAATAACCTAAAGCCTAAGACAAAGGAAAAACTGAAAACTAAAATTACAAAGAAAATTATAAAAAATGAAAAGTCCCTTTAACAAGTGTTTGAGAGCCTATTTATAAAGTTAGGGTTGTCATCATCCTCAACCCTAGGTCAGTTGATGCTCTCTTGCTTAATATTAGATTGTGTAGACCAAAACGCCCCTGGCTCGTAATTACTTCCCGTATAGGTTCAAAGTCGTGACACCCTAGTGCTTGTGTCATGACATCGAAGGCAGTATGCTCGTATTCAGGGTAGCTTCAGGGGTGTGTCGTGACATCCCTTGGTTGTGTCGCGACACTGAAGGGAGTTTTGTGATTCTTCTACTCTACTCCTTATGTTGTGACATCAAACTCCCCGTGTTGCAACACAGCGGAAACTATTGAGTTGGTATGCCCTCTAATGGTCTTCTGCACACTTACAAAGTATATTAGCCTACCTTTAGGCCTCATTTGACCCTTAAGGTCAATAAAAGACTCAAATTACACTTTTTATTGAATATAAATGAAATCCTAAAAACTCAACTACAACAAATAAAAATGCTTGTATTCAAGCTCCTTAAATGCAAAAACTTGTTTAATCTGCTACACCGAATTACAACAGATCAATTGTATTGATTGATCTCTCTTGTTGTTATAGGACATTTGGAAGATGGTATTTATACCCTCTAATTCATTTCCAATTGTTGTGGTTATTGGAAACATGAATAGAGTTGTTGGGGATGAAAATACTATATCATTAAATTCACCTAGAACAAAAGGTATCGATACCTTTTCTACGAGTACCGGTACTATTAGCATTTAATGCCTAATTCAGTGATTGTTAAAGTTAGTTTACAACGATACCAAAGAAAATTTACCAATACCTAGTAAAAGGTATTGATACGTTTTGTAATTGATTGAAAACAGAATGTCAATTTTGTATCATCTTTAGAATGGGTATCGATACTTTTTGGCCTAGAGCAATACTAACTTGTTTTAAAACTCTTTTAACATGTTCGAAAATGTTTAACTTAATTGAAACCATTTTAACTTCATTTTATCATTTTGCTAATTTTGTTCAACTTTAAATTTTATTCAGAAAACATTTTAATTTGTTATATCAAAACATATTATCAAATAAAGCTAGGTATAACAATATGTCATTAAATTTTATTAAATCAGTGTTTTCAAGAAAATCAGTTTCATAGTATGGGGCACCTTCCTACCCCTCTCTATTATATCCTCCCAAATTTTATCATCAAACGGTTTGCTAAATTCTTGATCCCTAAAGGATGCATAGAATTCTTAGACTATTGGCATAATAGCGGATTCTTTGGGAGTCATGCAAAAATGCTCCCACCTATGATATCGAACTAGTGGCCACATTTCTTTACAGAGAATCATCGATGGTTTCAAACCCCTTTCTTGGATGAATGTCTTCCCTTGTAGTTCTAAGAAGTATTTTTTGACATTCGGGTTTCAGAATTCAGAGGGGTTTGTGACTATTGGTTCTTCTCATTCATTAGTTCTTCTAGACTTCCTAAGAGGCATTTTAAAATATATTCAGCTAGAGTAACTAATAACCAAGCCATATGTTTCAAAAAAAAATGCAATGTAACAGTAAAAATAAAAAAGGAACCCTCAACCTCGTTAGAATGGTCGTGATTCCTTGTGAGAATTTGCTATAAAGTCATTGTTGATGTGGAACTTATACCTACAAATAAAAAGTGAACCAGGAATAGAAATTGCAGAAAGAATAATTAGAAAATAAAAGAAAATAGAGATTAGGGCTTTTTAAAGTTAAAAGGATTTTGGAGGTTTCTAAGAGGGTTTTGAGTTAAAGATTGTTTAGAAATAGAGTTAAGGTGTTTTGTTTGATTAAAAGTGGTGCTTTTAGGTTAGAAAATCAGGTAAAATAGGGTTTAGTCTGGTGAGTTGCATAATGGGTAGGGTTGACTGTAACACCCCTAACCCGTATCCGTCACCGGAGTAGAGTTATGAGGTATTACCAATCAATACATATCATTTAACAAACATATCTCATACATTTATGCATTCATACTCAAATATCATTTAATCACAATCCCATTATTCCTTATAAGGGCCTACGAGACCTTAAACATACTTTAGAAGTGGTTCGGGACTAAACCGATAACTCGGGAAATTTTTGGAAACTTAGAAAAATTTTCAATCATACAGGGGTCACACGCCCATGTGAACAGGCCGTGTGCCTCACACGGCTCCAGACACGCCCGTGTCTCAGGTCATGTAGAAACAGGGCATACATACTGACTTGGGTCACACGGCCAACCACACGCCCGTGTGTCCAGCCGTGTGCCCTTCGAAGTGGCCACAAACGCCCGTGTGCTAGACCATGTGCTAGGCCGTGCAAAACCTGTAGGGTAACTGACTTATGCAACACGTCTAAGTCACACGCCTGTATGCTAGGCTGTGTGCCATTTAGGGGGGTATACTGACTTGTACCACAAGGCCAGTCACATGCCCACGTGTGAGACCGTATGGAGCATATTGACTTCAATTCAATTTCAACACCAGGGGACACACGGCCATGTAACATGATCGTGTGTCACACACGGCTGAGACACACGCCCGTGTCTCTGCCCGTGTGGACAAAAATAGGCCATTTCCAAGGCCAATTTTCCACCCCATTTTTCACATACCTACACAAGTACAAATGGTACCATTTCAAGGCACAAATATGCAGCCAAATCAATCCCAAATCATGCACATTTCATGCTATGCAAATACAACCATTTCACTTACTCAAATATAAACAAAAACAACATCAATAATATTGTTCATTTACCATAATTCACATATATGATTCAATTCAAACATGCATTATCAAGAATTAATTCACAAACACATAACTTCCAAATTATCAACTTCAATCACCTAACATAAGTCAACTTATCAAACTCAAAATAGAACCATTTGCACATTTATAACATCATCATGTTCATCATTTTATGCCAACTCAAATGGCCAAAATACATATCCATCAAACATACCAAAATGACATAAGCCTATACATGCCATATACCATATTTAAACAACTCAAAAGTACCAAATAGATGTCTGATAGTGCGATGAAGTCCCTGACGATCCCTGGTTCTGAGCTAGCTTCGATTTACTGTAAAACATAGAAGGAAATAAACAAAGTAAGCTATAAAGCTTAGTAAGTTCGTATGTATATATGAAATAATCAACATCATTCATGAACAACTCCAAGTAGATACATAATTTGCAATTAAAACCTCAATCAATGAGATAACATAAGTTTGACTATAAAGCAACTCATAAATTCTCATCTTCTTATAATTCATCATTCGAATCAATTTCTGTACGTACCTGTACTGATACATATCTATTCTCACCATTTTGCTTATCGAATCTCTTCGAGTTTATTAATGCTTAAAATATAAGTACGTCGATTTTCTGATGCCATAGTCCAACTATGGTCTTACACATACAATGCCAAGGCCCTGCCATGGTCTTACATTCACATGCCATAACCCGGTTATGGTCTTATTATCTGATTTTCCATAGCCCAGCTATGGTCTTATTCAACAACTCGTATGCTTAAACCGTACATTTGATTCAATATCTCCAAATTTAACTAATAGAATACATACAATCTCAATTCTATCCATCAATTAAACAAATGCACAATTAAGTTCAATTATACGAACTTACCTCGTATACGGATTTGACGAAACAGACCGACTACTCGATAACCTTGCTTTTCCCCCGATCTAAATCTGAATTATTTCTTTCTTGATCTATATGAATTCAAAATTAACTTATTCAATCATATATTCTTTCAATTTAGTCCATATCACACTTTAAAGCACTTTTACACTTTTGCCCTAAGTATTTCACAACTTTTACAATTTAGTCCTTGTTTCACAAAACACATAATTCACATAATTCAAGACTAACCCATGCTATCCGAATTACCAATATACCCCTAGTAGCCCATATTTTCCATTTATTTCACATTTCAACCACTCAATTTGCACTTTTCACAATTTAATCCCTATTATGCATTTTCATCAAAAATCACTTAACAAAACATGTAAAACTATCATCAAGCTTTCATATTTCAACATTAAACATCAAAGAACACATAGATTCAACAATGGCAACTCTCAAAATCTTTAACAGTTTCGAAATTAAAGGTATGGGCTAGCTAGATTGAGCTGCAACGATTACAAAAACATAGAAATCATCAAAAATTGAGCTAAAACCGTACCTTAATCAAGCTAAGAGTTGGCCAAACCCTAAATGCTCTCCCATGGCTTCCTTTCTCTTTTAATTTCGGTGAATATAAACTAAAATGATGATATGTATGTCTTTGTTTCATTTAATTTATCATTAATTAACTATTTTACTATTTTAACCTTTAATATACATCATTTAAAACACCTAAAATGTGTCCATATATGTCCATTAAAGTTTCAAATGGTTTAATTACCAGTTAAGGCCATCATATTTAGAATCCAAAGATATTTGACACCTTTAACAAGTAGAATGCAACTTTTGCATTTTACGCGATTTAGTCCTTTTTATCAAATTAACCAACCAATCGATAAAATTAGCTCATGAAATTTTCACACATATCACATAACATGTTGTAAATACTAAAAATAATATTAAAATAATTTTCCAACCTCAGATTTGTGGTTTTGAAACCACTATTCCGATATAGCTAAAACTGGGCTGTTACATCGACCCTGCAGAAAATTGCAACAATGTCACGACACATGGGTTCTGTGTCGCAACACCCTTGGTAGTGTCTCGATGTCGCGATACACCTTGAAATCTTGAGATTTGGGGGCTACTGTCTTCAATGTTTCGATATGTGGGTATCCATGTCATGACATCGACTAGTTTTTTGAAATCTTTCGAGTCTGGCCTCAGTGTTGTGACACTGGCCCTGTTTTTGCCTTTTCTCTTGAATTTCAAGGTGTTCGGTACATACATAACCTATTTTTAGAAATTTTAAATAAAATTAAGTCATAACCTACTTGTACTATGTAAGTCTATTAGAATACAATAATTTACAAAAATTTAAAATAGTTTAAAAAGGATCAGGTGTTGCTGTCAGATTCATCCATCAGCTCTATGAATCTATGTTTGGACGTTTTGTCTTTTGGTTGTATATTCGAATTTTTCCAATGCCTGTCATATGATTCCACCATGCTCCGTTTATCCCACTCTCAGAATTTAATCTTCCGTCATGCATTTATCATAGAAAACACTTTCCCAGATCAAAGCTGTTAGATAAATTTATAAATATTTTATGGCATGTTTTCCCTAAATTTTCTTTATATCCCTTATTTTGTAGGTTACCACATTTAAATGTTTCAATCTCACCACTGATTTTTATTTTTAGTTCATTTTTCTCTAAATAAATAATGGACTTAGAGGTGGCTAAGAAAGGTCTCCCTAGATAAAATGGGGGTCTTACAGTCTGTCTCAAAGTCTAGGATTACAAAGTCAACCAGGATGGTAAATTTACGCACCTTAACCAACACATCTTCAAACACCCCTTTCGGTTGAACCAAAGTTCTTTTGGCTAACTCTAGTATGGATTGGGTGTTTTTAAGTTTCCTTGACCCGACTTTCGTAGATATTGATAAGGGCATGAGGTTAATACTGGCTCCTAGGTCGCATAAAGCCTTACCGAAGTGTGCGTTCCCTATTTCTATTAAAATCGTCAAACTCCCTAGGTCTTTCAATTTTGGGGGTATTTGATTAGCGATTATTTCTCCACAGTGTGTGCCGATGTTAATTTGATCTCCCTTTTCAAATTTCTTTTGACCATCCATTATTTTTTTAAAGACTTTGTGTATTTTGAATATCTTTCTATTGATTCAATGAGAGGTAACTTAACATTAAGTAATTGGAATAAGTTCCAAAAACCTACGTATTCCATTTCATCTTTTTGTTGTTCGTTCTCCGACTATAAGGGGAATGGTGTCTTTTTGGGGACAAGTTTTGTGCTTGGCACATTCTCAGGTTCAATTGTCAATTTGACTACTGGTTCTAACTTGTCTTTAGCATCCTCCTTTGGAGTAATCTCTTCTTAAGAATCATTGGCATCTTCTATATTCTCATCTAAAATCATATCAGCCAAGCTATTTAAAACTTTTCTTATGTAGAATATTGTTGTCCTCGATTGATCCTTCTCATTTTTTTGAGATTCATATTCAATATTGCTCTGAATGACAGCAAACTCATGTGAATATTCGACTATATCAAAACCTTGATTGTTGTTCCACTGGTTTGTTGAGGCTATCATTAATAATTTTTGATTTTCCATAATCTCCCATTCTTCATACACTCCCTCTTCGTATATTTCATCAACATAATTCATTTCATTGTCAGACCACAAATAATCAAATTAGTCCATGATTAAATAATACTACCAAGTTATTCTCAATTTTTATTGAACAAGTATCTTCCTCTTTCGAGGTGTGCATTGAGATCTTCAAAGAAAAAAAAAACATAATTAGAGAAGAATAAAAGTAAATAAAAACAAAAATTAAAATCATTTCTATAATTTAAAACTTTCCTAACTATCCTATTCAACGTAAAAACTAAAATTATTCTAGTAGTGTTGCCTCCTCGGCAGCGGCGCTAACAACTTGACCGCCTTCATACATACTAACATCTAAAGTGAAAATCCTGCAACGAAATATAATCGTTAGGCGGTTTCCAAAAGTATACAGGTCAGGTTGTAATATAGATTTATACAACGAAGAATTTAAGTACTCCGAGGATCATACCCAAGGGAGGTGAAACTAAACTAATTCTAACTTCTACGTTAATAGATCTAATTAGTGATTTAATTAAACTACATTATAATAGATCCTAAGTTGAAGAAAAATCATATTGTGTGAAAATAATTAAAATTCATAAAAATAAAGACTGAACACTAATTTATAGGCTTTATCAATTGTAAGGACAGAAGAATAACTCGCTTCGTGCTCATAACTAACTCCTATTTCGGGTTTTATTCAATTAACTAGTCATTAACCTAGAAGGATCTCTCGATCTTCCATTAAACTAATGAGTCGACAAGAATTACTTATCTCTCGACCTCACAGTCTAGACAGAATTAGAATAAGGTGTTCATGGATAGGAAATACCAATTTTGGGTTCATTCCCACTTATATGACTTTCTAGGGTTGTCAGGCCTAGTGGTTTTAAGTTTTTCCTATCCCACCCAGCTGATTAACTAAGAAACCCTACATAGAAGTTAATTACTCCCACCTCCATTTGCTAATCTCCCATAAAATGATTCATTCCTCATGGATATAATAAACATTATAAACTTGATTGAAAAGATAAAAATAAATAATAAATCAAGAATAAAGTTTAAGAATAATTCTGTTATGTATTGATAATTGTGAGAACAAAAATCCATGAAGAGTTGATGAATCCACAAATCAAGTTCCACGACGAATGAAAATAAGAGCTAGAATAAAATTACAAATTAAAATAACCTAATTACAAAATAAACTAGCAAGAAACTGAAAATAAAACTAAATGAAAGTTGTAACCTTAAACTTGAATAAAAACTATTTATGTAGTGTTTAAAGCCATCTCTTTATAGGCTTAGGGTTGGTCGTTGTCCATTTACCTAATTCAGCTGACATTCATACATTAAAGTTTGTTGTGTGGACCAAAATTCCTTTAACTCACTAATTCTTCTCGTCAAGGCGGTGTCGCGACACCCTCTAGCTTGTTTCGCTACACTGATGGCAGTTTACGAGTTGAGACTTAACTAAAAGGTTGTGCCACGACACCCTCTGGTCGTGTCGTGACACTAAAGGCAATTTTCTCCTTTTGAGTGCTCTTCTTACTATGTTGTAACATCCACACTTCGTGTTGAAACATTGCAACCAGTCTCGTGTGCCTATGCCTCCGAATGATGTCCTGCACATTCATTAAATATGTTAGCCTTCCTTTAGGCCTATTTTGGCCCCTAAGGTCATATAAATGGCTCAAATCACACTTTTTATTATTGACAAACTAAAGATGAAAATTAAGTAGCAACATAACTAAATTGCTTTTATATAAGCTCTTCAAGTGCAAAAAATGGTTTAATCTGCTACAACAAACTGTGACAGATCAATTGTCCTCTTTTGAAGATAGAATTTTCTTGACCTATCCCATGATAATGCCTATCTCAAGGGCCAGTGCAATTATCATTTGATCACAAGAGAATTTTTCTTACTTTCAGGAAATCTCTTCAGTGAAATCCACATAGCAATCCTACACTGGGGTAGTGCACTTGCCATGCCATCAGAAGAGACCATTGATGGAGGTCGTAGGTCTTATTTAGGGACCTTCTCCCACCCAATATTTTAAAAAACATGTAAGGTTTTTATAATTTCCGGTTTCAATCATGTATGATCAATATTTTCATGACAAGTACATATGGCATTCTTTCCTAAACTATATGACATGCTTATCACATATATGCATGACATGCTGTAACATCCTTAAATTAGGGGTCTGGCATTTTTGTGTTGTTGCATGTGTTTAGCTCGTGTAGCTTGTTATTTAGGCGTGTTTGGGGGTCCTGGAGAGGCTCGAGTTTGAGCCAGAGCCTTGGTAAAATTTTGCTTTTTAGGCATAAGGGGAGAGAGCTAGTGGAAGCAGTCCTTAAGGATAATTATTTGTGTTTGATGACACAAAAGTGAGCTTAAGGTGGAGTGGATGTGGCGTCACTAGTAGAGCAAAGGGGGAGGAGTTCGAATCACATCTGCTGCATTGTGAAGCTTTAATTTTTGTGCTCAAGGTGGGGAAGAGGTGGCATTCGGCTGGGACTCTACCAAGGTGGTTGTTGAATGAGTCAAGCATTTCAAAATGGATGGAGGAGAGGAGCTTGGGGAGTTTGAAGTGGTCAACTAGTTTGAATTTGTGGATGGAGAGTGAGTGGGGGAGGAAATCAAGGAGAGAATCGGGGGAGAGGAGTGAGATGTAGTGGTTGGCCGGTTGTGGGGTGTGTGGGGAGGTGAAATTCGGCTAGGGAGTAAGGGGGGATGCATATTCGGTCTTGTGGCAAGTTTATGCCGAAATTTTTTTGGGGGTTTTCCTTGTTTTCCCTCTCTGCGATTTTGTGCAAATTTTGAGCTGTTTGTTTAGTGCATTTGGGTTACTTTCACACGTACCATTTGGTTGAAGACCTTATTCTTTTGGTTTTTCTTTCTTCATCATTTCTTTCTTCTAGCCGAAACTCACTTCCCACCATTCTCCTTTTTGCATCTTTTTCCACACCATTAACACCAAAGCCGAAACTCCTTTCTTTATCAACCGAGTTCTCTTTTCTTGTCTATAGCCGAACCTTCTCTTGTGTCAAACTGAATCTGTTTCTTTATCCTTGCTGCTAGCCGAACACCAAGAGGCAAAGTGTTAGGATCTCTTTTGACTGTCGAAAGTCTCTCTTCATTCAGTTTTTCTAGTCGCAAGGTAATGGGATCCTCTATTAGTATGATTTCTTTTTCTCTTTTCCTTTCTCTTGGTTATGGCCGAATGGGTGATATACTTATTTCTTATCGTTTTCTTCTCTAGTGATACCATAAGCCGGATACTCAATACCTCAACCTCGTGTGGTGTTGGTTATCATCTCTGAAGGGTGTAAGGGTTAGACTCTCAACAGATCAAGAACCTGTTATTGCCGAAACTAGGGGTTCACTTTGGTCTATTCTCATAGCCGAATCTATTTTGGTTCGGTTCCTCTTTAATCTAGGTAAGGGGTTTTTCTCTCTGGTTCTTTTGTGTCTATTTCTTCTAATCCGTTCTATTCTGCCTTAACCCAACCTCCTTGTTAGACAACCATCATTCTCTCTGAAAGTATTGTACTGATCAAGACTCTCTTCATGGATGCGAGTGCTAGCCGTTCTAAGGAGGTATCGACAAAGGAGCCTGAGGGGAGTGGACTTATAGTCTCTACTCCTAAGTTCAAATGACGTGGGGTGTCAGCGGTTCGAGATTTTCCGCCAGGTTGTGGTAGAGAGCTAACATCGGTTTGGGATAGATAGATCGTAGTTGTTTGTGATAGTGGGGGTGACGAGATCAGGAGTGTTTAGTTTTTCGCGTAATTAGGTGTGTAATCTCACACCTTCATTTGTTTGTCTAGTATTAAACTGCGTATTGGCTAAAAGCTGAAATAACCATAACGGCAGATGAGATACCCTAGTGGGTGAGGTTGGAGATACCAGGTAAATAACAGTTATGACTATACTATTTGAATAACTTAGCATGATTATACGTGTGTTCAGATTATCCGATGTACATTGTTATATGTTTGCATTCATCACATTATGATAATATGTTGCATGGGATTGGGATATGATATTGATGAAAGGGGCAGTGTATTTTGGTGACTCTGTCACATTATTTCGGTGACTCTGTCACATTATTTGATGGCTCGCGCCCACGATTTGATGACTCTGAACATTATTTTGGTGGCACTGCCACAATTTTGGCGATGAGCAGCGTGACTGCCATCGATGGTGTGTAGCGGATGAGGGTTGATTGTAGAAATCCCCACCAGTGTGTTTTGGTTGGTCGGGTGGTGTGTAGCGGATGGATTACTAGGCTGGGCTGGGTCGCATTGCATTACATTGCATTCATTATCTGCTAAACCATGTTAATAGGGCTAAGGCCCAGTTTGATTTCGTAAGGGCTAAGGCCAAGTTGGACTTTGAATGGGCTCGGGCCCAGCTATTGTTCGTGTGGGGAATCACATACTGAGTTCTCGTAACTCACCCCTCTGCTTAATTTTGCAGGTAATTTCTAGCTTTGTGGAATTGGAAGCCGGGGCGGACTCTTTGGTGGCCATGCGTTATTTCTTTCGTAAACTCTGTTTTTCATTACTTTAAACTTATTGTAATTTGGGATTATGCTCTGTAATAAGGCCACTGGGATTTTAATTTGGTTTTTGTTTTAACGCATATATTATCTATGATGAATTGATCAGTACGGGGTTTCCCTAAATACGCAAACAACCATTTTCCAAAATATTAGTGAACGGTTCACAAACTATTGAAAATTCAACTCGGGTTTTCCTAAAACTTCATAAACTATTTCAAAATGGCGCATTTTCCGAAAACCATCGAATCTAATTTCTCTATTATAAGACAGTCTTCTAGAGTAGTAATACTTATAACGTTTTGCAAGAATCATTAAATCAAGTCTGTTTTTTTTAAATTGAACCAAAACTCGAAATTTTTAAACGATCATGAAGTTCTTTAACAACCTTTCCATGTGACATGCCAGATCCGATCGTAACGCCTAGGCCAGGTTTGGGGTGTTACATTTTGTGGTATCAGAGTCAAGTTGCAAAACTCGGCTGTGGATTGGGTTCGACAATGTTTTCCAAAATTGGTTTGAAATCTGGTTGAAGAAATGTATGTCTTTCTTGGAGTATGGCACCCGAGTCTCCGGCACCAAATCCGTAAGTCTTCTGACTTTGTTTGATATTATGAAATGATGTTAGAAAGAAAATATTAGAATTAGTGTTGTATGACTGCTAGCTATAAGAGTTAAGACTGTAGAAACTGAGACATTAGGAAGTTCGATCTACGAAAACAACTACTATACTTACTTTGCATAAAACATTATTAATAAACATTGGAATTATGCACTAATTCATAAAATTTCTAATTAGATTAATTCGATTCAGTGAACATGAGCACAAGAGGATGTGGACGTGGTGTACGCGGCCGTGGTAGAGGCCGGGGTGCTGAGGCTGGATCCTCAGAATCTAGACATGTGCCGGAAGGCGAAGTGCCAGCATCGCCAGTAGCGGAGGCAGGGACTCAAGACAGGACTGGAGGGGACGATGCTTTGTCCCAAGCTATGTTACGAGTCTTAGAATGGGTTGCTGGAGCAAGCACTGGACCGGTAGCTTGGAAATCTATTCCTGAGCGACTCTGGGCAAATGGGGCTAAGATATTTAGAGGCATTTCTGGTGTGGCCCCAAACGTAGCTGGATACTGGCTGGAAGCAGTCGAGCGAATTATGGATGACCTGGACTGTACAGCAGAGGAAAAATTGAAAGGAGCAGTGTCCCTCCTACGAGATGAGGCATACCAGTGGTGGCTCACAGTGAGGGAAGGTACTCAAGCAGACCGTATCACCTGGGACTTCTTTAAGACAGCGTTCTAGGGAAAGTATGTTGGGGCGAGTTATGTGGACGCCCAGAGGAAAGTATTTCTGAATTTGGTTCAAGGGAATAAGTCTGTGGCTGAATATGAGGCGAAATTCCTGCACCTAAGTCGTTACGCTCGGGGTATCGTCGTAACTGATTATGAACACTGTGTTCGATTCGAGGATGGTCTGCGGGATGAGCTACGAGTATTGATAGCTCCGCAGCGGGAAAGAGATTTCACCGTGTTAGTCGAGAAAACAAAAATAGCCAAAAAAGTGAAGCAGTCTGAGAGACAGAACCAGGATAAGGATAGGGGTAGAAATAAGAGAAATTTTGGGTCGTCAGGATCTTCTGGGGGTTTCCAAAAGAGGCCTAGGTTCGATGGGCCAGGCCGAGTTGTGATGTCTGTTACTGTTGGTCAGATTCGACCGTGTGCTCAGTGTGGGAAAATACATTCGGGGGAGTGTTGGAGAAGAACTGGAGGATGCTTCAAGTGTGGATCGAGAGATCATTTGATAAAGGATTGTCCACAAGAGGTGGCTAGGGTGCGGACGGTAGGTGAGGGGATTGTGCAATCAAAGAGAGGTGGTCAGCAGCCGCCAAGGGGTCGTGGTCTGGCCAGAGGGGGAAATGGGTTTGGTCGAGGTCGTGGAGCGCCGAGCAGAGGTGCTGGGAATAAAGATGCAAGACAGCCTGGATTGGTGTATGCGGCTAGACGTCGAGAGGATGGCGATGCACCGGACGTCATAACCGGTACGTTTCTTATATTTGATGAACCGTTTACAGCTTTGATTGATATTGGGTCTAACTGTATCTGGGACTTTGGGTATAAAATCTGAGGTTGCTTCTAGAGAAATGTCTGTGGTTAGCCCATTAGGACAATCTGTGGTAGTGAACAAACTATTTAGGAATGTGCCTTTAGTAGTGCAAGGGATTGCTTTCCCGGAAGACTTGATGGAACTGCCGTTCAGCGAGTTTGATATGATCTTAGGCATGGACTGGCTAGTTAAGCATCGTGCAAACTTGGATTGCGCTGCTAAGCTTATGGTCTTAAGAACTCCAGAGGATGAGGAAGTAATGGTGATAGGAGAAAGAAGGAATTACTTGTCTAATGTTGTGTCAGCAATAAAGGCCGAGAGGATGGTGCGAAAAGGGTGCAAGGCATTTTTGGCCTTCGTCAACGCTTTGGATGCCAAGGAATTGTCTGTAGGAGATGTCAGAATGGTGAAAGAGTTCTCGGACGTCTTTCCTAATGAACTTCTAGGGTTACCTCCGGATCGCGAATTTGAGTTTGGCATTGAGCTATTTCCAGGAACGGCTCCGGTGTCTATTGCCCCTTATAGGATGGCGCCGAAGGAGCTGGTAGAACTTAAAGCTCAGATCCAAGAATTGTTGGACCGTGGATTTATCCGACCAAGTGTATCACCATGGGGAGCACCGGTATTGTTTGTCAAGAAAAAGGATGGGTTGATGCGAATGTGCATTGATTATAGGAAATTGAACAAGTTGACTATTAAGAACAAGTACTCGCTACCAAGAATTGACGATTTGTTCGATCAACTGCGAGGAGCTTCGGTGTTCTCAAAGATAGATTTAAGATCTGGGTACCATTAGCTAAAGGTCAAGGAGGGGGATATTCATAAGACTGCGTTCTGAACTCGGTATGGGCATTACGAGTTTCTAGTGATGCCGTTCGGGTTAACAAATACACCAGCCATTTTTATGGACATGATGAACCGGGTTTGCCAACCCTATCTGGACCGATTTGTGGTAGTCTTCATAGATGACATTTTGGTGTACTCAAGGACTGAAGAGGAGCATGATTCGCATCTTCGAATTGTTCTGCAGATACTGAGAGAGAAGTAACTTTATGCTAAATTCAGTAAGTGCGAGTTTTGGCTGAAGGAAGTGACGTTCTTGGGGCACGTTGTGTTTGTGAAAGGGATTAGAGTCGATCCCCGGAAGGTTGAAGCCATGTTGGATTGGAAGCAACCAAAGTCAGTATCTGAAATTTGAAGTTTTCTAGGTTTGGCTAGGTACTACAGAAGGTTCGTTGAGGGGTTTTCGCTAATTACTGCACCTTTAACCAAGCTGTTATGAAAAGGAATATCGTTTGTTTGGGCCGATAAGCAACAGGAAAGCTTTGAGAAGTTAAAGAGGATTTCGTGAGGCACCGATCGATTCAAACCGAGGTTGGGAAGGAATTTGTCGCTCATCGTGACGCATCGCATTACTGTGGTTGGGCTTTGTGTTAATGCAAGAAGGGAAGGTAGTAGCATATGCATCTCGGCAATTAAGGCCACATGAAGTGAATTATCCCACTCATGACCTGGAGCTAGCTGCAGTGGTGTTCGCTCTAAAGATATGGAGGCACTATCTGTACAGAGAAAAGTCGGTTATCTATACGGATCATAAGAGCCTAAAATACCTCCTTACTCAGAAGGAGTTGAATTTAAGGCAGCAAAAGTGGATTGAATTGTTGAAAGACTATGACTGCTCGATTGAGTATCACCCGGGTAAAGCTAACGTGGTGGCAGATGCGTTAAGTCGTAAAGTGATATCGGATTTGAGAGCAATGTTTGCTCACCTCAGTCTGTATGAAGATGGTAGCTTGGTAGCCGAACTTCAAGTGAAGCCGACATGGGTAAGTCAGATTAAAGAAAAGTAATTGTTAGACGAATTATTAAGTTCTCGATTTCAACAAGTGGAAGGTGGCGAAACAGGGGATTTTGATCTGAACAGTGAAGGGGTATTATGTTTTCGTGGAAAGGTTTGTATGCCGAAGGACTCTGAGTTGAGACAGATGATTCTGCGGGAGGCGCATAGTAGCCCTTACGCTATGCATCCCGGTGGAAGTAAGATGTATCGAGACTGTGAGAACAAAGATTGGTGGCACGGTGCGAAGCAGAAGTTACCGACTTTGTGAGTAAGTGTTTGACATGTCAGCAAGTGAAGGCGGAGCATCAATTGCCTTCGGGGTTGCTGCAACCGGTGAAGATTCCACTTTGGAAGTGGGATAAGATAACGATGGATTTTGTTAGTGGGCTGCCCCTTACGCCTACTAAGAAAGATTCAGTGTGGGTAATCATTGACCGGTTGACTAAGTCCGCACACTTCATACCGGTCCGTACCGATTATTCGTTGCAGAAGTTGGCTAAGCTGTATGTGGCAGAAATCGTGAGGTTGCATGGGGTACCCGTGTCTATCATATCAGACAGGGATCCTAGATTTACATCACGGTTCTGGAAAGCGTTACATGAAGCTTTGGGTACAAGGCTGGATTTCAGCACAGCGTTCCATCCGCAGACCGATGGTCAGTCGGAAAGGGTAATTCAGATTCTGGAAGACATGTTAAGGGGCTGTGTAATCGACTTCAGAGGTAGTTGGGAGGATTATGTACCGTTAGCAGAATTTGCGTACAACAACAGCTATCAATCCAGCATTCAGATGGCACCCTACGAGGCGTTGTATGGTCGAGGTGTCGTACCCCTACCTGTTGGACAGAGTTGGGTGAGCAACAGTTGTTGGGTCCAGAATTGATCTCAGAGACTGAGGAAAAGGTTAAGTTGATTCAGGCTCGGTTGAAGGAAGCTTCCGATAGGCAGAAATCGTACGCAGATCTGAAGCGTAAGGAAATAGAATTCTCAGTGGGTGATCAGGTCTTTCTGAAAGTCTCACCCTGGAAGAAGGTTTTAAGATTTTGACGGAAGGGCAAGTTGAGCCCCAGATTCATTGGGCCTTATCGAGTGTTGAAACGTGTGGGACCAGTGGCTTATCAGCTTGAGTTACCTCCGGAGTTGAATCCGATACATGATGTATTCCATGTTTCGATGCTAAGGCACTATCATTCAGATCCATCTCACGTTGTGCCGGTGGAAGAAATTGAGGCGAGACCTAATCTGTCTTTCAAAGAAGAACCAGTGCAGATCTTGGATCAGGATATCAAGGTATTGAGAAGGAAATCGGTTCCATTGGTCAAAATGTTATGGCGTAATCATGGTTCAGAGGAAGCCACGTGGGAGCCGAAAGAGGCAATGCGACAGCAATACCCTCATCTCTTTTGACCAGGTAAATTTCGAGGCCGAAATTTCTTTAAAGGGGTAGAACTGTAACATCCTTAAATTAGGGGTCTGGCATTTTTGTGTTGTTGCATGTGTTTAGCTCGTGTAGCTTGTTATTTAGGCGTGTTTGGGGGTCCTAGAGAGGCTCGAGTTTGAGCCAGAGCCTTGGTAAAATTTTGCTTTTTGGGCATAAGGGGAGAGAGCTAGTGGAAGCAGGCCTTAAGGATAATTATTTGTGTTTGATGACACAAAAGTGAGGTTAAGGTGGAGTGGATGTGGCGTCACTAGTAGAGCAAAGGGGAGGATTTGAATCACATCCTTTGCATTGTGAAGCTTTAATTTTTGTGCTCAAGGTGGGGAAGAGGTGGCATTCGGCTGGGACTCTACCAAGGTGGTTGTTGAATGAGTCAAGCAATTCAAAATGGATGGAGGAGAGGAGCTTGGGGAGTTTGAAGTGGTCAACTAGTTTGAATTGGTGGATGGAGAGTGGGTGGGGGAGGAAATCAAGGAGAGAATCGGGGGAGAGGAGTGAGATGTAGTGGTTGGCCGGTTGTGGGGTGTGTGGGGAGGTAAAATTCGGCTAGGGAGTAAGGGGGGATGCATATTTGGTCTTGTGGCAAGTTTGTGCCGAAATTTTTTTTGGGGTTTTCCTTGTTTTCCCTCTCTGTGATTTTGTGCAAATTTTGAGCTGTTTGTTTAGTGCATTTGGGTTACTTTCACATGTACCATTTGGTTTAAGACCTTATTCTTTTTGTTTTTCTTTCTTCATCATTTCTTTCTTCTAGCCGAAACTCACTTCCCACCATTCTCCTTTTTGCATCTTTTTCCACACCATTAACACCAAAGCTGAAACTCCTTTCTTCATCAACCGAGTTCTCTTTTCTTGTCTATAGCCGAACCTTCTCTTGTGTCGAACTGAATCTGTTTCTTCATCCTTGCTACTAGCCGAACACCAAGAGGCAAAGTGTTAGGATCTCTTTTGACTGTCGAAAGTCTCTCTCCATTGAGTTTTTCTAGTCGCAAGGTAATGGGACCCTCTATTTATATGATTTCTTTTTATCTTTTCCTTTCTCTTGGTTATGGCCGAATGGGTGATATACGTCTTTCCTATCGTTTTCTTCTCTAGTGATACCATAAGCCGGGTACTCTATACCTCAACCTCGTGTGGTGTTGGTTATCATCTCTAAAGGGTGTAAGGGTTCGACTCTCGACTGATCAAGAACCTGTTATTGCCGAAACTAGGGGTTCACTTTGGTCAATTCTCATAGCCGAATATGTTTTGGTTCGATTCCTCTTTAATCTAGGTAAGGGGTTTTTCTCTCTGGTTCTTTTGTGTCTATTTCTTCCAATTCGTCCTATTCTACCTTAACCCAACCTCCTTGTTAGACAACCATTGTTCTCTCTGAAAGTATTATACTGATCAAGACTCTCTTCATGGATGCGAGTGCTAGCCGTTCTAAGGAGGTATCGACAAAGGAGCCTGAGGGGAGTGGACTTGTAGTCTCTACTCCTAAGTTCAAACGACGTGCGGTGTCAGCGGGTCGAGATTTTCCGCCAGGTTGTGGTAGAGAGCCGTCATCGGTTTGGGATAGACAGATCGTAGTTGTTCGTGATAGTGGGGGTGACGACGATCAGGAGTGTTTAGTTCTTCGCGTAATCAGGTGTGTAATCTCACACATTCATTTGTTTGTCTAGTATTAAACTGCGTATTAGCTAAAAGCTGAAATAACCGTAACGGCAGATGATATACCCTAGTGGGTGAGGTTGGAGATACCAGGCAAATAACAGTTATGACTATGCTATTCGAATAACTTAGCATGATTATACGTGTGTTTAGATTATCCGATGTACATTGTTATATGTTTGCATTCATCACATTATGATAATATGTTGCATGGGATTGGGATATGATATTGATGAAAGGGGCAGTGTATTTCGGTGACTCTGTCACATTATTTGGTGACTCTGTCACATTATTTTTGATGGCTCGCCACATATTTGATGACTCTGTCACATTATTTCGGTGGCACTGCCACAATTTCGGCGATGAGCAATGTGTCTGCCATCGATGGTGTGTAGCGGATGAGGGTTGATTGTATAAATCCCCACCGGTGTGTTTTGGTTGGTCGAGTAGTGTGTAGCGGATGGATTACTAGGCTGGGCTGGGTCGTATTGCATTACATTGCATTCATTATCTGTTATACCATGTTAATAGGGCTAAGGCCCAGTTTGATTTCGTAAGGGCTAAGGCCCAGTTGGACTTTGAATGGGCTCGGGCCCACTATTATTGTTCGTAGGAATTACACACTGAGTTCTCGTAACTCACCCCTCTGCTTAATTTTGCAGGTAATTCCTAGATTTGCGGATTTGGGACCTGGGGTGGACTCTGTGGTGGCCATGCGTTATTTCTTTCGTAAACTCCGTTTTTCATTACTTTAAACTTATTTTAATTTGGGATTATGCTCTGTAATAAGGCCACTAGGATTTTAATTTGGTTTTTGTTTTAACGCATATATTATCTATGATGAATTGATCAGTACGGGGTTTCCCTAAATAGCAAACAACCATTTTCCAAAATATTAATGAACGGTTCACAAACTATTGAAAATTCAACTCGGGTTTTCTTAAAAATTCATAAACTATTTCAAAATGGCGCATTTTCCGAAAACCATCGAATCTGATTTCTCTATTATAAGACAGTCTTCTGGAGTAGTAATACTTATAACATTTTGCAAGAAACATTAAATCAAGTCTGTTTTTTTTTAAATTGAACCAAAACTCGAAATTTTTAAACGATCACGAAGTTCTTTAACAACCTTTCCATGTGACATGCCAGATCCGGTCGTAACGTCTAGGCCGGGCTTGGGGTGTTACACATGCTATGGTAATTCTATAATATTCACATTCAATTATTCACAATATTCAATCAAACAATATTGATTCTCCACAAATTTTCTTTTAAGGGAAAAACCAAAGAAGTGAATGTGAACCATGCACCAGGTAGGTTCCCAGGAAAGGGAAGTGAGTCGTATTTGACTACTTAAAAACCAAGTTTTTCCTCTCCAGGTCCAATCCTAGACCTGCAACTTCTCATTACCACACTTTTCAAAGTAATCGAATAACCTAAAGAAGTGAATGGAATAATACAACACATGTATTTTCTCATTACCACACTTCTTGTCTTTAATAGATCAACTGTAGATCATCTCATACATATATATCACAATTATATTAAAAAAATATTAAACAGATATATAAAGAGATGGGTAAGAAAATAAAATTGTCAGCCAAGATTTCTTTGGTTCTATTTCTAGAAAATAAATGAAAAACCCAAAAAAATTACATAGTTTTTTTGCCACAATGCATTCCTTATGTCTTCGACCGTCATCGCTCCATCTTCTCCTCGTCATGGACCCTTTTTTGGAAAAATTACATTTATGTCCTATATCCATTTCTGGCTTACAAAAATTCTACAAATAAAAAATACTCATACGTAGAGATGATAGTCCACAGTCTCTTTTCTAAGAACCACAACTTTGGCAAAAAAAAACAATTATGTAGCAAATATATATAATATTGCATTCATGCACATATATTCCCCTAAACATGAAAATAATTACAAGAATGCCACATCTTATCAAATATTAATCAAACAAGATGAAGAGAGAGATTTAGTCTCGATTTACACCATTAACATAGCATAACCTTGCTCTGATACCAATTGTTGGAAAAATCTCGGTTTGAAAACGATTTTCTTGCACAGCGAAAAATTAAAATTTTGAAAATCAACCCAGTTTGTGATATTTATAGCAATAAACCTTAACCGAATTTGTACTTGTGTTTTTGGCTTAGCAGATGTTCATTGTTCCCAACTTTCAACCAAATGATATTCTTCGCTATTCTCGTATCACAAATTGCTTTGAGTGTGAGCTCGAACCAATTGAATTGAAACACAAAACTAGAAAAAGTTTTCTCTCCTTTTTGGGTGAAAATGAAAATTATTATTTTGAAAAAATATATGTAATAGTTGAGAATAAATTTTCTCTATTTTTTGGCAGAATAACAATCTCTCGAAGTTGTGTTTTAATATCTCTACAGGTTCCATTTATTTATATGAAGAGAAGATAGAACCCTTATTGAGTTGTACTGGTTTATTTCAAATAAAAAAACAACATCCTATTTAGAATAGGACTAGGGTGGATAGCACACACTAGCTTTCTACTAGGCATGCCGCCCCATTCCTGTCCATGAGAGATTTTTGGGCCTCTCACACATCAAGTCCAATTACGAGTATTTTCTAGCTTTTTTGGCCCAATACTCTGGAATGTGATCCAACCCAATTTAGTTTTTCTATTTCTCAAAATAAAATTTAATATATATATATATATAACAATTTTTTCATCCTTATTTTACCCTCAGTAAAATTTTGACAATTTTACCTCTAGTAAAATTTTGATGATTTTTCCCCATAGAAAATTTCGAGAAAATATGTTTAATATTTCACAACTCAACATGTTCACTATGACCAAATAGTTTATTTTCATTTTCGGGCTTTAAAACAGTCCAAAACACTAAACTCATTCTTCTGATAATTTTTGAAGTAATCCATATAGGATTACAAATGGATCATTTTCAGTTTCCTTTTCAATTCCATTTCCATTTTTGGAAGCCAACTTTCATTTCCAAATGATTCTATTTTTTCCATTTCAGAGAAAACCATAATCATTCCTAAATGTTTCCCATTTCTCTTTTCCTATTCATTTCGTTCATTTCTATTAAAACACACAATTTATTTCTGGTTTCAACGAGCTAGAGGGGGGATTGATTGGACATATTTAGTTGAGGCTCAAATGATTTATAATTAAGTTTTGGCTTTTCACCTATTAATTATAAACTCATTTAGTCACAAATTCATTCCACTATAGTATCGTGACTGAGCTCTCCCCAATGACATACTATTACGAAAGCAACTACTCAGTGCTCGTCCAATAACCTTGTCATAAGTGTGCTACCCTCAAAGGATATCCTTGATCTCTTTAGGATAATATTTGTTCTCCCAATATGATCTTATTTTATCTCTTGGTAATTATTACATCTTTCATCAAGAAAAGTCAATCACTATTAAATAGTGATCAAGTTATCCATAAAAAAGACGGACGACCCGTGGCCACATTTACTTTTCGTCAATCATGTAATGCCAATGAGAGAATAACATTTACCCATGTTTTAGTCTATGAATTTCACTATTGTGGATGACGCTACATACTATAGAAGTTGTACACCCAACACACCAGCTTTCGATTCCTTATCTATTTAAACTCAGCCTTTTACTTACATCAAAGTGTACGAGTCATGCATACATAGTCCGCCATCCACTTAGGGTTTAGGTATGCCACACTATGAATGTCACAAGTGAATAAAACCATAAACAAATTCAATATCTATTTTGCTTGGGTCTTGTCTGATGTACTGTCAGTCCAGTCAGTCACATCTATGTCTCTATCTTCTAGGAGTCATCCGCTCCGATGCCCAATACAATACATCTTCCCAATTAGATTTGATAGACGACTCATTAGTCTTTTAATCGGTTTGCTCATTTCTGATAGACTAAAGAACATGTTTAGGCTCATCTACTAATACAAGTTATTTTTCTGTACTACAATTCGACCACGTAATATCGCTTAGTGTTAGCTAAACATTTAGACAACCAATGAGCAACATTTGCTTCCATTTTTCTTTGCATCCAAAAACCATGTGAGCAAAATTATGAAAAGTATATTAATTTAATAAATAAATTTATTTTATTAACCAATCTGTTCGAAAAAATTACAAGTTTACAAACGAGTATACTACACTTAGGGCACCAGATCCAACAAGCCACCCTTCTCTCCCCCAATTAAACTAAGGGATTATTTTTCTATTAAATAGGCATTAAATGCATTCAACGAGGGTTGCACTTCCTCTCCTTATAAATAGATGACACCAATAGGGCTAAACAAAATGACAATAAGTTATATACAACTTTGAGATATTATTATTCTACCTGAAAATAGTGAGAATAAATTCTGTTTCTGAGAATAATAATTATATTGGTTTCTATAAGAGAGAGATTACTTTCCCTCTAAAAGTAGAAAAACATATTTCTGGTTTTGTGTTTGATTCAAAATTGTTCAAACCCACACTTGAAGCAGTTCGTGGTACGAAAATAACAGATAAATTCATTCGGTTGAAAGTCGGGAAAGTCTAGGATCTGTCTAGCCTAAAACACAATTACTATTTTGGGAAAAAGTTTATTGCTATAAATATCACAAACCAGCTCACTTTTCAATATTTTATTTTTCCGCTGTGCAAGAAAATTTTTTTGAACAGGATTTTTTTCAACGGGGAGGTCACTTGTGAACTCACCCTCTCAAGATGACTACCCAAACAACAAATGACCCAATCTTCATTGGGAACATGAAGTCATTTGGCCACTAAACATCACGTGGGCTCAACTACTTTATCATATCAGAATTAGAATGAATGATAGGATTTGTCATGTGACAAACATCCTTGTTCCACCGAAGACATCACTCCCATGTGCATCATAATGATGGCTAGATGGTAAGTCCAACAAGTTAATGCCATATTACACGGGTCCCTTTCATATAAATACCTCTAAGAAAGATGAAGAAAGGATTGACCCTAAAAGAATACTAAGCCTACGCGCTGCCAACATACTCTCTGCTCTTAGCTTTTACGTTCTCTTCATCACCACTCTCCATAACCTCCGGCTCTCCACCCCAACTAGGTGAACTAGCCGCCATAACAACCACTCTTCTCTACTCAGTGTTGGAAAATTATGTTTGAAAAACACAGCAGAAAATAGTTTAGGGAAAAACTAGAGTTTTAATTTTTTTCCAAAAATAAGAACTTGATTGTGATATCTAAAGTAATAAACACTTAATCAAAATTTTACCTTTCCGATTCGTCTAGGATGAACACTTCGACCGACTAGTCTTCTCCACTATCCTCAAGCTCACGTCTGTCGAGTGTGGGCTCGCTTTGAATCAGAAAATTTTTCACAAAATTAAATTGTTAATAAGAAAAATATCTCTAAAAATTTTATGAAATAATTTCTTCAGAAAATTTTCTATCTAAAATTTTCCCTTAAATTCAAGTGTATGGAAAATAATTACCCAATGCTTTCCTTATATAAGGAAAGCTAGAGAGTTCAACTTTGATTAAACTTAATCACTTTAATATTAAATTAATAGAATATTTATCTATAAGATAAATATTAAATTAATAAGATAAATATTAAATTTAATTTAATATTAAATCTATTAAAATAATATTAGTTTTAGAATAGTTAATCTGAAATCAAATTCTCCGGTAAAGTCCCAGTAGGAGTGTGATTTCTCCACTGCTCAACCGCTGAAGGACCACCCACCGGCCATTGAAATGTCGCTGTCACCGCCGCCGGCACTGTCATGTTCAGTAGTGCCATCATAGGTGTGACACCCTCATGGCACCCCAAGGCACTTCGACTGTTGCCAGTTCGGTCCAAGCCAGTGATGGCCTGACAAGTCCCGTCCAAGCACCAGTTGGACCGTTGGCCCAATTTCACATACCATGCCCGGTTCGACCAATTTTTGGGTCTCAGTTTTGGATTATTAGGCCCAATTTTCAAGTTCAATTACCCATTGGGTTAATTATCTGACTTGAAAATTAATTTCCAAAAATATCATATTAATTTTAATTAATTTGATTAATTTAATTGTACTTTATAAAAGTTAATTTTCCCAAAAATCACTTAGATTTTCCAGATTAATTTCTCAAGAAAATTCTTTCATAAAATTCTCTAATTGAATAATCCTCAGGACTGCCTAATTTGATTCCACATCGAATAAATCAACTCAATTAAATTATTTCCAAAGTCATAGAATTTTCTTCTAATTCAAATGCAGTTCGATCGAGCTTTCGTTGAGTTAGCGGAGAGACCAATCGGACATATACAATTAGGCTCAAGTAAGTGCAATTATGTCCAAAAGTATCGTTCTAATAACTCGCAATTTACTTAATCATGGAGTCAGTCCATAAGAAGTATCATGATTGAAAACTCCTTATTGTATACTCTTTACTAAAGCAATTCATCTAACTACTTTGTCCAATGACCTCATCTTTTGTGTGTTACCCTCATATGATATTCTTGATTCCTTTGAGGTAAAGTCATCCACTCAATACAATATTGTTTTATCTCATTGTCACCATTGTGTCTTTTTAATGGTTAATATGATCACCATCAACAAATGACTGTGATAAATTGCTCGTTCGAGAATGAGCAACCTGCGGCCACATTCCATATTTATCAATCCACATATTGCCAATGAGAAGATATCGTTAACTCTTTAATTGAGCTATGAATTTCATTGTTGCTAGTAAAGTCATACCATACACAAGTCATGTACCCAACAAACCGGCTATGGGCTCGATCATCTTTAGAGCATAAGCCTCCACTTATATCAAAACAGATGAGTTACATACGCATGGTCAGTGACTAACTTAGGATTTAGTTAAATCACACCATGAACATCACAAGTGAATTAACTCACAAACGGATTCAGAATTAATTCATCTTGGGTCTCGTCCAATGTATCATTCTTTCAATGAATACATTTATGTCTCCACTCGTGGAGCCAACTGCTCTGATAGCCAAGACTAGTCATCTCCCCAATTGGAATTGTAGACGACATAATAATCCTTCTAAGTATTTGAATCAAATGTTCACTTTGATTCTTTTACAGGATTTCGGACTCCTTTAAATTATCTACTGAAGTAAGTTGTCTTTCTCGCAATGTAAACATTCTTACAGTGCCACTTGTCATCAGTTTGAACTTAGACAATCAATTAGCTAATATTTGCTCGTCACAACTTCGCTATGCATGCAAAACATGAAAGACAAAAACACAAAAGACATTACAGTGAAATGTGATATTAAATTTATTTAATTATTCATCATTCAAATACATAAAAAACAATTACATGTTTACTACAATAATGACATATTTCCAAAAAAATGTCTCACTTGCACTAATTACAAGAGTCTTAGCAAACGAATCTGCAAGGTTATATTTAGAAACTATTTTCACCACATCTATTATTCCTTTAGCTAAACAAATATTTGGACGTGTGCAAATCATAGCATACATAAGGCTTCCAACTGTTGAAGCATATGGAACCTTACTCATATGCTCTCTTTCTTTCGCTATCTTAGGACAGTCATCCAAATAAACATGAAAATATGATGTAGTCGATTGAGCACCTGGCTTCACATCGATCATTGCAAACCATTCTAGTACATTATTGATGTATGAAGCTTGTGATAGAGCAATCTTTTCATTCTTTCGGTCGCTATGTATTCAAATTCCAAGAATATAGTTCGCTTCAACCAAGTCATTCATGCTAAGCTGTTGAGATAACCACATTTTAACCGATGACAATTCTCTTACATCATTTCCAATAAGTAGAATATTATTGACATACAAAACAAGGAAGACCACCTTTTTTTGTCCTTTATATGCTTATAAACACAAGGTTCATCAGCATTTTGCTCAAACACAAAAGTCTTGATCATTTGATCAAATCTTTTATTACATGAGCAGTACGTTTGCTTAAGTCCATAAATGGATCTTAGTAGTTTGCAAACTTTCTACTCCTTTCCTTTGACAACATAGCAAGTTGGTTGAGTCATATAAATGGTCTCATCAAGATAGCCATTCAAGAATGTTGTCTTCACATCCATTTGCCAGATCTCATAATCAAGAGCAGCGGCAATGGATAAAAGTACGCAGATAGACTTAACCATGGGTACCAAAGAGAAGGTCTCGTCGTAATTGATGCCTTATTTCTGTGTGTAGCCTTTCCCTAGAAGTCTAGCTTTATGTGTTTCAACTTTCCCTTCCGCATTTCTCTTATTCTTGTAGATCCACTTACATCCTATGGGTTTAATCCCAACCGGTAAGTCTACAAATTCCCACACCATATTGGATTCCTTAGAATTCATCTCGGCATCCATGACCTATTTCTAGAGCTTGGAATCAACGTCCTGCATAGCCTCCTTATAAGTGAGTGGATCTTCATCCTCATGATTGGTGTCCATATTATAAATACTACCATCATATATGAAGAAGTCTGGTGTAACAGCCCGGTTTAGACCCTAGTCGGAATAGTGGTTTCAGGACCACAAATTCGAGGTCAAAAAAAATTTTAATATTATTTTTCGTGTTTACAGTATGTGATTGAACATGTGTGAAAATTCTGTGTGGAAATTTTATCGATTGTGTGCTTAATTATGAAAAAGGACTTAAACGCATAAAATGTAAAAGTTGTGTGCTATTTGTTAAAGTGCTTATTTGGCATGGCTTTATAAATAAGAAGTCCTTATGTTGATATTAGACCATTGATAGTGGAATTTGACATAAATGGCCATTAAATGAATGAAATAATAATGTTTTATTAAAGGACATTTTAGTAATTGATGAAATAATATGTATTAAAATAAAACAAAAGAAATTAAAGGCCATTATCATCTTCCTTAGCCGAATTTGAAGAAGAAAAATATTTTTTTATGTTCATTTAGGGTTCGGCACTTGTGAGCTTCAATTGGTATGTGTTTTTAACTCGGTTTTTGATGATTTCTACGTTTTTGTGATCGTTGCTTTGTACTCTTACTAGCCCATGTCTTAATTTTAGAATTTGATGATGATTTTGAGAAGTGTCATTGATGAATATGTGAGCTTTGTGTTGATAGTTGGTGGAATATGAAAGTTTAATGTTGGGTTAACATAGTTTGTATTTGAATTTTTGATGAAATTGAGTAATTTGGGCTAAATTGTGAAAATGAGAAATTGGGGGACTAAAATGTGAAATAAATGAAATATATGGACTTGTATGAGCATAAGGAAAATTCGGCTAGGCATTTGAGATGAAATTATGTGAATTTGATGATTTTATGAAATAGGGACTAAAGTGTCGAAATGTGAAAATGTGAGGGCTATTTTGTAAAATGCCCTAAATATGTTTGTTTGGACTAAATTGAATGATTTGGTGATTGGATATGCTAAATTTGATATATATATATATATATATATAGATCAAGAGAAGAGAGATTCGGATCGAGATCGAGGCAAAGACAAAGTGCTCGATTAATCGACTTGTTTCGTAACTTCGACGTCCGAGGTAAGTTCAGATATAATGCGAGTAGTTAAATTTATGTCTAAGTGTTAGGAAATGAATGAATATGTAATTATTGAATTAGAAATGCTCTATGTAAAATTGAGAAACGTGTCACTAAGTGTGCGTAATTAGAGTTGAAACAGAGGTGAATAGCACTTTGTGTGCGAAGTAAAGAAAGCCTCGGCTATATCGATTGGCACTGTGTGTGCGATACCGAGATAAATTCGGTTTGAAGCAAAGGCACTAAGTGTGCGATGATATATAAGCTTCGGCTATGAAATGGGCACTAAGTGTGCGATCGAATTGAAGAAATAACGAAGATTTATCGACATGTGGTATCGAATATTGAATAGCATGAATGAATGTTAACTAAGTGTTGGAAAAGGTATGTTCTAAACCTATGTGGTTGATGATATCATTTATGGACAAAAGGTTAGTTGTGTAAACATATGTCTAAGGATGAGATTGTGCATTCTTGTAATATAATCTATGTGATGGTTTAATTAGTATAAAGATTTTGGATCATAGAGATAAATGTATTATATTACGAACTTACTAAGCTTTAAAGCTTACTGTGTGAAATGTTTCTCTATTTTATAGTTTATTTAAAGCTAGCTCGGATCCAGGGATCGTCAGTGACTCAACCACACTATCGGCTATCTATTTTGGTACTTTTGGAAGATGTATATATTTGAATATGGCATGTATAAGCTAGTAGATATGGTATATTTTGAGTTGTATAGTTCTTGCCATGTGATATGGCTTGGAAGATGGATGATTTTAGTGTATGCCTTAGATGTGTAAAAAGAACGGTTAATATGTGTATGTGTGTTCTATGTGAATGGTCTTTATGAATAGTCTTGGAGGTATGAAAGTAGTATGATCATGTTTTGAAATGGTATGATTTTGATGATGCATAAATTTCATGTTTTTGAATGTGTAATTGATATTTTTGGTAGTAAGTTGAGAGGAATTTGTATAGGAAAATGATTGATGATGTTATGAGGTTATAAAGATGCATAATTGATATGTTTTGATTGCATTTGAGGCACGGTTTGGAATTGGTTTGATGCTTGTAGGTAAATCTAAAGTGTGGATGGTAATTTGGCCTTGTAAATGGCCTATAATTGCCCACACGGTTGAGCACACGGGCATGTGGCTCGACCGTCTCATTTGAGTTTGTAATTCAAAACAAGTCAGACTCGGCCACGGGTTGGACACACGGGCATGTGACTGGTCGTGTGGTGCAAGTCAGTGTCGACCACGGCTGAGGCACACGGGCGTGTCTCAGGCCGTGTGGACAAGTCAGTATGTATGCCCTGTTTTGCCACGGCTTGGACACATGGGCGTGTCTGAGGCCGTGTGCCTACCCACACGGGCGTGTGACCTCTGCAACTTTGAAAAAAATGTTTGATTTTCAGAAAATTTTATATGTGTTCGGTTTAGTCCCGACCCCTTTCTAACACGTGTTTAAGGTCTCATAGACCTCATTAAGGGACTATATGTATTTTTGATATGTTTGAATGATGTTATACTTTGTGTTGAGAAATAATTATAAATGTTCCGATTGTTTGGTAATACCTCTGAACCCTATTCCGGCAATGGTTACGGGTTAGGGGTGTTACATCTGGTTTCTTAGAAACTCTCCCATTATGACAGATTCCCCTATGTTGCTCATTGTTTACAGGTCTTTCTACAACTTTCTTGAGAATTGAACTTGGTAATTGTTCTACAACTCACGAAAGTTCCTCGAGTACCATTTTACTTCGAAGCTTAAAGTTATCCATGTAGCTTTCCTCAAGGAAAGTAGCATGAGTAGAAACTTTAATTGTCTTATCTTTCGGATTGTAGAATAATACATCATTTGTTCCTTTTGAATATCCTACAAACATGGACAATTCTGTCCATGCATCCAGCTTCTTTGCATCCTTATCCAGAACGTGTGCTGGACAACCCCATATTCTAAAGTGATTTAGAGTAGGTTTCTTTCCATGCCACAGTTCATAAGGTGTCTTACAAGAAAACTTGGTTGGGACATCATTCAAAATATAGCAAGTTATCCGTATCACATATCCCTAGAAAAAAGTAGTGAGTTATGATAACATTGAACGAACCATGTCAAACAAGGTTTTGTTCCTTCTCTTAGCTACGCCATTCTACTTTGGGGTGCCCAACGTAGTCAACTGGGATAAAATCTCATTCTCTATGAGGTATCCAAAGAACTCATTAGACAAGTATTCCCTACCTCGTCTAGACCAAAGATTCTTTATGGATAAACCTAATTGTTTTTTCACATTTGCATGAAACTCTTGAATTTTATCAAAGGTTTCACTTTTGCGATGCATTAGATACACATATACATATCAAGAATAGTCATCGATGAAACTCACGTAATAATCATAACCTCCTCTGGAACTGATGCTCATGGGACCATATACATCAGTGTGCACAAGTTCTAAAGGTTGGTTGGTCCTTGTACCTTTTGCATTAAAAGACCTTTTAGTCATTTTAACTTCTAAGCAAGATTCACATTGTGAAAGACTAAATTCCTTAAGCATACTTAAGGGACCATCTTTTATGAGTCTAGTGATTCTTTCTTGGTTAATATGACCAAGTCTTAACTACCATAGGTACCCCTCATTAGAGTGAGAAGTTTTAAGCTTCTTATTCACCATATCAGTTTGAAGCATTGAGTAGTTATTTTGTTTGATAAAGTAGAGATTGTTTTCCATCCAACTATTACATATTAAGGAATGATTTCTATGAATAGCAACCCTTTGTTGAATGTCACGGAATAACTGTAATAAAATAAACATGCTACAAAAATTAAATTTCTCTTAAAATGAGGTGCATAAAATATGTCCTTTAAAACAATCTTCCTAAAATTATCAAAATGTAAAATTACTTCTCTCACTACTTCTGATGGAACATAGCTCACATCTTCGGTCCACAACGAGAGGCTTCTGTCGCGCAGACTTTTTGTTTTGCTGAACACATATAAAGAAACACACACATGGTTAGTTGATCCAGAATCAATAACCCAATTGTCAATTGATTCTTCCACTAAGCAAGCTTCAACCACAAAGAGTTCCATACCTTTACCCTTTTCGGTTAGGTAATCCAAATACTCCTTCCAATTTGATCTGAAGTGTCATTTCCTATTGCAAAAGAAACATTTGATCTTTTTAAGATCTCTTGACATCTTAATCTTCTTCCAATCAACATGAGGTGGAATCAAAGACTTAGTCTAGTTGACCACTTCTGGACATACTAACGTCCAGAGTGTGAATACTGCAATAAAAATATAGAAAGACAAGGCATCCGCAAGTATACGGGTCAAGTTGTAATATAGTTTTACAACGAAGTAGGTGAGTACTCTGTGGATCGTACCCAAGGGTGGCAAGTGCTAGATAAATTTCAACCTAAACACTAAAAGATCTAATTAGTACTTTTAATTTAGTTATAGTACGAATAATATAAAATAAAAGATTTTTGGGGTTTTTATAATAATATTAATAAAGACAAAATAACATAAAAAGATAAAATTCAAGAGATTAAAAAGGAAGAATAAATCAAACCTGATTATGGGTGATTAGACCACTTCGGTAATCTCCATCAACTATCGTTTCGGGTTTCCTCATCAATCAACTAGTTGCCACCCTAACAGGATCTTTCAATCTTCCATTAACATAACTAGTCAGCAAGAACTACTTATCTTCCGACCTCTGTAACACCCCTAACCCATGTCCATCGCCGTATTAGGGTTATGGAACATTACTGTACAATGAGAAATATTTAAACATCATATCATTCAAGAATTTAGAAATATCATAAACCATTCATTCTATGAATTTCGTCCCTAAATGGAGCCCTCGGGGCCCTAGAAATAGCTTTGAAGGAATTTGGGACTAATTTGAAACAAAACGAAAAGCTTAAGAATAGGTTGCAAAAATTGAAAAACAGGGGTCACACAGCCGTGTGGCCAGGCCGTCTGACATAGCCTGAAGCCGTATAACTTTTGAACAAGGGACACATGGCGATGTCCCAATCTGTGTCGCTACCAGTGTAACTCACTGAGTTTTGCACCTTTATTAGTTAAGCTATTAAATCATCCAAATGCAATAATTACCAAGTTTGCATCTTTTACAATTTAGTCCTTTTTCTTTAATTAGCTATCTAAACGTTAAAATTTCTTGACCAAATTTTAATACGACTCTAATGACTCCGTAAATATTCTATAAATAATATTTACTGGCCAACATGACAAAAGTTTGTGGTCCCAAAATCACTGTTTCGTAACCACTGAAAAGTGGGTTGTTACAAGTCTCCCCCTTAGAAAATTTTGTCCTCGAAATTGTTACCTGAGAATAGATTCGGATACTGTAGTTTCATTGATTCCTCGATTTTCCAGGTAGCTTTTTCATTACCATGACAATACGACCAGACTTTTACTTACGGTACATGTTTATTCCAAAGTTCTTTTACTTTCCAAGCAAAAAAAATTCACTATTTCTTTAGGATATGTCAAATCTGGCTGTATTTCAATCTCACTATGAGGAATCACGTGTGAAGGATCAGATCTATACTGTCTCAGCATTGATACGTGGAACACATTATGAACTTTCTCTAGTTGGGGAGGTAAAGCTAATCTATAAGCTATAAGACCGATTCTTTCGGTAATCTCGTATGGACCGATAAATCTCGGACTCAACTTTCTTTTCTTTCCTAATAGTAGCACTTTCTTCCACGGAGAAACTTTTAAGAATACCCGATCGCTAACAGCAAATTCTATATCTTTTATTTTCAAATCCGCATACAATTTCTGTTGATTAGATGCAACTTTCAAATAATCCCGGATAATTCAAACTTTGTCTTTAGTTTCTCGAATCAAATCAATCCCTACCATTTTAGATTCGCTCAGCTCGGACCAATACAACGGCGTTTTACATTTTCTTTCGTATAAAGCTTTAAATGGTGCCATTTCAATACTGGATTGATAACTGTTATTATAAGCGAACTCAGCTAACGGTAGATATTTTTCCCAGCTACCCTCGAACTCGAGAATACAACATCGTAGCATGTCTTCTAAAATCTTAATTACTTGTTCTGATTGCTCGTTCGTCAGAGGATGAAATGTTGTACTAAAATTGAGTTTAGTGCCGAAAGCTTCGTGAAGTTTCCTCCAAAATCTTGAACTACAGATCACGATCAGAAATAATAGATGTTGAAACTCCGTGCAATCTCACAATCTCTGACACATAATTCTGCTAGCCTTCCAAGTGAGTAATTTGTTCTGACTGGAATAAAATGGGCCGACTTTGTCAATCTGTCAACAATCACCAAGATCGAGTCTTTCTTTTTCAGATTTATAGGCAAACCAAATACGAAATCCATCGTGGCTAGCTCTCACTTCCACTCAGGAATCATAACAGGCTGTAATAATCCTGATGGCACCTGATGTTCTGCTTTTACCTGCTAACAAATCAAACATTTAGCTATGAACTCACAAATCTCATGTTTCATATCCGGCCACCAGTACATCTGTTTCAAATCACAATACATCTTCGTGCTACCATGATGAATGGAATATGTACTATTGTAAGCTTCTGATAGAGTGTCACTTTTCAAATTTAAATTATTCAGAACACAAATTCTATCGCAGTAATGTAATGTACCATCATCACCAATATTGTATTCAGTAGTCAAATTATCCTGAACCAAGTTTCGTTTCATTATCAACTTCGGATCGTCATTTTGCAACTCCCGAATTTTTGTAGAAAAAAGGGTTTAGTCCTTAATTCCGCCAATATAGAACCATCGGCATTCAAAGCCAAATGAGCGTTCAACGCTCGAAGTGTAAACAATGATGACTTTTGGTTGAGTGCATCCACAACCACATTAGCCTTTCCTGGATGATAATCAATAACCAAATCATAATCTTTCAGTAGCTCCAACCAACGTCGCTGTCTCAGATTCAGTTCCTTCTGGGTCATTAAATATTTTAAGCTTTTGTGATCATTATACACGTGACATTTCTCTTCGTATAAATAATGCCTCCATATCTTCAAAGCGAAGACAATCACGGCTAGTTTAAGATCATGAGTAGCATAATTCTTTTCATGCGACTTTAATTGTCGAGAAGCATAAGCTACCACTTTCCCTAACTACATTAACACGCAACCTAAACCATTGAGAGACGCATCACTGTAAACAACATATATTGTTCCAGATTCAGGTTGAGTTAATAATGGAGCTTCTGTTAACATGTTTTCAGCTGATCAAAACTCTGTTGACACTTATCACACCAAACAAATTCGACATTTTTCTGTAGTAACTTGGTCTTAGGTGAAGCAATGATTGAGAAGTTTTTAACGAATCATCGATAGTACCCGGCTAATCCCAAGAAACTTCGAACGTCAAAAACATTCTTCGAAATTTTCCAATCAACAATCGCAGATACTTTATTCAGATCAACCTTGATAACATCATCAAATATAACATGTCCCAGAAAATTAACTTCCTGTAGCCAGAATTCACATTTACTGAATTTCTCATATAGTTGTTTTTCATGCAAAGTTTGCATCACAACTCTTAAATATTCGGCATGATCTAACTCGTTTAATGAATAAATCAGAATGTCATCAATGAATACCATAACAAACTGATCTAAATATGGTTGAAATATCCGATTTACCAAGTCCAGGAATGTTGCAGGAGCATTAGTCAAACCAAATGGCATCACCAGAAATTCATAGCGACCATATCTATTTCTGAATGCAGTTTTCGATACACCTTGCTCTTTAACTCACAACTCATAAAATTTGGATCTCAAGTCGATCTTCGAAAACATTGTAGCTCATTTTAACTCATCGAACAAATCATCAATAAGAGGTAAAGGGTATTTATTCTTAATGGTGGCTCTATTCAGCTGTCGATAATCTATACATAGTCTCATTAACCCATCTTTCTTCTTCATGAACAAACCAGAGCACCCTAAGGTGACACGCTCGGTCGAATAAATCCACGATCTAACAACTCTTGCAACTGTACTTTTAACTCTTTCAATTCTGTAGGGGCCATCTTGTAACAGTCCGGTTCATACCCTAGTCGGAACAGTGGTTTCGAGACCACAAATCTGAGTCTGTATAATATTTTAATATTATTTTCTGTGCCGTTGATATGTGACTAAGCATGTGGAACGTTTCGTAAGCTAATTTGTCTGTTCGTGTGTTTAATTTGAACAAAGGATTGAATTGTATTAGAGGTGAAAGTTGTATGTTATTCGTTAAATACCAAAGTGATATGGCTTTTACATGATGAGGCCTTATGAGGTAAATATGCAAATTTTTGGATAATGGATGGTGGAATGTCATGATAGCCATGATATATATTTGTCTTATATGATTATTAAATGGGTAAATGGGTAATTAAATAATTATGTTATTAGTAAATATAACAAATAAGCATGATAATGGTTTTATATCATCCATTTTATCACCGAAAATTCATAAGAAAGAAAGGTAGAAAACTATCCTAGGTTTTGGCAATTACCAAGCCAAATTGAGATCAAGAACCAAGGAAAACGGACATTGATCGCGGGAAAGCGAAAGTAACCGAGTAGCTGTTTTCATTCCGACATATCGAATCTGAGGTAAGTCACTATGCAAATGAACGTATATGTATGCAATTGTAATTGTTCATATGACTAATGTAGATAATGAATGCTTATGAGAGGTTGTGCATATGAATTACGAGATAAGGCCGATATAGCGATAAAGTCTGAAAAGCCCGTACGAACCTAGGAATAGAGAGGATTAGCTATGTCATGACATAGGTATCTGTTCTGTTCTATCATGTAAGACCACGTCTGGGACGTTGGCGTTGATTTGAGACTTCGTGTAAGACCACGTCTGGGACGTTGGCATCGATATAAGTTCTATGTATAAGACCACGTCTGGGACGTTGGCATCGAGATAAGCTTTACGTGTAAGACCATGTCAGGGACATCGGCATCGTATTAATACGTGTAAGACCCTGTCTGGGACAGCGGCATCAATGTCTGAGTGCATATAAGACCCAAATGCGGGGACGTTGGCATTGTACGACCATTCCGAGCTTTCGAGTATCCTACTAGATTCCTTCTTTGTTCAACGGGCAAGTTTGTGATAATCTGAAATAGCCATGTAAATAGTGAACTCGATTCAGTATCGTTGATTCATACACTAAGTGTGTATATAAGGTAAGTTCCTATGTAACCTTGCTATGATGGTTATGTACCTTTGAAATTGTTTTGTGCATAAGAGATTTTTGGAATTAATGAATGTGGTAAATGTGGCCAGTAGTATGAACCAAAGTATATATGTGAGAAGATGTTATGTATATGAAATGTGCCTATAATTCTATATGCTTATATACTTGTCTATTAAGTTTATTTGTATATGACTTACTAAGCTTTTGGAAAGCTTACTCTATGTGTGTTTTCTCTGTTTTATAGGTCGTCAAAGCTACTGAAGGCTCGGGACCATCAAGGATCGTCATCACACTACTAAAATCATTTTGGTACTCTTTGAAAATGTATAAAGTTAGATATGGCATGTATAGGCTAGTATTTTAGTACAAGTTGTTATGTGATCTTAGCCATGTGATTTGGCTATTTTTGAATTAAGACTTTGCTTAAATGAATGTGATACATGATGCATATTTTGGTATGGTGAAAGCATGTGAAATGGCCAAGGTTTGAGTGAGCAAATGAATGAATTATGCTTGTAATGATATGAGTTTTATTCTTTGAAATGGTCATGGTTGGAAATGGTATTGAATGCATGGTTTGAATGATTATTTTGGTATGTTTTTTATGGTTATATGTGCATGAGATATGTTGGAAAATATGGCTTGTAGGTTGACCCTTATGGGTGGCATTTTGGCCTTGTAAATGGCCTATAATGCCACACGGTTGTGGAACACGGGCATGCCTAAGACCGTGGTTGAATTGGCAGAATGTAGCTTAAATAGCACACGACCTCGACATGGGCGTGTCAGCTGGCCGTGGTGTATAAGTCAGTAGCTAGCTAAGAGCACATGGCCATGGCACACGGGCGTGCTTGTTGGCCGTGTTGGAAAAGTCAGTATATGGTTTGGTAGCACACGGTCATGGCACACGGACGTGCCAAGTAACCGTGTTGATATAGTCAGTATGTAAACATGGATGGACACACGGGGGTGTCTAGAAGCCGTGGAGGGTACACGGTCTTCTACCACGGGCGTGCCTCCCCTGAAAGTTAGAAAAGTTTTTAATTTTCATGAAATTTTATATGTGTTTCAGTTTAGTCCCAACTCGATTTATATGCATGCTTTGGGTCTCGATGACTCATCTAAGGGACACTATGATCGTTAATGATGAATGTAATGTATGAAATGTTGTGTAAGTTTCCGATCTGTCCGGTAGCACCTTTAACCCTAATCCGGCGTCGGATACGGGTTAGGGGTGTTACAAATCTTGTACGGTTTTATCAAAATCGAAGCTATTCCAGGCACAAGTTCGATCACAAAATCTACTTCTGAAGTCAGTGGCAACCCAGGCAGTTCTTCAGGAAAAACATCAGCATACTCTTTGACTATCGGTACATGCTCAATTTTTGATTCAGTCACTTTCGAATCAAGAATGTAGGCTAAATAAGCTTCACATCCCTTTCTAATCGATTTTAGAGCTGATAGTGCTAAAACTACATTTGTAATACAATCGACCCCATATGCCTTAACACAAATAAATTCACCATTCGGACGCTTCAAACTAACTTGTTTCCTTCGGCAACTCACTATTGCATCATGCTTAAACAACCAACCCATTCCCAAAATGATATCAAAATCATCAAAAGGTAACAACATCAAACTAGCGGGAAAATTGTAACCCCTAACTTTTAGTGGACACAATTTACATATCTGATTAACCAAAACACACTAACCCAGTGGATTCGTAACTTTGACAGTATATTCAGTGAACTCAACAGGCAAATTCTTTTTGTCTATTAATGCAGTGCATATATACGAGTGAGTTGATCCAGGATCAATCAATTCATATACATTAATATCAAAGAGAGAAAAAGTACTCGCAATAATGTCTGGGGCAATAGCTTCCGCACGAGCTCTGATTGCATAAGCTCTAGCTGGTGTTCTCGCTTCAAATCGTTCATCATCTCGCTATTCTTCCCTCGATTAGAAGTAGTGTTTCTAGCATTTCCAGATCGTCTACCTCACTATGAAGTTGTTTCAGGCTTGTTTATTTTATTACCAAAATCATTATGCCTTTTCGAACAATCACAAAAGAAGTGGTCAGTAGATCCACAACGGAAACAAGCTCCCGACTTTGATCGACACTTACGAAAATGCCTTTTGTTATAATCATCACAAACAGGAATAGTTCTCTCAACATTTCTTACACTTCCAACACTAGCCGCTGGAGAATTAACAAACTTGAAATTGCTTTGTCTCGGTTTCTCTCTACCAGTGAACTCTAAATGGGCAGTCGATCGACTTGTGTCATTTCTAAATTTCTTCAAAGAAGATATTTGAGCAGGCTTGAACAACCCTCTTTTGTTAAAATCTCGAAATTTCGAATCTGACTGTCGTTTACTTTTGTAAATTTCTTCAATTTTTTGGGCTCGTTCCGAAAGTTCTATAAATTCCTATAACATTAATGCTACCACAGACATATGAATATCATCATTCAACCCATCTTCAAATCTAATACAAATTTCCTCTTCATTTGACACTATATTACGGGCATACTTGTTTAACTGTACAAATTCTCATTCATACTCAGCTACAGACCAATTCCCCTATTTTAATTCAAGAAATTCTTTCTTTTTCTTGACAATAAACAACCGACTTACATAGTTCTTCTTGAATTCCATCTAGAAGAAGTCTCAATTAATGCGATCATTGGATGTCATTTTGCTCAGAGTGTCCTACCATAAGTACGCTTCATCTTTTAACAACGATACAACATATCTCAAACAGTTTTCAAGATTGCACATCAATTCTACGAAGACTCTCTTCATATTCATTAACCAGTACTCAGCTTTTGCAGGATCATCATCAACCTTGCCTCTAAATTCTTTCACTCCACATTTCTGAATTTTATCTATGGATACTCGAGTAATTGTCACTTGTACATGATTTTAAGGACCTAGGGGTGCTGAAGGAGGCACGGTAGGGGGTGGAGGTGGCAGAGTTGCAAGATTTTCTTTCTTGAATTCTTTGAATCGCTGGTTCATCATTCTGAGAAACACATTTTTCATTTCATCACCAAAGGACTGTGGAATCGACGCATTATTACTCACTTCAAGATTCGAAGCTTGAACATTATTTTCAGCTTCGTTAACTACAGCCCGATTCGACTCAGCTCATATATTGAATCTATAAGAAAATAAAATATTAGAGCGGATCAAACGCATCACACTATCACAGGGTATATATGGCACGTATATACTAAACTCTACTCCTCTACGTTAGTCTTAGAATCGACTAAACCATTACTCTGATACCACTAAATGTAACACCCCTAACCAATCTCTGTTGTCAGATTAGGGTTACAGAGTATTACCGTATAATAAAAAATATTTAAACATCATATCATTCAATAATTTAGAAATATCATAAACCATTCATTCTCATACATTTTTTCTCTAGATCGAGCACTCGAGGCCCTAGAAATAGCTTAGAAGCAATTCAAGACTAATTTGAAACAAAACGGAAATGCTTAAGAATAAGTTGCAAAATTGAAAAACAGGGGTCACACGGCCGTCTAACATAGCCTCAAGCCGTGTAACTTTCGAAAAAAGGATACACGGCCGTGTCTCAGCCTGTGTCCTCACCCGTATAACTCACTGAGTTGCCCCACAAGCCCGTATGTCAGACCATGTAACTCTCTGAGTTGTCCCACACGCTCGTGTGCCAAGCCGTATGTTAGGCCGTGTAACTCACTGAATTAAACCTTAAGAAAATCATCAGATGACACACAGCCATGTCACCAGGCCGTGTGAACCCAATATTCACCTAAAATCAAGCCATTTCATAACCAAACCATGCATAAACATTCAATCTATTTATGCACACTTTCAAGGGACCTAAGCATCATTCAAATACACATAATCATGCCATTTCAAACAATCTAATTCACCTAACCAATGTGCCATTCAAAAGCACCACAAATATATCAAAACATTTCATACTAAAATGAGTCAACATTACCTAGTTTATGCATTAGATCTAGTTCAAACACTTACCAAAACTTATCACAATTGACCATTTTCAAGTCATCATAAAATACCAAAAAGGAACCTTGTGTACAAGCATTTGAAAGTGACCAAATTGACAATACTTGGTGAAGTATTAAAGTATACCAAACCAAACATAACCTTCAAAGCATAAACATACCAGGACACCATTACAAAACATCCTATACATTTCAAAACCACATATTTATCTATATATACATGCCACTACCCTAGAAGATACAAAAACTACCAACTTAGATGGATAGTGTGAGCCAGTTGTTTGATCCTTCCAAAATGTCAGGAACGATTATCTACAAAAATAACCATAAGAACCGATAAGTTTACATAACTTAGTAAGGACATAGTATATCATTTAATATAAATACAATTAGACACATTTCACATAATATTTGGTTCAGGGTTACCAAAGTACAAACATGGCACGTATGTGCATTAAGGGGTACCGAAGTACAAACAGGGGCACGTAAGTGCTTTCAAGGGTTCCAAAGTATAAACAGGGGCACGTATGTGCATTCAGGGGTACCAAAGTACAAACAGGGGCACGTATGTGCACTCAAGGGTACCGAAGTACAACCAAGGGCATGTAAGTACACTCAGCGGTACCGAAGTACAAACAGGGACACGTAAGTGCATTCAGCAATAATTATCTATAAACAAATTAATTAATGAACAACAATATAAGATTACAAGTAAAACTTTATTTACGTATTGAAGTACTATGGACTTACCTACAATTTAATTCCTATCAATATGCAGGGACTATTCTGTTATTTTCCCTTTTCCTCAGTTATTATCTCTCTAATTCAAATCTTGATTTATATAATAATTAAACACAATATATTAATTTCATACGCATTTCACATTCCATTCAATGCATGCGACCCTTAACTTTTCATTAATTATAAATTTTCCCTAAAATTTAACAGCTTTTGTAATTTAGTCCTCTAACCCGAAAATCATCAAATTAGCCATTTTCTAAGAATCAAATTACAGTTGAATATTCTAGGCCCTTTAACAATCCCTATCATACATCAAATTCACCATCAAACATTGAAATTTTGACATTTTAACAATTTAATCCTTAAATCAAAATAAAAAAAAATCACTTCACAAAACAACCAAATACCACAATCAAAGCCTCAAATATATAATTATCATCACAAACAACCAAGATTCATCAATGGTAACTTCCAAAATTTTTAACAGATTCAAAAATGAAGGTACGGGCTAGCTGGATCTAGTTGCAATGATCTCAAAAACATAAAAATTACAAGAAAACGGGTCAATTTCCATACCATGAAAGGCAAAGAGATGACCAAAGCTTCCTAGGTCTCCAATGGTGGATTTCGGCCAATGATGAAGAGAAAATGAAGAGAAATGCCTTTTGTTTCAATTTGTTTTATTAATTTTGAATTAATTACAAAATTCCCATTAAATCAATTTTCTTTAAATTTTACTTTGATTTTTAGCCCATTACCGTCCACTATTTACTAATAAGGATTATTTGCCTTATTGGTCTTCCCACATTTATTAGTTAAGCCATTAAATCATCCAAATGCAACAATTAACAAGTTTTGCACATTTTACAATTTAGTCCTTTTTCATTAATTAGCTATCTAAACGTTAAAATTTCTTGACCAAATTTTAATATGACTCTAATGACTTTGTAAATATTCTATAAATAATATTTACGGGCAAACATGATGGAAATTTGTGGTCCCAAAACCACTGTTCAATCACCACTAAAAAATGGCTGTTGCAACATCATAGTCCAGACTGGTTTGGGGTTAAGGTGTTCACGGATGGGCAATACCAATTTTGGGTTAATTCTCACCTTGATGACTTCCTAAGGTTGTCAGGCCTAGGGTTTGTTTCACGTTCTCCCTTTCTCAAACAGTTGATCCATTAAGTAACCCTAGAAAACAGTTAACATATGTTACCTCCACTCGTTAATCCCCCATAGAAGGATTAGTTCCTGATGGCGTTCATAAACAATATACAATCAATGTAAAGAGAAAGCATGCTAATTAAATCAATAAGATAGAGTGAATGAAAGAGCCTGATTGTATGGAGATTAAGCTCCAATCCACAGAGTTGAATGATTCCACAATTCAGATCTCTTGAAATCGACAATAACAACTAAATAAAACTAAAACCTTAAAATGAAAGGAAATACTAAACTAAATTTTACATAGAGAATCTAAGCTAAAGGAATGATGTCACTAACAGGTGACAAATTAGCCTATTTATAGTCTTTAGATGGCATTCGTCCTTAACCTAGGTTAGCTGACGTTCCTGAGCTTTAAAGTTTGATTGTGCAGACCAAAATGCCCCTACTTCGTGTTTAATTTCTGTTACAGAGTCGATGTCGCGACACACCAGGACCTGTGTCGCAACATAGCAACTAGTATGCTTCTCTGTAGCCATTTTTAGGGGTATGTCACGACACCCTCAGTCTGTGTCGAACCATTGAAGGCAGACTTGAGTTTTCTCTATTCTGTTCCCTATGTTGCGACATCGAGTCATCCGTGTTTCGACATAGCGACTAGTATTCGTTTAGTGCTCCTTCTAATGGTCATTTGTACACTCACAAAGTATGTTAGCTCACCCTTAGGCCTCATTTGGCCCCTAAAGTAAATAAAATACTCAATTTGCACATTTTATCGAATATAAATAAAACTATGAAAACTTAACTAGAACATAACAAAAATGTTTGTATTCAAGCTCTTTAAATTCGAAAACTAGTTTAATCTACTACACTAAATTTCGGCAGATCACTAGTTTAGCCCTCATCATCCTCCACTTTTGCAGAGAATCCCATAAGCTTAAGCATATATTCTTTAATCAGAGTGTGGAGTTTCTGCTGGGAGTTCATCAAATTTGTAATAGTGGATTGTCAAGCCAATGCAACTTGGCCTCCGAGCAAATCCTCTAAATTTTTCATAATCTCTTTAGCAGTATGGAAATTCTTGCGTTGTTTTTGCAGCACACTACTCATGCTCGCTAACATATAACATCGAGCAATTGAGTTAGAATCTCTTTAATGATTTCTCGCTTTGGGCTGAGCTTCAAGTGGGCAAAGTTCGTCAATGACAAGTTTGTGTTTCTCACATATGATGACTATTAGCAAGTTTTGTTTCCATTCTCGAAAGTTATCCCCATTCAATTTATTCTTAGTAAGAATGCTAATAACAGAAACGAGAGACATATTTGAACTAAAAAACAATAAATATTCACTAATTACTATCTTAGTATTAAATATTTTCATTTCAACAACACATCAAGAATGCAGTATGATGCATGTGTCTTATATTAAAACCTTGAAAAACATTTTTCCGTTGCTATGATCATTCTCACACTCATCAATCATGTTGCCATGGGGTCCCATGATTAACTAGAAAGAACATAGATTACATCTGATCAGTTCGTGAATCTTAATTCTCAAGACTCCATAAGAACCAACGACTGTTTAACTTTTTCCCATCATCTCTAGCTTAAATATCGTTTCTTGGGAAACTATTTAATAAGATACGATCTTGAGCATGTAACCATTGACTCAACACCCATCGTGAACATGCTTTCATTTGTAAGTCATCTTAGGACAATCTCACTGAGAGTCATGCATGACTAGTTTTCCTTAAAAGGAAATCTCATCTAGTGAACTCACATGATAAAATTTACCTTGGGGTGCGGCCAGGGTAGGAACCAGCTCGAAACTTTATCGTGATATCACTTAGGGACTATCAATGGAGGTCGTAGGTCTTGTTCAAAGACGTTCTATATGACATACAATAGTCCTAGTGGCATTCTTACCTAATCTATAGGACATGCTTCCAATATATGCATGGCATGCTATGACAATTTTATAATATTCACAAGAATCAATCAATCATAAAAACAAACAATTTTGATTCTCCACGATTTTTCTTTTAAAGGAAAATTTAAAGAAATGAATGTGAACCATGCACCAAGTAGGGTCCCAGGAAAGGGAGGTGAGTCAAATTTGACCTATACACCCTGAAATTGGCCGAGTAGTGTTCGACCAGAATTCGACGTTCCACATTAGCCACCGAAGTGAGTCTCCGTTAACACCCAACCTATCCTTCAACACACCACTTGATTACAACATAACATATGCTAAGTTATTGCACAACAGCGGAATAAACTTATACATAGTATATAAAACATGTGAGCTTACAAAACAAATAAGAGAAAGGTCTGCATGTCAAACAATAAAAAGACTTAAGAGTTTGCAAACATAAAATAAAATAAGTTCGCATAGCAGCATTCAACATGAGTCCGCACAAGAGCATAAGTTCGCATAGTACTTAAGTTCGCAATACACAATATGGTTTTGCAACAAACAGACTTCGCAAACAAAAGAATCATGCATGTAGGGGTTTTCATACTTTGATAGGGTTAACATAAATACATGTGTTCGCATACCTATATGGGCTTGCACAATTTGCCTAGGTTCTCTAAGTAGAAAGACTATTTCTACCGAAGGTACGCATGTAATTTTTAAGGTCACAGAAAATAGTACTTAATAAATCTTACTCACATATTATGACAAGAGCAAATACACGTAACACTTATGCATGAACAAACATTAACTTTATTTGTAATAAAGGATAAAATATTCTAAGACTTGGTTTGCAAAATAACTTAACTTTAAGGAAATTATTTCAATAACAGAGTCAACTATTGATAAATATAATCCCTATAAAATAAAACCCCATTGCCTATTTTCCAGGTTTGTCAGCATTTGTTCAGGGATGAGCCTTGCCAAGTTATCTACCTCGCCACTTCCATCCATGACCTACTTACCTACGAAGTAAGAGATGAGTGGGTGAGTTCATTGCGAACACAGTGAATAATTATGAATTAACAGAGTATGCTCAAAACACAGAGTTTAAAATAGAAAGAAGGCTTAGTCTAAAAAATCATGTCGCGGGCTGGGTTCATCGTGAAGATGTGAAACCCAGTTCGTTGTTTTGCCTGTTTGTCAGAAAAAACATATAAGTATGTAAAAATAGTTTCAGTTGTGCTTGTAGAAAAATCATACAAAAATCATACTTGTAAACTTAGCTTGTTCTTGGTTAAAAATAGATCTTAAATATCATGAAACATGCTCACACACTTGTTTTATCAGAATGGCTGAGAAACATAAGTATGTTCTCGCCCACACTTATCAGAATCTTGTCTCGTTGGATATGCGGGTCTCCTTATAATACCTCAGAATGATTCAAAGAGTCATTGTAACATATCCCATAAGTGCAGCGTGAAGCAATACACTCTCCTGTACACCAACATGTCCCGGTGAATGGAGCATAGCTCAACATTCCCTTATCTCTCCACATGTCCTAAGGCCTCAACGCCCAATATCACAGAACTGAAAGCTGACTACTTACAATCCTTTGGTATACCAATATATCCAACATAACCTCACAAAGGAGCATGCACAAAGACTTATCATAGAGAGCTCGCATAAGGAGCTTACTTATCACAAAGAGCTCGTATAGGGAGCTTACTTATCACAGAGAGCTTGCATAGGGAGCTTATTTGAAAACACTTCCTCATAGAGCTCACACCAAAGTGTGTAAGAACAAAATTTATAAAACCGTACTTTAAAAAAATCTCTTTAAAACATAGGCTCGCTTAAGAGCTTGCATAAAGCATATCTTTAAAATCACAGCTTAAAAACATATCTTAAACACAGAGTTTTAGAACCTGAAAATAGAGGTTTGAAGATAACTTACATTTGGAACTTTATTTTTAAAATAAAGTTCTCAAAAAATCAAAATAGTTCGCACACAAGATACAAACCATAAACATTCATGCTGAAAAACATATTAGTTAGCACACTTATGGCAATTCTTAACCACTCACAGAAAAACTGAGAAACTAAACAAGCTTGGCTTTTCCTTTATCCTTGCTGGTAGATGGTCCAGCTGGTTCGCAACATACATAAACACACAGATTACTAAGTTGACAGAACTTACAGAATTCGCACATTCAAGCGAACCTAGCTTTCTGTACAATCAACCCTAACAGGACAGAGGCTTACCTTGGTTGCTACGAACATGGTTCAAAACATAGACTAGACAATAGAATATTCAACGAGGAATTTTCATGGAATAAGGGTCGTGTTTATTGGTACTAAGTGCCCTGAAAATCATAGGATACCCTACTTGACTTAGGAAAGGTATTACTTGCACGTAAAGTATTCCTAGATACACCAGATCTTTATTTCCTAAATCGAGTCTGACTCAATCTTTGACTGGCAAACCCCCCAGTTCACCAAACAAGCTGGTGACCCCGCTTGCAATGAACTTGGTGAACCCCTTATCGTGTCTTTTGGCGTATACTGCTTCGTCAAATCTCTAGTGAACTCCTTATTGATACCCTTTCAGCAATCTCCCCATTTCTTGTTCACTAAAGCACTAGCAAACACTTAGTTCATCGAAATACTGGCCAACCCTTACTGACGAGGCCAAAACTTCCAGGCTCGATCTTGAGATGGTACATGACCGCTTAAAAACCAAGTTTTTCCTTGCTAGAGCCAATCCTAAACATGCATCTTCTCATTACCACACTTCTCATAGCAATCGAATAACTTAAAAAAGTGAATGGAACAATACAACACATGTATTTTCTCATTACCACACTTCTTATCTTTTAATCGATCAACTATGGATCATCTCATACATATATATCAAAATTATAATATAACATAATATAAATATTATAAACAATTGTAAAATAAATATATAAAGAGATGGGTAATTAAAATAAAATTGTTAGGCAAGGTTTCCATGCTTTTATTTCTAGAAAATAAATTAAAAACAAAAATTACACAAATTTTCACCACAAGGCATTCATTGGGTCTTCAACTGCCATCACTCCATCTTGTCCTCATTATAGACTCCTTTTCGAAAAATTACATTTATGCCCTATGTTCATTTTTGGCTCACAATAATTCTATGAATTTTAAAAAAATATTCCTACGCAAATATGATAGTCCACAGTCTATTTCCTAAGAACCACAACTTAGACAAAAAAATAACAATTATATAACAAATATATAATATCACATCCATTCTAATATATAACTTAAAACATGCATAATATATAAAGAATGTCACTTCCTATGTAATCAAATCATTCAAGAAAAAGAGAAATCTATTTTGATTATCTATTTATACTTATAAATAGAGCACAATCTAGCTCATGATACTGATTGTTGGAAAACCGAGTTTGGAAAATGCAGTGGAAAATTTTTTTAGGGAAAAGCCAAAGTTTTAATTTTTTTTTCCAAAAATAAGAACTTGGTTATGGTATCTAAAGTAATAAACACTTAATAAAAATTGTACATTTTCGTTTCGTCTAGGATGAGCGCTTCAAAGTTTTGGCCCTAAAAGAATACAAAGCTACACTCTACCAACATACTCTCGTCTCTAAGCCTTTATGTTCTCTTCATCACCTCCCCATAACCTCCGGCTCTCTACCCTAGTTCGGTGAACCAGCCACCATAACAACCACTCTTCTCTCCTCAGTGTTGGAAAATCGGGTTTGAAAAATGCAGCGTAAAATAAGTTTAGGGAAAAACTATAGTTTAATTTTTTTTCCAAAAATAAGAACTTGGTTATGATATCTAAAGTAATAAATACTTAATCAAAATTCCACCTTTCCTATTCGTCTAGGATGAACACTTTGATCAAGTAGTCTTCTTCGCTATCCTCAAGCTCACGTCAGCCTAGTGTGGGCTCACTTCGAATCAGATAATTTTTCACAAAATTACCAGTGAGGTAATTTCGCAATTTCTCTAAACTTTTGGGTCAAGTTGTAAATAAGAAAAATATCTCTAGAAATTTTCAAAAATAATTTTTTCAGAGAATTTTCTTTCTACAACTTTCTCTTGAATTCAAGTGTGTGAAAAATGATGACTCAAGGCTCTTTTAATATAAGGAGAGTTATAGAGTTCAACTTTGATTAAAATATTCACTTTAATATTAAATTAATATAATACTTATCTAGATAAATATTAGATTAAATTTAATATTAAGATAATCATTTTAATATTAAATTAATAAAATACTATTAAGATAAGTATTAATTTTAATTTAATATTAAATATATTAAAATAATATTATTTTCGGAATAGTTAATCTAAAATGAAATTATTCGGTAGAGTCCTAGTAGCAGTGTGATTCCTCTACTGCTCGACCACTGAAGGACCACTCGCTGGCCATTGGAATGTCTCCATCGCTGCCATCGTCGTGTTCGATGGTGCCATCGCAGCTGCGACACCCTCACGGCACCCCGAGCCGGTTCGGCTGCTACTAGTTCGATCCAGGCATCAGTTGGATCGTTGGCCCAGTTTCACATAAGGCTCGATTCGACCAATTTTTAGGTCTCGGTCTCGATTTTGGGTTCTTTAGCCCAATTTTCTATCTCGGATCCAATTTTCAAGTTCAATTGCCCATTGGGCCAATTGTCTGACTTGAAAATTAATTTCCAAAAATATCATATTAACTTTAATTAATTTGATTAATTTAATTTTAGTTGATCAAAATTAATTTTCCCAAAAATCACTTAGATTTTCCAAATTAATTTTTCAAGAAAATTCTTTAATAAAATTCTCTAGTTGAACAATTCTCACGATCGCCTAATTTAATTACCCATCGAATAAATTGACTCAAATAAATTATTTCTAAAATCATAAAATTTTCTTCTGATTCAAATACAGTCCGATCGAGCTTTTGTTGAGCTACTAGAGGGACCAATTGGACATATACAATTAGGCTCGAGTAATTGTGTTAGCACCCGGTTCTAGCAGGTTCTGAATCTGGCGGGTTAACCTAGTATTCTGAGCAGCATAATGTTACCCGTCCAACTGTTGCTCTTGGCGTGTAAAGTGGGCGTGTGGTAGGCATTGGATTATTGCGAGGAATTTTCTTAGAAAATGATGATTATTTAAGAAGAAAAGCTTGGTAATGTACTAAGGAATTTTGGGTAATTGGGTTATCACCGAAAAGTATTGTATGCCAAGTTTGGTTAGTAACGGTACTAGTTACGTTCTAACGTGGTGGTTAGGAATAAACGATGGAATGGACCCAAAACATTATTGTATAGAAATATTAGATTTTTGTTTCTCTACCTCTGTAAACCACTTATACGACGAATTGAAAAGGATTGTGACGTGTATCAAGCTACCATATGGACAAAGGTTATATATCTAGATAATCAGGTTAGGAAAAAAGGGAGTTTTTCTTCTTCCTTCTTCAATAAGTATTTCTGTCTAGATCTAAAGGAACCTAGGTAATCCCTTCTTTCACTTAAGATAAGTTGTAGATCTGGATCTCTACCGGAGAATGCTCCTGTCAAGGTAAGATTTATGACCCTACATGTTATATTGTGAAAGAGCAAATATGTTTAACTTGGTAAGATGGATGATATAAGGTCTTATTTGGGGATTTTTTAGTGTTAGAGATAATGGGAAAGGGGTGCATGAATAGATTTTGAAGAATTTCTATGTTTTCTAGAAGTATTTACTAGTAATTGTTCAATGGAAATCTAGATCTGGAGTTTGGTGCTACAGAAGGTGAAAGTAGAGTCCACAAAGCTGACTCTTATGTGTAGAGTCCAAAAAGCTGACTCTTATGTGTATGCAGTATATTCTAGATGCTTCTAGGTAGTATCGTATGGGCTAAGAAATTGGCCCTAAAAAATATGGTGTATAGAGTATTTTATGGTATGTAAGGTGGTTAGGTTTTCATGTATGGTTGTATAGCAATTGATAAGTACCTTTACATCGAAATAACACTATACAAGTATAATTGAAGTATATGAGAAAACTTATGTGTATGTCCGTCTGGTACATGTGAACATATCAAAGGGCTAAGTATTAATGTGGTATCAATCCATGAAATTCTATCAACTAAGTCTATTTTTGTCTCCGAGGAGTCGTCTAAAAGGGTCCGTCGCGACTATAAACACAATTTCTGAAAGGAAGAATGCATGGCCATGACACCATATTGTGTAAGGCCATAGCTGGTGGGTTATGGCGTCATATGGAAAGAACTAAATGAAAGTTATTACCTAACGAGGTTCTCTGTGTGACCCAAAACGATAAGGGGCAAACCTCACCGAGTGTGAGTTTAGGCGAATCTCTATTGTAAACACGCCAAAAAATGGAAGCCTTTGTGGTGACCTAAGAAAAATGGAAGCCGTCATGGCAAATCTTGTAAAGGACGCCCTTGTGGTGCACTCTAAATAATGGCCCTTATGGAAATCTTCTGAAGGAAACGCCTCAGTGGCGGACCCTGAAAGAACGAAATGATTTCCATGATATATTCTAAAGGAATGGAATTCTTGACGAATAAGGAAGGGAACAATTTGAAAGGCAGATTCAGGACTTAGAGCCTTCATGGGAAAGAATAAAGGATATGCCCTTACAACGAGTTCCAAAGGAACATCCTCGTTGGCGAATCCCATAGAGAAAGTTTTCACAGTACACACAGAATGAGGTACGCCTATGGCGTGCTTTGGAAAGGCTCCCAATAATAAACCATAAAGAACGCTCTTTGTGGCGGACTTTGTACTAAGTGAAAGGCATATTCCTTATTACTCCTAAATGTAAACAGTAGGAATAGTAAGTACAAAACGAATCTATGGGTATTATCGTAAGGTACTCTGTAACACCCCTCACCCGTATTCACCGTCAGAATAGGGTTACGGAGCATTACCAGAATTTCAAAACCTTTAAACATACATTTCATATACAGTTTATCAATTCAAATACAATTCAATCACAATCAATCACAGTGTCCCTTAAACAAGCCTACGAGGCCTTAATCATGCATTAGTAGTAATTAGGGACTAAACTGATAATTCAGAACAAATTTGGGAAACTTAAAAAAATTTTATTCAAACAGGGGACACACGCCCGTGTGGCTAGGCCGTGTGTCTCACACAGCCACTAGACACGCCTGTGTCACCGGCCGTGTGAAAATAGGGGGTACATACTGACTTGGGTCACACGGCCAACCACACGCCCGTGTGTCTAGCCCGTGTGCCCTTCGAAGTGGCCACACATGCCCGTGTGCCAGGCTGTGTGCTAGGCCGTGCCAACCCTGTAGGGTATACTGACTTATGCAACACGGCCAAGTCACACGCCCGTGTGCTAGGCCGTGTGCCAATTAGGGGGTATACTGACTTGTGCCACACGGCCGATCACACGCCCGTGTGTGAGACCGTGTGGAGCATACTGACTTCATTTCAATTTCAACACCATGGGTCACACGGCCGTGTAACATGATCGTGTGTCACACATGGCTGAGACATACGCCCGTGTCTCTGCCGTGTAGACAAAAATAGGCTATTTACGAAGCCATTTTGCCACCCAAATTTAGGTACACCTACACCTCTCAAAAAACATATAATATAGCATCAAAAGGCATATATTTCAATTTCAATCAAACATGATTTATACCAATTCCAACACCAACCAATAAAAAACATAAATACCACATATTGCCATCTAATTTCATACCAATCTTTGTCTTCTCAAAACATCAAAATAACCATTTATAATTATACATTATTATGCTCAATTCCACAAACATACCAATTCATAAATCATCACCTATTGACATTCAAACTTACGTATTATCAATGAGCATCATGAATCCACCTCAATCACACAACATAGGTCATATACATATAAACATAATCAAAATCAACCAAAATAAGCCAACTTACATGGCCAAATATACAAACCAAATCTTAGACATTTACAAGCCAATTCAAATGGCCAAAATCATAACCAAAACATAACCAACATGACCAAAGTCCCTATACATGCCATATACTCAAATTACCAAAGTTCATAGATACAAAGTTATAGGTGGATAGTGTGAAGCAATCTCCGACGATCCCCAAATCTGAGCTAGCTTCGATATCACTATAAAACACAGAAAAATAAACAAAGTAAGGTATAAAGCTTAGTAAGCTCGTATAATGCAATCACTTAAACATGATTCATTAATTTCAATATGTCAATATACAACTTTCCTTAACTATCAAACCTTTCAAGTGCTCAATCACAAAACCATATACATTCGTCATCACTTCTCTCATTCAAAGCTAAGTTAGTTTATACACATACCTGTACCATCTCGTACCAATCTCATATACCTTCTCGTCTTTCATTTACCCGTTGAACCATTCGGAATAGAAGTTGGATACTCAAGGATCTCACACGATAAGTACCTATACCATGGCCCGAAGCCAAATCAAGGTAACTTATCCAAAATTTTGATATCATGGCCCGAAGCCAAATCAACCGATTTGCATGGCCTGAAGCCAAATCGGTTTATCTCGCACACATAGTGTTAAATCATGGCCCGAAGCCAATTCACTGTATCACCTAATGACATGTCACTAGTACCCTAAACTATTCCCAAGGTTAAACCGGGATTTCAACTGTTGAATCATCGTCGAATCATTTCCAAACTTGTCTGTAGACACATAATCACAATTTATTCTATATCAAAGCATATAGAGTACATTTGAAATGAAATTATAACATACGAACTTATCTCGATTGTGGAAATGACGAAATAAGTCATTTAGTCGATAACTTTCGTTTTTCCCCGATCCAGATTTGAATTCTGCTTTTCTTGATCTAAATATATTCAAGATTAACTTATTTAATCATTTCTCTATTCAATTTAATCCAAAACACACATTAGGGCTATTTTACACATTTGCCCCTAAACTTTCACATTTTTTACAATTTAGTCCTTATCACATAAAATCACAAATTCATGCAATTTAACCATAACCCATGCTAGAAAAATTTCTCTAGTATTCATATTAGCCCATATTTCTCATTTATTCACACTTTTAACCATCACATTTCACATTTTCTCAATTTAATCCCTTTTTGACATTTTTGTCAAAAATCACTTTACAAAAGCTATTAATCTAACATTAAACCTTCCAAATCTATCATAATTCATCAAATTACTCAAGTATTCAACAATGGCAAATGATAAATCTTTAACAATTTTGAAATATAAGGTACGGGCTAGCTCGAATACGAATCAACGATCACAAAAACATAGAAATCATTAAAAACGGGACAAAATCACACTTACATGCAAGAGAACAATGTAGCCGAATGTTAAAGCTCTATTAATGGTGTTTTCTTGGCTGATTTCCGGTGGATGAATGCAATTAAGAAGATGACAAATTTGTTTTTCTTTATTTTACTAAGTTTATTACTAATTTATAACTTTAACCTTAATGAAAAACCATTTAAAACATTCATTTAATGTCCAAATATGTCCACTCATGCTATTAATGGTCTAATTACAACATAAGGACCTCCTCTTTTAAGTTCCATAGCTATTAGGCACCTTTAACTAATAGAACATCAATTTTGCACTTTACGCGATTTAGTCCTTTTTCTCAAATTGACCATTTAAACGATAAAATTTCTTAATGAAATTTTCATACAATCATTCAATCATGCTGTATACATTAAAATAATAATAAAATAAATATTTTGACCTCAAATTTATGGTCCCGAAACCACTGTTCTGATTTGACCAAAAACGGGCTGTTACATACTCGATATGATTAGGATTTGTGCAAAGATGGAAATTCTAAGAGATATAACGAGGTAATGAGAATGTATTCTGAAAATGAGCGTAAACATGACACACTAGAAAAGAAGTATCGATCACCTGTGTATGGATCTCTTCCTGAAGTTGAGTAAGTTATGGCTTGGTGAACGAAGAATGTAAGTAAGGTCTCAAAGGCACTAAAGGGAAGGAAATGGACTCAGAGTAAGGTATGGTAACGAACATGAATGAAGAAACGAGAATGGGGGCAGCTTTTGTTAGAGACTCGATGAAGAATAAGAGCAACAAGATGGTTCTTGAAACATTAGATGCAACGCGCAAGTATGACTAAGGTAAATGGTGGTTGCCCCACTAAGTTCCATTGAACTTTTTTCTACGTGGTATGTTCCAAGTGAACTCTTAAAGTTCTGCACGTAGAGGGACGACGCTAAGGCTACGCCAAAAGAGTGGTGAGACGAGCTATTATGCATACAAAGCAAATTGTTGGCATGTTTGAGTATGAGTTGTTTTACGAAAGTCTTTTACATGGAATAATTATGATAGACCAGGATACCAAACCAATCATAGTTGTAAATAAATTCTCTGTGTATATTAATTAAATTTTCACCTATTTCACACCTACGTATTTCATACCTACATATTTCATAGAAAACTCATAATTAAATAGTTGTAATTAAATGTAATTTGTATGAATATGATTGAATTTATTATGTACTTAATAGTAACACTCTAAGTTTGGATCTGGATCATCGGATCGGGTTTGGGGCATTACAATTGCAATTATGTCCAAAAGCATTGTTTCGATAATTCGCAATTTACTAAATCATGGAGTCAATCCACAAGAAGTACCATGATTGAAAACTCTTTATTGTATACTCTTTACGAAAACAATTTATCCAACCGCTTTGTCCAATGACATCGATATATGTGTGTTACCTTCAAATGATATCCTTGATTCCTTTGAGTTAAATCCGTTCACTCAATACAATCATGCTTTATCTCATTGTCACCATTGTGTCTTCTTAATGGTTAATATGATCACCATCAAAAAATGACTGTGATAAATTGCTCGTTCGAGAACGAGCAACCCACGGCCACGCTCCATATTTATCAGTCCATACAATGAAAATGAGAGGATATCGTTAACTCTTTAATTGAGCTATGAATTCCGTTGTTGCTAGTAAAGTCATGCCATACACAAGTCATGTACCCAACAAACTAGCTATAGGTTCGAACATCTTTAGTGCATAAGCCTCCACTTATATCAAAGCACATGAGTTACAAACGCATGGTCAGTGACTAACTCAATGTAACACCCCTCACCCGTATTCAACGCCGGAATAGGGTTACGGAGCATTACCGGACTTACAAAACAATTAAACAACCATTTAACATACCTTTGCTCAATTCAGTCATTAATCATTCAATCTCAATCAATTTGTGCCTATTAAGAGCCTACGATGCCTTAAACATGCTTTGGGAGTGGTTCGGGACTAAACCGATAACTCAAGAAATCTTCAACACTTAGCAAATTTTTCTTCAAAGCAGGGGTCACACGCCCGTGTGGCCAGGCCATGTGTCTCACATGGCCACCAGACACGCCCGTGTCACAGACCGTGTGAAAACAGGTGGTACATACTGACTTGGGTCACACGGCCAACCACACGCCCGTGTGTCTAGCCCATGTGCCCTTCGAAGTGGCCACACACGCCCGTGTGCCAGGCTCTGTGTTAGGCCGTGCCAAACCTGTAGGGTATAGTGACTTATGCAACACAGCCAAGTCACATGCCCGTGTGCTAGGCCATGTGCCAATTAGGGGAGTATACTGACTTGTACCACACGACCAAGCACACGCCCGTGTGTGAGATCGTGTGGAGCATAATGACTTCATTTCAATTTCAACACCAGGGGACACACTGCCATGTAACATGACCGTATGTCACACACGGCTGAGACACACGCCCGTGTCTCTGCCCGTGTGGACAAAAATAGGCTATTTACCAAGCCAATTTGCCACCCATTTTGCACATACCTAAACCAACCCAAATGGTACCAAATCATAGCATAATTGCACATCCATTTTAGCCACATTTAAGACAATTTCATACCATTTCCAATACTAATAACCAATATGCTTATACCTCAAATTTTACTCAACTAAAACATACCAAAATACATATACCAATCATCTAGTTAAACCTTTACTAATCATGCATCATTTTGTACCATTTCACTAGCATGTTACCAATTCCACAAATCATCAATTTACCATTCATAATAACCTATTATAAATGAGCATCATGAATCCACCTCAATCACACAACATAGGTCTATTGTATACATATAAAAATAATCAAAATCAACCAAAATAAGCCAACTCACATGGCCAAATATACAAACCAAATCTTAGACATTTACAAGCCAATTCAAATGGCCAAAATCATAACCAAAACATAACCAACATGACCAAAGTCCCTATGCATGCCATATACTCAAAACATAAGCTTAAAAGTACCAAATCGATAATAGGATAGTGTGACGAAATCTCCGACGATCCCCGAATTCGAGCTAGCTTCGATATCACTATAAAACATAGGAAAATAAACAAAGTAAGCTATAAAGCTTAGTAAGCTCGTATGAGATAAACTTAATGCAATCACTTAAACATGATTCAATAATTTCAATATGTCAATATGCAACTTTCCTTAACTATCAAACCCTTCAAGTGCTCATTCACTAAACCATATATATTCATCATCATTTCTCCTATTCAAAGCTAAAATGGTTTATTCACATACCTGTACCATCTCGTACCAATCTCATATACATTCTCGTCTTTCATTTACCCATTTAACCAATCAAAATAGAAGTCGGATACTCAAGGGTCTCACATGATAAGTACCTATATCATGGCCCGAAGCCAAATCAAGGTAACTTATCCGAAATTCTGATATCCTGGCCCGAAGCCAAATTAGTTTATCTCACACACCAAGTGCTATATCATGGCCCGAAGCCAAATCGATTTATCTCGCACACCAAGTGCTATATCATGGCCCGAAGCCAACTCACTGTATCACCTAATGACATGTCACTAGTATCCTAAACTATTCCTAAGGTTCAACCGGGATTTCAACTATTGAATCATCGTCGAATCATTCCCAACCTTGTCCATAGACACGTAATCACAATTTATGCTATATCAAAGCATATAGAATACATTTGAAATGAAATTATAACATACGAACTTACCTCGTTCGCTGTAACCATGAATTAGGTCGACTAATCCGATAATTTGTTTTCTCCCGTTTTAGATCCAAATCTCGTTTATCTCAATCTATATAATATCAAAACTTACTTATTTAATCATCAATTTATTCAATTTAGCACAATTTACACATTTTGGCAAAATTACATTTTTGCCCCTATTATTTCACATCTTTTGCAATTTAGTCCTTATCTCATAAAATCACAATTCATTCAATTTAATACAAATTCATGATGGTCGAATATTACACGTTCTCATATTAGCCCATATTTTTCATCTATTTTAAAATTCAACCACTAACTTTACACTTTTCTCAATTTAATCCCTATTTTGTATTTTTACTAAAAATTACTTTATAAAACTTGTACATCTAACAACAATGATTCATTTTCCATCATCAACTAAAAAAATACTCATGCATTCAACAATGGTAACATTCAAATACTTTAACAATTTTGAAATCGGAGATATGGGCTAGCTAGATTACGAAGCAACGATCACAAAAACATAGAAATCATTAAAAATGGATGAAAAATACTCACTTGCATAAGAAATAAAGATGGTCGAATGGTTGGATGGTCTTTAATGGCTTCCCAAGCAAACTTTCAGTTGAAAATTCAAGGAAGAAAGATGATAGCCATATTTGTTTTATTTAATATACTTATTTAACTAAATTACTAAATTAACCTTTAATAAATAATCACTTAAAACACTTATTATAAGCCCATAAATGTCCATTTAGAAAACCAACGGTCTAATTACAACTTAAGGACTTCTAATTTAAAATTCGAAAGCTATTGAATATCTTTAGCTAATGGAACTCCGCTTTTACACTTTACGCGATTTAGTCCTTTTTATCAAATTGACCATTTAAACGATAAAATTTCTTCACGAAATTTTCACACATACATGCTATCATGCTGTAAACATTAGAATAATAATAAAATAAATATTTTTACTTCATATTCGTGGTCCCAAAACTACTATCCTGATTTGACCGAAAACGGGCTGCTACACTCAGGTTTTAGTTAAATCACACCATGAACATCACAAGTGAATTAACTCACAAATGGATTCAGAATTAATTCATATTAGGCCCAGTCCAATGTATCATTCTTCCGATGAATACATTTATGTCTCCACCCGTGGAGTCAACTACTTTGATAGCCAAGACTAGTCATCTCCCCAATTGGAATTGTGGACAACATAATAATCCTTCTAATTATTTGAATCAAATGCTCACTTTCATTCTTTTACGGGATTACGGACTTATTTAGATTATCTACTGAAGTAAATTATCTTTCTCGCAATGTAAATGTTCTTAGTGCCAATTATCATCAGTTTGAACTTAGACAACCAATGAGTTAATATGTTTGTCACAATTTCGCTATGCATGCAAAACATGAAAGACAAAAACATAAAATACATAATAGTAAAATATGAAATTAACTTTATTTATTTATTCATCGTTCAAACACATAGAAAACAATTATATGTTCATTATAATATGGGCACATTTCCCAACACTTAGTACTCCTCTCTTGTTGTACATTGCATCAACAATTATATTCAAAAGTAACTTCTTTGATAGATTGTCCTTTTTTTAAAAAAAAATTAGGTACATTACAAAAATTCACTACAGCAAATTAGGCTTTTAGCGGCATTTTTAGTGGCGTTTGGATCAAAATGCCGCAAATATATACCATTAGTGGCGCTAATAGAAAAACACTGCAATAAATAAAGCAATAGCGGCGTTTATCAAGAAAACGCAACAAAAGGTAAAGCAATAATGGCGTTTATAGGAAAAACACCGCAAAAGGTAACAATAGCTGCGTTTATGGGAAAAATGCAGCAGAAGGTAAGCAATAGCGGCCACAATTTTTTTTTTACTTTTTATTGAAACTGCGCCGTTTTTCACAAAGATATCATCTCGCACACACGAATTATTTTCTTTCTCAGTCTTTTCTTTACTTGAAACCCTAAAATCATATCCCTTTTCTTTCCCAGATTCTCTTTGCTTAAAACCCCAAAATCTCGTCCCTTTTCTTTCTCAGTCTTTTCGTTGCTTGAAAAAAATATTCATACCTTGTTCTTCTATTTTAGCTGCTCCTCATATTGAAGAAAATATCAGCCTTCTCTCAGTCTCAATCGACATTGTCTTAGGTAAGACAGTTCTGCTTCATTTCTTTCTCTTTTTTTTTAATTTTCTTATTGGGTGCTTAGAAAATTATTGATATGATAAATTACCTACTAGGAAAAAGGGGGAAGAAACACTATTTCGACCTAACAAGGTATGTTTATATTTTCACATGATAATCTTATGTTATAATACCAGACGGATGGTAGTGTTCCAATTACGCTTGTGATTGCAAATTGTAAAGTTGTCAAACCTAGGGTTACTGCTGCTGAACACATATCTCAGGTAAGTGGTAACTCATTTTCATGGGATCTTTTTTCCTTTGTGTAATTCATTACTGAGAAATTGCAGCTTTCTTTTGTTTTTTTACATGATTGCTTCATACTTTTTTCAGTTTAATGAAGAAGCACGCTCACCATTTGTGAAGAAGTACAAGAACCTTATACATCCTGGAGAGGTATGAATCTTGCAGATTCTAGAAAGATAAATGTGTTTTTTAAATTTTTGTGAAGTCATTGACTGACACATTAGCTAACAATTTCTTGGAACTCAACTATAGAAAATGAATTCTATTTGATATGGCAATTCATTTTCCTTGCTTCTGATGTATGACATGTTTGGAGATAGATATTCTGCTTACTTAAATCCATTTTTTGCATATATAACCATACAATTCTATTCTTGTCATTTTCTCTTAAATATATTGTGACTGCCAAATACGATCTTGCAGGTTAACAGAATCAGAGAACTTCCACAGAACTCTAAGATTGTTGCCACACACACTTGGAGCTTCACATTCTTTCCCAGATTTGGTATGCTTATTTCAAAATTTCAGCTATAAGTTTAGTAAAATCTATCTCTATTATAGTTTGTATGCATATGTTCTTTGAATGAGAGGGTTGGGGGTAGTGAAAGAACTGTTTTTCACTGATGACTTTTTCTCCCCTTTTCGGTAGATTTTGACTGGACATTAAGATAATGCTGAATTTGCTCTCGCAATGTGTCCGACTGAACCTTATGTGATCTCTAGAGGTTTGGGAATTTCATCATTCAATTAACTTTATATTTGTTTAGAATGAATGATTTTACTGATATATTTAATACTGAAACCCTCATGCAAATCGTAATCTTATCTCTTTGATATGATCAAATTAGACATTGTGAGTTCATCTTCTTCCTATTAATCAAGTTAAAATATGAAATTTGAGAGCTGAATATGTTGTTTCCTATATAAAATGTATGATGTGTTTGAAATAGCATAATTAACTAATTTAGAAGTGTATCTTTTGTTAGATTGGGCTTTTTGGTATGTTTTCATGTCTTCTATTGCTTAAATACATAATTTACATGGGAATGGATATTCAAATCTTATAAAAAAGGATATTGCTTGGCTCATCTCTGTATAGATGATCCCTTTTTTTTGTCCATGAATTTAATTCTTTCCCTTATTGATCATCTGACGCTGTATAATGTTTTTGCAGTCAACTGCATCAAAAAGTAGCCTTTTCGATCATTTGATAAACATTTGGGAATTCAATCCTGGAGCAGTCCCAGGAACTTTCAGCCTTTACTTCCGTGTGGACTTTAAGTTCCAGTCACCACTCTATCGGTAGGTAATGTCCCGATAAGCCTTTGTAGGATTGCTCTATTGACAAAATTACAGACTTACCAAAGATAAAAGAATATCTATTATTAACTATTATCTCTTACAACCTTGAAATTATATATATTATCAAATTGGTTTATTCTATTTGAACTGGTAATTTTCCTATTTATACTCTTTTATTTTTCATTTATTTTATTATTTTCGCTATTATGGAGTTTCTTTTTATTTTTCTTGTAGCATCTCAAAAGTTTTGGGCGTGCTTTGCTCACCACAACACTAGTTACTGGAATCAACTCTACCATCCAATTTACAATTTCTAAGAGGTATGTATATTTAATTTTCTAAATTTAAATTGCAAATAATATCATTAAATTATTATCCCTTGCTTCCAATAATAATTTAGCTACTTGAAGTTATGTTTCTCTCCATTGCAACTTTTATTGTATATTTTATGTGCAAAAAAATATGAGAGTGCCTTATGTTTGTATGTTAGTTAAGCAGATTATAGATAGAACCTGGCAAATTTCATTTTGTGAAGTTTCTAATAGTGATTTCATCGAAATATCCAGTGTTTGATTGCTACTTTTCAACTTAAGATCAAGATGCATACATGTGAATGTTCTCTCTTCAAAACTTGGAACCAGAAAATAAAGTAAACTGATTTTATTAATTCTTCCTTCTGAAAACTTTAAAGGCATTTTCCATATATAGAGTGATTGGTTTTGACTTTATTCCGGAAATTGAATAGTGTTTTATATACAAGTTGAAGGTGGACTTTCTATGTTCATCTTGCTCAAAAGCTGCCCGAGTCTGCCTGCAGTAGGATCAACTAATTAGTTGATCAAAAATTACACACAGTTTTGTAATCGTTTACTTGCATATTTTTTATTGTTTCTTATGTGATTAAAATAGCGAGATATAGATATGTTTGTGAAATTTTTTATTGTTTAGTTAGTCATGTATTTCTTTTGTTTATTTCCTTGATTTGATTTCTTGGTGGACAATCATTTTTTAATTTTTTTAATTTTTACCTACCGAAACTAGGATATGCTTTTAAGTTATTAGGGGCTTCCCATGTATAAATATATGCTTTACAATGGTGTTAATTCCATATCAGTGTAGACAATCATTTTCCCTTGTTGACTAAGGCTAGTATAGTTGAATTTTTACATCAGCAAATTCTTGATATAAAGCACGATTTTGCAGGGCAGTTACTGAGCTCCAAATTTTCTATTTCTTTCTCTTTTTTGGTCAGACCGAATTAAGCAAGCCAAAGTTTGTAAAGGTAATAGCAATGATTTTCACCCTTATATTTAAAATTGTTGATTTCTCTTCGCTTCATATTTGATGCTTGGAAATATTACGATATGCTAAATACCCCACATTTTATCTGGTAGATACTTTGAGAATGGAGTTGAATTCCAATAGGTTGTTTAGTTGTAAACCTTTTTGCATGCTTTGCCATTTCATGAAATTGAAGATGAGTGACAATATTCACATTGAGCATGCTATTGTGTTTCTCTGGATATGCTACTTGCAAACTGTTAAAGCCTTCATTGTCCTATACTTGCAAACTGTTTGCCTGAATGTTTTGGGTACCATTTCAATTAAACTTATAGCAGGTTTTTATTTAATTATCAAGTAAAATCGTTTATTTAATTATGTTTTTTTTAAAAAGGTTAATTTAGTTCAATTTATTAAGTTTTGATATTAAGCGAAACCGTTTATTTAGTTATACATTTTCAGAAGCTTAATTTAGTTTGATTTATTGAAATTTGATATTAACTAAAAACGTTTGTTCAATTATGAATTTTTAAAAAGGTTAATTTAGTTCAATTTATTGAGTTTTGATATTAAGTGGAACCATTTATTCTGTTATACAAAGTAAAATTACTTGTTCAATTATGCGTTTTTAAAAAGTTAATTTAGTTCAATTTAGAACCGTTTATTCAATTATGTGTTTTTAAAAAGGCTATTTTAGCTATATTCATTGAGTTTCGATATTAAGTAAAACCGTTTATTCAAGTTATATGTTTTGAGAAGATTAAATTAATTTGATTTATTGAGTTTTGATATTAAGTAAAATTGTTTATTAGGTAATATTATTTATATGGTTAATTTTTTGTATTGACAAAATAAACAAAATGAAAAAGAAGTAAACAAAAGAAATAACAAATCTTTAATATCTTTAATAAAAAAACAGAATAATCAATTTAAATAATCAATGTTGATATTTCACATGGGAATGGATATTCAAATCTTATATTTTACATGGTTATGATTTAAGTCTTTATTTCATTTAAGTAACTTCATTATAATATCTTATTTTATTGATATCTTTATATTTAATTTAATTTTTATTATTTATTTTAGTTTTGATTCTATATTTTTATTTTTACTTTAAAATTTAAGATAGCTTGAGTTCTAACTTTTGGATTTTAATTGTGTTATTAATTTATTATTCTAAATTCTAAATTTAAATTCATTAATTTTTATATTTAGTTTTAAAGTTAAAATTTTCATATAAAATTTAATTTAAATAATATTTTTTTATTTATCTTTACAAGTATATAGTTTAAAGTTCAAATTTCAAAATAAAACATAATATAATATTTATCATAGAAGTAAATATTATTTAATTAAAATAAATTTTTTAAAGGAAAATAATATTTATCTTAATGTTAAAATTATTTTAATATTTTTCATAAATATTATCATAAAAATAAATTGATCGATTTTAATGTGTATTATAAAGTTAAAAAGTTCATGAAATTTTAATTTAAATATTAACTCAAAATAGATGAAAAATTAACAAATATTAACTTTATTAACATATAATTATTAATATCATAACTTACATAACTTACATAAATATATATCATATCATAACTTACATAATACATAAATATATATCATATGATAACTTACATAACTTACATAATACATAAATATATATCATATCATAACTTACATAACTTACATAAATATATATCATATCATAACTTACATAATACATAAATATATGTCAGATCATAATTTACATAAAACTTTGGATCAAAATATATAAAAATCACAGAAATTTGGGCAACATTATTGTTTTTCCCTACTCTTAATTATACTTATAAATAAACAACTTACCTGAATTAGTTTACACATATTAGATACTTGATACTTGATATGTATTATCTATTTTAGTACAATGACATGATTTAAATCAATTTAGAACACTTAAGTAACCAGAATTTATTGTCAACTTTAGATTTCAAGAACTATGAAATGGATAAAAGTTGGATGAATTTGTTAAGGGTAAGCAACGACTATCGAAATGGAGTACAAACTTTTCTAAATTTTGCATTTAAAAAAGCAAGCCAAGAGTATATGATTCTTTGCCCGTGTAAGAAGTGTGGCAACATCAATGGCATATTCGTGAAGTTGTCTACGAACATCTAATTGTTGATGGCTTTATTCGGGGGTATAAAAAATGGATTTTCCATAGAAAGTGTAAACCTCGTAGAACCTCTTCAACGATTAATTTGGCTTATCCTCATAATTCTTACCATAAGTCTGTTAGAGAATATGACATGGAAGGTATGTTGCAGGATGAATTTAATATGCGCAGTCATGGTTTGCAATCGTTTTCACCTGAAATTATTGCATCCGATGATTGTGATATTGGTCAAAATGCTTTTACCGAAATGAGAAGAAGTGTACCTGATGAAGAGCCAAATGGAGAAGCGGCGAAGTTCTACAAGTTACTTAATGAAATGAATGAATAACTTTATGAGGGATCGAAATTTTCAAAATTGTCCTTCTCCATTCGTCTTTTTCACTTAAAATGTTTGGGAGGGTGGATAGAAAACTCTTTGACACTGCTATTAGAGTTTTTGAGAGATATGTTTCCGTTTGCAAAAATCTCCCATTCATGCAAAGATATGAAAAAACTAATAAAATATTTAGGCCTTGGGTACGACAAAATTCATAGTTGCCCAAATGTCTGCATGCTGTATTGGGGTGATCGAAAAAACCAACAGTCTTGTCATGTTTACGGTAAATCTCATTGGATGAATAAGAATATAGAATATATAAATGAGGATGAAGGTGAGGCATAGTCAAGAAAGAAGCCAATAAAGATTTTGCGATGTTTTCCTCTAATACTAAGGGTTCAAAGGCTTTTTATGTCGTCAAAGACAGCCGAGTCTATGAGGTGGCGTCATGATCAACGAACCAATAATGGATTATTAAGGCATCTTGTGGATTCTTTACCTTGGAAATCATTTGACAGTAAATTTCCAAGCTTTGAAAGTGATCCTCGGAATGTGAGGCTTGGGCTAGCATCTGATGGATTTAATCATTTTAAAATCATGAGTACTTCATACAGTACTTGGCCTGTAGTGCTTGTTCCTTACAATTTGCCTCCGTGGATTTGCATGAAGCAATCTTATTTTATCTTATCTATGATTATCCTTGGAGAGAAAGGTCCCGGGAATGATATTGACATTTATATGCAGCCACTTATTGAAGAGTTGAAACAGTTATGGGCGGGTGTTGAAACATATGATGTCTTGAGAAAGGAGAACTTTTATTTACGTGCAGCTTTGTTGTGGACTATTAATGATTTCTAGGCTTTTGCCAATTTATTTAGTTGGAGTACCAAATGATGTTATGCTTGTCCTTGTTGTGCGGGGCAAATATGTTTGAAGTGGTTATATAATGGGAAGAAGTTCTCTTATATGGGGCATCGTCGGTGGTTAGATGGAAATCATAGATTTAGATTTCAGATGACTCTATTTGATGGTACTGAAGAGTTCAGAGAAGCTCCAGAGTAGACCATTGGATCTGAAATCTTGTTCATGTTAAAAGATATTAATTTTAATTATGGGAAGATGAATTAACCACCCAATAGGCAAACAATGAGAAGACCGAGGGAGACGTATGTTGGAGATTTTGACCAGCAGATTGATGATGAATCTGATGAAGAGGATAATCCTAATGAGGCAGACTTATGGAAAAAAAAAGAAGTATTTTTTTTAGTTGCCTTATTAGGATCATCACATTTTGCGACACAATCTTGATGTCATGCGTATTGAAAAGAATGTTTGTGAGAACATCATTAGGACAATTCTGAATGTCGATAGAAAATCGAAAGACAATCTTCAGAGTCAACTTAATCTAGTTGACATGGGAATTCGACGTGATCTTCATCCCTAATTACTTCCGAATGGAAAATCTCATTGTCGCCTTCTATTTTTGCAATGTCGAAGAAAGAAAAAGAAGTGTTCTGCACAGTGTTGAAGGATTTAAAGGTCCCAGATGTGTATGCATCAAATATATCTTGATGTGTGAGTCTTAAAGATCGAAGAATATATTCCCTAAAATCATATGATTATTACATCTTGATGCAAGATTTACTGCCAATTGCTTTACGATGTTGTATGTCAAAAAAGGTGACGTCTTGTATAATTGAACTATCCAATATAATGAAAGCTATTTGTGGCAAAGTTTTGATTGTTGAAGAACTTGAGAAAGTATAAGATCGAGCCGCCTTGACTTTATGCAATTTGGAGAAGATCTTTCCACCTTCGTTCTTCACTATTATGGTGCACTTGCTAATCCATCTCCCTCATGAAGCAAAATTTGGTGGACCGGTTTTCTATCGGTGGATGTATCCTATAGAGAGGTGCTAATTTATTTGTAAAGTTTTCATTCATTCATGAATAAACCTTTAGTTACAACTTTTGATAATGTTGCATATCGTGTTTAGGTTTCTATGCAAATTGAAGTCTTATTGTCGTAATAAGCGTTATCCAGAAGGATCAATTGCTGAAGGTTACTTGGCAGAGGAGTGCATGACTTTCTGCTCGATATTTGGAAGATGTTGAAACAAGACTAAATAGACCAAGTAGAAATGTTGGGCTCACTAATCATAACTTGGCTGAAACTTATCTATTTCGAAGTTATGGAGAACCAATCAATAAATTTGAAATTGCACACTCAGATGATACATCTTGGGTACAAGCACATCGATATGTTCTTTTTCACCACGATTCAATTGAACCATTACGCAAGTAAGTTTTAGAATATGATAAATATTCATCTTTTTAATTTGTTTATCTTCTAACCAAGTAATCCACTTTTTAACATAGTGAGTACAAACAAGTCTTGAGATCTCGTTCACGCTCCCGAAGATTACAACATCGAGAGACTCATAAGTTATTCACAGAATCTTTTCATGAATGGTTAGGTCCAACTGTATGCAACTGAAGCTTTCATTGACAAATAATAATGTTTTCGTATAACATTTATAATTAATCAATTTACTTTCAATTCAATAGGTTTGGAGTGGAAAGGACGTCAATGACGAAGTTAAATGGCTTTTCTAAGGTTCGAATAGAGTAGTAAAAAGATATACTGCCTTCCTCATTAATGGATTCAGGTTTCATACAAAATCTCACGAAAGATTGAGGGGAACTCAAAATTGTGGAATAGTTGTTAATTAATCAATTACAAGTTATGCTAGTGCTAGGGACAGTAATCCTATTGAGGGAAATGTGGAGTATTACGGACTTCTTACTGACATTATTGAGTTGGATTACTATGGCAAACGGAAGGTTGTCTTATTTCAATGTGATTGAGTTGATGTTAATACTGCTCGCGGAATTAAAAAAGATCAATTTGGTTTTACAATGGTGAACTTCTCTCGATTAATTCACACTGGACAATTTATAGATGAGCTGTATGTATTTTCTTCTTAAGTCAAACAAATTTTTTCCTCGAAAGATCCAACTAATGAGGGTTGGTACGTTGTACTCTGTAACACCCTTAAGAGACTTATTTGACATGAGCAATGGAAGTAGAGATGACATCGACGAAAGATTAGAAACTTTGCCTTTTCCAAAACAAAACTTAAATGAAACTATCCCTAGTACTAGTATAGAATTTCAATGGGTTCGCTAGGATGTGGATGAAGATATTTACGAATCATAATGTAGTAAGATTTTACGATTTTTTAATTATATGTAACATTATAATTTAAATCTTGATCTTTTTAAATATTTCAACTATTTTATATGTACTATTATTGTTGTAATTAGTTACTAATATTTCAACTATTTTATGTGTATTGCAGATAAAATGCCTAAAAGAAGATTATGAGATCTAAGTATTATTCAAAATCCTCTAAATTCGGAAGAAACAAATAGTGAACAATAGACTGCTATTGGATCTTCGAATGTTCCGAATACAGCTAGCAAACCTGCAGAAATTCAAAGTAATGTTAACTTTAATTTACATGCATGTTGACTTTTATTATTGATTTTTGTTTCAAATTCTTATATTATTATAATATACCATTTTTTTAGTTGAAAGTGGTGGGAGGCGCAAAACTCGAGAACGTACGCTATTAAAATATTTATATGAGTGAAATTCTGTCGAGCGTGTCAAACTAGCTAGAAACAGTCATGGTCAGCCTATTGGATCAGAAGCTCGACTTTTAGCAGGATACCTGGGCATTATAGCACGAAATGCCAATCTGTTTCCTATCAACTACGAGTCAAGGCATTATATGCCTGATAGTAATAAAAATCAAGCTCTCGATAATATTAAGATAATAACGTGAATGTAACTTATAATACTTTGGTTTAAGTTTCATTTATATTTACTTTTTAAACTTGTGTTATTTGCATGAGAGATTTGCTTTAGAGGTCTCGGATAATTATGCGAAGAAGGCATTAGGAAAAAAATGGAGAGACCATAAAAGTGCTTTAAAGAAGGAATATTTTAAGAAAATATAAGCCTCGAAGAGAAATTGTGAAATGTCCCACCGGAAATGCTGAGGTACCAATGGGAAGATGCAGTTAGATTTTGGAATTCAAAGAAAGGAGAGGTATTACATACTTCCAAACTCTTATAATTATTTCGGTTTATAGTATTTACTATATAAGTAATAATAATTTCATAATGTAGGATTGTGAGCGAGTTGGAACTACAAGTAGGCAAAAACAAAAATTCACACACAGTTGGGTCGAAAAGTTTTGCTTGTGTAGCTGATGACGAGGTATTTTGAATTTATTAATTGTGTCAAATATTAATTACTTTCAACTAAATAATATTTTTCCTACTATATTGTAGGAACGTAAATGCAGTCAAAAGTTGGACGCCTTCAGCTTTTTGACATTACATATAGAAAGAAAGATGGATCTCCTATGATTACTAAAGCTGCAGAAATTATGGTATATTTATTTAATAAAATTTGAATTATTTTAAATATTTATCATGTTTAATTATAATGGTTTAATTCGTCGTTTGTAATGCAAATAATGTTAAGTTATGTTGCATTTTTTTTATTATATATTTCGTTTCTAACTCTTTGGATTGATTTATTAGGAGAAACTAAAGGATAAAAGGGCAGAGTATGAAGCGATCGCTTCAAGTGATAGTTCTGTTAATCTTGACGACATTGATAACCGAATTATTATTGAAGTTTTTGGTCCTAAAAGGTATGGTCGGGTTCAATTTCAAGGATCTTTTGTTAACCCAACCCAATATTTTGGATCCAGCTCGCAGCAATACATGCCTTCGGGAAATCAGGCTCAAGCTGAAGTTCAGAGGTTAAGAGACTAGACGGCTTAGATGCAAGCGAGCACAGTTGAGCAAATTACTCAACTTAAAGTGGAGGCAGCATCGAGAGAAGCAGAGGCTCAAAGAAAATATGATGAACTCCAACTATAACTTAAAGCGGAGGCAGCAGCGAGGGAAGCAGAGGCAAGCAGAAAATATGACGAACTCTAGCTACAGCTTCAGAATATGATCAAGATGTTTCAGCAGTCGCAGAATCCGCCATCTTAGACGTTTGTTTTCTTATTGCGAGAATATTTTAACAATATAACTTTTGAATATAATATATTTTGTTATTTCATTTATTAATTTAGATCATATACATATTTCTTTTGTTCGATTTGAAGTATCATTTAGATTTGCAGTTTTTGGTTGGATTTGATGTTATAGGAAATTATGCTAACAATTCGGGTTCTATATGAATGAAAATGGGTTGGTAAAAATCTACTAAAGTTAGTGGTGTTTTTCCAAAAATGCCGCCAAAAACATGACTTTTAGCGGCGTTTGTGGGAAAAGCGTCGCTAAAGGTCGTGTTCTATAGCGGTATTTTTGTGAGAAACACTACTAAAGGTCATGTTCTATAGCGGAGTTTTTTCATATAAACGCCGCAAAATTTAGCGGCGTTATCTATAGCGGCGTTTTTTGTGGCGCTTATCAAAACACGGTAAATTGTTTTAGCGGAGCTTATAGGGCCAAAAAAACACCGCTAAAAACCTATTTTACTGTAGTGATTGTGTAACACCCCATACCCGAGTCCGAGGCTCAGACCGGATACGAGACATTACTATGCTTGAACTTATTTAATCATGACATTACGGGCTATAAAATTTCGTTCCGAAATTAAAACTTCTCATTCTTAAACAATTCGTACATTTCATGGGCCTACGAGGCCTTAAACTCGTACTGGTAAACTTTCGGAACCTTATCGAAAAACTTTTCTTTGAAACAGGGGCTACACGCTCGTGTAATATAAGACACGCCCGTGCATAGGCATACACGCCCATGTCCTTAGACCGTGCCCTAAAACTCAGTATTCTGCCAATTTCTACACGGCCATGACACGCCCGGACTTAGACCGTGTACTACATCTTGATATACTGACTTATTTCACACGACCGGGCACACGCCCATGTTCTAACCGTGTGTCATGCACGGCCTTAACACACGGCCGTGGGATTAGTCCGTGGCCTATTCTTACTTATAAGACTAAGGTGCAGTTTACATACGGCCTAGACACACGCCCGTGTGTCTAACCGTGTGGGCACTTAGAGGCTATTTACCAAGCCAATTGCCATCCTGAAATTAAGATACAATTCATACTCATTTCTACAAATCAATACTACATCATCTTGAATAATACTACATGCTTCATTGATAATTATAAAAATACACACTTGGCCAATCACTTAGCCATATACAAAAGAATAACAAACTTAATAGCCTATACTTTGGCTCTTCTTAAAACATTTACTCAAAATGTGATGCTACCTATACATGCCATACTTAATAAAACAACTTGGCTATACCAAAATAGCGATTGATAGTGTGCTCCGAGTTCCGATGACGGTGATCCTCGATATTAGCTTGGCGGGACTACATGGAAAGAAAGAAAGAAAGACATAAGCATTTAGCTTAGTAAATTTGCATAATACACATAGCAACATTCTTACTTAATATAGACCATTTGATATAAACAATGGCATCATAAATTCAGCTATATAAAGCTTACTTACTCATACTTGATTCTTACATAACTCATGAAACTTACTAGTCTCATACTTGATAGGCAAACAAAGTACCTGTATCACTAGATCACATTGATCAACATACTTGAACATAATACTCATAATTTCTAATTCATCATTCATAACATGAATAATATTCTTTTTCACTTGATAATAACCTTACTTACTTAGCTTTCTTGTTATCTCTTTGGAGCTTAACTCGTTTGCCCGATGAATTTATATGAATAACCGAGGATACTAAATCTCATCTAAATTTCGAGGCCGTGACTTAACATGGACTTATACGAAGTCTTTCTTGTTCTCACCAATGCCATGCCTTAACTTGGACTTATATGGGATCTCTTTCTCTTGATAACTTTTCAATGCCAAGCTTGCCTTGATCTTACATGATAACTTGTTCAATGCCAAGCTTGCCTTGGACTTACATGATAACTTACTCAATGTCAAGCTTGCCTTGGACTTACATGATAACTTGTTCAATGCCAAGCTTGCCTTGAACTTACATGATAACTTATTCAATGCCAAGCTTGCCTTGGACTTACATGATAACTTATTCAATGCCAAGCTTGCCTTGGACTTACATGATATCTTGCTTGCTTGCCGATGCCATGCCTCGGCTTGGTCTTATACGGACTTTCTTGTTTCATGTGATAGATCGAGTATCCTAAGCTATTCAACTTCAATCGGGGCTTTCTCATGCTTGATTTCATTAATTTCTTTGTTTAACATAACATTAAACATTTTCATAATAACATTGTATATTATACTAAGCAATTCAATGATATAAATCATAAAGCTTAGAAATCATACAAACTTACCTCAATATACAAAATGTAGCTAGGTATGCAATTTAGTCCTCGACCTTGTTCTTGCCTCGGTTTCGATCCGGGCTTCGTTTTTCTTGATCTATAGTCATAAATAGATCATTTAATACTCACATTGACTAAATTGACTCTTAAATCATACTTTGGCAAAATTACTATTTTGCCCCTAAACTTTCTCATATTTGCACTTTTGCCCCAAGGCTTGTAAAATGATTATCATTCAACTTTCTTAAACTTCATGCTTAGCTGATTCATTTTCTATACTATGACAACCATCAATTCTCACTATTTCTACTATGTATGAGAAATCTCAAAACTTTTACAAACTAGTCCCTATATTCATTTTTCATGAAATTCATTAAGGAAAAGATGTTTATCTAACATCAAACTCTCATAATCTTCCATGAAACATCATTTAACAAGCATGTAATACATGGGTAGATTTTTGAACATGCATCTTAGCTCATTTTATAGCTAAAAATAGCTAATTCATAATACGAGAACTTTAAAAACACGAAGAATATTAAAAACGGGACTAAGATGAACTTACTAGCAAGCTTGAAAGATGAGCAAACCCTAGCTATGGTTTCTTTGAAAATTTCGGCAATGAGGAAGAAGATGATAATGATTTTTGTCATATTTTTCCTTTATTAATCATTTAATAGGTAAATGACCAAAATGCCCTTCTCTTAAAAATATTACCATTTACTAACTCATGTCCAATTTTGTCAAAAAATTATAATTTGGGCAAATTGCTATTTAAGGACTCATAATTGCAATTCTAGAGCTATTTCATACAAAATGCTTCTAGAAACTCATAATTTGCAACTTTTGCAATTTAGTCCTTTTTGGACCATTCAACCTCAATTTAGCAAAATTGCTTCATGAAACTTTCACACTAACATGCAAACGTGACATAAATCTTAAAAACTCATAAATTCACCTCGGATTCGTGGCCTCGCACCATTATTCTGACTAGGCCCTAAATCGGGCTGTTACAGATTGTCACTAATTTTTTCCTTCGTTCTATTTTGGTCTAAACTATTAGGTTTTTTCGATTTGGTCACTAAACTTTTCAAAATCAAATATTTTGGTCACTCAAAACTAATTTGAGGTTTTTTATTGGTCTAATGGTCTAATAACAAATTTAGCCCTCTAATGTTTACACATTGTATCAATTTGATATTGAATATAAAATATTCAACAAATTTAGCCCTCAATGTTTACAAAATTTTTCATTTTAGATCGAATTCTAAAAAATTCACATAACTTTATCTATAACTAAACAATCCATTTCCCATATTTTTATCTTCTGTTTTGAAGCTAGAGATGGCACCTTGAGCTCACTTTTTTTTTTTCTATTTCAAATATTGAATTTTGTTGTTTGGTGATTTTTTTTATTATAAGCTAACTTGCAGCCTCTGCAGGAGATTTGTAATCAACTTTGATTCGTCAATTATAATGTTTTAAATATCATTACTATATGGTGTTCTTTTCATTCCTTTTTCCCTTATCTATGTGTTGGGTTGGTAAACAATGTGTATAAAAACAATCTATGCCAAAGATGATGTTAGTAAATTTATATTGGAGTAGGATAAAATTAAAATAAATTATAAACCTAAAGCTAAGATTTTTGGGTTAAGAAGCTTAAATTATTAATTTTTGTAAAGGACCCAAAATTAATTTATTGACTTTTCTAGAATTAGAACTAAATTAACAAATTTTGTAAATTTTGAGGGTTAATTTTATAGAGTTTTTTTTAGAATTCAAACTAAAATGAAAAATTTTGTAAACATTGAGGGCTAATTTTGTTGAATATTTTATATCTAGGATCAAATTAATATAATGTGTAAACATTGGAAGGCTAAATTTGTTAGTAGACCAAAAAAGCCCAAATTTTTGAGTGACTAAAATATTGATTTCAAAAAGTTTAATAACTAAATTAAAGAAATAATAGTTTAGTAACTAAAATAAAAGGAAGATAATAGTTTAATGAACATTTTTTGTAGTTTATCTAAAATATTTTTAAGATGCTCATAATTCTAGTTTAGTAGTACCGTTTAAAATTCTTTTGTCAACAAAATTAGTTTTTTAATTAAAGTTGTTATCAATTCTTACATAAAGAAAAAAAACGTTTTTTTAAAAAAATAAATATGTCATCTTTAGTTTTTTAATTAAATTTTTTATACAATATTTACTTTGATCTATAATTCTTATCAATTCTTATATAAGAGAAAAAAAAATGTTTTTAAATGTGCTTAAATATGTCTTCATTGTTATAATACCAATAGTGTTTATTAAGCTAAAGCTGGATAAGAAAAGGACTTTTCTTAAATTAGTTTTTTTTTTTTTTTTTGATAAAGCCATATTATTATTATTATGAAAAATGATTGTATCAAACAATATGGCCAGGTTATTTATATATATATTTTTAAATAGTTTTATGCTACATTAATATTTTCATTCTAAATTTTAAAATTTTTATCCTAATAAAAATCAATCTAAATTAAAATCTTAAAATTCAAGATAAAATTATTCATATAACATAAAACTATTGAAAAAAAAAAATATCTCTATTTCATACAATATTTTCTCTATTACTATACGGTTTAAAGTTAAAATTAATGTCATGTATACTTTTCTTACATTCACATTAATATAGCAATGAGCATATATTATTAAGCCAACCCCTCTCTCCCCAACATCTCATTCATTTGAGTTTGACCCGTTGCCAGCCACCGCCACCTCCTTTCTCTTCTCCGATGGCTACCCCACCCTGCACTATCTTGTAAAGATTTCTTAGTTGAAAACATTTGTTTGATGAGAGACCCTTGTCTCCCATCTATTCTTCAATCAAAATACAAAGTTTAAATAGCCTTTCATCTCCTTTCTTTTCTCTCTTTTCCTACTCCAAAAACCCTAATTCAGATCATCCATCGTATAGGGTAAGGAAGCAATAACAAGAAGAGGGAAAAAAAAAAGAAACGTTGTTGCTTATGTTTGGAAACTATCATAGAAAGTTATCTTATTTGGGTGAAAATCAAAAGGAAAGATCAGGGTCGATATCAGAGGAATTGGGAAGCTTTAGCCTCTAAGAACATGGCAACTTTCTCAAAGCTGTTTTAGAAAGATGTATTTTCTTTTCATTCATTTCTTGCCTACTTTTCTAGTGTCTTCATAATTGCTTTAACTATTTTATTTTTTTTATTTCCTTTCAAAGATATTATAATCGAAGTTCTCGCTATGGATTCTGGTAACAGTAGTAGTATGCAATCTTCAAGTGGTGGTGATGAAGAGTATGACTCAAGGCCTGAGTCCGTCGCAGCTTTTTTGAACGCTTCAAGCAATTTTAATCCCTTGTCAAATCAACAACCGTCACTTGTCCACCACCAAAACCAGCCACTCACTTTCTTTGATCCTATTACTTCGCTAAATTATTTCAACCAATTTTCTCAATCTCAACCAAGAAATTCACTGCTAAATTTTGATGGTGTTAGGCCTCGAATGAGTATGAGATCCGAACCCAACTGTATTGGATTTAATAACCTACCAGGCTCATCTTTATCAAGCCAGTCTATCATAGGTTCACAAGGATTTAATCAAGGTTCATTTCCAAGCACAACATCGATGCGATCAACATCAGTTCATGAGAATGGTGTTAGATCTTCAACACAGTCGGATCAGAAAACAAGTGTTGTAAAGAACCCCAAGAAACGAACAAGAGCGTCAAGGAGAGCACCAACTACAGTTCTCACCACCGACACAACCAATTTTAGAGCAATGGTGCAAGAATTCACTGGAATACCTGCACCACCATTTTCAGGTTCATCATATTCTCGAAGGCTGGACCTTTTTGGATCTGGCTCACGGTCCAGTCATTTGGAACCTTTAGCTTCTCTCTACCCTTTACGTCCCTCGGCTAAAAGGGTTCAGACGACTCCATTTGTATCCTCATCTTCTCCTTTACTTGATGCTGCTAATATTACCAATACTACAAGCGATACCACCGTTAATCCTACTGCTTTCAATCCTAGTTCTAGTAACTATCAACTCCCTGGTGATATAGGCTTACTAAAGGAGCCTCATAATATGTCAAACTTGCAGAACCAGAGCCCCATACTATCGTTCCAGTCCTTTCTAGACCCTCCTCCGTTACACCCATCTCTTAATTTGCATGGTTTCGGTGTGAAGTCCCAGGGAAGCTCAGCCATGCCTTCCATTGATGAACTGGGGTTGAGCCATGGTCATGGCAATGCAAGCGTCGGTGGCTTACAAAGTCATGGGGTTGGCTTGAACGATGGGAACCAAGAGCATTTGAGGCCTTTAGATGGGAGTTATGGTAATACTGATCATAATTCACAAAGAGTTAACAGCTGCAAAATGAACTACTCAGCGTCCTCGTCAGCTTTCCACCATGACAAGGGATTGGACACCGTTTCTTCAAGAACTGAAGGTACCCTTGATTCATGGATTTGTCCTGCAGAATAGAAATCATTGATCACTACTAAACTTAATTAATGTGCAGAATATTGTCAGCACTAGAAGGGTTATTTTCCTCTTCTTTTTCTCTTTTGTTCATTTCAGAAATAATTAATTCACATTATATATATGCTTAATTCCGTCAGTATACTTATATTATACTTATATTATCCTCCTCTGTCGGGATTAACACACTTAAAAAATGTACAGCAGTACAGTTTAATCAAGTAGTTTAGAAAAATTATATGTTTTAATATCGGGTTGGGGAACTCAACTGCAACATCTAGTGGGAGAAACTAAATAGGTCGGTGTTGTTAATAAATAAAAGGCCTTTTTCCGTTCCTTAAATATTAAATCCTCCTAACCCTAACCCTAACCCCAATGCCTGGTGGTCCTGTTACCCCATTCCCCAAGTGCTCCAAAATCTCTTGGGAACTGCATACAGAGAGAGGACCAAGGACCTTCCCTGGCGCTTTCCACAGGCTTTAATTTCAACCCATTCAACTTCTAATTATTACAATGAAAATAAATAAGGACAACATATTTTCTTTTGCTTAATTGATTTTATGTACAATCCCAATAACTCAGTTTTTCCCTTTTGGGTATTTTATTTTTAATATAAAGATAAATTTAATTTTTAATATTTACTGTTTTTGTTATTTTTTATATATATTTTAGTCTTTTAACTTTTAGAATTTAGTTAAATTATTTGTATTTTGATGAAAAAAATTATTGAACTATTAAAATTTTAATGATATTAACATGATAGCTCACGTGGCATTCATATATGCTTCATAGCTAACATCGATAAATTTTGTAAAAGTTTTTATGAACCTTTTTTTAATTTTTTTAATTTTTAAAATATTATTCATTTATTTATTTTGAATTTTTATGAATTATATGTGAATTGTCATACTGGTGGTCATATCAATATTATTAAAATTTTAACAGTTCAATTAATTTTTAGTTTAAACAAAATAATTTAACTAAATTTTAAAAGTATGTGATCAAAATAACTGAAAAAAAATAAAAAAAATAAATGAGTAAATATTAAGAACTAAATTTATAAGTATGCTTTTATTTTTCAATTTAGGGTACGCTATATACGAACACTTTATTTCATTGTCCAAATAATGGTAACAATATAATATTTGTTGAAATACAATCCTAAATTAAATAGCTTTAATTCTAATTTTTCAATTAATATGATTGTATTTTTAATTAAACTTAATATTTAATTTAATTGATTCATACGTGAACCCCAAAAATCATATTTAACTTTCAAGATTTATATCTGATTACCGAAACGTTTTTTAGGTTATGAAAGGAAATGACTTTTATATCGAAAAAAAGAAAATTCTGTTTTTCAATTAAGTAAAATGATGGTGCGGAGCAATTGGTGGCAAGATTGAAGGAACCCATAGCTTACCTGCCGCAATCATAAACTACAAGTTAAAATATGGCTTCCTATTATTTCAATAATAATTGTTTTTATTCTCCTTTCTTGTCCTTCATTTCGATTTTAAATTTGATTAAATATCCTGAATCATTTTATTAAATGATTAGTAGTTTTATTAAAAACAGGTGCCCTGCACGTTAAGATATACTTAATGAAGTATTATCAAGGGCAATTTTAGGAGATAGCCGAGACAGCTTTAGAATTCTATTCTTTTTCTTAATTTCATATAAGACAATTTTTAAATAGTGCTAGCAGGGTATAAAATAGTTATCACCAAATCCTTCTGATAGTTTATGTATAATTTTCGAATTTTAAAAAGTAACAATTGCAAATAGGTTATGTTTTAGGGAATGATTAGAGTTGGATTACATTAGTCGCAATTTGATGAAATAATTAAAGCAATGTGAGATGCTATTCTGCCAAAAAGTCAAATATCATTAATCCTTTTTTTCCCAATTTGATTGGTTGCCCCAGATTTTGCCTCACATGCTAGATCTTTTAGGTTATTTATTGGAATATACGCAGAGACGGGATCAAGAGCGTCTAAGTATGGTTGTCCGTATTTTCCACGTATCAAATGTATAAATTCGATTAAACAACGAATAAATAAAATAATAATAAAAATTAAAAAGATTAAACACAAATCTAATTAAACAATGAATAAGCAAAATAACAACAAAATTGAAAGGATCGAACATAAATATTTTGCGTTGAAAAATTCTTCCGAAAATGATAAAAAATCACGAGTAAAGATATTTTCACTATAACAGTAAAAACAGAGAGTACAAAGATTGACATAAAACTAAACCCCGAAACCCAAAATAAGAACCCTCAAAACGTAAACACAAAATTCTCTGAAAGCTTGTAAAAGCTAATACCTAAATGTGTAATGAGTTATCTTTCTACAGTGGAAAAAGATCCATTTATGGGCTAAATTCATAGGTCAAATAATATTAAAATAACCTACACTAATCAAAGTTTAAGTGGGAAACTATAAATAGAGTTTAACTAGGAGAAGAAAAGCCGAAAAATGCGAGGCATAACTCTACAAATATCCACCTTGAATCGTGTTTTCACAACGCCTTTTTTGTCAAAGCCCGCCACGAGCTTATCCCGAACTATGCAAGATATTAACTGAGTCAAAGTTGTGCTTAGAAGCTGGAAGACTTCTAGTCTCTGACTTGTGCACTGCCAAATCAAAACTAACTCGGTTTTAATTTTCACGAATGCAATGCCATATCTTTTCAAAACCTGCATCCAAAATAGAACCTCTCTTATACGAAACTATCATACATTTTCCCTCCTATGAACAAGTTGTCTCCGCTTCAAACGAGTCGACTTCCACTCCTTAACAAACGAGGGACGTCTTGTTTCACCAGTCACCGTTGATCTTTCTAGAACATAAAGACTGCCAATCTTTTTACCTTTCATCAAAACGAGAGCCCCATGGGATACCTTACTGTTGCTTGACTCGATGTTAATTCCACAACCCTTCGAGTCTAAAATTCCAAAGGAGATGAGATTTTTCTTTAAGTTAGGCACATGCCTAACATCTGACAATGTTCTAATTATCCCGTCGTGCATCCTGATATGAATAGTACCAATACCGATTACTTTACTGGGTGAATCAGTCCCTATATGCACAATTCCACCTTCAACTAAACTATATGTGGAGAACCAGCCCCTATTAGGACACATATGGAAAGAACACCCCAAATCCAGGATCTACTCATACATAAGCTCGGAGCTTTCGCTTGTTGACACCAATAAGAAATCATCACCTTTTTCATCAGCTAAATTAGCATTAGCTAAATCATCCTCATTGTAACACCCCTTACCAGTCTAGTCATTGAACCCAAGTAATGAGATGCTACAAACAATTACCAAACAATTTCATACAATTTATTAATAAAAATCTCAAATAAATATTAAATAATCACATACGAGCATGTGTAAATGCATTATTCAATCTACTTCGGGTAAATATTGAGTATACAAAAGCTTAAAAACAATTCAGAAATGAACTGAAATCGATTTGAATCACAAACAAAAAGTTAAGAAAATTCTGACAAAATCCGGGGGACACACGGCCATGTCCCTTGGCCATGTGTGAAAACCTAGCCTGTGTGTACCTGAAAATGCCATTTTAAGCAAGCTATACAACCATGAAACACTTAAGCCACAAGCTACCGTTAAGCCACATTTCAACCTATTCAAAAGCATCCAAAACAAGTCAAAAACATCATATACAATGACCATCCTAAATGCCTAACCATTTTGACACATTTGGCACCTTAACCAACAATTCAAATCTAACTAAATGATCCTACTCAATCATACCAATATGCCTTCAATGGCACCTCAAATAAATCAAGCTAATCATGAATTCATTCAACCATATAACCATTCCACCTATGATTTTCATTTTAGCGTAATAACCTAGATACATAAGCTACCAAAACTTTTAAGTAAAACATAGGTATAAACATAACTTTTTTTCCAATTTCATGCTAACACATAATCTAGGCATATCATGAACCAAACTGAAACCAAGCATCAATCAAACATAATGCCAAACATATAACCATCTCATTCATGAAAACATTAAGCAAATAACCAAAGCAGTTATCAAGCTATCAACAAAATGACCATTGCCATCACACTTATACATATTTACACAACCTTTCAGGACCAAAAAAATTCAAAATGACCTTAATAAGTACAACACATCCTAGGTACATACTAGGACCAAAAAGAACCCTTCACCAACACTTGAGTTCGGGATTGTCGTTGGATGCTAGAACAACGATCAAATCTTTAAGTACCTAACCTGCGCACGTAAAACAAAAACATACGCTAAGTAACTTAATGTTATTTCTATAATTCGAATATTAATAACTAATCTTAGATATAATGATGTATAAGTTAGCACACACACAAAAAATGCAATATAGTCATTACCATATAACAATTCACTCGTTCGTTTTTCAAACTATCACATTATTATTAATACTAGAACATGACATATATCATCTGATAATTAGATCATATGCTAACACATTCCATCTCAAAATTTACCATTTAATACATTCAAAGTTCATAGTCATCCTTAACTTAAATGTTCCATTATCGAGGTTTTGGTTTCCATTTTCAGTTTCCTATTAACATTACTCGGACTCAGACAGATACACGGATCCAACCAACACACCAATTTGGCACCCAGTGCTTGATGGATAAATCCGTAATAATAAATTACGCCCTGCGCTGGCCGGTTAAGACCGACAATAAATGTGCCCAACATTGGTCGTATAATCGACAAATGGGATACCCGACACTCTCCAACAAGTAGTCGTACAACCCTATTTCTCAATTTGATTCAATATACCAAATCTTTAATATCAAAACTAAGTTTTCATCAATCCATTATCATTCATCTGTCAACATAGTTCATTTCTTAAATCAAATCAATTCAATATATAATTCAATGTACATTATTTACATAACTATTAGTTTAAGTCTAATTTCACAATTAAACATTCAATCACATACATTCAATTCAATTAGCATTTCATACAGAATTAAAAAGAACTAACTCACCTTATTGACTTACCATATGATGTAATGTTTATATGCAACAATTTAAATAGTTTGGATTACAGAAATACAAATTGTGAACTCCGAGCTATTCGTCGACAACTTTATCTTTTCCTTTGTTTTTCGAGGGATCCGAGTCGACGTTAGCAATTTTAAGCTTGAAAAAAAACTAATTTCAAGGTCGTGTGCTTCTCCCTTTTCTCCCCCATTTCGAATCGTTAGAGATGAAAAGAAAAAAAAATGTTTTCTTTTCACCAACCACCACCATTTTAGCTTTCTTTTATTTTATTATTTAATTAAACTAATATTTATAATACAACATTTGTACATATTTAATTAGCCAGCCATGCACCAACATTTTAATGAATATTTACTATTTTAACCCCTTTATTTAAATTCTAATTATGATCCCTTAGTAAGTTGCACTTTTACCACATATGAGATTTGGTACCTGTACTTAAATAAAGTGCTAATTTAACGAAATTACCTAACTAAAATTCAATTCGATTATCATATAACTCTTTTAATATTTAATAAAAATATTTACTATTCCTATTTTCAAAAATGGGGTCCCACAACCACAATTTTCGGTACCATTGACCTTTGGGTCATTACAGTTCTCCCCTAAAGAAATTTCGTCCTCGAAATTTACTTGAAAAGAGGTGGAGATACTGAGATCTCATCGTCTCTTCTGACTCCCAAGTCACTTCCTCGACACTGTGGTTACACCACAACACTTTCACAAGTGGAACGCGTTTATTTCACAATTCATTCACCTCGCGAGCTAAAATTGTGATCGATTCTTCCGCATACGACAAGTTAAGTTGAATATCAATTTCTTCTGTCGAAATAACATGAGACGGATCATATCGGTATTTCTTAAGGATCGACACGTGAAAAACATCGTGCATTTTCTGAAGTTCCGTAGGCAGTGCCAACCAATAAGCAACTAGTCCAATTCTTTTAGTGATTTCATATGGTCTGATAAATCGATGGCTCAATTTTCCTTTTCGACCAAATCAAAGAACTTTATTCCACGGCGAAACCTTTAAAAACACTCTTTCACCCACAGCAAACTTGATGTCTCGACGTTTCAAATTCGCGTATGATTTTTTCTGTCAAAAGTTGTTTTCGATCTATCCCGGATTAACTTAACTATATCTTTTATTTCTTGAATCAATTCTAGACCAACAACTTTTCTTTCACACAAATCCGACCAACAAATAGGTGTTAGACACCTACGACCATATAAAGCTTCGTACGAAGCCATTTGAATACTTGACTGGAAACTATTATTGTACACGAATTCAGCCAAAGGTAAATAACGTGTCCAACCTGATTCAAAATCTATTACGAAGGCTCGAAATCTATCTTCCAAAATCTAAATAACACACTCAAATTTCCCGTCCGTCTGCAGGTGAAAAGTTGTGTTGAAGTTAAGTCTCATACCTAGATATTCATGCTGTAACAACTCATTTTTCAGTGGTATTAGAAACAGTGGTTTCAGGGCCACCAAATTCGACGAGTAAGTTCGTAAATATTATTATTTAATATCTATGAGTCAAATATGGTTTTAAAAAGTTTTTTGATTTGATAATTTATGTTATATAAACGATTTATTAAGTTAAAGTGGTATGACCCTAAAGTCAAGTGGTTTTAGAAAATGAGGTATTGGGACCTCGTTTCTATAAACCAAGCCGTAAATATTTTTATAACTATTTATGGAGTGTCATTAAGGTTGTATTAAATTTTCGTTAAGAAATTTTAATGTTTTGATAGTTAATTAAGTAAAAAAGATTAAATCGTAAAAGTTGAAAAAGTCAATCGCTATTAGTTTAAAGGTGTTAATTGATTAAATAATTGTAATTAGATGGCCTTAATGGATAAATAAACCATACTTAAAATAGTGGGACCGTCAATGCTTTAATTCCTTTTAATTTTATAAGTTTTATAAGTTATTTTATTATTAAAATAATGAATAAAGGTTATAATAATGTTAAAATAAGAAAACATAAGGTTTTCTTCTTCATTTTGGTTTGTTCACCACCAAATTCACCATTGGAAAGCTTCAAGCTTCAGTTCTTCTTTGGATGATGCATGGTAAGCCATTTTTCATCCGTTTCTAATAATTTTTATATTTTTGAGATCGTTGCAACTAGGTCCAACTAACTCGTACCTTCGATTTTGAAAATGTTAAAGATTTTGAATGTTTCCATTGATGAACCTTGTTATTTTAAATGTTAAATGATGAATTAGAGATATTAGTTGTTATTTAAAAGTATTTTATTAAGTGATTTTTGATGAATTTATCGATTAGGGATTAAATTGTTAAACTGATAAAAGTACAAGGATTTGATGTCAAATTTTTATAAATATGGGCTGTATTGTGAGCTATGAACATTCGAATAAGATCAAATTTGGGTAAAAATGGTTAATTTGCATGTTTTATATTTAGGGACTAAATTGAATAAAAGTAAAATGTTAGGGGCAATTTTGTAAAAATGTCAAAAATGACTAAATTGCATAAAATGAAGTGATTTTGCTGTCTAAATTAATGAATTGAATGAAATTATAAATTTAGATCAAGATCGAGTGGAAAATCGAAGAGAATGGAAAATTACCAAATAGCCCTTGTACTTTGACATTTCTGCAATTTAGCCAGTTAAGTTCGTACGGTTTAGAATTTAACATCAATATGAATTATTGAGTAGATTAACATGGTAAAACTTATATATTTGTTTTTAATTATTGATAATGAATGGTAATTTGAGATACAATATTGAATTTGATGCTCGGTTTGGATTGAACGCGGGATAGAGTACAATCGTGATTTGGTGTGTTTCAGGGGTTTGGAGTGGAGATGGTATTGGAGAGAGATATCTGTATAATACCCGAGTAAACTGAGGTTCAGCATGTTTCGGTTGGATTAGCTCTTACGAGCTTCTGTCTGGCGTGTCTCGATTGGATTTGCTCTTATGAGCTTCTGTCTGGTGTGTTCGATTGATCTGACAATGTACTCTTATCCATAAGTCGTTCATCTGATTGTAAATCTCAGTAAGGTAACTTGTGTAGTGATTTTGATGGAATTTTCTTATATTTGTGTTTGAATTGAATATTTCAATTCACTTGATGATATTATGGATGACATGAATACATAAGGTAAATTTTATGTTTATATTATGTACTTTGGAAATGATATGAGTAAAAAAAAAGGGGAAAGGAACGGTAAGTACTTAAATGACTTATATCATGAAAAATATGAAAGAGGAACTAAAAGAAAATGTTAATTGAAGGTATGTCTATGTTCATGAAATTGATGATTTCAAGTGAGGTATTTCATGTTTAATGACTTATCTTATGTAATTCAAATGGATTATGAATTGATGCATTAACATGTGTTGTTGATGATGCTTAGGCTTGTGCCAAGCTATTGGTTGGATTGTATCATGTTAGCTTTAAGGACATGCATTGAAATGGTAAGTGACCAAATGGAAAGATGCTTATGTGCATGAAAGAGTGGTAAAAATCAATATGTGTAATTTCTCATGAAATGGTTTAATGTGTAGCTGATTCTAAAAGAGTTATACTTAAATGCACTAGTTTGTGGCTATGGTTAATGTTATCTTATGTCTTGTATGTTATGAAAATGGAATGGTAAGAATGTTAAATGAAATGGTTCATCGTTTTAAGGAAAGGTTGATAATTATGTAAGTCAACCTATGAGACTTTATTATGTTATGAATGAAAAGTATGTGATGTTTATAAATATACTCAAAGGTGAGTTGAATGGTGTTCGATAGGTTTATACCAAGTTTGAAGTATTGGCGTTAATCTATGTATTATAGTATTGAAGTGATAAGTTATGTTTCATGTTCTACGAGCTTACTAAGCATTCATTGTAACACCCCTAACCCGTAATCATCACCGGTTTAGGGTTAAGAGGCATTACTGGACAATCGAAAACTTTTACAGACATTTCATAACATAATTAAACAAATCACATCAAAGTGTCCCTTAAATAGGTCAACGAGACCTTAATCGTGCTTAAGAATAGGGCCGAGACAAAACTGAACACATACGGAAATTCTCAGAAATTTAAAATTTTTTCTAAGTTACAGAGGTCACACACCCGTGTGGGTAGGCCATGTGCCTCCCACGGCCTTAGACACGCCCGTGTGTCTAAGCCGTGTCAAAATAGGGCATACATACTGACTTATCCATACGGCCGTGGACTTGCCGTGTGCCTCACACGTGGTGAGTCGAGAGCGACTTGCACCACACACGCCGCCACACGCCCCGTGTGTCCAGCCCCGTGGTCGAGTCGACTTGTTTTTGAAATGCAACCACGAGGGACACGGCCGAGCCACACGCGTGTGCTCAACCGTGTAGGCAATTATAGGCCATTTTCAAGGCCAAAATGCCACCCACACTTGGGTTATCCCTACAAGCACATACAAGCCTTATTCCAAACACAAATGGCAACAAAAAACATATCAAATTGACCATCTATTTTACTCATTCAAGAACATTTCATCACAACATCATATATGCCAATTAGCCCAACTAACTCACATGAATTTCCAAACATGATTCAACCACAACCTACCACAATAACAAGATATCTTCTAATCAATGATATACCAACATTGCATCAACAAGCTTACCATTTCCTTAACCAATTCATTCACCAACAAACCATGCCAAACTAAGCATCATTAAACTTGACTATTCATTCTTAACATAACCATTTATCTAGCCATATCACATGGCTATGTACATATCTCAAACATCTTCCAAAACAACTAGCCTATACATGCCATATTGAACTATATACACATTCAAAAGTACCAAAGTAGAGATTGATAGTGTGGTGATGATCCTCGACGATTCCCGAGCCTTTCTTAGCTTTGACGACCTATAAAATAGAGTAAACACACACAAAGTAAGCTTTCAAAAGCTTAGTAAGCCATATACAAATAAACTTAACATATAAGCATTCATTATTCATCTCAAATATAAGATCATTATTAGCCCATTTGCATATTCATATTTCTCCATGGCTCATTTGGTCAGCCATTTGCTTACCAACATTCCTCAACTCAAATATCACTTATACTCATAGCTTAATCAAGCATATGTTCACATACTATCTCATCAAATCTATACACATATTCACTTTAGTAAGCTTGTATAAACACTTACCTTTCATACACACATAGTGTACTTTGCAACGTACTTGAATCGTTTATACATTTCACATAGACATTCATTTCTCAGACTTGCCCGTTGAACCGTTCGGAATCAAATAGGATACTCAGAATGCTCAGAATAGTCGTACAATGCCAATGTCCCAGACGTGGTCTTACATGTAACCAGATATCGATGCCACTATCCCAGACAGGGTCTTACACGATTCATTACGATGCTAATGTCCCAGACATGGTCTTACACATAAATCTCAAATCGATTCCAACGTCCCAGACGTGGCCTTACACGATATCACATATCGGACACCTATGTCATGACATATGTAATCCTATCTATTCCTAGGTTCGTACGGGACTTTTTCGGATGTTGACATCATGTCGATACTATCTCGGATATCATGTACTCTTCATCTCATATACATTCATTATTATAAATTTTCATATGATTATATATATATATATCAATGTAAATACATTTATTTGTATATAGACTTACCTCGGATTCGGATAAATGGAAACGAACTTGGCTACTCGATTACTTTTGATTTCCCACGATCTAAATCCGTTTTCTTCGGTTCTTGATCTATACATATTCAAATTTAACTCATTTATTCACTAAATTATTCAATTCAATCCAAAACACATATTTAGGGCAATTTACAAATTACCCCTCACATTTTCAAATTTTGACATTTTAGTCCTATTTCACAAAATCACAAAATACACAAAATCTCATATCACCCAAGCTTGGCCGAATATTCCCATGCTCCATACAAGTCCATATATTTCCTTTATTTCATAATTTAGTCCCTCATAATATCATTTTCACAATTAAGTCCAATTTACTCAAATTCATCAAAAATCCAAAGGCAAACTATGTTAATCTAACACATATATTTCATATTTCATCATCAAACATCACAAAACTCATGGATTCATCCATGGCACATTTCATAATCTTCATAAATTCACAAAATTGAAGCATGAGTTTTGAAGAACACGAAGCAACGATTACAAAAACGTAGAAATTATCAAAAACCGAAGCAAAACATACCTTGAATCAAGCTTAGACTTAGTCGAACCCTAGCTTTCTTTTTCTTTTTGATATTCGGCCAAAGATGATGAATATGGCCATTTACTCATGTTTTGTTTTATTTAATTATGACTTATTTATTATTTTACATATTTAACCTTTATTAAACCATTATAAATTCCACAACATATGGCATTAATGTCCATCCACAATTCAAATGGTCCGATTGCATTATAAGGACCTCACATTTATAAAGACATGTCACATAAGTGCTTTTAACATATGGCATGCTAATTTTGCATCTTTCACAATTTGGTCTTTTTTTTTCAAATTAAGCACATAAATGACCAAATTAAATCATAGAAATTTCACACATGCTTAATCATATAATGCAGGCTTTGAAAATAATATTAAAATATTTTTCTGACTCAGATTTGTGGTCCCGAAACCACTATTTCGACTAAGATCTAAACTGGACTGTTACATTCATTGCTTACGTAGTATTTATATCTTACTTTACAGATTATTGGAAGCTTGATTGAGTTGGAAGCTAGTCGGAGATCCATCACACTATCCATCGATTTTATCGGTAGATTTTGATGCTTTGGTCATGGTTATAATGGCATGTATAGGTGGACTTATGTCTAATGTTTAGTTAATTATAGTGGCATGTAATGTTGCTTTGAAATTGTGAAACTTACGTTATTCTGATGCCTTGATGGTTGGTGTGCTTTTGGAACTTTGATGCTAAATAGTTGGTGTTTATCTGATCAAATTGATGCATGGTTTTATGGTCAAAGTGGTAAGTGTTGGCATGGTTGCTGTAACACCCCAAACCCGGCCCAAACGCTACAACCGGATCTGGTATGTCACTTAAGAGATTTTACATAACATGTCGCATTTTGGAAAACAATTACTAGGTTTACACCTTTATTTCGAAAGCTTAATAATTCATTAAAGTATAAAATATTAAGTAACCAATTATCTTGGTAGATTTTAAATAAAAACCAAAATTTCATGCAGGTCTTAACTTAATTGAAAACGTAAAACTTAAAACCCAGTAATAAAAGCCCAACAAAATCCCAAAACATAAATGGTAGTCTAGTGGCCCATGGCCTTATTACAAAGAAATTTGAACCCATTAATTAAATGAAAATCAAATATTAGACTAAGTCTTTTTGCTGAATTCTCAAAGCTCTGTCACATGGCCACCTTGCTCTCCTCTCCAGCCCGGTCCGATGCCCTAAGTGTCACCTGAGATGGTTAAAATTAAAGGGTGAGTCGCGAGACTCAGTGTGCAACCCTCATGCACCATTAGATTTGGGCTTTAGCCCCATAAAACAGAATAATCAAAATATAAGTAACAAAAATAATATGCAAAGCCCAACCCATATCCTAGGTGTCCATTCGCTACTCGCCCCCGTACTAGCCATTCACACCATTGTGGATTTCTACAATTAACCCACACCGCTACACGCCTTGATGGCAGTCGTCGTCTTTGCTCATCATCGGATCATGGCCGTAGCCACTACAATGAATCACGGCGGAAGCGCTACAACAGATCACGGTAGAAGGAACCGCTACAATGGATCACGGTAAAAACCACTACAACATATAACTTCCTCCTTTCATCAAACCCAACCCATGCAATCACATAAAATCAGTATAGTTATAACATTTAATCGGATCATTTACTAACCTGGTGATTTGCTTTACCCCTCTTTGGGTTCCGTCAATATGCTTGGGGTTTGGCATTTAACAAAACATTTAATACTTATTTTCATATATTAATCAAACAGATCTAGATGGTGTGGAGAATTACACACGATATTGCGAAATCCAATATTCTTAGTCGATGTCCTTGCTATCCGGATCTATTATCCTCAATCTATAGCCTTGCTTAAAAGCCGGAACAATTGCGAAAATAGGCCTCTCCTATATTCGGCCATGGTTAGTATTCTACCCGATTTTATATATATAAATAAACAAATCCTCTTACCTTGAAATCCCGAAATTGGAGACTTATGATTTTTGGCTTTTAGGTCTAGTCGACTAAGCTTCCTTCAAATCCCGAATTGCCGCCCATCATAAAACCATTAAACTATTAGCTTTTGGCTTTTGCCTTTCAAAAATCGGGAATAGATCATGAGAACTAATAAAAAATCAACACTTACCTTAGCATAGGAGATTCGGCTAGCACTAGAGAGAGGATTCGACAATGCCCATGGAAGATTTAAATGCCGGAAGTATAGAACTAATTCTCAAATAGGATGAATAGAAGAAAAGACTATGGATGCTTCGGCTTTCGAGAGAAATCGGCACAAGAAGGAAAAAGTGGAGAAGAGTTTCGGCTTTTAAAGAAATTGGAGAAAAGATATTGGAGAGGGAGAGGCTAGGGAATTTCGGCATAATGAGAGAGAAATTTAGGGTTTTCAGTGTCAGAATCAAGGAGCGAGCCCCCCTATTTATAGATATTTTGGCACCTACTACTAAAAATCGAAAACACACTTAAAATTCAAGCTAAAAGAGAGGAGAAATTCGGCACCCTCCTTGCCATGCAGTAGCCGAATTTTACACTCTTCTAGGTGGTGGATTTTCGGCCAACACTTCCCTTGAAGATAAGCTCCTAACTTTTCTCCTTTTTATCTATGATATTATCACTTAAAAATCCACATAAATTCTCCTATTTTATAGCCTTGTAGCCGTCCACCTCTACTAATCCCTAATGCCAAATTTAACTCACTTAAATTAAAATATTTGGGCCTCATTAAACTTAATACTTGGGCCCCTAATTCCTTGTGTGTGGCGTCACCCTCTCTTCATTTAAAGTGCCGAATTTGGCCTAAAACATGGGCTCCTTGCGACCCAAAACTTGTTCCTTTTTAACTGTTAATGATGCCACTTTAATCGGGCCTTTTGCCTAATTCTAAGCCCAAATTTAGACCCCTATCAATTAAATTAACATAGTAAACCTATCCCTACACTAAATGTATAGGCCCGTAAATTTAGGATGTTACAGTTCTACCCCCCTTAAAGAAATTTCGTCCTCGAAATTTCCAACTAACTATTAATCGTTCTACCCAAGTCTCACCACTATGCTTTCGTTGTGCACTCCGATTCTAAAGCCAAAAGAAACACTTAGTATACTATGGTAGAGTACGCACCAGTGTTAGCATCTAGAGCGTCCTCGTCCCCTTGTACTCATTTTACCGATTCGCGTTTATCTGTTTAGAAATTTTATGAATTATTAGTTTTCTTCCGCTGATTAACCATGAACAGTTTTATGAACAATAATTTAAGAGTAGTTCTTTCGAATTCGTATTCATAATACAGTCTCAAGTTTGTAACCTCTAACCAAAATAAAACACATACATCATACAAATAACATCCAAGCACTTACATTCTTCATGTAAAGGTATTTTCGTTGATTCACTACCTAGGGGTATTTTCGTAATTTTTCATAATAAAGTTCCTTGTTGATTTCGTGAAGTGAGGGTATTCTGGTAATTTTACAATCTGGGGGTATTTTGGTAATTTTGAAATCCGGGGGTATTTCGGTAATTTTGTAATCAGGGGCAATTTAGTAATTTTGCAAATCAGGGGTAATTTGGTAATTGTACAAACCAGGGGTATTTTGGTCATTTGACAAAACGAGGGTAGGTTGGTAATTTTTTCTAACCAGGGATATTTCGATGTTGTTGTTGTTGTTGTTTTTTTCTCAAACAGGGTACTTTGGGGAAAAATCTAGTTTCATGGTCCGGGTTACTCTTATAAACATGAGATTTTCGGGTAAATTTTCAAAATATAGGTATTTTACAAATTCATGGCTGGTTGGTAGTTTTCACAAATCAAACGTATTTTAAAAATTTTGCAAAACTTGAGAAATTTTCTTTCTTTTTTTTTCAAACTAGGGTGGCTGGTCCCTTTCGGGTTTTAATTATAAGGTTTAGCCCATCAACAAGTCCTCGTAACTAGGGTGAATAGTCACCACGCACCAGGTAGGATTCTAGTGAAGAGGAGGTGAGTCGCTAGGACTGCTTAAGTACCAAGCTCTCCCTGAATCCACTCCTAGACATGCGTATGACTGTTACCACACCCTAGTCTTGCGGCTCGTTCACGGGTTTGTTTAGTGTAGTTAAGTCTTATGAGATTTTAAGAGTTGTTTCAGCTAGGCCTAAAGTCCATCAAGTTCTAATCTAACTAATCTACGTCCCATAAAGCACATCAAGCCCACATATATTATATTACACAATGGTTCAGAATACTTTCCTGGCGGACATGGGCCGGAGACGCAGGTGCCATGCCGAGAAAACCCTCCTCTGTTATTTATAAACATGCATGTTTTCAAAAACCCATCTTTAGAAAATGTTTTGGGCCCAAAAACCCCCAGAGCCGAGTTTTGAACCGGGCTCTGATACCAATTTGTAACACCCCAACCTGCCCAAACGCTACAAACGGATCTCGGTATGTCACTTAAGAGATTTTACATAACATGTCGCATTTTGGAAAACAATTACTAGGTTTACACCTTTATTTCGAAAGCTTAATAATTCATTAAAGTATAAAATATTAAGTAACCAATTATCTTGGTAGATTTTAAATAAAAACCAAAATTTCATGCAGGTCTTAACTTAATTGAAAACGTAAAACTTAAAACCCAGTAATAAAAGCCCAACAAAATCCCAAAACATAAATGGTAGTCTAGTGGCCCATGACCTTATTACAAAGAAATTTGAACCCATTAATTAAATGAAAATCAAATATTAGACTAAGTCTTTTTGTTGAATTCTCAAAGCTCGTCGCATGGCCACCTTGCTCTCCTCTCCGGCCGGTCCGATGCCCTAAGTGTCACCTGAGATGGTTAAAATTAAAGGGTGAGTCGCGAGACTCAGTGTGCAACCCTCATGCACCATTAGATTTGGGCTTTAGCCCCATAAAACAGAATAATCAAAATATAAGTAACAAAAATAATATGCAAAGCCCAACCCATATCCTAGGTGTCCATCCGTTACACGCCCCCGTACTAGCCATTCACACCATTGGGGATTTCTACAATCAACCCACACCGCTACACGCCTTGATGGCGATCGTCTTTGCTCATCATCGAGTCATGGCCGTAGCCACTACAACGAGATCACGGCGGAAAGTTGCTACAACGAGATCACGATGAAGGAATCGCATAACAGATCACGGTAAAAACCGCTACAACATATAACTTCCTCCTTTCATCAAACCCAACCCATACAATCACATAAAATCAGTATACTTATAACATTTAATCAGATCATTTACTAACCTGGTGATTTGCTTTACCCTCTTTGGGTTCCCGTCAATATACCGGGGTTTCGGCATTTAACAAAACATTTAATACTTATTTTCATATATTAATCAAACAGATCTAGATGGTGTGGAGAATTACACACCTGATATTGCGAAATCCAATATTCTTAGTCGATGTCTTTGCTATCTGGATCTATTATCCTCAATCTATAGCCTTGCTTAAAAGCCGGAACAATTGCGAAAATAGGCCTCTCCTATATTCGGCCATGGTTAGTATTCTACCCGATTTTATATATATAAATAAATAAATCCTCTTACCTTGAAATCTCGAAATTGGAGACTTATGATTTTCGGCTTTTAGGTCTAGTCGACTAAGCTTCCTTCAAATCCCGAATTGTCGCCCATCATAAAACCATTAAACTATTAGCTTTTGGCTTTTGCCTTTCAAAAACCGGGAATAGATCATGAGAACTAATAAAAAATCAACACTTACCTTAGCATAGGAGATTTGGCTAGCACTAGAGAGAGGATTCGGCAATGCCCATGGAAGATTTTAATGCCGGAAGTATAGAACTAATTCTCAAATAGGATGAATAGAAGAAAAGACTATGGATGCTTCGGCTTCCTAGAGAAATCGGCACAAGAAGGAAAAAGTGGAGAAGAGTTTCGGCTTTTAAAGAAATTGGAGAAAAGAAATTGAGAGGGAGAGGCTAGGGAATTTCGGCACAATGGGAGAGAAATTTAGGGTTTTGGTGTCGAGAATCAAGGAGCTAGCCCCTATTTATAGATATTTTGGCACCTCTTTGCTAAAAACCGAAAACACCCTTAAAATTCAAGCTAAAGAGAGGAGAAATTCGGCACCCTCCTTGCCATGCAAGAGCGAATTTTACACTCCTCTAGGTGGTGGATTTTCGGCCAACACTTCCCTTGAAGATAAGCTCCTAACTTTTCTCTTTTATCTATGATATTATCACTTAAAAATCCACATAAATTCTCCTATTTTATAGCCTTGTAGCCGTCCACCTCTACTAATCCCTAATGCCAAATTTAACTCACTTAAATTAAAATATTTGGGCCTCATTAAACTTAATACTTGGGCCCCTAATTCCTTGTGTGTGGCGTCACCCTCTCTTCATTTAAAGTGCCGAATTTGGCCTAAAACATGGGCTCCTTGCGACCCAAAACTTGTTCCTTTTAATCATTAATGATGCCACTTTAATCTGGGCCTTTTGCCTAATTCTAAGCCCAAATTTAGACCCCTATCAATTAAATTAACATAGTAAACCTATCCCTACACTAAATGTATAGGCCCGTAAATTTAGGATGTTACAGATTCTACCCCCTTAAAGAAATTTCGTCCTCGAAATTTCCAACTAACTATTAATCGTACTACCCAAGTCTCACCACTATGCTTTCGCTGCGCACTCCGATTCTAAAGCCAAAAGAAACACATAGTATACTATGGTAGAGTACGCACCAGTGTTAGCATCTAGAGCGTCCTCGTCCCCTTGTACTCATTTTACCGATTCGCATTTATCTGTGTAGAAATTTTATGAATTATTAGTTTTCTTCCGCTGATTAACCACGAACAGTTTTATGAACAATAGTTTAAGAATAGTTCTTTCGAATTCGCATTCACAATACAGTCTCAAGTTTGTAACCTCTAACTAAAATAAAACACATACATCATACAAATAACATCCAAGCACTTACATTCTTCACGTAAAGGTGTTTTTGTTGATTCACTACCCATGGGTATTTTCGTAATTTTTTCCTATAGGGGTATTTTTCTAATTTTTCATAATAAAGTTCCTTGTTGATTTCGTGAAGTGAGGGTATTCTGGTAATTTTACAATCCGAGGGTATTTTGGTAATTTTGAAATCCGAGGGTATTTCGGTAATTTTACAATCAGGGGCAATTTAGTAATTTTGCAAATCAAGGGTAATTTGGTAATTGTACAAACCAGGGTATTTTGGTCATTTGACAAAACGAGGGTAGGTTGGTAATTTTTTCTAACCGAGGATATTTTGATGTTGTTGTTGTTTTTTTTTCAAACAGGGTACTTTGGGAAAAAAATCTAGTTTCATGGTCCGGGTTACTCTTATAAACATGAGATTTTCGGGTAAATTTTCAAAACATAGGTATTTTACAAATTCATGGCTGGTTGGTAGTTTTCACAATTCAAACGTATTTTGAAAATTTTGCAAAACTTAAGAAATTTTCTTTTTTTTTCAAACTAGGGTGGCTGGTCCCTTTCGGGTTTTAATTATAAGGTTTAGCCCATCAACAAGTCCTCGTAACTAGGTGAATAATCACCACGCACCAGGTAAGATTCTAGTGAAGAGGAGGTGAGTCGCTAGGACTGCTTAAGTACTAAGCTCTCCCTGAATCCACTCCTAGACATGCGTATGCCTGTTACCACACCCTAGTCTTGCGGCTCATTTACGGGTTTGTTTAGTGAAGTTAAGTCTTATGAGATTTTAAAAGTTGTTTTAGCTAGGCCTAAAGTCCATCAAGTTCTAATCTAACTAATCTACATCCCATAAAGCCCATCAAGCCGACATATATTATATTACACAATGGTTCAGAATACTTACCTGGCGGACTTGGGCCGGAGACGCAGGTGCCATGCCGAGAAAACCCTCCTGTGTTATTTATAAACATGCATGTTTTCAAAAACCCATCTTTAGAAAACGTTTTGGGCCCAAAAACCCCCAGAGCCGAGTTTTGAACCGGGCTCTGATACCAATTTGTAACACCCCAAACCCGGTCCAAACGCTACAACCAGATCTGGTATGTCACTTAAGAGATTTTACATAACATGTCGCATTTTGAAAAACAATTACTAGGTTTACACCTTTATTTCGAAAGCTTAATAATTCATTAAAGTATAAAATATTAAGTAACCAATTATCTTGGTAGATTTTAAATAAAAACCGAAATTTCATACAGGGTCTTAACTTAATTGAAACGTAAAACTTAAAACCCAGTAATAAAAGCCCAACAAAATCCCAAAACATAAATGGTAGTCTAGTGGCCCATGGCCTTATTACAAAGAAATTTGAACCCATTAATTAAATGAAAATCAAATATTAGACTAAGTCTTTTCTTTGAATTCTCAAAGCTCTGTCGCATGGCCACCTTGCTCTCTCCTCTCGGCCCGGTCCGATGCCCTAAGTGTCACCGAGATGGTTAAAATTAAAGGGTGAGTCGCGAGACTCGGTGTGCAACCCTCATGCACCATTAGATTTGGGCTTTAGCCCCATAAAACAGAATAATCAAAATATAAGTAACAAAAATAATATGCAAAGCCCAACCCAATATCCTAGGTGTCCATCCGCTACACGCCCCGCACCACGACCATTCACACCATTGGGGATTTCTACAATCAACCCACACCGCTACACGCCTTGATGGCGGTCATCTTCGCTCATCATCAGGTCATGGCCGTAGCCACTACAATGAGATCATGGCGAAGCCGCTACAACAGATCACGTAAGGAACCGCTACACAGATCACGGTAAAACCGCTACAACATATAACTTCCTCCTTTCATCAAACCCAACCCATGCAATCACATAAAATGAGTATACTTATAACATTTAATCAGATCATTTACTAACATGGTGATTTGCTTTACCCTCTTTGGGTTCCCGTCAATATACCGGGGTTTCGGCATTTAACGAAACATTTAATACTTATTTTCATATATTAATCAAACAGATCTAGATGGTGTGGAGAATTACACACCTGATGTTACGAAATCCAATATTCTTAGTCCATGTCCTTGCTATCTGGATCTATTATCCTCAATCTATAGCCTTGCTTAAAAGCCAGAACAATTGCGAAAATAGGCCTCTCCTATATTCGGCCATGGTTAGTATTCTACCCGATTTTATATATATAAATAAACAAATCCTCTTACCTTGAAATCTTAAAATTGGAGACTTATGATTTTCGGCTTTTAGGTCTAGTCGACTAAGCTTCCTTCAAATCCTGAATTGCCGCCCATCATAAAACCATTAAACTATTAGCTTTTGGCTTTTTCCTTTCAAAAACCGGGAATAGATCATGAGAACTAATAAAAAATCAACACTTACCTTAGCATAGGAGATTCGGCTAGCACTAGAGACAGGATTCGGCAATGCCCATGGAAGATTTAAATGCCGGAATTATAGAACTGATTCTCAAAAAGGATGAATAGAAGAAAAGAATATGGATGCTTCGGCTTCCTAGAGAAATCGGCACAAGAAGGAAAAAGTGGAGAAGAGTTTCGGCTTTTAAAGAAATTGGAGAAAAGAAATTGGAGAGGGAGAGGCTAGGGAATTTCGGCACAATGGGAGAGAAATTTAGGGTTTTCAGTGTCAGAATCAAGGAGCTAGCCCCCCCTATTTATAGATATTTTGGCACCTACTGCTATAAACCGAAAACGCCCTTAAAATTCAGGCTAAAAGAGAGGAGAAATTCGGCACCCTCCTTGACATGCAGTAGCCGAATTTTACACTCCTTTAGGTGGTGGATTTTCGGCCAACACTTCCCTTGAAGATAAGCTCCTAACTTTTCTCCTTTTTATCTATGATATTATCACTTAAAAATCCACATAAATTCTCCTATTTTATAGCCTTGTAGCCGTCCACCTCTACTAATCCCTAATGCCAAATTTAACTCACTTAAATTAAAATATTTGGGCCTCATTAAACTTAATACTTGGGCCCCTAATTCCTTGTGTGTGGCGTCACCCTCTCTTCATTTAAAGTGCCAAATTTGGCCTAAAACATGGGCTCCTTGCGACCCAAAACTTGTTCCTTTTTAACTGTTAATGATGCCACTTTAATCTGGGCCTTTTTGCCTAATTCTAAGCCCAAATTTAGACCCCTATCAATTAAATTAACATAGTAAACCTATCCCTACACTAAATGTATAGGCCCGTAAATTTAGGATGTTACAGTTGCAAAGTGATCATTTAAGGAATGTTTTGATATGGAATTTAGTCAAGTATGTTTTGTTGAATTATGACCATTTGGACATAAATTTAGGTATGTTTGATAGTGGTGATAGTGGTGATTGAGGTGCCTTATTGGCATATTGGTTGTATGGTTAAATGGTATAATGATTTGGACATCTTTGTGCATGTTTTGGTAGGTTATGATGCTTTGTTCATGTGTGCAAATAACTTGTAAGTTTAAGGATGAAAGGGTGAAAGAAATGGCTTGATTTTTTTGCCATTTTCTTGTCCACACGGCCTAAGACACGGGCGTGTGTCTTAGTCGTGTGTCCATGTGACACATCCGTGTGTCCCTTGTAGGCTTTAAGGGTTGCATTTCTAGTGTTACACGGCCTAACACATGAGCGTGTGGCTTGACCGTGTGACCCAAGTCAGTGAGTTACATAGGCACGGACACGGTTTGGGACACGACCGTGTGTCCCTACTTTAAATGTCCACACGGCCTGAGACACGGACGTGTCTCAGCCATGTGAGTCACACGGCCTGGCCATATGGCCGTGTGACCCCTGCAGTGTGAAATTTTCTATTTTTTTTCCATAAAGTTTTAAATGTTTCTGATTTAGTCTCGGATTATTTCTAAAGTGTTTCTAAGGCCTCGAGGGCTCAAATAAGGGATGATTTGCATGTGTTTGAATGGACTATGACTTGATTTATGAAATGTTTAAAAACGAATGACTATAGTTACGATTTTACGGTAATGCTCCCTATTCCGGCGACGGATATGGGTTAGGAGTGTTATACATGCAACTATTTCTAGAATCTCGAAGTGAATTGGGGATCCCGATCAGAGATAATCGACATAGGTACGCCATACAATTTGATAATTTCCTGAATGTACACTTCAGCTAGCTTCGGAAGTGACCAATCTATCCTAATTGTAATAAAATGGGTCGATTTCGTAAGTCGATTAACTATCACCCAAACAACATTCTTCTTGCTCAGAGATAACATTAGCCCTATTACGAAATCCATCGTTATGCGCTCCCATTTCCATTTAGGAATCGAAATAGACTGAAGAAGTCTGGTGAGAACATGATGTTCTGCCTTAATCCGCTAGCAAGTTAGGCATTTAGTCAAAAACTCAACTATTACTCTTTTTATTCATGACCACCAATACAACTCTTGAAGGTCACGATACATTTTTATCCTGCTAGGGTGCATAACAAAAGCGCTATCGTGGGCTTCGTGAAGTATTAGTTCTTTCAAACCAACAACATCTGGAACACAGATTCAATTACCAAACCTCATACAATCACAATAATCAATGCTGAAGCTTTCTATCAAGCCATTCTGAACCATTTCTCTTTTCCCCGACAACTTAGCATCAACTAATTGTGCTTCTCTGATATGGTCAAACAACACCGGTTTGAATTTCAACTCGACTAACAAACTGAAGTCATTTCTAATACTAAGTTGAGCGAACATTGCCAACAATTCAACTATTGCCTTTGTACTCAACGTGTCAGCTACGATGTTAGCTTTACCCGGGTGGTAATCAATAACGCAGTCGTAATCTTTCAAAATTTCAATCCAATGACGTTGCCTCAAATTCAACTCCTTTTTGGTTATGAGGTATTTAAATATTTTTTGATCGGTAAAAATATGAAAATTTTCACCGTACAAGTAATGCCTCCAGATCTTTACAGTAAAAACCATAGTGGTTAGCTCTAAATTGCGTGTCGGATAGTTGCATTCATGCATTATTAGCTGGCGAGATGCATACACAATCAACTTCCCATCTTTCATCAAGACACAACCCAAACCACACATGTAACACCCCTTACCCGGGTTCTATGCCGGAACCAGGCCCGAGGCGTTACCGAACTCAAACCACCTAATTGCCACTTAGGCTCGTCCTAACTACTCTCTGAAGTCATCTCAACAACCCCATTCTCGACTTACGAGGCCTCACTCCTACACACGAGGAATCTCGAGACTAAACTAAAACTTTTTCCAATCTTAAAAATTTTCTCTTTATACAGGTCTCACACGCCCGTGCGTGGACACACACGCCCATGTCCCCAAACCGTGCCTAAAAACCCAGCATTCTGCCAATGCCCCACGGCCAAGGTACACGCCCGTGCTTACCACCCGTGGTGCACACTGACTACTTTAACACGGCTTAGAGTCTAGACACACGCCCGTGTGGCTAGCCCTATGGCCAACACTGGATAATCCCACACGCCCTAGACACACGCCCGTGCAGCTAGTCCGTGGTCTATTCTGATTTATAATACTAACATGCAGGGGACGCACGGCCAAAGTGCACGCCCGTGGGCTGACCGTGTGTCACACATGGCCTAGACACACGCCCGTGTGTCTATCCACATAGACAAGAACAAAGCTATGTGCCAAGCTCTTTTCACCCCTCTAGCATACACAACATATACTCATCTAACACCATCATAATCAACTCAAATTAAAGTGCATTCTCACATAGAAAACTACATCTTTCTTTCATATAATGTAATAGCCAACAACCATGGCATTATACAAAATAAGCTATCCATCTAAAGGCCAACACATCTTAGACATTTACAACAAAATCCACTAACTTGTCTAGCCCCTATACATGCCATATACAAAACATTAAGTTTCATGTACCAAAGTGTACTGATATGCGGGCTGTCTTCTGATGATCCTCGTGTCTCGATTCAACGCTTTTAATCTATAAGACAAGGGAAAAGAAAGAGAGTAAGCTTTGAGCTTAGTAAGTTTACACATAAACAATTAAGCAACATAGTATAAGCTAAGCAACCATTAGCATTATACCAACAAGTAATTCACAACTATGCTTACTCTTTCTATCCCTTACCACATTTCCAACACATCATGAGTCACATACTCATAATCATCGAAATGCACCCCTGCATTCAATGTCACATTTACACAATATACAACACATTATTATTTCTCAATAATTCATCCACACAGCTAATTAACTTAATAATACATCCATACAGCTATTTTACTCAATAATGCAATCACATGGCTAATCCACACATTTAACCCACACAGCAAATGTCTCGGTGGTTTCGTACTTAGCACACCACAATCGATTAATAAGGTGGTGTCGCACTTAGCCTACCACAAAGATAATCATAGGGGTTTCTCACTTAGCCCACTAAACGATATACCTCACGATAACATCGCACATAGCCAGCTCATCGTCAATATGCATTAGGATGGTATCGTACTTAGCCTACCATCTAGCATTATCACTACACATTCACATGTCTACTTACTCAATTAAACATCCATTCACAATTCTACTACATTCATTCTACTTGGACCACATAGGTTCTCAATCAATCTCGAACAAGCTACACACTAGCTATCATCAAAAAATTGTAAGTATGAATGCATTGTTTATGCATAGACTTACCTCGATACTCAAAAGTATAGAAATATGCAATTTAGTCCACCACCTTACTTTTGCCTTGGTTTCGATCCGGGCTTCTTCTTTCTTGATCTATAATGAATAAATCAGCTTATTCAGTACATACATTGACTAAATTGACCCACATCTCATACTTTAGCAAAATTACTATTTTTCCCCTAAACTTTCTCATATTTACACTTTAGTCCCAAAGGCTCGTAAAGTGATTTTTATTCAACTTTTTAGTCTTTCATGCTTAGCCGAACCACTTATTCAACTAAAGCTATCATCAATTCTCACTAAACCACATATGTATGACCAAACTAAAGTTTTTCACAAACTAGTCCTTACATGCATTTTCATGGAAAATCACTTAGCAAAAGATGTTTCTACTACATCAAGCTTTCATATTCTTCCATAAAATAACAAAATACATGCATGTCATATGTACATTTTTGAACATCCATAATAGCTCACCAAAAAGCTAAAAATAGCTTACTCATGCTACTAGGACTTCAAAAATACGAAGAATATCAAAAACAGGGCTTAGGAGCACTTACTAGCAAGCTTGAAAAATTGAAAGAGCCCTAACAATGGCTATTGAAATTTTCGGCAGCTTGGGGGAGAAGATGAGTGAATTTTTGTCATCTTTTCACCTATTTAATCACTTAATAACTAAATGGCCAAAATGCCCTTTTTGATAAACTTCAAATTTTAACTCATCCATGCCCATTTTTGTCCAAAAATTAGAATTTGGATAAATTACTATTTAAGGACCTCTAATTAATAATCTAAAGCTATTTCACACATATATCTTCTAGAAACACATATTTTGCAACTTTTGCAATTTAGTCCTTTTGGACAATTCAACCACAATTTCACAAAATTGCTTCATGAAACTTTCACACTAGCATGCATACATAATATAAACCTCAAAAACTCATTCATAACCCTCGGATTTGTGGTCTCGCACCACTATTCTGACTAGGCCCTAAACCGGGATGTTACAACACAATTAAACATCATTATATACCATGAAGTCTTTCCCCAATTCAGGTAAGGTTAAAACTGGCGCTTTAGTTAACATCTGTTTCTATTTCTCGAAACTCTCCTAACACTGATTACTCCAAACAAATTGACATTCTTTTGTAATAGCTTAATCATCATGGCTATTTTCGAAAACCTATTTAGAAATCTTCGGTAGTAACTTGCTAAACCAAGGAAACTACGAAGTTTTGACACATTTCTCGATGCTTTCAACTGAATGATGGCCTCGATATTTTTTGGATCAACTCGAATTCTATTAGCTGAAATGACATGCCCCCAAAACATGACTTCTAATAACGAAAATTTGCACTTGCTAAGCTTTCCATACAACTGCTTTTCTCGTAACACTTGCAAAATGATCTGGAGATGTTGTTCATGCTCTGATTCAGATTTCGAATATATCAAAATGTCGTCAATGAAAACTACCACAAATCGATCTAAATAGGGTTAAAAAATATGGTTCATAAGATCCATGAGCACCGCCGGAGCATTTGTTAATCCGAAAGGCATCACCAAGAATTCATAATGGGCATAACGTGTACGGAATATCATTCACTAATAATAACCTGATCTCAAGTCAATCTTGGAAAAGACTGAAGCTCCTTTCAACTGATCAAACAAGTCATTGATACAAGGTAAGGGTATCGATTCTTAATCGTCAACTTATTTAGTTGTCGATAATCTATACAAAGCCGCATCGAACTATCTTTCATTTTCATGAACAATACTGGAGCTCCCCAAGGTGATATACTAGGACGTATAAAATCATGGCCCAATAAATCTTGAAACTGAACTTGTAGTTCTTTTAACTCTATTGGTGTCATACAATAAGGGGAAATCGACACTGGAGTTGTACTAGGGAATACTTCAATTATGAACTCAACTTTCCGATCTGGTGGTAGTCCTGGTAGTTCCTCAGAAAACACATAAGGAAATTCACAAATAATTTGAATCTTACTGAGTTGACTATTACTAGTATTTGAGTTTATAAGATAGGCCAGAAAATCTTCACAGCCTTGATTGAGGAGTTTATTAGCTTGGACTGCTGAAATGATACAAGTTGAACCACTCGTTCGAACACCATTCACCTCAATCAAGTTACCGTAAGCACTGTGAACCACAAACTTCTTTTTATGACAGTTTAAAATCACCCCATTTTCAGTGAGCCAATCCATACCCAATATCTAATCGAAATCTCGAATGGCATAATCAACAAATCAATAGGAAAAGATACGTTCTGACTTTTTAACAGGCACCGCTTGCACACTTGATTGACTAGCACTGACTGCCCCAACAGACTCGATACAACCATAGCCACTTCAGACGCCTCAGGTTTTAGACTCCCCGATTTAACCAGTTCAGCATTAATATAGAAGTGTGACAATATGGGGTCTATTAAAGCATAAACAAGCACAAAATATAGTAAAAATATACCTACTACAACATCGGTAATGTTGCCTTCTTCACGAGTCCCTTCAACGTATGCTCGAGTCGACGCTCTGGCATCTGATTGATGAGCAACAACTTCACTCCCCTTTCTTGCACCTACTATAGAAACAGAACCACCAGGACTAGTTCAATGACCCCTAACTGAAGGTGCAGATCTTTGAGTAGCCGTTGGTACAACATTATCACCTCTTGGACACTCACGAGTGAAATGCTCTTATGATCCACATCGAAAACAGGCATTAGATAATTTCCAGCATTTTCTCCAATGTTTCTCCCCATAATGCTCACAACTTGGCGCTTCAGGAGCTCTAGTCAGACCTTTTACGCTACCAACTGATACTGTCGGTTATCAATCTCGCACTTTGTTCGATGTAGTCAATTTTGCCGACGCTCTCCAAGACTCACGAGATTCTCTCGTTCGTTTGGATACTAAATGTGAATTAGAGGTTCTGAATCGTTTTCTAGTAACACGAGGAGATTTAGATTTCTTGCTTAAACCCATAGACTGTTTTACCATTTTTACCCGCTCGAATAAATCAACAAATTCCTTAATTTTCAATGCCACCAACTGAGTTCTGATTTCATCTTGTAGCCTACGTAGAAAACGTTTACAACTTGCCTCTTCGGTCGAAATAAGCTCTACAGCATATTTCTTAAGTTGCAAATACTCTCGTTCGTAATCAACCACAGATAGATATCCCTATTTTAGCAAAAGGAATTCTTGTTTTCGATCCTTCAAGTATAGTTCCCCTACATATTTATTATGGAACTCTAACTGAAATAATTCCCAATCTATGGATTCAACAGGAATATGACGCGTAATAGTTTGCCACCAAGTATAAGCTTCTCCTATAACGAAGCAACACAAATAACACTCTCATGGTAAGTACACTCTAGTTGTTGAAATACTCGAGTTGTGGATTCTAACCACATCTCAACTGCAGAAGGATAAATTCCTTTAACTCCAACGAATTCAGTCACACCATACCTTCTTAATTCTTTAATCGTAGCCCATCAAACAACAGTCATTGGTACAACTGTAGGAGTAGCTCCCACCACCTTCTGAAGGGTGTCAGCTAAAGCTCGAAGAATAGTCGAATCACCTAATCAACTTTATTATCTGATTCTCCCGACATCTTTTAAACTATAAAACATAAAATTTTATAATCAACATCCAAAACCTGACTCAAACTCGACTCAATATTGACATGTACCTCTGGACTCGATTTTGAGCTCGATTTAGACCGAGAATCGGCTAAAATTATGGCTCTGGTACCAATAAATGTAACACCCCTTACCCAATCCGGTCGTCGAACCCAAGTAATGAGATGCTACAAATAATTACCAAATAATTTCATACAATTTATTAATGAAAATCTCAAATAAATATTAAATAATCACATACGAGCATGTGTAAATGCATTATTCAATCTACTTCGGGTAAATATTGAGTATACGAAAGCTTAAAAACAATTTGAAATTGAACAAGGATCGATTTGAATCATAAAAAAAAGAAGAGAAAATTCTGGAAAAAAACAGAGGACACATAGCCATGTCCCCTGGCCGTGTGCGAAAGCCTAACCCGTGTATACCTGGAAAATACCTTTTTAAGCAAGTTATATAACCATGAAATACTTAAGCCACAAGCTACCATTTAAGCTACATTTCAACTAATTCAAAAGCATCCAAAACAAGTCAAAAACATCATATACAATGACCATCCTAAGTGCCTAACCATTATGCCACATTTGGCACCTTAACCAATAATTCAAATCTAACTATATGATCCTACTCAATCATACCAATATGCCTTCAATGGCACTTCAAATAAATCAAGCCAATCATGAACTTTTTCAACCATATAACTGTTCCACATTTGATTTTTATTTTAGCCTAATAACCTAGATACAAAAGCTACTAGAACTTTTAAGTAAAACATAGGTATAAACATAACTTTTTTTTTTCCAATTTCATGCTAAGACATAATCTAGGCATATCATGAATCAAACCAAAACAAAGCATCAATCAAACATAATGCCAATCATATAACCACCTCATCTATGAAAACATTAAGTAAATAACCAAAGCAACTATCAAGCTATCAAAAAAATGATCGTTGCCGTCACATTTATACATATTTACACAACCTTTCAGGACCAACAAAATTCAAAATGACCATATTAAATATAACACATCCTAGGTACATGCCAAGACAAAAAAGAACCCTTCACCAACACTTGAGTTCGGGATTGTCATTGGATGCTAGAAGAACGATCAAATAATTAGGTACTTAACCTACGCACGTAAAACAAAACCGTACACTGAGTAACTCAATAGTATTTCTATAATTCGAATACTAATAACTAATCTTAGATATAATGATGTATAAGTTAACACAAAAAAATGCAATATAGCCATTACCATATAACAATTCACTCATTCATTTTTCAAACTATCACATTATTATTAATACTAGAACATGTCATATATCATTTGATAATTAGATCATATGCTAACACATTCCATCTCAAAATTTACCATTGGATACATTCAAAGTTCATAGTCATCCTTAACTTAAATGTTCCATTATCGAGGTTTTGGTTTCTATTTTCAATTCCCTATTAACATTACTTGGACTCAGACGGATACGCGGATCCAACCAACATACCAATTTGATACCCGTGCCAAATAGATAAATCCGTAATAATAAATTACGCCCTACGCTGGCCAGTTAAGACCGACAACAAATGTGCCCAGCATTGGTCGGTATAACCGATAAAAGGGATACCCAGCACTCCCAGACACGTAGTCGTATAACCATGTTTCTCAATTTGATTCAATATGCCAAATCTTCAATATCAAAACTAAGTTTCCATCAATCCATTATCATTCATCTATCAACATTGTTCTTTTCTTAAATCAAATCAATTCAATATATAATTCAATGTACATTCTTTACATAGCTATCAATTTAGGTCTAATTTCACAATTAAACATTCAATCACATCCATTCAATTCAATTAGCATTTCATACAGAATTCCAAAGAACTAATTCACCTAATTGACTTACCATATGATGTAATGTTTATATGCAACAATTTAAATAGTTTGGATTATAGAAATACAAATCGTGAACTCTGAGCTATTCGTTGAAAACTTTAACTTTTCCATTGTTTTCGAGGGATCCAAGTCGACGTTAGCAATTTTAAGCTTGAAAAAAAAAATTTCAAGGTCGTGCGCTTCTCCCTTTTCTCCCCTGTTTCGAATGGCTAGAGATGAAAAGAAAGCAAATGTTTTCTTTTTACTAACCACCACCATTTTAGCTTTCTTTTATTTTATTATTTAATTAAACTAATATTTATAATATAACATTCATACATATTTCATTAATCGGCCATACACAAACATTTTAATGAATATTTATTATTTTAACCCATTTATTTAAATTCTAATTACGATTCTTTAGTAACTTGCACTTTTACCACATATGAGATTTAGTACCTGTACTTAAATAAAGCGCTAGTTCAACGAAATTACCTAACCGAAATTCAATTCGCTTATAATATAACTCTTTAAATATTTAATAAAAATATTTACGAGTCCTATTTTCATAAATGGGGTCCCACAACCACAATTTCCAGTACCATTGACCTTCGGGTCATTACACTGTTGCTTTTAGCAACCCTTTTATTTCGCATTTTGTAAAAATCTTCCTTGACGTGACTTAACTTTTTACAATAGTGACATTTGTTGTCCCACTTCCTTGATGCTACCAAAATCGAGGCTTGCTTATCTGACTTACTATCTGAACCAAACTCATTGTCGAATTTGTCTTTACCTAATAGATGACCCTTCACATCCTCAAATGAGAGATTATCTTTGTCATAAATTAAGGTCTCCTTGAAAGACTTGTATGAAGGGGGTAAAGAGCACAATAATAGCATAACTTGATCTTCATCATCAATCTGAACCTCAATATTTTTTAAATCATTCGAAAAAGAGTTTTTTTTCCATGCAAAAGGTGTATAGACATTATTTCAACACCAATCGATTAGCTAGAGACTTTGTCGCGTATAGGGTTTTTAACCTTTTCCATAAGGTGAATGTCGTTTTCTCCATCAAAACCTCCTACAATACATTATTTGTTAGACATAATTGAATCATGGATAGAACTTTTTTATCTAAACTATCTCATTCTGATTTATCTATGTCTGTAGGCTTCTTCTCTATAAGGACCTTCTCAAGATCGCTCTGAATCAGAATTTTTTCCATCCGAACTTGTCACAGATTGAAATTTGTGATGCCATTGAACTTATTAATATTAAACCTTGTTGCTGCCATCTCTGAACGGGTTGATTGCGAAAACTGAAATAGCTCTGATACCAAATTGTAGGGGATAAACCTAATTAAGAAACAAATAAGTAAAATAACAAAGAAATTGAAAAGATCGAACACAAATATTTTACGTGGAAAAGCCCATCCGAAAATGATAAAAAACCATAGGTAAAGATAATTTCACTATAACGACAAAAACGAAGAATATAAAGATGAAGATAAAACTAAACCCCAAAACTTGAAATAAGAACCCTCAAAACGTAAACACAAAATTCTCTGAAAGCTTGTAAAATCTAATACCTAAATGTGTAATAGGTTATCTTTCTATGATGGAAAAATGACCTATTTATAGGCTAAATTCGTAGGTAAAATAATATTAAAATAACCTACACTAATTAGAATTTAAGTGGAAAACTAAAAACAAAATTTTACTAGGAGAAGAAAAATAAAAAAATACGAGAGATAACTCCACATTAAATTACCAACATCTATTGACCCGCATCGGATTATATAAAATTTTAATAGTTTAAGTTAATTTAAATATTTTTATATTTTTTAAAGTTCCGTAAAAGGAAATCATATAAGTAAATTGATTAAAGCCAAAAGTTTAACAAAATTATAAATGAAAAAAAGATGTGGATAAAAAGTAGACAATATTTTAAAATTTTAAAATTTTAAAACCAATTGTCACATGCTAGCTTGTAAAGGAAAAAGAAAAAAAAAAAGAAAACATCCAAAATCACAAGTTTATATCAACTTATTGAGTATATACAAAAATAAAAAATAAAAATGAGTGCAAAGTAAAGATGAAGAAGATAGGCAAAGAAGAAATATGGTTTTTAAAATCTTAATTATTAAGCCATCAATTTAAAATAAAAAATTGGGAAAGAGGCTTAATTTGCCTAATTTCAAAATTAATAGAGAACTAAAAAATATTTAAACAAAAAATTAATTTATCCAATTCAGAATCTCAATTTATTTAATACTAAAGCACATATGAGAGAGAGAGGGAGATAAATCTTTGTGAATCATTTTGAAGCCTGGGGAAATGATTAAACATGAGAATTAGGAAGCTGGGTGAAAAGAAAAAAACAGCATGGTAATGATGATGAAATATTTGGAAATTAAACAAGGAATGGACAGAAGGGGGAAGGGGATGATTGTTAGCAATATGTTGGAGGAAGATGATGTGTTTTTGAGAGGGAAATTGTTGGTAATGACATGTGATCTTTTCTCTTTTGGAATCGTGGTGGCCCATGCCAGAGAATAATCTGGTTTTTAGCAATCATGATTGTTTTCAGATCTCTATCCATCCATCCACCCTTCACTCACTCTCTCACTTGTTCTCTCACTCATGTGAGAGAAGCTTCAAATCCTCTGTTTTTATTTTCTTTAATGATAAACCCAAATTTATAAAATAACCATCATAATATTAGGTTAACTCATTATATCATTAGTTATTAAATTAGAAATTATAATTTGATTATTTAATTATTTAAAAAATTTTATTTAAATCATTGGATTATTTAGAAGTTTTTATTTAAATCACTGAGCTATTAATTTTTTTTTTAAAACAAGGTTCCGCCAGCGAACTCTAAGGACGATTCAACTATTGATACAATGGGTCAGTACCCATCAACGAGTAGAAGAACATACCTTAGATCCATGTCAATTTGACAGTCAGCGTTAGATATCGAAAAAAAAATTGTTTCAATTTTGATTCTTAGATTCGTGATGTCCGAAGTTATTTTATGAAAAAAAGGATTAAATTATACTAGAAGAGAAGCAGAAAGAGAAATTTCGATTGGTGCAGGTAATATGAACAGAGAAAGCCATATAACATTGGTTTTAACAACCTAGTGGCTTAAATGAAAACTTTCGATTATTTAGTGACTAAATTATAACTTTTTTTAATTAAGTGACCAAAATGAAAACTTACCCATAATTTAATAACTGATGGTGTAATTTACCCCATTAGGTTACACTATCAATTAACGAACCTTTTCACTTGATCATAGTCCTTTCTTTGAGGATATTTAGGATGTTTAGGAATATTATAATCTTGGGGGGGAAAAACAAGATTAGTAGATTTGTGAAAACATATGCCAACTGTTGAGGCATATTTTCCCATTCAAACAAACATAATGGATTGTGTATGAGCTTTGTAAGTTAGATGAGTACGTAAGCAGTGATGAAAGTAACTAGCAAACTGACGCAATTCGGTCATCTTTGAAGGCTGGGAGTTAATAATAATAATAATAAAACAACCCCTCGTGGGCTAGTCTGGCAATGCTGCAATATTAGAGATCATTGGGGGTTAACAAAGGAAGAAATAACATTTAGTTTGAAACTTGATTTGGATTTGTTGACTGAAGAATTTGGAAAAGAAGATGAAAGCATGTGAGTTTACAGTTGGGAGGGAGTAGTAATAAGAATTTGAAGTGAAGGGGCTAAAATGGAGGCTGAGAGTATTGCATGTAGACTGGTCCTTAACATATATATTATTAATAAATCTAAGAATGCAAAGGGTGTGAGCAGTGACCACACTAGAACAACAAGGAGAAGAAAATGTGTTGGCTAAAACGGGAAAGAGGTTGGCAATGGCAATGGCATCCTAGTCATTAGTCAGGTCGCTATCATAGTGCAGTTAGGTAGCCCGCTATAGAGTAAAAGTCCTTGTAACCAACACCAGCAAACCTTGTTTACATTTGGAAATAATTACAAAAATTGAGAGTCAATCCTTAAATTTTAGGTAAACCTATCATAAAAATCTTTGTATTAGGAATTAGATTACATTTTACTCTCTCTATTAAAAAAATAGGTAAATTAGTCCCTATACATCATATTAAAGAGTAAATTTTTTTTTTTGTTAAAAATTTCATCTAATTGCACTATTAAAAACTGGTATGATTAACGGAATAACAAGACAATGAAATATGACATGCCATGTGTACATTATGAACTAATTTTTAACATCAAGAATGAATGAAATTTTTAACAGAAGGACCAGTTTACTATTTGATCTAATGTTATGGGACTAATTTACCTATTTTTTTAGTAGAGGAATTAAAATATAATTTAACTCCTAATATAAGGGAGTCTATATTACTTTTACCTAAATTTAAGGTTAAATGGGAGAAAAAATTACGTTAAATTATTTAGGCAAACACTGTACTACAATTTACGTTAAACTATCTAAATACTTTGAATATAAATTTACAAGAGCAGAAGTTCAGAAAACCCTATTTATATTTGAAATAAATTTGATTAAAGCGGATGATGTTGAGCCGCCTACTCCATCTTAGACTCACCCAGGCTTTAGGTCTAGAAGGAATGGAATTGTCCAGCTACCTGGAAGAACTTTGAAATCATCTGATGATGGTCGGGTCTGAGATTTCAATACATTCAAACCTGAAAGCACATATTCGTGAAAAGTACTGGTAGGCCTTCCATGCAGTGCAGAGTATTTTATATACATCTGAGACAAACAAATTCTTGGCCTCGTATCGTTCAAACTTCAAATACATGCCAAAGGTTAAGGACAAGTCAGTGGTCAATAGTTATGATGTTGTCAAGTTTTAAACCTGTTAAGCTAACTCAGAGTTTCTTTCTTTCTTTACTGTTAATGCACTATTTAGTCCCTAAATTTGATAATTTTTCTCATCATAGCCCTTAAACTTGACAATTTTTCTAATTTATTCCTTAAACTTGCATTTCCTTAATATGTAATGATGTGACATTTTAAGATTTTACCACATCATTATTTAAATTTATTTAAGAGTTATAAAAAAAAAAAATCTAAAAAAGTATTTTTTTTAAATTTCAGGTGATAATCATGTAGCATAATTTCATAGTGCATCATCTCATCTTAACAAAATTCAAATTTAAGGTCTGAGAAAAGTTGCTAAGGTCGGAGATCAAGTAATGCATTATCCCTATTTTATTAAGATTTTAAACTATCTATAGTTATGCGCAATTGCATGCTATATTTTAATTAGGCATAATATCAAATTTAGCTCTTAATAATTTAGTCTTTATTCTTTTTTTTTAACTAAATTTGACCCTCAACTTTTTAAAAAGAGTCAAATTTTGCCATTAACCTTTAGAAAAAATTCGAAATAATGTTTTTTTAACGAGAAAACTAACTAAAATGTTTTAAACTTTTAAACACGATAAACTACATGACAATCCATGTGTACTCGAAACTTTTTTTTTTAATTTTATGAAATTTTTTATATTTTTTAATTTTAATTTTGATTTATTTTTTATTTTTATAATTTTTGAATTATTTATTGATGTGACTTATAAGACAAACGGTGTTATATTAGCATGATGTGCACATAGACGGTCATGCGAGTTGCCACATCAACAGCATCAACATTTTCATTAAAAAAAAGGGACTTGACTCTTATTTGAAAGATTAAGGGTCAAATTTAGCTCAAAAAAAGAATAATGGCCAAATTGACAAAAAAATGTTAGCGTTGAGGGCTAAATTTATCATTATGCCTTTTGATTAATTCAAATTAATTTACTAAAATCGAAATTAATTAGGTTTCTCTAGACCTAATCATGGGTCGGATCGGGTCAGGCCGAAGCAAAATTTTAGGCCCGTTTTCTAGGCCTGGGCTTGATCTAGCCTAAAAAATGGGCCTAAATTTTGCCCAAGCTCGACCCAGATTAAAAATGCTAAACTCGAGCCCGACCCGGCCCGCCTATATTAATTTTAGATTTTTTATATGAAAACAAATATAAAAAATATAATACATCAAATTCACTAAAAACATTAAAATAAATGTTTCCCAACAAATTGAAAATACATTAAAAAATGTTTTTATACTTAAATAATACTAAGATAGTTGCAACTTAACAAGTAAATGCCTCTAAAATAGTAGCAAAATTAACAATAAAACAAGAGCTATACAATATCTAAACAATAACAACAAAATAGTAGTAATATAATAGTAAAATGATAGCAAAACATCAAACATAATAGTAGTAAAATAGTAACATAACAATAACAAAACAATAGGGAAAAAAAGTTTAGGCTTATTCGGGTTAGGTTAGGCCAGGTCTGGGCAAAAAGATTCTATTCGAGACCCAGCCCATTTAGAAAACAGTACTTATTTTTTTTGTCTAAGTCTAATTTTTAGGTTTATATTTTTACTCAAACCTTCTCATTTTTCGAGCAGGCTTTAAACCAAAACGGCTAACCTGACCCATAATGAGGTATAGGTTTCTCTATCAACTATTAAGTTATTATGTTAATAGTGAAATAATTTTAAAGCTTTTTATTATACTTTCCCATGCATCTTGTGTATTATTCAATTACTTTTTAATTAGTAATCAGCATACTATAAATAAATAAATTCAAATAGATAATTACCGTAAGTGATAAATTGTTAAATGTTTGTCAATGTTTTTAATAGATTTAAATTATATAAACAAATATCAATATTGTAGAAAAAAAAATCAAAATATGATTTACTCACACTAAAAGTTTAAAGTAATATCAGGTAAGTAACATTTAAATAATTATTTAATGTTTCCGTGAATTTAGTTCACTAGGAGAAAACAATTAATATATGATATTATATTATATTTACTATTTTAATTATTAAAATTAAATTTATTTAACAGTAGTATAAGTATAAAAGTATACAATATAATAAAATTTTTAAGTAATTGTAATTGTAATTATAATTATAATGCTATATTAAACTTAAAATAATATTTAGAAATTACTTGATTATTTATAAAATTAATTATAACTTTTATAATATATGTAATTACAGTTAGTTATAACTTTTATAAATTAAGAAACATAGGATTGTTTTAATTAAAGTTAATAAAACTTAAAATATTTCCACATTAAAGAATGTATATTAAAGCATGTATTCTTGGCACAATAAGAAATATGCCTACTAAGTAAAAAAAAAACATTATTCATAAGAATACACTGTTATAGAATATATATGGTTTGGTTTAGAAAATTTTAAAATTAAATTAATAGAATTGTGTGAAATATATTTTATTTTATTAAAAAATTAACTTATTTTATATGCGTTTTCTTTTTGTTTTGCATATCAATGTTACATGAACCAAATCGGATCATTTGGATCTGGAATTGATTGAGACACCGATTCAGAGAAAAGCTTTGGACCGATTGAGCCGGGAATCAATACAGGCTGGTTCGACTAGGTTAAGAAATCAATTCAATCAATTTTTTATTTTTTTTATTTTTAATGATTTACTTAATTGACTTGTCTAAATCAGTCGAACCGATGGCTTGACTGGTTGGGCCACCAGTCCATAATCTATGTGAATGATAGAATGATTGGTTCAACTTCTAGAAGATTTTGTTAACCTCGTAGTTCTGAATTTGAGATGAGTATGGTAGGTAAATGACCGTTACAAAAGTGATGATGAAAATAGTAACAAAATATTACTTAGATTTTAAAAATTAAATTTATCATTTTCATCAAGTTTACTCGCAAGTATACGAGATCGTTCTGAAGTAATAAATTACAATGAAATAACTTCGATAATGAAGTATTATAAGGAACAAACTCATAGACAGATTGGTGTCATGTAAAATAAAATAAATAGCATGACTCAACTTAATTAATTAAACTAACAAAACACTAAATACTCGCGTCGAATCCCTGATCACTCACCGAAAGCAGAGAAACTTAAACAAGTTTAGTTTTTCCCTTGTCCTTGCTGGTAGAGGGTCAGTTGGTTCGCAATAAACACACAAATTACTAAACAGAACATACGGATTTCACACATGCAAGAAAACCTAGCTTTTAGGATAATCAACCCTAACAAGACAGAGACTTACCCAGATTGCTACAAACAAAATTTTAGAACAGAGACTTTGATGGCAGTATATTCAGTGAAGAATTTCATAGGACTAAGGGTCTTATTTATAGACTTAAGAGTCCTAGATACCTTTGGAAACCCTATCTGACTTAGGAAAGACGTTACTTGCACAAAAAGTATTCCTAGATACACTAGATCTCTTTTCCTAATTTGAGTCTGACTATATCTTTGACCGGCAAACCCAGTTTGCAACTCAATTGGCAAACCATAGTTCGCCAAGCAGATTGGTGAACCCCAGCTCCCCAATACATTTGTAATCCCCTAAACCCGGCCTAGACGTTATGGCCAAATTTCAAAAACTACAACAATCACGTAGAAAAGATTTTCAAATCAATTGTGCTTAAATAATTTTTCCGAAAAACATTGTTTGAATTTAATAGAAAAATTGTCAACGAAAAATATTTAATAAAATATGTTTAATTTAAATAAATTCTCGTAATATTTCAAGTTATTACTTTTTGATAGATTTGATAAGAAAACTTGTCCTGCAAATTTCAAAACGTTATTTTGTAAAAATTCTATTTTTCAAAAATTCGAGCGAATTAAATATAACTATGAAATATATTTATTACAAATTATTTTTGTTTGATAAAAACAATTTATATAATAAAAACCAGTGATTTAAAACATTTAAACCCGAAGCTTATGTATGTATTGTGGCTAACATACCATTGCACTCATGACATAATTAAAACAATCCAAAGAAGAAAACAATCCCCAAAAAAGTTTTAAATACTTTAATTTGATTAAATCTAAAATCTCCTCCAAATGTTGTATCCAAGTCCTATCCACCGGTACTATCTGAAAAGTTTAAGAAAACTTAAGAGTGGGCTAATAAGCTCATTGTGGGTTTTATGTCAAGTTTGTTAACAGGAACTATAATACACTAAATATAAATACCATAGGATACATAACAATCAATTGTGCAGACTTTTATCAGCATGATTATGACAATGCAATTTTTTATAAAAACATATATGCAGATTTTTTTCAAAATTTCCTACCCATATCCGCTACACACCAAATGGAGTTTCCCAGAACCCATCCATCCAAAACACACCAATAGAAATATCTGGACAAAACCACCAGAATTGTAGACAAGCTGCCAGAACAAATGTATGGTAAAACCACAAGATAATACAAATTATTAAACTACCAAATCTTCCTACTTACCATATAGTCCCAACCCGATGAAATGTGACATGGCATGCAAACTCAATATCAAAGCAATAAGCATGTTAAACATGCAATTGTATACAAATCAGAAATCGATAGCCATGGTAATCCATGCTTTACAAATCAGTCATTTCAAAATTTCAATGTGAATAGATCATAATAGACAAATATGTCATCATGTCACATACCATGAGAATTAGAACAAAACCACGTATTAGCAATAAATAGGGTAACACATCAAATAGATTTAAGTTAAAATACATACCCTAAATTCACATAATCACTCACCATGTTATTTTTGCTACTAGATAATACTTTAATAAGATTTAATTTATCATATAAATAACATAATAAAAAACATCCTTTTCATACAAAATACTTGAATAAAGCACACACCTTTAACTTTTTTCCAACACGTAATATCCTAAAGCGAACTCGAACTCTTTAGATCCAAGTAAATCGAGATTATATTTGTACCTAACAGAAACAAATTGAAAATTAGAAATCCTTTTAACCTTAAGAAAAATCGCCCAAAAATTAATAACATCCAAACTTACACATCTTGCTTGTAATCACCACTTACCCTTAATGCACTTCTATCAAAAACTCCCACTTTGATATCACAAAAGGTCTACGGTTCTCAGATTGAATCCTTCAATCCAAAATAATCTCTTAGCTAGAAGAATATACAACCACTCCCAATAATCAAAACTTCACAAAACGAAATATAGATTATTTCTCCATAATACTTACACTTTCATTTCCAAAAGTCTAAAAAGAACAACTAAGATTGTTGATGATATAAATTGGTATGAGAATCTAGTCATCAAAGAAAAAGAAAGAATTAATCAAATAGAAGTTGTTATTTAAAAATAATAATAAGATGAAAAGAAAAGAGAAAAAGTAATTAAAATATGATAGTTGTCGACAATGATTCGTGGCAGTGAACTGTAAAACCCCTTACCCGTATACAACTCCGGAACCGGGTACGAGGCATTACCGGTCGACTACTTCTGAACATAAACTCAATCATACCGTTATGTGTATTCAATTGTCAAAACATTTATGCATATAACTGTACCCATTTCTTATTCTTAAATGGGTAGACATGTTACTACTGGGCTTTATACCAAAACTTCTGCATAAGTTCTGGATTCATCAACCTGCAACTTCTATCTCAAGGTAACAATAATAACGGAAAACTTATCCGATATGAATTTTAACATCTGAAACAAACTCATTCGGAACTTATTTAAAACACCATTCACTATCTCACTTCTGAACTCCTTTGTTTAAAAAGGAAAACTCGCTTTAGCCATTAACATCGCTAAAACTAGGATACTATCAGCCAAGGTCAATCGAGTAACTAACTCGCATTGATTAAACGGGGGTTTTCCATCCAGATATCTGTACTATGTCCACTATCCGAGAGGTATTTCAATAACTATACATACTCTTGTACTAGTTCAAGCCATTTTTACTGTCTCACATTCAAATTTTTCTGCAGCATTAGATACTCTAGCTCATCAGGTTTTAGAAAGCACATGACGTTTTTCCACAAATCATATTATAACATCAATTTCACAACACAGACACAAAAGTGATCGTCTCTGGATCACCAATCTAACAATTCTTTTCGACGTAACTCTAACCACCCCAAGATGTAAACTACCTCTTTACACTCTGGTATTAAAACACCTTTCAGTTTATTCATTAGCGCATCATTAAATATCATAAACTCTTTTTCTCTATTCAAACTAAACTCAATACTAGAACTTTTAGTTAATAGTACCTTCAATAGCTTTCAACTTTACCATCCTGCAACATACCATTTAAACTTTCATAAGGGTGACAACCTTTCAATCCAAACAACTTCAACTTGTAATTAACATTACTCGGTTAGAATGTTTCAATAAGCATATCTCTGTATTATGCTTCCTAGGATCTAATTTCCTCATCCAGACTATCCATCTACCTACTAATGAATACACAGGATTTATTCTTCCTACTGAAGCATGCGTAGGCATACACATAACTCGGATCATATCTCAACAAATCAATCTACTCTTTTCTCCACACTGAGAATACAGTTCAAACATACAATCCTTTGAATTTCTCTTGTTATGCTAATCGAAAACCTTTATTATCGCCTTAGTTCAAGGTAACAGGGGCATCTCAATTGAGTGCATTAACTCTATTCGGCTTACCCAAAAAATCCATCGCACAATTTGAAACTTGTGATTTCACTTTTTATACTTTTGTCGATATTAACATCTTATACGAAAATCAGAGATATCCATATACTAGAATTATCACCTTTCTATAATCAAACCAAAAGCGTAATCATGGTAGATATAACTATCACAACAAGATGAACACACTTTAAAGATAACCATGATCAGCAGAAACATAAGGGTAGTCTCATATAAAATTTTTATTACCGACTTCATTCCCAAAATACCAAAATAGAATTACGAAGAGAAAAAGGAATGTTGACCGCAAATCAACCAAAGCGACAACTGTTTTGTCTGATTTTACAGTCAGCTAACATTCTCACACGATCATAATTTCATAAAAAAATGAACAACCACTTAATCCTCAAAAAGAAAGATAGATATCTATACAGAATACTCAAAGAGATCATTATAATCTATTCAACCATGATTTTCATTGTCAAACATTTTTACATCTCAAATATTGTTTCTCTGACCATTTTCGTCATCATAAACCCCTTTATTATTCCTTTCACTAATAAACATTAATTCGGGAAGATTCTCAGTAAGTACACCTTAGGCTTCCTACTCAATTGAGTTAAATAGCTGAGACCAACATTCTCTTTACTCGTAACATCGCATAATCAGTACGATCTTTAAAACATTCAGATATTCTTCCCAAAACTATTCTCACCTTCTAACTACCTTTATCTCTATACACATTACTAATTGTTTCACCACGAAACTCTTTTATTTCATTCTCATGAACTTATTCAACTTGAATCTCGTAAAAAATCTCATTATAAATCAACAGTGGTAAGGGGTGAGGTCGTAAAGCATCTAACTTGACTCTCATGACTACACACATATGATTTAACATTCATCATTAATGAAATATCATCGTAATAGCACAACTCGCTCCAAGCGAGTTTTCACCCTTACTCATGTTACAATTGTTTCTATCACCCATAATTTCGAATGGTGATTTCACTTACTCAAACTCCATATTAATATCTATTCAAGTACTCAACATTTAACTCCAATTTCTCTTACCATCACTTATCAAATTAAAGAACGTCTTACGGGTTTGAGTACATCGTTTACTAGATTGCCATAGTCCAACTATGGTCTTACTCGTATCACAATATCATAGCCCAATTATAATCTTAAATGTCGTCACGATGCCATAGCCTCACTATGGTCTTACACGAAATCCCATATCGATACCAATGCCATATTCCCCGATATGGTCTTACATGGAAACACATGTCGATGTCGATGCCATATCCTAGATATGGTCTTACACGATTTCATACCGAATCCAGGTCCCAGACGTGGTCTTACACGGAATCGCTATTCAATGCCGACGCCATATCCCAGATATGGTCTTACACGGAATCGCTATTCGATGCCGATGCCATATCCTAGATATGGTTTTACACGGGGTCATATATCGATGCCAATGCCATGTCCCAGACATGGTCTTATATGGGATCACATATACGGCCATGGTCCAACCATGGTCTTATTCATCAATTTATCATTGAACGACCGTACTCATCTCCTGCGTTCTACTTAATTTAACTACCCAGTTTAACTCCCGCACTATAATATTTGTGGCTTCATAACAGAGTCATAAAACAAAACATTATACATCCTCTACTATAACAGTCGCACATGAGATTCAACTATGTGGACATATTGATCATACATCATTCAAACAGTTGCACATACACACATATCCCATTCACTGGGTAAGTTTACTCACCATATTCACTTATCCAAATAGGTTGAGTATATAGCACCGTATGCATATCGAACCAACATGGATAAGCTTATCACATTATAACTTTCATTTCATTCCTCAACTTACAATTATCTCTTTTCGTACCCTATTACACGTATGTCATAAACTTCTATTCGCACCTTTCTAAATTTCATCCATGCATAAGCACATTTCAATTACCTCATTATCACTTACAACATTATCGAAAATAGCTCGGTTGGGAATTATCTCTATCTTAACAAAATAATTTTGTTAGAGCCGGGAGATATCACACAATCATGAGGAGCAACATGGCATGTATAGCTAAACTCTCATACGCTATGTTAGTCCGAGAATCGACGAAACTTAACTCTGATACCACTAAATGTAACACCTCTTACCCGTATTCAACTCCAGAACCGGGTACGAGGCATTACCAGACTTGACTTGCTTGAGCATTCGACTTTGGGCTATAAAATTTGTTCCAATTTAAAACTTTTTCATTTACAACCGTAACGTCCCCATTATGGGTCTACGAGACCCTTTACATAAACCCGAGATGCTTTGGGACCAAACCGAAACTTTTAAACACTTAGAAAATTTTGGCATAAAAACTGGGCCACACACCCGTGTGTAGAGTGGGGCACGCCCGTGTGACATATCACACACCCGTGCTCCATACCCGTGTAGAATTATTTTCTTTTCGAACCTACAGGGGTTTTCACACGTCCGGACACACGCCTATGTTCTTGGCCCGTGTGCTTCACACGACCTAGACAAGCCCGTGTCCTCGCCCGTGTGTAAAAACCTGGGTATTCTGTTTGTGACGTCAGCAACCTCATATGGGGCACACGGTCTAGGCACACGCCCGTGTGGCTAGCCCGTGGTCGACACTGACTTGCAATACCAACCTTCAGGGGACACACGGCCTGGTCACACACCCATGGGACTGATCGTGTGTCTCATACGGCCTAGACACACGCCCGTGTGTCTACCCATGTGGACCAATTCAAGGCTATTTTACAAGCCATTTAGCCACCCTCACTTGCACACATTCACGCATCATCACATAACATTTTCAAATCATTAATTATAACTCTTGAATTATCACATTTGAATCATGAAAATTAAATCTTCATCCCATATACGAGAGAGAGAGCTATTACTAGTACAATTACAATCGACTTGAGCCATCATCTATGGCTGTACACAACTAATCCACAAACTCTTTTAAGCCAACACATTTGGCTACTTTAACTATGACTTAATTAAACCAAAATAAGATCCCTATACATGCCATATTTCAAGAAGACTTGAATCTCATACCCAAGTGTCTGCTCGATAGTGTGAAAGCATCTCTGGCGGTTTCCAACCCGAGTTAGTTAAGTTAACCTATAAGAGATAGGAAAGGAAGAGGAGTAAGCAATATTGCTTAGTAAGTTCATATGTAAATAATAATCAACTATTGACATTCATTGATTATACTCAACCACAAAGGCATTATAATGAGATTTACTCTTAAACTCATGGTTACCCACTATATCATTCATAAGGCTTACTCATTCCGTCTCTTACCCCATTCTAACCATGTGACAATTATAGTACTCTCATTTATTAGCACATAATCTGTAACACCCCATACCCAAGTCCTAGACTGAGACTGGATACGAGACATTACCATACTTGAACTTAAGTAAACATGTACTTACGGGATGTAAAATTTTGTTTCGAAACAAAAACTTCTCTTTCTTAATCAAAACATACGTTTCATGGGCCTACGAGGCCTTAAACACCTACCCGAAAACTTTCAAAACTCAATATAGAACTTTTCCTCGAAATAGGGGTCACACGCCCATGTGACTTAGGACACGCCTGTGTACCCCTAAGACATGCCCGTGTCTTCCACCCGTGGTCGACACTGACTAATTTCACACGGCCTTGACACACCTGTGGCTTTGGCCCATGTGCTAAACTTTGGCATTCGACTTATCCACACGGTCCATACACACGCCCGTGTACTACAAACCGTGTGACAATTCAAATTACAAGTGCAAGGTGTGCGGACTTCACACGGCCGGGGGCACACGCCCATGTGCTAATCAGTGTGTCAAACACGGCCTAAACATATGGCCGTGTGATTAGCCCGTGGTCTATTCTGACTTAAAACACTAATGTGCAGGGGACACACGGCCTAGACACACGCCCGTGTGTCTATCCGTGTAGGCACCTAGAGGCTATTTTCCAAGCCAATTGCCACCCCGAGATCAAGATCAATCCAATACTCAATTCAATAACTCAAGTATTACATCTAACATGAACAAGGATGCATACTTCATTGATAAATAAAAACATACATACTTAATCATTCATGACCCATCTCTTTGGCCATATACAAAAAGAATACTAAGCTTGATAGCCAACACTTTGGCTAATTCTAAAACATAACTCAAAATGAAATGCTTTCTATACATGCCATACTTAATATAAACAACTTGGCTATACCAAAATAACGATTGATAGTGTGCTCCGAGCTCCGATGACGATGATCCACGAGATTAGCTTGGCGGGACTACATGGAAAGAAAGAATTTAAGGACGTAAGCATTTCGCTTAGTAAGTTTGCATGTAATGCATATAACAACATATATATATACTTAACATACTCATTCATCATAAGCAAAGGCATTGCTAAGTTCACATGCTTGATCTTACTTACTCTTAATGATTCTTACACTTATCATGGTACTTACTAGTCTCATGCTTGTAAGGTAAACAAGGTACTTGTATCACTTAATCATATAGATTAGCATACTTTGTTAAGGTAAGCATAATCTTAACTTCATCATTCATAACATGAATAATACTCTTAGTTAACTTTGACTAGCATACTTTGATGATAGCTTTACTTGCTTAACTTTCTTGCTTTTTAATTTATTCTTTACTCTTTTGCCCGATGAATTACTATGAATAACCGAGGATACTAAATCTCATCTCACATATATCTCGATGCCAAATCCATATCCTAGATATGGTCCTACATGGGATCTCTCAACTTGGTATCGATGCCATGTCTTGACATGAACTTACATGAAGTCTTCCTTGTGTGTTCCATTGGGAACTTACCATTGCCATGTCTTGACATTGTCTTACTTGGTATCTTTACTCATGAATGGGTCAATGCCGAGCCTTGGCTTGGACTTACATGAAATCTTCCTTGTTACTCACCAATGCCATGCCTTGGCTTGGACTTACATGGGATCTCTATCTCATGATAGCTTTTCAATGCCAAGACTTGTATTGGACTTACATGACATCTTTACTTGGAGACTCACCAATGCCATGCCTTGGCTTGGGCTTATGTGGGTCTTCATCTCATGATAACTCTTCAATGCCAAGACTTGTCTTGGTCTTACATGATAACTTACTTGATTGCTGATGCCATGCCTTGGCTTGGTCTTATACGGACTTCCTTGTCTCATGTGATAGATCGAGTATCCTAAGTAATTCAACTTCAATCGGGACTTTCTCATGCTTAATCTCATTGATTTCTTTGTTTAACATATCATCAAAAATCTCATGGAATTAAGATATATTCTACATCATACTAAGCAATTCAATGATATTAATCATAAAGCTTAGAAATCATACAAACTTACCTCAATGTACAAAATGTATGTAGAAATACAATTTAGTCCTCGACTTTGTTCTTGCCTCGGTTTCAATCTGGGCTTCATTTTTCTTGATCTGTAATAATAATTTAGCTCATTTAATACATACATTGACTAAATTGACTCTTAACTCATACTTCGGCAAAATTACCATTTTGCCCCTAAACTTTCTCATAATTACACTTTTGCCCCAAGGCTCGTAAAGTGATTTTTATTCAACTTTCGTGAACTTCATGCTTAGCTGATTCACTCTCTCAACTATAGCAACAATTAATTCTCACTATTTCTATCATGTATGACAAATTTTACAACTTTTACAAACTAGTCCTAACTAGCATTTTTCATGAAATTCATTTAGGAAAAGATGTTTATCTAACATCAAACTCTCATAATCTTTCATAAAACATCATTTTAAAAGCATGTCATACATGGGTAGATTTATGAACATGAATTCTAGCTCAACTAATAGCTATAAATAGCTAATTCATAATACGAGGACTCCAAAAATACGAAGAATATTAAAAACGGGGCTAGGATGCACTTACTAGCAAGCTTCAAAAATTAAAGAACCCTAGATATGGAGTCTCTCAAATTTTTGGCACAAGGAAGAAGAAGATGAATAAGATTTTTATCATCTTTTCCCATTTTAATCATTTAATTGATAAATGACCAAAATGCCCTTCTTTTTAAAAATTCACAATTTACTAACTCATGTCCATTTTTGTCCAAAAATTATAATTTGGGCAATTTGTCATAAAAAAAAACTTCTAGAATCTCATATTTTGCAACTTTTGCAATTTAGTCCTAATGAACCCTTTAATAGAAATTTTCACAAAATTTCTACATAGAACTTTCATACTATCATGCAAACATCTCTTAAACCTTAAAAACTCAATTTTACTAACTTGGATTTGTGGTCTCACACCACTATTCCGACTAGGCCCTAAATCGAGTTGTTACAATTCTCCCCCTCTTAGGGATTTTCGTCCTCGAAAATCTTACCAGCAAATAGGTTTGGGTACTGGTTTCTCGTGCTCTCTTCTGGTTCCCACGTAGCTTCCTCTATCCCATGTCTTTGCCACAATACTTTCACTAGGGCAATACTTTTATTTCTTAGCTGTTTGACTTCCCGAGCTAAAATCTTAACTGGTTCTTCGCCATAAGTCATGTCGGGATGAATCTCTATCTCTGACGGGGCAATTATATGTGAAGGGTCTGATCGGTAGCGTCGAAACATGGACACGTGAAACACATCATGTATCTTTTCTAACTTTGATGGCAAAGCCAATCGATAAGCTACCGGCCCAACTCTCTCAGAAATCTCGTATGGTCCGAAAAAACATGGACTCAACTTGCCTTTACGGCCAAATCTGAGAACCTTTCTCCATGGTGACACTTTCAAGAAAACTTTATCCCCGACTTGATACTCTATCTCTTTTCTTCATAAATCCGAGTAGGATTTTTGTCTGCCTGAGACAGCTTTTAAACATTCTCGGATCGCTTTCACTTTCTCTTCAGTTTCTCTAACCAAATCAACCCCGTGAATTCGGTTTTCCTTGAGTTCAGTCCAATACAAAGGTGTTCGACACTTACGCTGTAACACCCCTGTCCTGTAACCGTCGCTAGAATAGGTAAGGGGCATTACCGGACTTGTAACTCAAACCGGAACAGTAAGACTTTAACTTATCAATCGTCAACATCATTCAACATTAATCCAACATATCATGCTTAAAACAATTATATAAGCTTATACTAAAATGACCATTCCATGTAGTCATATATATATAAGCATCTAAATACCACTTACAAATTAATCACATTTCAACATTCTTATCAACTCATCCATAATCACATATCATTCAAACCAAAATGCCAATTATAAATTTTACCACTAAATGCACACATCATATAATGCTTTCATATCAAACCAACTTTTCTCATATCAAGCCATATCACATAGCTTGATCATAATACCCAAAATTCACCTCACATTCATATAAACAAGTGAACATATAATCAACTTATTAACTAGCCTATACATGCCATATTACCCAATTTCAAAGAGTTTAGAAATACCAATTGCCTCCTGGATAGTGTGATGAAATCTTCGATGACTTCCAACCTGAGTGAGCATTCGAATCACTGTAAAATACAGAGAATAGACAGAGTAAGGTAATAAGTGTAGTAAGCTCGTATAATTATCAGCACTATATAAAAGATTTAACATTAAGCTTGTCATTTTAAGCAATAAGATTGCTTTTAAACCAGCCTCATCTAATTCAATATTTATTTCCTTAACAGTCATGTAATTCATGTATAATTTATCACATCTACTCACGTGTCATATAAATTTATCAATGTCACTTGCTTGTCAAGTGTACCATGTATACCTGTACTAATTTGTATCATCATTTCTATTCTCGCAGCATCATCTTTACAGTTGAACCTTTGAGACCAACATCGAAAACCCTGTATCTTGCATACTAAGTGCCATATATGTAACTAAACCATTTATATCACATATCACCAATACAATATCAATATCATAGAATTCACATAGCATTGGGTCGATTTATTTCATTACGTATAACCTGTAACACCTTTATGTAACCGATAGCAAAATTATACCCGTATAAATATTAACTCATCAGTAACATCAATAATTCATAATTTGTAACAAATAATCGTTTTGCTTACTTACCTAATTTTGAATAGCAAATAAATTAGGTCATACCTGACCATCCAACTCATCTTACACATTCCGTACCACATTGGCACACAACTTTGTAAGCATCGAGCCTAAAGTAATACACCGGTATGAACCTGCTAGGCATAAGCCTGATAAAACTCACCGGCTCAAGGCCTGCTAGGCTTTTAGCCTGGTAAAACTCACCAGCACAAGGCCTGCTAGGCTTTTAGCCTGATAAATCACTAATACGAAATTCATTCTAGCACATAACTCACATATCCAAAATCATAAGTATTCATCATAATTCATACGGACTTCCGAATGTCGAAACTCAATTGAAGTAATTTTCTTAAACATGATTAACAAGGTATCACCCATTTGGCAATATCACATATAACTTCATATATTTCATTTCAACATGAATACTTGCATTTAATTAAAATTCAATACATCTAATTACTTATAAACTTACTACATGGTATCGTATGTAGATATATATAATCATATCATTTTACTCATCCAATTTGTACATCTATCATGCAACCTTCTTTACCATTATCAATCACACAGCTTTACGATCAATAATATTAACCCTATAGGTTTGATACTCACCTGCTCAAATTCAAATTTATAAATCATAAATACTTCTCAAGAAATTCAAGGCAAAAATACATTCAACTATTCCCAATTACTCGAAAAGTCGCACACTTAGTGCCAATAGTTATTAAACATTATATATCAAATTCGCACACTTAGTGCTCGATACTTAAGCTTGCACACTTAGTGCTCAATAATCAGGCTCGCACACATAGTGCAATGTTTACATCTGTAAGCTTTTATACTCGCACCCTCTGTGCCGAAATTCAATTACACAATATTCATCAATTCAACTTTATCAACTTTATTTGCATTCGGTAACCTCAACTTTTTTATACATTTCAATTTGGCACATATATGTATATATAATATTTAATTTAATCAACAACAAATATTTACTTAGTAACTTACCACATACAAGGCATTTAATTTATCATACACTAAAGCTCAATTAACTCCAATATACATTTACTCAACCCCAAAGTACTTCATTACTACCAAACACAAGACCGAATATATATTATGGCATTCCATCATCATGTAATATTAATATAATTAAGTACAAAGCCATTTAACATATCTACCATTACATACTCACAATTTGGCCGATTATCCATCATTTCTTATAACATGTAATTTTTTTTTCTATCAATTTAATCATATAATTCAGTGACTGCAACATATTCATAGAGCCGATAAATTTTAGTAATTTATTCATTATGTAAACAATTAACATCAATTAAAATAATTTCTGTAGCTAATAATTCGATTTTTAACCATACGAACTTACCTCGTGTATCCGTCGACTATTCGTCTACTTTCCGATTTTCCTCGCTCAAAATCCTGAATTCGTTTGTCTTGATCTTAATCTAACCAAATTTAACTCAATTATTCACTAACATAATTAATTAAATACATATGCAAGTATTTTGACCATTTTGCAAAATAGCCCTTATATTTTCATACTTTAACAATTTAGTCCTTAATGCATAATTATGCAAAATACACAAAATCCCAATATAGAAGTATTTAGCCGAATTTTCTATAGTATTTAAACAGCCCATATTTTCACTTTATTCACGTTTCTAACCACAAAAATTCTATCTTTTTCGATTTAATCCCAAATACTCAATTTCATCAAAAAATCTCTTTATAAAACTTGTATATCTATAAACAATCATCAATAATTTAACAAGAAATATTAAAACAAACATGCACTCATCAATGGCACATTTCAAAAACACAACCAATTTTAGAAATTGAGGTACGGATCAAAATCATTAAAAACGGATCAAAATCTGTACCTTAATCCCTTAGAAAACCATGGCCGAATGTTAAAGCTTCCAAAACCCTTTCTTTGTTTAGTTATTCGGTTGAAGATGATGAAAACATAATAAAAAAATATCATATGGCTTTATTTTATTAAGCATTATTCCATAATTTACCAAAATACCCATGTTTAATAACCATATAAATTATGTAATTCAAGGTCCACTACCGTCCACTAAAATATGCAATGGTATAATTACCATGCAAGGACTCCCATTTATAAAGCCATTATCAAATAAGTCATTTTACTAATGGCACACATAGTTTTCGTTTTACGCGATTTAATCCTTTTTACCAAATTAACTATTTAATCGGTAAAATTTCTTTACGAAACTTTCACATAGTAATACTACCACACTGTAAACATTATTAAAATAATAAAAATAATATTTTAACTCGGTTAAGTGGTCCCGAAACCACTCGTTCCAATTAGGGTCTAAACCGGACTGTTATAACTCTCCCCCCTTTAAGGATTTTCTTCCCCGAAAATCTTACTGGTAAACAGGTTACGATACTATTTTCGCATAACTTCCTCTATCTCATGTTTACACCAAAGAACTTTTACAAGTGCTATACGCTTATTTCTTAACTCTTTAATCGCTCGAGCTATAATTCTGATCAGTTCTTCATTGTATGATAAATCCGATTGTATTTCCACATCAATAGAAGATATCACAATGTGATGGATCAGATCGGTAACGACGTAGCATCGAAACATGAAAACATTATGTATCTTTTCAAGTTCAGACGGTAATGAGAGTCGATATGCTACTGGCCCTATTCTTTTAGCAATTTCATATGGCCTAATGAATCGCGGACTTAACTTTCCTTTACGACCAAAACGAAGAATTTCTTCTAGGGTGATACTTTTAAGGATACACGGTCTCCGACCTGAAATTCTATTTCTTTACGTTTCAAATCCGCGTATGATTTCTGTCTATCAAAAGCTGCTTTTAAACTGTTGTGAATCACTTTCACTTTTTCTTCGGTTTCTCTGATCAATTCAACCCCGTGTATCTTTTTCTCACTCAATTCTGTCCAGTATAACGGTGTTCGATAATTGCAAATATACAATACTTCATATAATGCCATCTGTATAATCTTATAACCATACAGAAACTCCATCAACAGCAAGTGCTTTTCTCAGTTACCTTCAAATTTTAAAACACAAAAATAAAACATAATTTCCAAGAATTTGAATCATCTGACCATCAGTTTGAGAATGAAATGCCATATTAGAATTCAATCTTATATTCAAAATTTACTGTAGCCTTCTACCGAATCGCAATATAAATCTCGGGTTCTCAAGATAATAGAGACTGACACACCGTATGATCTGAAAATCTCTAAAATATACCACCGAACAAGTCTATTAAAAGAGAAATCTATACTATAGAAATGAATGTGCAGACTTTTTAAACATTCGACAGTAACTCAGATAACATCTTTCTGTTTCGGTGGTAAGAACAATCCCAATACAGAACCCATCGTATTACTAACCCATTTTTCACTCTGATATCATCTCAGACTATAACAGTCCCGAAGACACATATCAATCAGTTTATCTTACTGATACTTTAAACTTCAAAGCATAGAGTAAAAATTATCTTGTTTCATACCTGTCTATCAATATAACTGTTTCAGATTATTAAACATATTATGTTCCTTGAAAAATCAGGCTAACTACTACTGTGAGCTTCATATCTCAATCACTGTAAAATCTCTGGATTTCTCGGTACTTAAACTCTATTTCATATCTTCTAGAATCTGAACTCTTCATTCAGACTACCCGTCAATTTACCTGTAAGCGTACAAGATTTATTTTTCAAATCTACGGATAACTCAAGTACACAAAATTTAAGTACCCTTCAAACGGATAACTCAACCAAAATAATCAAATGAATCAATTTCTCCTGTCAATAACGTAGTTCGGAACAAAAAGGGAAATCAATATAGTTCCAATAACAACCAATGCAGAATCACAATCTCTATAGATCCGGAATTTGTATAACCAAAGTGAATATAACTATATCCATTCTATAAATATCTTTCACATGTAACCATATAGAATCATAGGAAAGCTGAGATACCGTAATCCCAAATATAATACTATACTGAACTTTTTGGAGAGAACACCCATATCAAATGGTAAATATCCCAGTAATGTGTTAAAGAAATTCCAGAACTACAGCATCACTCATATGCACTGGAACCAATAGTAATAGAAGTAATATGATTTTCATGTATATTCAACAGAACAATAATCAAAAGAAACAAAATACCAACATCATATAGATTTTGCAGTCGACTTCTATCAACACAATGTAATAGAATACCGGAGAAAATAGAATAATGCCGATCATAACCCGAATAAACCAACAAAGCTTTCATATATCAGTATATTTAGATAACATTTTCATATGATAAAAATTTCATCTGAAGATATACAGCTTTACATACCTCTAAAGGTAAATGGACAAGTAGAATACCCGAAAGATATCATCGCAACTTACTTCAATTATAATCACTGCACTCAACTATCAGTACAATTCAATTATTACTTCACTGTCTAGTCCTGTCATCACTATTCCCAGATTATCTCATCCATTATTAAGAATCAATTCAAAAAAGATTCCAGTAATACCTTCTTTAATTAACATACCTGTATAATTTAGTCAACAGAAGTAAAATTTCTTCTTTAACGGTAGCATTACATAATCCGAATGATCTCTTGAGAAATCTGCCATCTTTTTCAGGACAGTCTTTATTTGCTAATCCATTCTCATATCTGACTATGTTATAAATTATTTAATCCTTGAGCTCTTTGATTTCATACTTAGGAACTTATTCAATCCGAATCAGATGAATTTCATTATAACTCTATACCAGTAAAGGGGTGAAGGTTGTAAAGCCTCATAATTTGACTATCACCTATATTTGCATATAACATAACATTTATCAATAACATAATGTTATAAACTATCATTCATATGTTTATGATTTTCAACTCATCACACATACATTTTACTCGGTATTCACGTATCATAATCAGTACTATCAGAATTAGCTCGGTTAGAAAGCACATCTGTCTAATTAAAACAATTCTTCTCAGAATCAGAAGATATCACACTATCACAGGTTAATTATGGCATGTATAGCTAGACTCGTATACACTACGGTAGTCCTAGAACCGACTAAACCATAGCTCAGATACCAATAAAATGTAACACCCCTATCCCGTAACCGTCGCCAGAATAGGTAAGGGGTATTACCGGACTTGTAACTCAAATCGGAACAGTAAGACTTTAACTTATCAATCGTCAACATCATTCAACACTAATCCAACAAATCATGCTTAAAACAATTATATAAGCTTATACTAAAATGACCATTCCATGTAGTCATATATATATAAGCATCTAAATACCACTTACAAATTAATCACATTTCAACATTCTTATCAACTCATCCATAATCACATATCATTCAAACCAAAATGCCAATTATAAATTTTACCACTAAATGCACACATCATATAATGCTTTCATATCAAACCAACTTTTCTCATATCAAGCCATATCACATAGCTTGATCATAATGCCCAAAATTCATCTCACATTCATATAAACAAGTGAACATATAATCAACTTATTAACTAGCCTATACATGCCATATTACCCAATTTCAAAGAGTTCAGAAATACCAATTGCCTCTGGATAGTGTGATGAAATCTTCGATGACTTCCAACTTTGAGTGAGCATTCGAATCCTTTGTAAAATACAGAGAATAGACAGAGTAAGCTAATAAGCTTAGTAAGCTCGTATAATTATCAGCACTATATAAAAGATTTAACATTAAGCTTGTCATTTTAAGCAATAAGATTGCTTTTAAACCAACCTCATTTAATTCAATATTTATTTCCTTAACAGTCCTGTAATTCATGTGTAATTTATCACATCTACTCACGTGTCATATAAATTTATCAATGTCACTTGCTTGTCAAGTGTACCATGTATACCTATACTAATTTGTATCATCATTTCTATTCTCATGACATCATCTTTCTGAGTTGAACCTTTGAGACCAACATCGAAAACCCTGCATCTTGCATACTAAGTGCCATATATGTAACTAAACCATTTATATCACATATCACCAATACAATATCAATATCATAGAATTCATATAGCATTGGGTCGATTTATTTCATTACGTATAACCTGTAACACCTTTATATAACCGATAGCAGAATTATACCCGTATAAATATTAACTCATCAGTAACATCAATAATTCATAATTTGTAACAAATAATCGTTTTGCTTACTTACCTAATTTTGAATAGCAAATAAATTAGGTCATACCTGACCATCCAACTCGTCTTACACATTCCGTACCACATTGGCACACAACTTTGTAAGCATCGAGCCTAAAGTAATACACCGGTATGAACCTGCTAGGCATAAGCCTGATAAAACTCACCGCCTCAAGGCCTGCTAGGCTTTTAGCCTGATAAAACTCACCGGCACAAGGCCTGCTAGGCTTTTAGCCTGATAAATCACTAATACGAAATTCATTCTAGCACATAACTCACATATCCAAAATCATAAGTATTCATCATAATTCATACGGACTTCTAAATGTCGAAACTCAATTGAAGTAATTTTCTTAAACATGATTAACAAGGTATCACCCATTTGGCAATATCACATATAACTTCATATATTTCATTTCAACATGAATACTTGCATTTAATTAAAATTCAATACATCTAATTATTTATAAACTTACTACATGGTATCGTATGTAGATATATATAATCATATCATTTTACTCATCCAATTTGTACATCTATCATGCAACCTTCTTTACCATTATCAATCACACAGCTTTACGATCAATAATATTAACCCTATAGGTTTGATACTCACCTGCTCAAATTCAAATTTATAAATCATAAATACTTCTCAAGAAATTCAAGGCAAATATACATTCAACTATTCCCAATTACTCGAAAAGTCGCACACTTAGTGCCAATAGTTATTCAACATTATATATCAAATTCGCACACTTAGTGCTCGATACTTAAGCTTGCACACTTAGTGCTCAATAATCAGGCTCGCACACTTAGTGCAATTTTTACATCTGTAAGCTTTTATACTCGCACCCTCTGTGCCGAAATTCAATTACACAATATTCATCAATTCAAATTTATCAACTTTATTTGCATTCGACAACCTCAACTTTTTTATACATTTCAATTTGGCACATATATGTATATATAATATTTAATTTAATCAACAAAAAATATTTACTTAGTAACTTACCACATACAAGGCATTTAATTTATCATATACTAAAGCTCAATTAACTCCAATATACATTTACTCAACCCCAAAGTACTTCATTACTACCAAACACAAGACCGAATATATATTATGGCATTCCATCATCATGTAATATTAATATAATTAAGTACAAAGCCATTTAACATATCTACCATTACATACTCCCAATTTGGCCGATTATCCATCATTTCTTATAACATGTAATTTTTTTTTGTATCAATTTAATCATATAATTCAGTGACTGCAACATATTCATAGAGCCGATAAATTTTAGTAATTTATTCATTATGCAAACAATTAACATCAATCAAAATAATTTCTGTAGCTAATAATTTGATTTTTAACCATACGAACTTACCTCGTGTATCCGTCGACTATTCGTCTACTTTCCGATTTTCCTCGCTCAAAATCCTGAATTCGTTTGTCTTGATCTTAATCTAACCAAATTTAACTCAATTATTCACTAACATAATCAATTAAATACATATGCAAGTATTTTGACCATTTTGCAAAATAGCCCTTATATTTTCATACTTTAACAATTTAGTCCTTAATGTATAATTATGCAAAATACACAAAATCCCAATATACATGTATTTAGCCGAATTTTATATAGTATTTAAACAGCCCATATTTTCACTTTATTCACATTTCTAACCACAAAAATTCTATCTTTTTCAATTTAATCCCAAATACTCAATTTCATCAAAAAATCTCTTTATAAAACTTGTATATCTATAAACAATAATCAATAATTTAACAAGAAATATTAAAACAAACATGCACTCATCAATGGCACATTTCAAAAACACAACAAATTTTAGAAATTAAGGTACGGGTCAATTAAACCGAGCTGCAACGAGCTCAAAAACATAGAAATCATTAAAAACGGATCAAAATCCATACCTTAATCCCTTAGAAAACCATGGCCGAATGTTAAAGCTTCCAAAACCCTTTCTTTGTTTAGTTATTCGGTTGAAGATGATGAAAACATAATAAAAAAAATATCATATGGCTTTATTTTATTAAGCATTATTCCATAATTTACCCAAATACCCATGTTTAATAACCATATAAATTATGTAATTCAAGGTCCACTACCGTCCACTCAAATATGCAATGGTATAATTACCATGCAAGGACTCCCATTTATAAAGCCATTATCAAATAAGTCATTTTACTAATGGCACACATAGTTTTCGTTTTACGCGATTTAGTCCTTTTTACCGAATTAACTATTTAATCGGTAAAATTTCTTTACGAAACTTTCACATAGTAATACTACCACACTGTAAACATTATTAAAATAATAAAAATAATATTTTAACTCAATTAAGTGGTCCCGAAACCACTCGTTCCAATTAGGGTCTAAACCGGACTGTTACAACTCTCCCCCCTTTAAGGATTTTCGTCCCCGAAAATCTTACTGGTAAACAGGTTACGATACTATTTTCGCATAACTTCCTCTATCTCATGTTTACACCAAAGAACTTTCACAAGTGCTATACGCTTATTTCTTAACTCTTTAATCGCTCGAGCTATAATTCTGATCAATTCTTCATTGTATGATAAATCCGATTGTATTTCCACATCAATAGAAGATATCACATGTGATGGATCAGATCGGTAACGACGTAGCATTGAAACATGAAAACATTATGTATATTTTCAAGTTCAGACGGTAATGAGAGTCGATATGCTACTGGCCCTATTCTTTTAACAATTTCATATGGCCCAATGAATCGCAGACTTAACTTTCCTTTACGACCAAAACGAAGAATTTCTTCCAGGGTGATACTTTCAAGGATACACGGTCTCTGACCTAAAATTCTATTTCTTTACGTTTCAAATCCGCGTATGATTTACGTCTATCAAAAGTCGCTTTTAAAGCTGTTGTGAATCACTTTCACTTTTTTTCTTGGTTTCTCACGATCAATTCAACCCCGTGTATCTTTTTCTCACTCAATTACATCCCGATTATAACGGTGTTCGATAATTGCAACTATACAATACTTCATATAATGCCATCTCGTATAATCCGATAACCATACGAAACTCCATCAACGCAAGTGCTTTTCTCGATTACCTTCAAATTTTAAAACACAAAAACAAAACATAATTTCCAAGAATTTGAATCATCGACCATCGGTTTGAGAATGAAATGCCATATTAGAATTCAATCTTATATTCAAAATTTACTGTAGCCTTCTACCGAATCGCAATATAAATCTCGGGTTCTCAAGATAATAGAGACTGACACACCATATAATCTGAAAATCTCTAAAATATACCACCCAACAAGTCTATTAAAAGAGAAATCTATACTATAGAAATGAATGTGCAGACTTTTTAAACATTCGTGAGAACTTTCGAGATAACATCTTTCTGCTTTTGGTGGTAAGAACAATCCCAATACAGAACCCATCGTATTATTAACCCATTTTTCACTCGATATCATCTCGGACTATAATGATCCAGAAGACACATATCAATCAGTTTATCTTGCTGATACTTTAAACTTCAAAGCGTAGAGTAAAAATTATCTTGTTTCATACCTGTCTATCAATATAACTGTTTCAGATTATTAAACATCTTATGTTCCTTGAAAAATCAGGCTAACTACTCTTTGTGAGCTTCATATCTCAATCATTTGTAAAATCTCTGGATTTCTCGGTACTTAAACTCTATTTCATATCTTCTAGAATATGAACTCTTCATTCAGACTACCCGTCAATTTACCTGTAAGCGTACAAGATTTATTTTTCAAATCTACGGATAACTCAAGTACACAAAATTTAAGTACCCTTCAAACAGATAACTCAACCAAAATAATCAAATGAATCAATTTCTCCCATCAATAATGCGATTCGGAACAAAAAGGGAAATCAATATAGTTCAAATAACAACCAATGTAGAATCACAATCTCTATAGATCCGAATTTGTATAACCAAAGTGAATATAACTATATCCATTCTATAAATATCTTTCACATGTAACCATATAGAATCATAGGAAATTTGAGATACCGTAATCCCAAATATAATACTATACTGAACTTTTTGGAGAGAACACCCATATCAAATGGTAAATATCCCAGTAATGTGTTAAAGAAATTCCAGAATTAAAGCATCACTCATATGCACTGGAACCAATAGTAACAGAAGCAATATGATTTTCATGTATATTCAATAGAACAATAATCAAAAGAAACAAAATACCAACATCATATAGATTTTGCAGTCGACTTCTATCAACACAATGTAATAGAATACCAGAGAAAATAGAATAATGCCGATCATAACCCGAATAGACCAACAAAGCTTTCATATATCAGTATATTTAGATAACATTTTCATATGATAAAAATTTCATCTGAAGATATACAGCTTTACATACCTCTGAAGGTAAATGGACAAGTAGAATACCCGAAAGATATCATCGTAACTTACTTCAACTATAATCGCTGCACTCAACTATCAGTACAATTCAGTTATTACTTCACTGTCTAGTCCTGTCATCACTATTCCCAGATTATCTCATCCATTATTAAGAATCAATTCAAAAAAGATTCCAGTAATACCTTCTTTAATTAACATACCTGTATAATTTAGTTAACAAAAGTAAAATTTCTTCTTTAACGGTAGCATTACATAATCCGAAGGATCTCTTGAGAAATCTGCCATCTTTTTCAGGACAGTCTTTATTTGCTAATCCATTCTCATATCTGACTATGTTATAAATCATTTAATCCTTGAGCTCTTTGATTTCATACTTAGGAACTTATTTAATCCGAATCAGATGAATTTCATTATAACTCTATACCAGTAAATGGGTGAAGGTTGTAAAGCCTCATAATTTGACTCTCACCTATATTCGCATATAACATAACATTTATCAATAACATAATGTTATAAACTATCATTCATATCTTTATGATTTTCAACTCATCACACATACATTTTACTCGGTATTCACGTATCATAATCAGTACTATCAGAATTAGCTCGGTTGGAAAGCACATCTGTCTAATTAAAACAATTCTTGTCAGAATCAGAAGATATCACACTATCATAGGTTAATTATGGCATGTATAGCTAGACTCGTATACACTACGGTAGTCCTAGAACCGACTAAACCGTAGCTCTGATACTAATAAAATGTAACACCCCTATCCCGTAACCGTCGCCAGAATAGGTAAGGGGTATTACCGGACTTGTAACTCAAACCGGAACAGTAAGACTTTAACTTATCAATCGTCAACATCATTCAACACTAATCCAACATATCATGCTTAAAACAATTATATAAGCTTATACTAAAATGACCATTCCATGTAGTCATATATATATAAGCATCTAAATACCACTTACAAATTAATCACATTTCAACATTCTTATCAACTCATCCATAATCACATATCATTCAAACCAAAATGCCAATTATAAATTTTACCACTAAATGCACACATCATATAATGCTTTCATATCAAACCAACTTTTCTCATATCAAGCCATATCACATAGCTTGATCATAATACCCAAAATTCATCTCACATTCATATAAACAAGTGAACATATAATCAACTTATTAACTAGCCTATACATGCCATATTACCCAATTTCAAAGAGTTTAGAAATACCAATTGCCTCCTGGATAGTGTGATGAAATCTTCGATGACTTCCAACCTGAGTGAGCATTCGAATCACTGTAAAATACAGAGAATAGACAGAGTAAGCTAATAAGCTTAGTAAGCTCGTATAATTATCAGCACTATATAAAATATTTAACATTAAGCTTGTCATTTTAAGCAATAAGATTGCTTTTAAACCAGCCTCATTTAATTCAATATTTATTTCCTTAACAGTCATGTAATTCATGTGTAATTTATCACATCTACTCACGTGTCATATAAATTTATCAATGTCACTTGCTTGTCAAGTGTACCATGTATACCTGTACTAATTTGTATCATCATTTCTATTCTCGCAGCATCATCTTTACAGTTGAACCTTTGAGACCAACATCGAAAACCCTGCATCTTGCATACTAAGTGCCATATATGTAACTAAACCATTTATATCACATATCACCAATACAATATCAATATCATAGAATTCACATAGCATTGGGTCGATTTATTTCATTACGTATAACTCTGTAACACCTTTATATAATCGATAGCGAATTATACCGTATAAATATTAACTCATCAATTAACATCAATAATTCATAATTTGTAACAAATAATCGTTTTGCTTACTTACCTAATTTTGAATAGCAAATAAATTAGGTTATACCTGACCATCCAACTCGTCTTACACATTCCGTACCACATTGGCACACAACTTTGTAAGCATCGAGCCTAAAGTAATACACCGGTATGAACCTGCTAGGCATAACCCTGATAAAACTCACCGGCTCAAGGCTTGCTAGGCTTTTAGCCTGGTAAAGCTCACCGGCACAAGGCCTACTAGGCTTTTAGCTTGATAAATCACTAATACGAAATTCATTCTAGCACATAACTCACATATCCAAAATCATAAGTATTCATCATAATTCATACGGACTTCCAAATGTCGAAACTCAATTGAAGTAATTTTCTTAAACATGATTAACAAGGTATCACCCATTTGGCAATATCACATATAACTTCATATATTTCATTTCAACATGAATACTTGCATTTAATTAAAAGTCAATACATCTAGTTACTTATAAACTTACTACATGGTATCGTATGTAGATATATATAATTATATCATTTTACTCATCCAATTTGTACATCTATCATGCAACCTTCTTAACCATTATCAATCACACAGCTTTACGATCAATAATATTAACCCTATAGGTTTGATACTCACCTGCTCAAATTCAAATTTATAAATCATAAATACTTCTCAAGAAATTCAAGGCAAAAATACATTCAACTATTCCCAGTTACTCAAAAAGTCGCACACTTAGTGCCAATAGTTATTCAACATTATATATCAAATTCGCACACTTAGTGCTCGATACTTAAGGTTGCACACTTAGTGCTCAATAATCAGGCTCGCACACTTAGTGCAATTTTTACATCTGTAAGCTTTTATACTTGCACCCTCTGTGCCGAAATTCATTTACATAATATTCATCAATTCAAATTTATCAACTTTATTTGCATTCGGCAACCTCAACTTTTTTATACATTTCAATTTGGCACATATATGTATATATAATATTTAATTTAATCAACAACAAATATTTACTTAGTAACTTACCACATACAAGGCATTTAATTTATCATATACTAAAGCTCAATGAACTCCAATATACATTTACTCAACCCCAAAGTACTTCATTACTACCAAACACAAGACTGAATATATATTATGGCATTCCATCAACATGTAATATTAATATAATTAAGTACAAAGCCATTTAACATATCTACCATTACATACTCACAATTTGGCCGATTATCCATCATTTCTTATAACATGTAATTTTTTTTTGTATCAATTTAATCATATAATTCAGTGACTGCAACATATTCATAGAGCCGATAAATTTTAGTAATTTATTCATTATGTAAACAATTAACATCAATTAAAATAATTTCTGTAGCTAATAATTCGATTTTTAACCATACGAACTTACCTCGTGTATCCGTCGACTATTCGTCTACTTTCCGATTTTCCTCGCTCAAAATCCTGAATTCGTTTGTCTTGATCTTAATCTAACCAAATTTAACTCAATTATTCACTAACATAATCAATTAAATACATATGCAAGTATTTTGACCATTTTGCAAAATAGCCCTTATATTTTCATACTTTAACAATTTAGTCCTTAATGCATAATTATGGAAAAATACACAAAATCCCAATATACATGTATTTAGCCGAATTGTCTATAGTATTTAAACAGCCCATATTTTCACTTTCTTCACATTTCTAACCACAAAAATTCTATCTTTTTCAATTTAATCCCAAATACTCAATTTCATCAAAAAATCTCTTTATAAAACTTGTATATCTATAAACAATCATCAATAATTTAACAAGAAATATTAAAACAAACATGCACTCATCAATGGCACATTTCAAAAACACAACCAATTTTAGAAATTGAGGTGCGGGTCGATTAAACCGAAATTTGCAACGAGCTCAAAAACATAGAAATCATTAAAAACAGATCAAAATCCGTACCTTAATCCCTTAGAAAACCATGGCCGAATGTTAAAGCTTCCAAAACCCTTTCTTTGTTTAGTTATTCAGTTGAAGATGATGAAAACATAATAAAAAAATATCATATGGCTTTATTTTATTAAGCATTATTTCGTAATTTACCAAAATACCCATGTTTAATAACCATATAAATTATGTAATTCAAGGTCCACTACCATCCACTCAAATATGCAATGGTATAATTACCATGCAAGGACTCCCATTTATCAAGCCATTATCAAATAAGTCATTTTACTAATAGCACACATAGTTTTCGTTTTACGCGATTTAATCCTTTTTACCAAATTAACTATTTAATCGGTAAAATTTCTTTACGAAACTTTCACATAGTAATACTACCATACTTTAAACATTATTAAAATAATAAAAATAATATTTTAACTCGGTTAAGTGGTCTCAAAACCACTCGTTCCAATTAGGGTCTAAATCGAACTGTTACATACGCCCGTATAAAGCCTCATAAGGCGCCATCTTTAAGCTCGGCTGAAAGCTATTATTGTAGGCAAATTCTACTAATGGGAGAAACTTTTCCCAACTGCCTTGGAATTCAAGAATACAACACCGGAGCATATCTTCGAGTACTTGTATTAACCTCTTCGATTGACCATCGATTTGAGGATGAAAAGATGTACTAAAGTTCAACTTTGTACCCAAGGCCTCTTGTAACTTCTCCAAAATTTGGAGGTGAATCTCGAATCTCTATCCGATATGATTGACAAAGGAACTCCATGTAGCCTTACTATTTCTGAAACATACAAGTTTGCCAACTTGTCGAGTGAGTAATCCACTCGTACAGGTATGAAATGGGCCGACTTCGTAAGTCAGTCAACCACAACCCATACAACATCTTTCTTGCTTGGTGACAACGGTAAACCCATTACAAAATCCATGGTGATACGGTCCCATTTCCACTCGGGAACTAAAATGGGTTGAAGCAAACTCGAAGGTACTTTGTGTTCAGCCTTTACTTGCTGACAAATCATGCATTTGGAAACAAACTCTGAAATATCTTTCTTCATTCTTGGCCACCAATACTGTTGCTTCAAGTCATTATGTAACAGCCCGATTTAGGGGCTAGTCGGAACAGTGATCTCAGAATCACTAATTCGAGGTTAGAGAAAATTATTTTCATGTTATGTTATATGTTATAACATGTTTCTAAGGATGCATGAAAATTTTGGTGCCTTAATTCTAGCGATTTCTAGCTAAATTGTAAAAAAAGACTAAATCGCATAAAGTGCGAAAGTTTTATTTTAATTGCTAGAAGTGCCAAATACCTATAGATTATAAATTGGGGGTACCAAATATGCAACTTAGCCTCGTTTAAGTGTGTTGGCCGGCCATAATATGCAAAGGGGACAAGAGCATTTATTATGATTAAAAGTTGGTGATATTAGTTGGAAAAATAAATAAAATAAGATGATATAAGAAAAAGTTATCATCTTTTTATTTATCTTTCTTCTCCAACCAAAAATATCAGCCATGGGAGGGGTTTGAAAGCTTAAAATTTTAGCAAGCTTTACTCCATTCAAGGAAGTCAATTTGGTGTTTATTTTTGATGATTTTTGTATATTTGGAGTCCTCAAAGCTTGAGCTAGCTATTGAGAGGACTAGTTTGCAATATGGTTGAAAGTCTAAGGACTTACCATGATAGAGTTTATGTTGTTTGATGAGTTTTTATGGAAGAAAATGAATGATAGGATGATGAGAAACAACTTTTGTGAAAGGTGTTGTCATGAAAACACCTAATTGGGACTAAAATACAAAAGTTGTAATTTATTCATTAAGGCATGAAATAGTTGGAATTGTGGATAGTTGTAAGAGGATTAAATGTTCAGCTCGGCTTGTTTAACAAGAAAATGTGATGAAAATTTATTTACGAGCCTATGGGCGAAATCATAATTTTGCCAAAGTGTAGGGGCAAAATAGTCATTTTTGCCTAAAGTGTAGATTATGGTGTATTATGATTTATAAGTGATTAAATCAGTAAATTTCATTGTTCTAGATCAAAGAAAACGAGTTTCGGACCTAGAACAGATGAAAAGAGAAATGTGGGCAAAAAGTCCCTATCGGCCCTTTCGACATCGAGGTAAGTTCATGTGCAAACGTTGCAATTATGTATGGGTTAATTTAATATTCCAATGTTGTATGGAGTGTATATTTACTTTATGAATGTATGAAATATCTTTTGATGAGATGTCAAGAGAATTGAATCTAAGAATAATGGGAAATGCATGTAGTATAATATGATGATAGTTAAGGTCTCATGTAAGACCATATTGGAATATGGCATCGGTATAAGAATTCGTATAAGACCCCGTTTGAGACATGGCATCGACATGTTAATGTATGTAAGACCCTATTGGGGTATGATGTCAATGAGAACTATGTGTATGAGACTCAAGAGAGTTATTTAACAATTTGAATGATTCAACGGATATGTTGAATGTATGTGGTTGTACCACGAGAAGCACAAGTAAGTGTTAGAACTGAATTGAGATGAATTCAATATATGATGAACCCCTAGTGGGATATGTGTTATTAATGCACCTTAGTTGCATGAGATAGATTTATTGATGCACTGTATGAATGCGAACGAGTATCATAGAAAGTTAAGTAAGAATAGAAGTATGTGAGGATGTTCTCGGATGAACATTTGAAATAGATATATACTTGTGGATTACTATCCATGAATGTAAAATAATGGTGAGCTATGCACGATATCACCTTATTGATGGTAGTGATGGGCTGGGTGCGATACCATCAATTATATTAATAGCGGTGGGCTATGTGCGTTACCACCTGATTAATTAGTAATTGATGGGCTGTGTGCGATACCATCGCTTATAAATGATTGGTGGGCTAAGTACGAAACCACCGTAAGTATAAACGATTGGTGTGCTAAGTGTGAAATCACCATAAGTATAAATGATTGGTGGGCTATGTGCGATACCACCATATTAGAGATTCAATGGTGGGCTAAGTGCAAAACCACCGAGAGATTAGTAGTATGAGTAGCTTATTGAAAATGCTTGGTGTGTTGTTTTATGTGATTACATGACAATCAGTGCAGGAATGTGTGCTATTTAACACGAGCAGTTGGCTAGTGGCGTGGTATGTATGTTGTAAGAGATAGAATGAGTAAGCTTCAAGAGTGGTTAAATTACCATGAGTTAAAGAGAAAAACTCAGTATAATACCTTGTGCTTATGTGTATCCAAAGAATGTCGGTATTTGTCAGTTTATGCAGATGAACTTACTAAGCATTATTCCTTACTCCTTTCCTTTTCCCATCTCTTATAGGTTATTTTAACTAGCTCGGGTTGGAGGCCGCCGAAGATGTTTTCACACTATCGAGTAGACTCCTGGTATGGGGTTTCAAGTTTTTTCGAGTCATGGCATGTATAGGGATTCTTTTAAAGTTGACTAAGTTCTAATTGATGTAGCCAGGTTGTGTTGGCCTAAGAGAATTTATAATTTGTTTGTGTATAGCCATAGATGATGGATTAAGTCGTTTGTAAATGTTGTGGGAATAATTCTCCCTAGTGTATGGGAGGAAAACTATATTTTTATGAATCAAATGTGTTAATTCATGTGTTTTAATTGATGATTCGAGATTTTATTGAATTAGTATATGAATGTATGCAAATGAGAGTAGAAAAAGGCTTGGTAGATAGCCTCTAAGTGCCCATACGGATAGACCCACGGGCGTGTGTCTAGGCAGTGTGTCTCCTGCACCTTAGTATCTTAAGTCAGATTAGACCACGGGCTGGTCACACGGTAGTTTGTTCAGGCCGTGTGATACACACGGTTGGCACATGGGCGTGTGCCAAGGCCGTGTGAAGTCTGCACTTGACACTTAGAAATTCAATTGTCACACGGCTGACGCACATGGGCATGTGTCTAGGCCGTGTGGATTTAGTCAGTGTCGACCACGGGTGGAAGGCACGGGCATGTCTTAAGGGCACACGGGCGTGTCCCTATACCAACACGAGCGTGTGGCCCCTGTTTTAAAGAAAAATTTCTTTTGGCTTGTAAAAGTTTCCGGACGCAAGTTTAAGGCCTCGTAGGCCCACGATATGAATGATTTGACTAAGAAAGAGTAGTTTTTAATTCAGAACAAAATTTTATATCCCATAAGTACATGTTTAAGGAAGTTCAAGCATAGTAATGTCTCGTATCCGGTTTTAGCCTCGAAATCGGGTATGGGGTGTTACACATTATACATCTTCGTACTACCTGGATGTACAGATAAACATCCGTTATGTGCCTCGTGCAAAATTCTCTGAATAAGCTCATCCTTTCTCGGTACACAAGTTCTATCTTTGAACATCAAACTTCCATTGGGACTAATCTGAAAATTGGACTCAACATCTATCTCGCACTGAGCTCTCTTGGCTTGCAATTCACTATCTTCGTTTTGAGCTTCAATGATCTCTTGGAGAAACATTAGTCTAGCTCTCAACTCAGCTAGAATAGAACTATCATCGGATAAAGTCATCCGCAAATTCATTGCCCTTAATGTAAATAGGGACTTTCTACTCAAAGCATCGGCGACCACATTCGCCTTCTCGGGATGGTAGTCAATGACCAACTCATAGTCTTTTATCAACTCTAACCATCTCTGCTGCCTTACGTTCAACTCTTTCTGCGTCATCAAGTACTTCAAACTTTTGTGATCGGTGAAAATCCGACATCTTTCACCATATAAATGGTGTCTCCAAATCTTTAATGCGAAGACTATGGCAGCTAACTCTAAATCGTGCGTCGGATAATTCTTCTCATGGGGCTTTAGCTGTCTTGAGGCATAAGCAATCACTTTGCCTTCTTGCATAAGTATACAACTTAATCCGTTTAAGGATGCATCGCTGTATATCACAAACTCTTTCCCTATCTCGGGTTGTACTAAAACCGGAGCTTCTGTCAATAATACATTTAGTTTCTCGAAACTTTGTTGGCATCTTTCGGTCCACTCAAACTTCACATTTTTCTATAACAATTTCGTCATTGGAGTTGCAATCATGGAAAACCTCTTGACGAATCGTCTATAATAGCCAACTAGGCCTAGAAAACTTCTAATCTCAGAGATATTCCTCGGTGGATTCCAGTCCATTATGGCTGAAATCTTACTTGGGTCTACTCGGACTCCATCTATCGAGACAATATGTCCCAGAAATCCTACTTCCTTTAGCCAAAATTCACTTTTACTGAACTTGGCATAAAGTTGATTTTCTCGTAGAGTCTGCAAGACCGTTCGTAGATGCTCAGCATGCTCATTCTCATCTCGGGAATAAATCAATATGTGTAAATCGATAAAATGACTACAAACTTGTGAGGTATGGCCTAAAGATGATGTTCATTAAGTCCATGAATACGCGCATGAGGAGCATTGGTCAATCCAAAGGGCATGACTAAAAATTCATAATGCCCATACCTCGTTCGAAAAGCGGTCTTGGATACATCTGAATCCTTTACTCTCAACTGGTAGTACCCAGATCTCAAGTCTATCTTAGAGAACACAGTGGCCCCCTTCAATTGATCGAACAAATCATCAATCCTTGGCAATGGGTACTTGTTCTTTACTGTCACTTTATTAAGCTGACGGTAATCTATGCACAATCTCATGGTGCCATCTTTCTTTTTCACAAATAAAACTGGAGCACCCCATGGAGAACAACTTGATCTTGCAAAACCTTTATCTGTCAAGTCTTGCAACTGTGACTTCAACTCTCTCAACTCTGTTGGAGCCATTCTGTAAGGAGTAATAGATATTGGTACAGTACCAGGAGCTAGCTCAATGCTGAACTCAACCTCTCTAACTGGTGGTAGTCCTGGTAATTCCTCGGGAAAAACATCCAAGTACTCACATACTATCGGTACTGACTCAATTTTTAACTCTGTTTCTCTATCATTCATCACAAAGGCCAGATATGCCTTATACCCTTTTCTTATGTATTTCTGTGCCGTCATATGAGAAATCATTACCGGCGATCTACCTTGTTAAATGCGATTCTACATGGAGAGTGTCTCCATTCTCACATCTCATCTTAATGTATTTCTTCCCACAATTTACTATTACATCATGGGTGGTCAACCAGTCCATACCAAGAATGAGGTCAAACTCATCAATTGGTAACAACATAAGGTTTGCTTTAAAACAGTGACCTCTAATCATCAATGGACAGTCTTTACATACTTCATTAACTAAAACACTCTTACCTAAGGGATTAGACACCTTAATCACAAATTCTGTAGAATCTAGAGGCATACTCATACCAGATACTAGTTTCATACAAATGTAAGAGTGTGTGGATCCGGGATCTATTAAAGCAATAACTTTAATATCATGAAGGGAAAAGGTACCCGTAATAACATCTGGAGAAGATGCCTCTTCGCGAGTGCGAATGGCATAAGTCCTCGCAGGCTCCCTACCCTCGGGTCTCGCGGCCTGCTCTCTAGGGTTACCTCTCCCACTCGCCCCACTTCTTGGGTTCCTCCGCAGTCTTCCTCTGACCATACTCCCAGATCTCGGGTTTTGAGCTCTCTCTTCTTTCATCGTCTCAGGGCAATCTTTTATAAAGTGGTCTTGGGAACCACATCTGAAACATGCATTTTCATGTGCTTGGCATTCTCCGAGATGACGTCTGTCGCACTGTGGACATTCAGGTCTATCTGATCGAATGTTCCCCACACTACCAACTGAAGTAGTCCGCGCCTTATTTCCCGGATACTGCTTATTCTTGTCTTTCTTCGAAAACCTAGTGGAAGTAGCCGATCTAGTGGAAAAATCTCTTGACTTCTTGGATGAGGATTGGAATGACTTACCCCACTGTCTCTTTCTAGAGTCACGAGACTCTTTTTCAGATTTTCTTTTCACGAGACTCCTTTTCAGATTTTCTTTTCTCTTATACTAGTTCTTCAGCTTTACAAGCCCGCTCTACTAGCACAACAAATTCTTTTAATTCTAGGACAGCAACAAACAACTTAATGTCCTCATTTAGTCCATCTTCGAATCTCTTGCTCATGATAGCCACGGTGGATACACACTCTCAGGTGTATTTACTGAGTCATACGAACTCACGCTCATAATCAATCACAGACATCTTGCCTTGCTTCAATTCTAGAAATTCCTTTCTCTTCTGATCGACAAATCTTTGACTGATATACTTCTTTCTGAACTCTTCTTGAAAGAACTCCCACGTGATCTTTTCTCGTGGTACCACTGACACTAAGGTGTTCCACCAGTGGTAAGTCGAATCTCTTAAAAGAGAGACTACACACTTCATGCATTCCTCAGACGTGCATGACAACTCATTGAATACCCTGATGGTATTCTCTAACCAGAACTCGGCCTTTTCCAGATCATCATCCTTTTTAGCCCGGAATTCTTCTGCCCCATATTTCCTGATCCTATCAACCGGAGGCTTCTCTCCTCTTACAACCTCCACTACTTGAGGGGCTACCGGGATAGGTTGAGGAATAGGCAGGGGTGGAGGGGTTTGAGCATTCGGGTTCGTACGAATGAACTCCGTGTACCACGTGTTCATCATATGAAGGAAGGATTCTCTAGCCTCTTCTCCTCCTCTCTGACTCACCATAGTGGGTCTATTCTCATTCTCGTTAGGCAACGTCCCTTCAGTGGGAGCCAGCGCGTTACTTTCTACGTCATCCGCTACAGCTCTTTCGGGATCCATTTACTATATGTATAAACATAATTTAAGTCATCAAGAGTCGTCACACTATCATTATAAAAACATTCTTACGTATGGCATGTATAGCTAGACTCGTGCTTGTGCTATGTTAGGCCTAGAACCGACTAAACCGTAGGTCTGATACCATTAAATGTAACACCCCATACCCAAGTCCTAGACTAAGACTGGATACGAGACATTACCATACTTGAACTTAAGTAAACATGTACTTACGGGCTGTAAAATTTTGTTTCGAAATAGAAACTTCTCTTTCTTAATCAAAACATACGTTTCATGGGCCTACGAGGCCTTAAACACCTATCCAGAAACTTTCGAAACTCAATCTGGAACTTTTCCTCGAAATAGGGGTCACACGCCCATGTGACTTGGGACACGTCCGTGTACCCATAAGACATGCCCGTGTCTTCCACCCGTGGTTGACACTGACTAATTTCACACGGCCTTCACACGCCCGTGGCTTTGGCCCGTGTGCTAAACTTTGGCATTCTGACTTATCCACACGGTCCATACACACGCCCGTGTACTTTAGCCGTGTGGCAATTCAAATTACAAGTGCAAGGTGCAGACTTCACGCGACCAGGGCACACGCCCATGTGCTAACTGTGTGTCACACACGGCCTAAACATACGGCTGTGTGATTAGCCCTTGGTCTATTCTGACTTAAAACACTAATGTGCAGGGGACACACGGCCTAGACACACGCCCGTGTGTCTATCCGTGTGGGCCCCTAGAGGCTATTTTCCAAGCCAATTGCCACCCTGAGATCAAGATCAATCCAATACTCAATTCAATAACTCAAGTATTACATCTAACATGAACAAGGATGCATACTTCATTGGTAAATAAAAACATACATACTTAATCATTCATGACCCATCTCTTTTTCCATATACAAAAAGAATACTAAGCTTGATAGCCAACACTTTGGCTAATTCTAAAACATAACTCAAAATGAAATGCTTCCTATACATGCCATACTTAATATAAACAACTTGGCTATACCAAAATAGCGATTGATAGTGTGCTCCAAGCTCCGATGACAATGATCCATGAGATTAGCTTGGCGGGACTACATGGAAAGAAAGAATTTAAGGACGTAAGCATTTCACTTAGTAAGTTTGCATGTATTGCATATAACAACATATATATATATATATACTTAACATACTCATTCATCATAAGCAAAGGCATTGCTAAGTTCACATGCTTGAGCTTACTTACTCTTAATGACTCTTACACTTATCATGGTACTTACTAGTCTTGTGCTTGTAAGGTAAACAAGGTATCTGTATCACTTAATCATATAGATTAGCATACTTTGTTAAGGTAAGCATAATCTTAACTTCATCATTCATAACATGAATAATACTCTTAGTTAACTTTGACTAGCATACTTTGATGATAGCTTTACTTGCTTAACTTTCTTGCTTTCTCATTTATTCTTTACTCTTTTGCCCGATGAATTACTATGAATAACCGAGGATACTGAATCTCATCTCACATATATCTCGATGCCAAAGCCATATCCTAGATATGGTCCTACATGGGATCTCTCAACTTGGTATCGATGCCATGTCTTGACATGGACTTACACGAAGTCTTCCTTGTGTGTTCCATTGGGAACTTACCATTGCCATGTCTTGACATGGTCTTACTTGGTATCTTTACTCATGAACAGGTCAATGCCGAGCCTTGGCTTGGACTTACATGAAATCTTCCTTGTTACTCACCAATGCCATGCCTTGGCTTGGACTTACATGGGATCTCTATCTCATGATAGCTTTTCAATGCCAAGACTTGTCTTGGACTTACATGACATCTTTACTTGGAGACTCACCAATGCCATGCCTTGGCTTGGGCTTATGTGGGTCTTCATATCATGATAACTCTTCAATGCCAAGACTTGTCTTGGTCTTACATGATAACTTGCTTGATTGCCGATGCCATGCCTTGGCTTGGTCTTATACGGACTTCCTTGTCTCATGTGATAGATCGAGTATCCTAAGTAATTCAACTTCAATTGGGACTTTCTCATGCTTAATCTCATTGATTTCTTTGTTTAACATAGCATCAAAAATCTCATGGAATTAAGATATATTCTACATCATACTAAGCAATTCAATGATATTAATCATAAAGCTTAGAAATCATACAAACTTACCTCAATGTACAAAATGTATGTAGAAATGCAATTTAGTCCTCAACTTTGTTCTTGCCTCGAATTCGGTCCGAGCTTCGTTTTTCTTGATCTATAATAATAATTTAGCTCATTTAATACACAAATTGACTAAATTGACTCTTAACTCATACTTTGGCAAAATTACCATTTTGCCTCTAAACTTTCTCATAATTACACTTTTTCCCCAAGGCTCGTAAAGTGATTTTTATTCAACTTTCGTGAAATTAATGCTTAGCTGATTCACTCTCTCAACTATAGCAACAATAAATTCTCACTATTTCTATCATGTATGACAAATTTCACAACTTTTAGAAACTAGTCCTTACTAGCATTTTTCATGAAATTCATTTAGGAAAAAGATGTTTATCTAACATCAAACTCTCATAATCTTTCATAAAACATCATTTTACAAGCATGTCATACATGGGTAGATTTATGAACATGAATTCTAGCTCAACTTATAGCTATAAATAGCTAATTCATAATACGAGGACTCCAAAAATACGAAGAATATTAAAAACAGGGCTAGGATGCACTTACTAGCAAGCTTCAAAAATTAAAGAACCCTAGCTATGGAGTCTCTCAAATTTTCGACACAAGGAAGAAGAAGATGAATAAGATTTTTATCATCTTTTCCCATTTTAATCATTTAATTGATAAATGACCAAAATGCCATTCTCTTTAAAAATTCACAATTTACTAACTCATGTCCATTTTTGTCCAAACATTATGATTTGGGCAATTTGCTATTTAAGGACTTCTAATTAATATTCCAAAGCTATTTCATAAAAAAAACTTCTAGAATCTCATATTTTGTAACTTTTGCAATTTAGTCCTAATGAACCCTTTAATAGAAATTTTCATAAAATTTCTACATAGAACTTTCATACTATCATGCAAACATCTCTTAAACCTTAAAAACTCAATTTTACTAACTTGGATTTGTGGTCTCGCACCACTATTCCGGCTAGGCCCTAAATCAGGCTGTTCCATAATCCCAGCATCCATCATCACAACAATCCATGACACATATACTTAAACAATTTCTCAATGATCCATTCAGGATAATACCAACTCTCGGTGGTTCCGCACACAGCCCACCATTTAATAATTTATAAGGTGGCATCGCACATAGCCCACCATTTAATAATTTATAAGGTGGTATCGCACATAGCCCACCATTTAATAATTTATAATGTGGTATCGCACATAGCCCACCATTTAATAATTTATAAGGTGGCATCGCACATAGCCCACCAATTAATAATTTATAAGGTGGTATCGCACATAGCCCACCATTTAATAATTTTTAAGGTGGTATCGGACATAGCCCACCATTTAATAATAAGCACGATGGTATTGCACACAGCCCATCGGTAACAAATAATAAGGTGGTAACGCACACAGCCCACCATTGATTACACATTCACGGATATTTATCCACACATCTTTTTCCTATTTCGAATGTTCATCCAGGAATATCCTCATACTCTATCATTCTTAAATAGATTTCTAAAATAATCATTTGCATTCACGCAATGCATTAATAAATATAACATATGCAATCTGGATGCATCATTTACACATAACTCACCATGGGTTCATCATATACCGAATTCACCTCATTTGAGTTCTGGCACATACCTGTACCTCTCATGGTATAACCACATACTTTCTCATTTTCAACATACCTGTTGAATTATTAAAAATGCTAAAGAACGCTCTTAAGTCTAATATATATAGTATTAAATCAACATCATACCCCCAATAGGGTCTTACATGAAATATCATATCGATGCCATGTTCCTGACATGGTCTTAAACGAAATCTCACACCGAGGCCATAATCCAATTATGGTCTTACACGGGACTTTAATTATCATAGTATCATAATATTTGCATTCCCTCTATTCTTAGATTCAATTGATGACTTTCAATTCTTGACATCTCGTCAAAACGTATTTAATATATATTCGTAGAGTCAATATACATTTCATACAATATTGAAATATTAAATACTTCACTTACAGTTACATTATTAGCACACGAACTTACCTCGATATCGAAAAGGGCAAAAAGGGACCTAATTGTCCATATTTTTCTTTTCTCTCGTTCTAGGTCCAAATCTCGTTTTCTTTGATCTAGAACAATAAAATTTACTCATTTAATCATTTTATGATCATATTACATCATAATCTCTACTTAGGCAAAAATGACCATTTTGCCCTTGTACTATGGCAAAATTACAATTTTGCCCCTAGGCTCGTAAATAATTTTTCATCACATTTTCTTGTTAAAAAAGCCTAGCTGAACATTTATTTCTCTTACAACTACTCACAAATCCAACTATTTCATGCATTTATTACCAAATTACAACATTTACAACTTAGTCCCATTTAGGTGTTTTCATGATAACACCTTTCAAAAAAGTTGTTTCTCATCTCCCTAACATTCATTTTCTTCCATAAAAACTCAGCAAACAACATAAACTCTCTCATGGCAAGTCCCTAGACTCTCAACCATTTAGCAATTTAGTCCCCTCATTAGCTAGCTTAAGCTTTGGGGGTTCCAAAAGTACAAAAATTATCAACTAAAACCATCAAAATCACTTACTTGTAAGGAAGAAAGTTTGGCTGAAATTTTGAGCTCTCAACCCCCTTTTTTGTTGCTCATTTTCGGTGGAGAGAAGATGGAGAGGAAAGGTGATAATTTTTGTACTTTTGGAACCCCCAAAGCTTAAGCTAGCTAATGAGGGGACTAAATTGCTAAATGGTTGAGAGTCTAGGGACTTGCCATGAGAGATTTTATGTTGTTTGCTGAGTTTTTATGGAAGAAAATGAATGTTAGGGAGATGAGAAACAACTTTTGTGAAAGGTGTTATCATGAAAACACCTAAATGGGACAAAGTTGTAAATGTTGTAATTTGGTAATAAATGCATGAAATAGTTGGAATTGTGAGTAGTTATAAGAGAAATAAATGTTCAGCTAGGCTTTTTTAACAAGAAAATGTGATGAAAAATGATTTACGAGCCTAGGGGCAAAATCATAATTTTGCCATAGTACAAGGGCAAAATGGTCATTTTTGCCTAAGTAGAGATTATGATGTAGTATGATCATAAAATGATTAAATGAGTAAATTTTATTGTTCTAGATCAAAGAAAATGAGATTCGGACCTAGAACGAGAGAAAAGAAAAATATGGACAATTAGGTCCCTTTTTGCCCTTTTCGATATCGAGGTAAGTTCGTGTGCTAATAATGCAACTGTAAGTGAAGTATTTAATATTTCGATATTGTATGAAATGTATATTGACTCTACGAATATATATTAAATACGTTTTGACGAGATGTCAAGAATTGAAAGTCATCAATTGAATCTAAGAATAGAGGGAATGCAAATATTATGATACTATGATAATTAAGGTCCCGTGTAAGACCATAATTGGATTATGGCCTCGGTGTGAGATTTCGTATAAGACCATGTCAGGGACACGGCATCGATATGATATTTCATGTAAGACCCTATTGGGGGTATGGTGTTGATTTAATACTATATGTATGAGATTTAAGAGCGTTCTTTAGCATTTTGAATAATTCAACAGGTATGTTGAAAATGAGAAAGTATGTGGTTATACCATGAGAGGTACAGGTATGTGCCAGAACTCAAATGAGGTGAATTCGGTATATGATGAACCCATGGTGAGTTATGTGTAAATGATGCATCCAGATTGCATATGTTATATTTATTAATGCATTGCGTGAATGCAAATGATTATTTTAGAAATCTATTTAAGAATGATAGAGTGTGAGGATATTCCAGGATGAACATTCGAAATAGGAAATAGATGTGTGGATAAATATCCATGAATGTGTAATCAATGGTGGGCTGTGTGCATTACCACCTTATTATTTGTTACCGATGGGCTGTGTGCGATACCATCGTGCTTATTATTAAATGGTAGGCTATGTGCGATACCACCTTAAAAATTATTAAATGGTGGGCTATGTGCGATACCACCTTATAAATTATTAAATGGTGGGCTATGTGTGATACCACCTTATAAATTATTAAATGGTAGGCTATGTGCGATGCCACCTTATAAATTATTAAATGGTGGGCTATGTGCGATACCACCTTATAAATTATTAAATGGTGGGCTATGTTCGATACCACCTTATAAATTATTAAATGGTGGGCTATGTGTGATGCCACCTTATAAATTATTAAATGGTGGGCTGTGTGCGGAACCACTGAGAGTTGGTATTATCCTGAATGGATCATTGAGAAATTGTTCAAGTATATGTGTCATGGATTGTTGTGATGATGGATGCAGGGATTATGTGCTAATAAATGAGAGTACTATAATTGTCACATGGTTAGAATGGGGTAAGAGACGGAATGAGTAAGCCTTATGAATGATATAGTGGGTAACCATGAGTTTAAGAGTAAATCTCATTATAATGCCTTTGTGGTTGAGTATAATCAATGAATATCAATAGTTGATTATTATTTGCATATGAACTTACTAAGCAATATTGCTTACTCCTCTTCCTTTCCTATCTCTTATAGGTTAACTTAACTAGCTTGGGTTGGAAACCACCGGAGATGCTTTCACACTATCGAGCAGACACTTGGGTATGAGATTCAAGTCTTCTTGAAATATGGCATGTATAGGGATCTTATTTTGGTTTAATTAAGTCATAGTTAAAGTAGCCAAATGTGTTGGCTTAAAAGAGTTTGTGGATTGGTTGTGTACAACCATAGATGATGGCTCAAGTCGATTGTAATTGTACTAGTAATAGCTCTCTCTCTCGTATATGGGATGAAGATTTAATTTTCATGATTCAAATGTGATAATTCAAGAGTTATTATTAATGATTTGAAAATGTTATGTGATGATGCATGAATGTGTGCAAGTGAGGGTGGCTAAATAGCTTGGAAAATAGCCTTGAATTGGTCCACATGGGTAGACACACGGGCGTGTGTCTAAGCCGTGTGAGACACACGGTCAGTCCCATGGGTGTGTGACCAGGCCGTGTGTCCCCTGAATGTTGGTATTGCAAGTCAGTGTCGACCACGGGCTAGCCACACGGGCGTGTGCCTAGGCCGTGTGCCCCATATGAGGTTGCTGACGTCACAAAAAGAATACCCAGGTTTTTACACACGGGCGAGGACACGGGCGTGTCTAGGCCGTGTGAAAACCCCTGTAGGTTCGAAAAGAAAATAATTCTACACGAGTATGGAACACGGGTGTGTGATATGTCACACGGGCGTGCCCCACTCTACACACGGGCGTGTGGCCCAGTTTTTATGCCAAAATTTTCTAAGTGTTTAAAAGTTTCGGTTTGGTCTCAAAGCATCTCGGGTTTATGTAAAAGGTCTCGTAGACCCATAATGGGGACGTTACGATTGTAAATGAAAAAGTTTTAAATTGGAACAAATTTTATAGCCCAAAGTCGAATGCTCAAGCAAGTCAAGTCCGGTAATGCCTCGTACTCGGTTCTAGAGTTGAATACGGGTAAGGGGTGTTACATGAACGATGGTGCACGGTGGTTGACAAGGGTGGTGGTTCAAAAAGATGTTCAGTAAAGATGGAAGAATAGTCAATTATTTAAATCAAAGAAGAGAAATGAATTGAAAAGAAGAAGAGAAAAGAGAGAATAGAAGGAATGAATAGATAAGAATAGTGGTGTAAAATGAAAGATGGTGAAAAGTGGTGGCACAAGGTGGTTTTCGTGGTGGTGGTATGGTGGTTATGGGTGGAAAGTGGTGGTATGGTGGAGGAGAAGCATTGATCAGCACACAACAATAAAAAATAAAATAAAAATGGTTGAGAATTTCCAAAGGAGGGAGGCTCACAGTGGTTGATAGGGAGGAGAAAAATAGAGAATTTGATGACAAAAACAAAGAATATCTTAGCCAAAATGCCAGTAAGGGACGACATCAACTTACAACCCAATTCAAAATCCAAAATTCAAACTCCTAACATCTCATTCATGTGGATACAAGGGAGTTAAAATGGACTGATGGTGAATAATCATAGGAGTTCCAAAACATAACATGAATGACTTTGAAAATGGGTGTTACAAAGTTGAAAAGGAGTTACATCCATGCACACATGCATGGACGGCTTTCATGGCTAGGTTAACTAACATTTAATCAAAATTCTTTTTTTTTTTAAATGAGAACTTGGAGACTTGAACTTGGTTCACTAGAGAGTTACTTAAAGTACTTAGCCACTATGCCATTCCACTTACTTGTTAATGAACTAATAACAACAATTAAAATTTTGGGATGTGATAACTCTACCCTCATTAAAATAAATTTTGTCATCAAAATTTACCTGGTTCAAAAAACTTAGGATATTGCTATCGAAAAGAATCTTCTAGTTCCCACGTGGCCTCCGCAAAACCATGATTCCGCCACAAAACCTTGACCAAAGGAATTTGCTTCTTTCTTAGAACCTTAATCTCACGATTTAAAATTTTCACATGTTCTTCCTCAAAAGACAAGTTCAGTCTTACTTCATTCTTTTCAACCTGAACCACAGGAGATGGATCTGAACAGTACCTGCTCAACATAGAGACGTGAAAAACATCATGGATACGATCCAACTCTGGTGGTAATTCCAACTGATAGGCCATTGGTTCAACTCTTTTCAGAATTCGATAAGGCACAATAAACCTTGGACTCAATTTGCCCTTCTATCCGAACTTCAATACTTTTCTCCATGGAGACACCTTTAAGAAAACCTGATCCCCTACATAGTACTCGATATCTTTCCTTTTTAGATCTACATAGGATTTCTGCCTATCGGAAGCCGCTCACAATCTATCTTAAATCAAGTTAACCCTACCTTCAATCTCTTAAACTAACTCAAGTCCCAAAATTTTCCTTTCATCCAACTCAGTCCAGCACAAAGGAGTCTGACACTTATGACCATATAGAACCTCGTAAGGTGCCATCTGAATGCTTGACTGAAAACTGTTATTATAAGCAAATTCAGCTAAAGGTAGACGATCCTCCCAACTTCATTGAAAATCGATAACATCGCTCCTTAACATATACTCAAGAATTTGAATAACTCGCTCGGATTGCCCATCAAACTATATATTGTAAACGGTACTAAAATCCAAACAAGTACCAAGAGCTTCATACAATTTCTTCTAGAATCGAGATGTAAACCGAGGATCTCGATCTGAAATAATTGACATATGTACCCCATGTAATCGCACAATCTCATAAATATACAACTTCGCAAGCTTTTGAAGAGAATAATTCGTACGAACCGGTAGGAAGTGAGCTGACTTAGTAAACCTATCCACAATCACCCGTACATAATCTTTCTTAGTGGGAGTCAAAGGCAACCCACTAACAAAATCCATAGTGACACGCTCCCACTTCCACTGAGGAATCCTAATGGGTTGTAACAAATCGAAAGGAAGTTGATGTTCAGCCTTAACTTGTTGACAAGTCAAATATTAAACCACTAATTCAGTCACCTCACGCCTCAGACCTAGCCACCAATACAACTCCCTCAGATCACGGTGCATCTTATTTCCTCCAAGGTGCATAGCATATGGACTACTATGTGCTTCCCAAAGAATAGACTGCCTCAAATCTTTATCATTCGGTACATATATCTTCCTCTAAAACATAAAACACCATCAGCATTAAACCCAAAATCATTCGTCGAACCATCCTCCACTTGCTTTAAATGAGGTAATTAAGAAACATCCAAAGGTTTCTTTTCCTTTATTTCATCAATCAAAATGGGCTTCACTTGCAATTCTGCCAAAATACTACTATCCTCAAACAAACTCAATCTTGTAAACATTTTCTAAGTTCAGTCATCGCCTTTCGACTCAAAACATCGGCTGCCACATTAGCCTTGTCGGGATGGTAGTCGATGGTACAATCATAATCCTTAAGCAGTTCTGTAACGCCTTTGACCCGACCTGATCTATCAGATTCAAATCTCAGGTGTTACGTCTTTCTTACACATGTAACTTGAAAATTTTCTTTCTTATTCATTGATGTAAACGTCTCTCTAAGTGCAACAAAATCTCTTATTGGCGTACATTGTATGGTTACATTTACATTTCGCCTATATACAAACTACTATCTAAGGCCACTACAAAATTTCTTATCAAAATACATTGTATGGCTATTATTTCAACTCAATAAAACTTCAGACTTTTCTACTTTCTCTCTCTTAGTCTACCGTATACATATTGGCCTACGACTTATTTATTTAGGCGCAAACTTTAACTATAAACATTTTGAATTTCTACTCAAATGACTTATGCGCATACTTTGACACACTACTTGACTTTCTCTGTACACATAACAGCCCAACACGCCGCTTCCTTGGTGTAGCCCTGGCATTGTCTCTCGGCGCATATTACTTTACGGACCTGAAAACAGAAACAACTTTTGTAAGCTCGTAAGAACTTAGTGAGCTAAACCTTAGAATACATTTTTCATTCATTCTTTGTTGCATATTTTATTTTGCATATCCTTGGGGTATTTCTTGATCTTTCTTCCTTCTTTGGCGGGTACAATACTGAGAGTATCATATTTCTTTCTTCAAAATCATTTTCCCTTCTTTTGAGCGTACTATACTTAACATCTCTTTACCTTCTATATCCTTTCTTAAATCTTATCTTTACATAATCATTAACCTCTTCATTTACCTTATCATTAGACTTAATATCTTATTCCATACTTACTAGTCTTATCATTATCTTCAGGCAGGGTAAAATATGCCCAATACTTAACTCAGAATTCACCCAGATCTTCCTTACTTCAGTGCACTATCTATACTTACTTTTAATTCATATCTTTTCCTCACCATGTACTCTGACCCACACTAGCCTTTCTATTAATCACTTGTAACTATATGGGGTTCGCCATTCATTTGGTGTTCCCTCAAAGGCGTTGTCTTCAGATGGTCATCATGAAATCCGTTCTTTAGATTCTGCCACGAAGGCGTCCTTTTAACAGAGTATGCCACAAGGCATTTCCTTAATAGAGATGGCCATAAAGGCATACTTTTAATAAAGATAGCCACAAATGCATCCTTTTAACAGAATAGCCACAAAGGCATCTTTTAATAGAGATAGCCACAAAGGAATCTTTTAACAGAGATAGCCAAAAAGGCACCTTTTAATAGAGATAGCCACAAAGGCATTCATTTAACTAAGATAGCCACAAATGCATTTAACGGAGATAGCCACAAAGCTATTAATTTAACAGGGATAGCCACAAAGACTTTCTTATAACAGAGATCAACCACAAAGGTTGATAATAGATAGTAACCACAAAAGCTTCCTTATAACAGATATCTCCATAAAGGCTTCCATTTAATAGAGATCGCCATAATGACTTCCTTTAAGAGACAGCTACAAAGGCTCACTTATACAAAAATTGATGTTTTTGACGATAGAGATTTTCATAAACTCACAGTCATAAAGTTTTCCCCTCATCACTGGTACTCACCCAACCATTCTTTACATATTCCATATGATGCCATAGCCCAGCCATGGTCTTACATTATATTGTGTTTAGAGTGCCATGGACTTTTCCTTTCAGAGATTTGTGTTTTTAGTCTCGACGGACCCTTTAAGACGACTCCGGAGATAAGCATAGACACTTCATGAAGACTCATACTTGACAGACTTATTCACATCTATCTTACTCATGACAGAGTTTTTTCACAACAGATTTTTTCATATATTCAAAACATACATAAACACACTTTGCTCATTCAGACACATTAACCATTGTTCACAGAGATCATTTCCATATCCCATACGAGTCATTCATGCAAGTTCATCAGACATGCATTTTTCATAAAATCATCACATCTTTCATCCTTAGCTCAGTTTCACAGAAAGTTCTAACATGCATAATACATTTGCAGGAGTCGGCTTAAAGACTCACCTTATAACCTAGAAGGCTGTCAAACTTTAGATCTAACCCTTCCTTATGACAACGATAGCTTGAGTTCAAGATCTTTCATTCAACTAGATATTATGGCCTCCTTGCTTCGTCAAACAGAGACACTTTGTTACAGCTCATTTGAGTAGCCTTTCACCTCTACTTTGACTCAGACATTTCACTAAGCCTTATTTCTTAAATTATACTTACAGATCTATGTTTCCTTAGTAGACAGAGACATGAAATCGTACCTTTTTGGGAGGGAAATCACTAGTAAAAATCAAGGTTTCAGACTCATCTATTGGGAGACAGCTTACTACCAGAAAACCAGAATTCCAGACTTGTCTCTTTTGGCAGGCATCCCCCATCTACTTAGCCCCTCTGTCCTTAAGAAGGAAGATAACTCTCCTTACCTTAACCTGAGTGTCCTTTTAGCCTAACTCAAATTTTCATGGGGACTTGGTGAACATCACATCAAGACTGAGTGACTTATCAAAATCTGCCACGTCTAAAAAACTTACCAGATGCTCCTTCAGCTTTTGCCTCTCCTGGTTGATGTTTGGTTAGTTCCCAACCAACCTTCCTTACAAATCAACTGCTACAGGACCACATTAGTCACTGGATGTATTATGCCTTTTGGCGTGGCCTCATACCTCATAACCATCCTTTTCACAACTATCAATTTTGTTTCATTTAACATCCTGGTCTGACTAGGAATCATTGTCTACTTATTTCCATATCAGAGTCCGCCCATTCTATACGCCAAAAATGTATTTGGGCGGCTTTTACTACTTAGTCAAATATTCCTCCTTATGATTCCTTAACCGTTCCTATTACAGAGGGTTGTATAAACAGAACATTCTTGGTTCGCCTACTCTATACGCCAAGATGGGCCTTTTTAGGTGAACACTTCTTCACCTATCGTTTTTCTATATAACTATACGCCCAATTCAGAGACTTATACACTCTTACCATTATTCTTTGAATCTTTGTACTTAACTTAGCCATAAGTTTTGCTTCTCCAGAATACGCTAGACTAAGGCGTCACAAATTTACTTAATCCAACCCTAATGTTGGACACTTAAAACTATCCTCTTAAGCCTTTTTTCCTATGGACTATATTTCAAACTTTCAGGACTTCGCCCAGGGGCGTACTCGTGAAATTTAGTTTCTTAATTAAATCCACCACTTTACTTATTCAAAACTCATTCTAAAATTCTTACTTCCAGAACAACATTTGAATACTAGGGCTTCACCAGATAGGATGTTACAACTTTAATCCACCTACGTTGTCCTAAGTTAAACTCTTTTCGAGTTAATAGATATTTAAGACTCTTATGATTCGTGTAAATAATACACTTCTCACCATAAAAATAATGCCTTCATATCTTAAGCGCGAAAAACAAAGCTGCCAGCTTCAAGTCATGAGTCGGGTAATTACACTCATTTGGCTTGAGCTGCCTCGAGGCTAAGCTACAACCTTACCCTCCTACATCAACACACATGCAAGATCAGTGTGAGATGCATCACTATATAACACATAATCCTTTCTAGACTTAGGCTCAATTAATATAGGTACTTGAGTCAACACAAACTTAAGTTTCTCAAAGCTGACTTGCTGATCATCAGTCCATCTAAATGGAACATTCTTTCTCAGGAACTTCGTTAAGGGAGCAACAATCAAAGAAAATCCTTCAACGAATCTGCGATAATAACCAGCCAACCCAAGAAAACTCTAAATCTCGAACACATTTCTAGGCTATTTCCACTCCACAATAGCCTCAATCTTCTTAGAATCCACACAGATACCTTCAACGAACACCATATGACCCAGAACTATAACTTCCTTTAACCAAAACTAACACTTACTAAACTTGGTAAAAAGTTTCTTTTCTCTAAGAATTTGCAGTACAACCCTTAGATGCTCATCGTGCTCAGACTTGGTCTTAGAGTAGATTAAAATGTCATCGATAAAGACAACGACAAATTGATCGAGATATGGTTGGAAAACCCGATTCATTATATCCATAAATGTTGTCAGAGCATTCGTAAGACCAAAAGGCATTACCAAAAACTCGTAATGACCATATCGAGTCTTGAATACAGTCTTAGGCACACCTGATTCCTTCACTTTAAGCTGATAATACCCTAAAGTCAAATCATTCTTGGAAAACACCTTCACTCCTTGAAACTAATCGAACAAATCCTAAATCCCAGGCAGAGGGTACTTATTCTTAACAGTCAACTTATTTAATTGCTTATAATCGATACATATCCTCATAAAACCATCATTCTTCTTGACAAATAGTATTGGAGCTCCCTATGGTGAAACACTTGGTCTAATGAACCCACGGTCCAGAAGCTCCTTAAGTTGAATCGTGTAACAGCCTGATTTTGGGTCTAGTCGGAACAGTGGTTTCGGGACCACAAATCCGACGTAGTAAATTTTATTTTTATTACATTTCTATGGTCTACAATTTTATGAAATGATTTCTTGAAATTTTCGTTCAAAAATTTTAACGTTTGGGCACTCAATTTAGTAAAAAGGACTAAATTATAAAAAGTGCAAAAGTTGAGTTCTACTTGTTAAAGGTGTCCAATTGCTATGAGATTTTAAATTAGAGGTCCTTAGTTGGTAATTATACCATTGAATAAGTTAGTGGACAAAAATGGACATGAATAGGTGAAATTTTAAAGTTATGCACTAAGGGCATTTTGGTCATTTAGTAAATAAATGAATAAAAAGGGAAAATAAAGCCAAAATTTTTGTCCATCTTCTTCTCCATATGCCAAAAATTAGAAGGTCACCATAGCTAGGGTTTGTTCAACTTCCAAGCTTGATTGTAAGTACATCCTAGCCCCGTTTTTAATGCTCTTTACATTTTTGAAGTCGTTATCACTCGATCTATCTATTTTTACAATTAATTTGAGAGATGATTGAGGTCTAGGGTTTGAAACATGTTAGACATGTGTGTATTTTTATGTTTAATGGTAGATTATGCAAGTTTAATGTTAGATAAACAACTTTTGCTAGGTGATTTTTGATGAAAATATCAAAAGGACCTATTTGTAAAAAGATTTCAAAATGTGTGTAAAATTGTGATTAAATGAAAAATGTGCGCTGATATAAGCATAAAAGAGGTTCGGCTAGGCTTGGGTCTTGAAGAAATCGAATAGATTTCATTTTACGAGCCTATGGGCCAAAATGTAAAAATGTCAAACTTTAGGGCAAAAATGTAATTTTGCCATAATGTGAGTTTTGGACTGAATTGAGAAATGTGGATAATGAATGAGTTAAATTTGCTATTATAGATCAAGAGAAACGAGGTTCGGACCTAGATCGGGGGAAAAAAGGTGTTTGACGATTAGGTCCATTTCTACTATTTTTGTATCGAGGTAAGATCGTATGTAAATAATTCATTGTTTTATTTATGTTTTAAATGCTTTAATATTGTATGAATTATGATTGACTCCTTGGATGTAATCGATAAAGTTTGACAAGTGAGAAATCCCGGTTGAACCTTAGGAATAGGTAGGATACGAATTTCATGACATTAGGGTTATTTGAGATTACGTGTAAGACCATATCTGGGATATGGCATCGATATGAGACTTCGTGTAAGACCATAGCTGGGCTATTGGCATCGATAAGAGATCCCATGTAAGACCATATCTGGGATATGGCATTGGTATAGTATTGTTTGTGCGAGATTCCCGAGTATCCTTTAGTATTCCAAGTGGTTCAACGGGAAATTCAACTAGTATGTCAAAGTTGTGAAAGGTTATGATTATGTTGTGAGTTGATACAAGTAAGTACGTAAAACTCATTTATTAATGAGCTTGATATGTGATGAATCCCTCGGTAAGGTTATGAATGAGTAAGTTATGATTAGAAGATCTTAATGCTATTTATGCTATGTTCATCATGTTTATCTGTATGATACATGTGTGATTATAATGCTTATTATTTGCATAGGAACTTACTAAGCTATATAGCTTACTCCCATTTCTTTTCCCTTGTCTTATAGTGTCACCAAGCCAGCTCGGGGATCGAAAACTATCGGAGATCCATTCACACTATCAACTTAATATTTTGGGTAACATTGATTTTAATATTTTGAATTATGGCATGTATAGGGACTTGGTCATTTTGTTATGTGTCATAATTGATTTAGCCAAATGTGTTGGCTTATGTTGGCTGATAATTCATTTTGTAAAAGGCCATTGGAATTGGCTAATATTGGTTTAAGTATATATATGCATATGATGATGCTTTTCATGGATGTGGGAAATTTCATGATTTGAGTTGAGATATATGTGATGTTTGTGTATGATAAATGATAGCATGTGGATGGGGTGTTGATGCCTTAATTGTGGCTGATTTGGTTGATGGTATATGCTTGGAATGGTTCTATGTTTGTTGTGTAGGTTTGTGCATGGAAGGGTGACAAAATGGCTTGGTAAATAGCCTTATTTTTGTCCACACGGGTAGACACACGGGCGTGTGTCTAGGCCGTGTGTGACACAGGGTTTGCCCCATGGGCGTGTGTTCTGGCCGTGTGTACCATGTTCCTTAATTGTTGCGAAACAGAATGCTCAGTATCGAGCACACAGGAAGAGACACGAGCGTGTGTCTCAACCATGTGGACGGCACAGCCTCAAACACGGGCGTGTGCCCTGGCCGTGTGAAATCTGCACCTATTTTATGAAAAATTATGAAAAATTAAATCGACCACACGGCCTAGCACACGGGCGTGTGGCACGACCATGTGGCACAAGTCAGAGAGCTCTCTATTTTGAACACGGGCTGTAGCGTGGGCGTGTCCAAGGGTCACACGGGCGTGTCCCTTGGACCACACGGGCGTGTGAGCCTTGTAACATGAATTTTTTTCTAAGTTTTGCAAAACTTTCTAAATTTCTCGGTTTAGTCCCGAACCACTTCCAAAGCATGTATTGAGCCTCGTAGACTCGTTTTAGGGATGATATGAATTTTTTTAAAATTTGGATGGAAATTTATGACTCGGAAATGTATGTTTGCTTGTGTTTATGTCTGGTAATGTCTTGTACCCTCTTCGGCATTGAATACCGGTAAGGGGTGTTACAAATCTTAAGTTCTTTAAGCTCTTTAGGTGCCATGCAATAGGGAATAATTGACACCAGAGTTGTATCAAACAACAACTCTATTTCGAATTCAACTTCACGATTAGGAGGTAACCCAGGAAATTCCTCCGAAAAAACGTATAAAAATTCCTTAACAGTGTGGATGTTGTTCATAGAAGAATTACTAACACTGGTATCTAGAACATAAGCTAGATATGCTTCACATCCTTTTCTAACCAATCTTTCGACAACCATAGCAGAGATTAAATTTGACAAATAATCTCTACGCTCACCCACAATCATTATTTCCGTTCCATAAAACTGACTTCAACATTACTCTTTGTGAAGTACAATCTAAACTGACTTGGTGCTCAATCAAGCAGTCCATTCCCAAAATCAAATCAAACTCGTTGAACGGTAACTCCATCAAATCATTTGGAAATATTTCACCTTGAACTTCTAATGGACAACGTCTATAAAATTTTGTTTACCACTACAGGTTACCCTAAAGGACTAACCACAAAACAAAACTAACAGTATCTTCTACCCTAATTCCCAATTTATCAGACATAGAGCAGGTAACATACGAATGGGTAGAACATATATCTATTAAGCTAAAGTACTATACAGAATTAATTGTAAAAGTACCTTCGATGACATCAACAACATCCCGATCCTCTACATGCCTCGCTGCATAAACAAAGGCAAGTTGTCTCACCTCAGTCTGATTTGCACCCTGACTGTAACACCCCAAACCCGGCCTAGACGTTACGACCGGATCTGGCATGCCACATGAAAGGTTGTTTTAAATAAACTGCACGATTGTTGAAAAATTCGAGTTTTGTTCTCATTTTGAAAATCAGATTCATTTTTAAGGTATTCTTGCAAAATGTTATTAATATTATAAACACCGAAAACTTGTTTTATAACAAAAGTCAGATTCAGTGGGTTTCGGAAATGTGACGTTTTGAAAGCAGTGGTTGTAGTTTTAAGAAAATCCCGTGTTTAATTATCAATAGGTTGTGGACTGCTCATTAATATTTTGGAAAACAGTTATTTACATTTTTAAGAAAACCCCATTTTGATCAATTCATAATAGATAATAACCGCATTAAAGCAAAAACCAAATTAAAATCCCAGTGGCCTTATTACAGAACATAATCTCAAACTAAGATAAGTTTAAAGTAATGAAAAGCAGAGTTTACAAAAGAAGCAATGTATGGCCACCACAGAGTCCACCTCGGCTCCAAATCCTCAAAGCTAGAGATTACCTGCAAAAATTAAGCAGAGGGGTGAGTTACTAGAACTCAGTGTGTAACCCCTACACGAACATTAACTGGGCCCAAGCCCATTCAGATACCAACTGGGCCTTAGCCCTTACGAAATCACATTCTGAGCCCTATTAAGCATGGTATAGCAGATAATGAATGCAATGCAACCCAGCCCAACCTAAATATCCATCCGCTACACACCACCCATTCCAGCCAAAACACACCGGTGGGGATTTCCACAATCAACCCTCATCCGCTACAGACCATCGATGGCAATCACGTTGCTCATCGCCGAAATTGTGGCAGTGCCACCGAAATAATATGACAGAGTCACCGAAATATGTGGCAGAGCCACCAAAATAATGTGACAGAGTCACCGAAATATGTGGCAGAGCCACCGAAATACACTTCCCCTTTCATCAGTATCATATCCCCACCCCATGTAACATGTTATATCCTCATAATGTGGTGCATGCATACATATATAAATGTACATCAGATAATCAGAACACACGTAGAATCATAGTAATTTATCCAAATGGTATAGTCATAAAGGTTACTTACCTGGTATATCTCCAACCATACCCACTTGGGTATCTCAACTACATGCCCGTTAAAGTATTTTGGCTCTTAGCCGACACATAGTATAATACGAAATAAAACGAAATAAAGGTGTGAGATTACACACTTGATTACGCGAAGAACTATACACTCCTGATCGTCGTTACCCTCACTATCACGAACAACTACGATCTGTCTATTCAGATCCGATGTCGCCCCTATTCCACAACCTGGTGGGAAATCCCAAACGGCTGACACTCTACGCCGCTTGAACTTAGGAGCAGAGGCTACAAATCCACTCCCCTCAGGCTCCTTTTCGATACCTCCTTAGAACGACTAGCACTTGCATCCACGAAGAGAGTCTTGATCAGTACAATACTTTCAGACAGAAGCGATGGTTGTCTAACAAGGAGGTTTGGTTATGGCAGAGAGAATGAAAAGAGAATAGACGAGTAGGAATCAGAGAGAACTCCTTACCTTGATAAATGAGGAACCGCACCACACCCGATTCATCCTCGAATCAGAGATGAGTTGCGAGAGAAGCAGAGGTTCGGCCTAACAGTCAAAGGTTACTCTTGAGTATTTCGGCTTAAGAGAGAAAAGCAGAGGAAGTAGAGATGATGAAGGGAAAACAAAGTGTTACCTATTATTCAGAAGAAACCAAGTAGGAGAGGAAGGTTCGGCAGCACAAGATAGTAACCAAAGATGGAACGTGGAGCAGGAAATGAACAAGAGAGACTTAACTTCACTGAACGTCTACCACAAAGAATGTAGAAGAGAGGTTATGTAATCAGCTAAGGTGGAGGAAAACAAAGAAAGTTGGAAGAAAAGAAAGAAACTACAAGGGAAATTCAGCAACACCAAAAGAGAAGGATAGCCGAAAATGTTTGAAAAGAAAAGAGTAGGAGTCACTAGGCAACTTGAAGTTTCGGCAAAGAGAAGGGAAGCAGTCGAAATGTTTTTAGCCCAAAAAGTAAAAGAATAGAACTCTCTCTCTCAAATGAATACTTAGAGGAACAGCACTCTCCCTACACACTTATGATCGAATGCTGAAAATGCCTAAAGAGCCAAGGGAAAACGGCACACACACCTACTAGCAAAAACCGAAAATGCTCCCTCATACCTCCCCACTTTCGGCCAAACACTTCAACACACCCACTCCCACGATTTTCTCCCTCATTTCCTCCACAATTCACTCTCCACACATCATTTGAAATGGTTGACCAATTCAAACTCCCCAAACTCCTCTCCTCCATCCATTCAAACCCGTTTGACCCATTCAACTCCTCTTTGGTAGAGTCCCAGCCGAAAACCACCTCTCCTCCCTCCTGGCACAAAAATAAATACTCCAAAATGCAGCCTGTAGGATTCGAACCCCACTCCCCCCTTCCATGCTTCCTTGTGACGCCAACACCACTCCACCAAGAGCTCATTTTGTGTCATCAAACACAAATAATTATCCTTAAGGCCTGCTTCCACTAGCTCTCTCCCTTTATGCCCAAAAAGTAAAATTTTACCAAAGCTCTAGATCGAACCCGAGCCTCTCTAGGACCCCCAAAAACACCTAAATAACAAGCTAAGCGAGCTAAACGCATACAACAACACAAAAATTCCAGACCCCTAATTTAAGGATGTTACAGTTCTACCCCATTAAAGAAATTTCGGCCTCGAAATTTACCTGATTAAAAGAGGTGAGGGTATTGCTGTCGCATCAAATCTTCTAGCTCCTACGTGGCTTCCTCTGAACCATGATTACACCATAATACTTTAACCAATGGAACCGATTTCCTCCTCAATACCTTAGTATCCCGATCCAAGATCTGCACTGGTTCTTCTTCAAAAGACAGATCAATTTTACCTCAATTTCTTCCATAAGCACCACGTGAGATGGATCTGAACGATAGCGCCTCAGCATCAAAACATGGAATACATTATGTATCTGTTTCAACTCCGGGGGTAACTCAAGCTGATAAGCCACTGGTCCCACACGTTTCAACACCCGATAAGGCCCAATGAATCTGGGGCTCAACTTGTCCTTTCGTCCAAACCTTAAAACCTTCTTCCAAGGTGAGACTTTCAAGAAGACACGATCCCCCACCGAAAATTCTATCTCCCTATGCTTCAGATCCGCATACGATTTTTATCTATCAGAAGCTTCTTTTAACCGGTATCTAATCAGCTTAACCTTTTCCTCCATTTCTGAGATCAATTTCGGACCAACAACCGTCACTCACCTAACTCTGTCCAACAGGTAAGGGTACAACACCTACGACCATACAACACCTCATAAGGTGCCACTTGAATGCTGGACTGATAACTGTTATTATACGCGAATTCAGCCAACGGCAGGCAATCTTTCCAACTACCCCTGAAGTCAATCACGCAGCCCCTTAACATGTCCTCCAGAATCTGAATTACCTTTTCCGACTGACCATCAGTCTGTGGGTGAAACGTTGTGCTGAAATCCAGCCTTGTACCCAAAGCTTCATGCAATGCCTTCCAGAACCGCGATGTAAACCTAGGGTCCCTGTATGATATGATAGACACGGGTACCCCATGCAACCTCACGATTTCTACCACATACAGCTTGGCCAATTTCTGTAATGAATAGTCGGTACGAACCGGTATGAAGTGTGCGGACTTAGTCAACCGGTCAATAATTACCCACACTGAATCTTTCTTAGTAGGCGTTAGGGGTAGCCCACTAACAAAATCCATCGTTATCCTCTCTCACTTCCAAAGTGGAATCTTCACTAGTTGCAGTAACCCCGAAGGCAACTGATGTTCCGCCTTCACTTGCTCGCATGTCAAACACTTACCCACAAAGTTGGTAACTTCCCATTTCAGACTAGGCCACCAATACGATTCACGTAAGTCCCGATACATCTTGCTTCCACCGGGATGCATAGCGTATGGGCTACTATGCGCTTCCCGCAAAATCATCTGCCTCAACTCAGAGTCCTTCGGCATACAAATTCTTCCACAGAAACACAATACCCCTTCGCTGTTCAGACCAAAATCCCCTATTTCACCACCTTCCACTTGCTGGAATTTAAAACTTAATGATTCGTCTAACAATTGCTTCTCTTTAATCTGGCTTACCCATGTCGGCTTTATCTGAAGTTCTGCTAACAGACTACCATCTTCATAAATACTGAGATGAGCAAACATTGCTCTCAAATCCGATATCACCTTACGACTTAACGAATCTGCCACCACGTTAGCTTTACCCGGGTGATACTCAACCGCGCAGTCATAGTCTTTCAGCAACTCAATCCACCTCCGTTGTCTTAAATTCAGATCCTTCTAGGTAAGGAGATATTTCAGACTCTTATGGTCGGTGTAGATAATCGACTTTTCTCCATACAGATAGTGTCTCCATATCTTTAGGGCGAACACCACTGCAGCTAACTCCAAGTCATGAGTGGGATAGTTCATCTCATGCGGTCTTAGTTGACGAGATGCATACGCTACTACCTTCCCTTCTTGCATCAACACGCAACCCAGACCTGTGTATGATGCATCACAGTAGACGATAAACTCTTTCCCCGCCTCAGGCTGAATCAACACCGGTGCCTCAGTCAGAATCTTCTTTAACTTCTCAAAACTTCCCTGTTGCTTATCGGCCCAAACAAACGGCACTCCTTTCCACAATAACTTGGTTAAAGGTGCAGGAATCAACGAAAACCCCTCAACGAACCTTCTGTAGTACCCAGCCAAACCCATAAAACTTCGAATTTTCGCCACGGACTTCGGCGGTTTCGGTCCAAAAACAACCTCGACCTTTCGAGGATCAACCCTAATCCCCGCCAGAAACAACATGCCCCAAAAAGGTCACTTCCTTCAGCCAAAATTCACACTTGCTGAATTTGGCATACAGTTGCTTCACTCTCAAAATCTACAGAACTGTCCGAAGATAAGAATCCTGCTCCTCCTCCGTTCTCAAATACACCAAAATGTCGTCTATGAACACTACCACGAACCGGTCTAGATAGGGTTGGAAGACCCGGCTCATCATGTCCATAAAAGTGGCTGGTGCATTTGTTAACCCAAACGGCATTACTAGAAACTCGTAATGCCCATACCGAGTTCGGAACGCAGTCTTATGAATTTCCGCCTCCTTGACCTTTAGCTGATGGTACCCCGGTCTCAAATCTATTTTCAAGAAAACTGAAGCTCCTTGCAACTGATCGAGCAGGTCGTCAATCCTTGGTAGCGGGTACTTGTTCTTAATAGTCAACTTGTTCAACTTGCGATAGTCTATGCACATACGCATCGACCCATCCTTTTTCTTCACGAACAAAACCAGCGCTCCCCATGGAGATACACTTGGTCCGATAAATCCCCGGTCCAACAGTTCTTGGATCTGAGCCCTTAGTTCTGCCAGCTCCTTCGGTGCCATCCTATAAGGAGCGATGGACACTAGAGCCGTTCCCGGATGTAGCTCAATGCCAAATTCCACCTCGCGATCCAGAGGTAACCCCGGAAGCTCTTCAGGAAATACATCCGAGAACTCCTTCACGATTCTGACATCTCCAACAGATAATTCCTTGGCATCAGATGCGCTGACGAAAGCCAAGAACGCCTTATACCCTTTTCGCACCATCTTCTCTGCCTTTAATGCCGAAACCACATTGGACAGGTAATTCCTCCTTTCTCCTAACATAATTACTTCCTCATCCTCTGGAATTCTTAAAACCATCCGCTTAGCAGCGCAGTCCAAATTCACACGGTGCTTAACTAACCAGTCCATGCCTAAGATAAGGTCAAACTCGCCGAACTGCAGTTCCATCAAATCGGCCAAAAATACCACTCCCTGAACTTCTAGAGGCACGTCCCTAAACAATTTATTCACTACCACAGATTGTCCTAACGGACTAACCACAGACATTTCTCTAGCAGCAATCTCAGATTTAATACCCGAGTCCCGCATACGATGACAGCAACATAAGAATGTGTAGACCCAATATCTATCAAAGCTATAAAGGGTACACCAAATATAAGAAACGTACCGGTTATGATGTTCGGTGCGTCGCCATCCTCTCGATGTCTAGCCGCATAGACCAGTCCAGGTTGTGATCTTCATATTAATCTGACATCTTTTTTGCATCTGTGTTCATTTATTAAACCATTCTCAACTCTGATCACGTTGTCAATTAATCTACAATTCAACTCTTTAGTCTTCCACTTGTAAACCCATTGATGCGAATTTCATGAAATTTCTTTATAACATACCTTATTGGAAGGGGGTGAGGTTGTAACGCCTCTGACTTGCCTCTTATATACTCATGCATATAACTTAACACTCATCAATATATATATATATATATTGTTTCAAGTAACTTAACATGCATACTCATTTTACACAACCTTCCTATCATCTTATACAAACAAGTGCACTTATATTTTCATTCATAAATCTCGAGTAAAATTACTCATAACATTCACTTAATTTCACAAGTTATACTCATAGCATCATACAAATGCCAATCAAACATGAACACTTATCATAGTATAAACTTTCCTTTCATCTCATCTTTCATATTTCAAGAGAAATTCCTATCCACAATTTATTCATCATCACATAAACATCATAAACTATTATTCTTACTTTTACGAGTCTCATCTCATCATAAACACATCGCTTGCACTATCAAATTTAGCTCGATTGAAGCACGATCTGTCTAATAAAATAATTTACATCGTGGTCGGGAGTCGTCACACTATCACGATTTATTATGGCATGTATAGCTAGACTCTCACACTCACTATGGTAGTCCGAGAACCGACTAAACCATAGCTCTGATACCACTAAATGTAACACCCCTTACCCGTATCCACGTCTGAATCGAGTACGAGGCATTACCAGACTTAACAATACATTCTACCAAATCCCGAGCCACAAAATTTTACTTATAATTTAAACTTTAACAAACACATGCATACACAAGCATTATAACTCCACGACCAATATGAGCCACAACTCGTGGCTAAATATAGAATAATCCTTATTACCGTTATGAAGCAATACATTTGATCAAATAAATTAACACATATACAAAATGACTTAGTCAAGCCCCTATACATGCCATAACTTAATTAATTTATAAATAAAGATACCCATAGATAGCTCGATAGTGTGAAGCGATCTCCTATAACCTTCAGCCCGAGCTTGTTTAATAGGACTCTGAAACATGGGAAAGAAAAGAGGGTAAGCTTATAAAGCTTAGTAAGTACACATGTAAAAATAATAAGCATTAGCAATGAATTTAGCTTACTACTAAGCTGTCATAACTTGCATAAATAATGCCAAGTTCTTACATTCTCAACTTACGCATTTGTAGCCTTACCAAAGCCTCAACGAGACAAATCCTCACAACAAGTTCTCAAATTGATACAATCATTAAATCACATGCTTATACCTTATTACTCATGTTCACATTAATTTGTCTACTTGAATTGCTGTCACTAAATTATTTATTTCTTGAGCTACAGAGCTCCAAATTACAAACCACTAATTTTCCCTAAAACTAGACTCACATATCTTCATACCATAAAATTTCTAGAATTTTTGGTCTTTCCAATTAGTACAGTTTATTCATTAAAATTTTCCCTGTTTCACTGTTTGACTATTCTAACCTCTCTTCACTCCAAATCAATTTTAACCTCTTACAGAATTTAGATGACCTTCTTTTTTAGTTCATTTGAAACTAGACTCATTCTGGATTTCAGGCATGTAAATTATATCCAATAATTATTTGTATAAAATTTTTAATGATTTTTCTAAGTTAGAACAGGGGATCACGTAATCATTCTGAACCAGTCTCACAAAAATCTAAATATCTCAAAATATAAAAATCATTTGTTTGCTATGTTTCTTTTATATGAAAATAAACTCAATAAGCTTTAAATCAATATCTCATCTAACTTATAATTAAATTTCCACTATTTTTTATGATTTTTCAAATTCACGTCACTGCTACTGTCCAAAGCAGTTCTATTGTAAATTTTTGCTCTCTCTCACTTTAGTTGTGTTCATCACTTGCCTATACCAATCTTTCCAATTTCTGATTACATATCGAGCATATTGCTCATATGTTATACATGCATATACCCATACTCATTACTACAAATTCACACATAATTTCACTTAATCAATTTTTCCGTTGAACGCTTCGGAATAATAACGGATACACGGTGGTTTCGCACACAGCCCACCTTTGAAATTGAAGCTCTCTTGTACACATAGTGGCCTTCACTTAGTACCACTCGTTTGACCTAGCTCGATTGTACACATAATTCTGGCTCTCTTGTACACATAGTGGCCTTCATTTAGTACCACTCATGTGACCTAACCATCTCGTAGCTTTCTTGTCTACATGGCGTCCAACACTAAGAACCAGTCATGCGACCTAGCTACTCATAACCCGTAGCTTTCTTGCACACATGGTGAAAGTCCCTTATCATCCATGTGGCCTGGCTACATATCAAAATTTTCCATCTCGTAGCTTTCTTGTGCACACAGTGAAGGTTCCTTATCACTCGTGTGACCTAGCTACATATTGTCCGTATCTCTCGATTTTCCGAAGGTTCAAACGGGAAGTACTTCACTTTCTAATAATTTATTTCATTCCTTCAATAGTCAATTATGATTCAAAAATCGGCTACAATACATAAAATATTTGAAATATAAAAACGTCAATAAAAATAATGAATTATTTACATACAACTTACATAATTACATTCTCAATCTCATCACATCATCAATTTAACTTATCCTCCCCAAATTATTCTATTCAATACTTTCTTGATATTACACAAAGCCATCTTCCTAATTTGGTCTTACATGTAAACTTATACCAATTCTCATTAAAATGTCGAGTCATTATCGAACATTATAATTATATTGGAAAATCAATACTAAAGTATTCATAACTAAAATTTCAATTTAACATTCAAACTTGCATCATTAAATGCTTATTAAACATATGAACTTACCTCGATACCAAAGCGGTCATTTTACCAACTTTCCGATTTTCGATTTTCCTCCCGTTCTAGGTCCAAATCTCATTTTGGGGTCTAAGACATCACATTTCACTTATTTAATTAATGTACTACTCAAAACAGTCCCTAACTCAAACTTTGGAAAAATTACAATTTTGCCCCTAAACTTTTGCATAATTACCATTTTGCCCCTAGGCTCGAAAATTAAACTTCATCCCTTATTCTTATGTTTTATAACATGCTGATAATTTTCCCTTCTATGGAAACATCAAATTCTTGCTCTAACATGCACTTATGTACATTAGGTATTTTTGCCGATTATGTCGTTTTACTCGTTTTCACTTAAAATCGCTTAGTAAAAGTTGTTTAACATAATTCTAAGCTTCATATTCTGCCATAAAACATCAAAATAAACACATTTCACCTATGGTTATTTTTCCAGATATGAACCCTAGGTTAAATTATTGCTAGAATAAGCTAAATCAAGTTATCGGGACTCCAAAAACGTAAAGAACATGAAAAACGGGGCTAGAATGGACTTACCATGAAGCTTGGAAAGCTTGAAAACCCTATCCATGGCTTTCCACATGTTAAATTCGGCGTAAGCTTGAAGATGGACAAATTTGTCATTTAAATTTTGTTTTTAATTCATTTAATTCACTAAATTACCAAAATGCCCCTTAAAAAAATCTTTTGAAACATACCCATCCATGTCCATTTTTGTCCAACAAATTAACCAATGGTCTAATTATCATTTAAGGACCTCCAATTTAAAATTTCATAACAATTGGACACCTCTAACATGTAGAACTCAACTTTTGCACTTTTTACAATTTAGTCCTTTTGACTAAATTGAGTGCCCAAACGTCAAAATTTTCGAATGAGATTTTCAAAAAATCATTCCGTGAAATTTTATACCATAGAAATATAAATAAAATAAATTTCTCAACATCGGATTTGTGGTCCCGAAACCACTGTTCCGACTAAGCCCAAAATCGGGCTGTTACAGAAAGCTTTCTTTTACCATCCAAAATTTTAATATTTTTTCTTTCCAATTTCTATTTTGTTTTCATTTATTATTTTAACTTTATTATAACAAAAATTATAACATAAAATACTACATATTTATTAATGTTTAACCAGTCACACATGATTATTGATAACTCTTGAAAAGAGTTATATTTTCTGTCTTTCGACTTAGCTAATTGTTTGTACTTAGGTATATTTTGTTGCATTTTAAGGCATTTTAATTAGCATTTGTTATATTGCATTCGGACTTGGACTAGTTTAGTTATTTTGTGCTTTTAATTGGTTTTGGTGGAAGTTTTGTGTGGTGGTAGGAAAGGAACAGGTTTACGAAGAAAGGAAATAAAGGAGTGAAGTTTTGCTGAGGCAAAATGCAAATAATATGCCAGCACGAGTGCCATAACAATGCTGAGAAGACTGAGTCAAACATTTCACGCGCAGCTGTTTCAGTTTGAAATTTAAACTCGTACCTCAAACGGCATCCCGAAGAGAAGTAGAAAAGTAAAAGGTCTCGAGTGGAAGAGGAAGTCATCCTTCTGGTCAACACATGACTGTGCTACTGAAGTGTGGACTAGCGGAAGCTGTTTTCCTGATGTTCTTTTGTTATTTCCTTAGTGCTTTCTTCTGAACTTATTTGGTTGTAAATGATGGTGATGGTTTGGAATTATATTTTCCAACTAATGAGTTAAATCTCATCGGGTTGGGGTTATTTTAATGATACTTAACTATTTTAAGTTTTCATGGTATAAATCTAATTATTTTACTGCTCATTCAATTGTTTAAGTGATATCCCTAGGAATAGTTGATGGCATTTTATTCCTGTTAAGTTGATTTAATGCGGGAAAGGTTAGATTACTTAACTAGTATTGGATGGCATGAGCAACATTCAAATGATTCTCGCATTATAAAGAAGGAATTAAACAGGTTACTGTAATAAAACCTTATATGAGAAGGGGCAGTGACTTGAGGTTTTGCCCCTGAAAGTGGCAGGCCACTCTAGGACTCTTTTGCACAGTAAGTTAATCAAGATTTTGCCATGGCATTACTGCTAGTAAGTTTGATTCTAAGTAATCCCAACCTTCCACATAAATACCGTAGACGCTATACTTGATTCTCTGCCAAAATATCTTCACCTTAGCATTCTTAGTTGATTATTTTTTCATTTATATATTATTCACACAATAGTTCCCATATTTACATTTTTGTTATCACCTTTGTCATAGCAATTCCATTTATTTACCCATCATCGCATATTCACCTTAGTTTTTGCCATAACATTTCCTTTAATCATTTTACTATAGCATTAACTTGACCCTATTAAGATAACTTGACCAATTCTGTTCCTCAATCTGATCCTCGTGGGAACGATCTCACTTACCTCTTTATTACTTGAACCGACGTGCATACTTGCACAAAAATCGCATACCATTTTACACGTGACAAGTTTTTGGCACCATTTCCAAGGATCAGCAATTTGGTGAAATTTTGTTTGGTTATTTTACTTAGTAGTTTTATTCAATTTAGTTTAATTTAATTTTTACAGGTTTGCCATCAATGCATGAGAAGAGGCATTCCTGGTAACTCAAAATACCTTTTTGATCCAAAGATTGGCAGAACTTTGAGAAGAAAGAGAAAAGAATTGAGAAAAATGGTTGGAAACAGGAATGATCTCAATGGCAAACCAAATGATCACAATGAGAATTTTCACATGGGGCATGTGGTGGATGATCGAGACAGGCCAATTAAAGAGCATGTTGTCCCGATGCTAGATGACTTGTATCCAAGAATAGTCAGATCGACTATACAAATTCAGTAATTCGAGTTGAAACCGGTAATGTTCTCGATGTTACAAACTGTAAGGCAATTTGGTGGTTTACCCATTAAAGACCCACGACTACATTTAAGACTTTTTCTAGAAGTCTATGATTCATTCAAACAATAAGATGTTCCTGAAGATGCCTTGAGACTTAAGCTATTCTCGTATTCCTTAAGAGATCGTACCAAGGCATGGTTAAATATTTTTCCATCAGGAACACTAGCATCATGGAATTACCTTTTCTAGAGATATTTGTTAAGGTATAATCCTCCCACTATGAATGCCAAGTTGAGAAATGATATTACATCCTTTCGGCAATTTGAAGATGAAACACTATATGAAGTGTGGGAGCGATTTAATAAGTTAATTAGGAAATGTCTGATGCATGGATTCCAGCACTAGACTCAAATGGAGATGTTTTACAATGGGCTAAATGCACATACACGAATGGTAGTTGATGCCTCAGGAAATGGTACTTTGTTGGATAAGACATATAATGAAGCATACAAAATTTTGGAAAAAATTGCCAACAATGATTACCAATATTCGACTGCATGAGTTGGGACGGGTAAGAGAGCTACCGATACGATTGAGCTCAATGCAATCACTTATTGATGGACCAGGTATCTTCTCTAGCTAATATAATTAAGACCATGAAACCTTCAACTACTGTGCAGGAAATAAAAGCAGCTAAATCATCATATGTTTATTCTGGTGAAAGTCGCAAGTTTGATGAATGTCCATCCAATCCAGTGTCAATATACTATATAGGGAACTCTAACCGAAACTATAATCCATACTCCAATACCTACAATTCAGGGTGGAGACAACATCTGAATTTTAGTTGGAATAATCAAAGTGCAGGAAATTTCAATACTTTCGTAATGCAGAATGTCAACAATGCACCGCCAGGATACGTTCAACCAATGCCCCGACAAAATAATCAATATGGCCAGGCGTCATCATCTACTTCTATTAAAGCTTTGTTAAAGGAGTATATGGCCAAGAATGATGATGTGATCCAGAGCCAGGCGACATCCCTCTGAGCGCTTGAGAATCAAGTGGGGCAAATAGCCAATGCTTTGAACACAAGACCACAGGGAGCATTACCCAACGACACTAAAAATTTAAGGACACAAGGCAAGGAGAAATGCAAGGCTATTACTCTCAGAAGAGGGACTCAGGTAGATGATGTTGTTCAAAATGTCAAGGCAGAAGAGGACGACTCAAGACTCAATCATGAAAAGATCTCAGAATCAACTGAAAAGCATACAGCATCTGAAAAGGATAAATAGAAAAATGTAATGAGAAAATTAGATTGCCAATAAAAATGTGACAGCAAAAGAATATTAGCAACCTAAAGGATGACCACCTTTACCTTTTCCTCAAGGATTTGATAATTCTAAGCAGAATGTTCAGTTCAACAGATTTTTGGATGTCTTGAAGCAACTCCATATCAACATACCGCTAGTAGAAGCTTTGGAGCAAATGCCCAATTACGTGAAATTTATGAAAGACATATTGTCAAAGAAGCGCAGATTGGGAGAATTGAAATTATTGCTCTCACTAAAGTGTGCACAGCAATGTTGATGAATAAACTATCTCCAAAGTTGAAGGACCTAGGGAGTTTCACTATCCCATATTCAATTGGAAATCGTTATATTGGTAAGGCATCATGTGATTTAGGTGCAAGTATAAATCTAATGCATATGTTTATTTTTAAGAAGCTAGGAATTGGGAAGGCAAGACCTACCACAGTGACGTTGCAATTAGTTGACAAATCTTATGTCCATCCAAAAGGTAAAATCGAAGACGTATTGGTAAAGGTAGATAAATGTATCTTTCTCATAGATTTCTTATTTTAGAATGTGAAGCTGACCATGATGTTCCAATTGTTCTTGGAAGACCATTTCTTGCTATTGGCAGGACTCTAATTGATGTACAGAAAGGTGAGCTAACTATGAGAGTGAATGATCATCAGGTCACTTTCAATGTGTTTAATGCATAGAAGTGTGTGAATGAGAATGAGGAATGCTACATGGTTGATATGATAGAAACAACAGTAGACGAATTTGTAAAATTTTGCTACAGTAGTGCTGACAGTGAAGATTACTTGATGGATCAAGGTGAAGAATTAAAATCTGAAGAGCTTGGTGAATTTAAGGAAGCTCAACAGATAGTGGATAGGCCAGGGAAGAAATTTGAGACCCTGGATTTATCCAGAAAATCCGTTAAGCCTCCTAAACCTTCTGTAGAGGAATCATTTGAACTAGAGTTAAAGCCTCTACCACAACATCTAAAATATGCATACTTGGGGAATAATAGTACTTTGCTAGTTGTAATTTCTACAAAATTAACACCTGAACAAGAGAACAGGTTGTTGGAAGTGTTATGACGATCTAAAAGGCCATTGGGATGGACCCTTGTTGATATAAAAGAAATTACCCTAACATTGTGTATGCACAAGATTTTGTTGGAAGATTGCCACAACAATTCCATTGAACAACAGAGACGACTAAAGACAATATGAAAGAAGTTGTCAGAGGGAGATTATCAAGTGGCTTGATGTCGGTATTATTTATCCTATTTTTGACAGCTCGTGGGTAACCTTTGTGCAATGCGTACCCAAGAAAGGAGGTGTCACAGTGGTAAGTAATGACAATGATGAGCTCATACCCACTAACACCGTTACAGGATGGAGGGTGTGTATGGACTATCTCAAGCTTAACAAGGCAACAACCATTTCCCTTTATCGTTCATTGATCAGATGTTGGATAGATTAGCTGGTAAGGCTTTTTATTATTTTCTAGATGGTTATTCTGATTGCAATTAGATTTCCATAGCACCAGAATACCAAAAGAATACCACGTTCACCTGTCCATATGCCACTTTTGCGTTTAGACGGATACCGTTCGGGTTATGTAATGCCCTGACAACTTTCCAATGTTGCATGATGGTTATATTTTCAAACATGGTGGAGAATTTCCTTGAAGTTTTTATGGACAACTTCTCCGTGTTTGGGAATGATTTCGAGGATTGTTTAAAGAATTTAGAGATGGTATTATGCCGCTGTGAAGAAACAAATATTGTGTTAAATTGGAAGAAATGCCACTTCATGGTCTGTGAAGGCATTGTCTTGGGACATAAAGTGTCACATCGAGGAATTGAGGTGGACCGAGCAAAAATAGAAGTGATTGAAAAATTGCCACCTCCCACCAATGTGAAGGGTATTTGAAGTTTCCTAGGACATGTAAGATTTTACAGAAGATTTATTAAAGACTTCTCGAAAATCTTTAAACCCTTAATTACTCTACTTGAAATAATAAACCTTTTAATTTTGATGATTAATGTTTGAAAACTTTCAAGGTACTCAAGGAGCGACTAGTAGCAGCACAAATTGTAGTTGCTCCATAAAGGTCATTGCCTTTTGAACTCATGTACGACGCCAGTGATTTTTCCGTGGGAGCAGTGTTGGGGAAAAGAAAGGACAAGGTATTACACACAATATACTATGTAAGTAGGATGCTAACAGAAGCTCAGCTTAATTACACCACCACAGAGAAAGAATTGTTGGCAGTAGTCTTTGCGTTTGACAAATTTCGATCTTACTTAGTGGGGACAAAATTTACGGTTTACACAGATCACTTGGCTATCAAATATTTGATACGCAAGGATGCCAAGCCAAGATTAATTAGGTGGATGCTTTTGCTACAATAGTTTGATTTGGAAATTAGAGATAGGAAGGGAACCGAAAATCAAGTGGTTGACCATTTGTCAAGAATAGAATTTGGAAATGAAGATGGTCGCACAAAATGCATTAAGGAGGATTCCTAGACGAACAGTTATTCATTGCCAAGGCACTACCTTGGTATGCAGACATAGTAAACTTTTTGGTGAGTGGTGTAATGCCATCTGACATCAATACGCACAAGAAATGAAAATTTCTTCATGATGCAAATCAGTTCTATTGGGATTAACCTTTCCTATTTAAGCATTGTGTAGACCAGATAATTCAGAAGTGTGTCCCTAATGAGTAGATGCTTAGCATTTTACAGCATTGCCAATCAGCTCTTTATAGAGGACATTTTGGAGGAATAAAGACAGCTGCCAAGGTACTCCAGTCAGGATTCTATTGGCCGACCTTATTTAAAGACGCTCATGAATTTTATAAGTCATGTGACCGTTTTCACAGAACAAGGAATGTCTCAAGAAGACAGGAAATGTCGTTGCATAGTATATTAGAGATTGAGTTATTTGATGTATGGGGAATAGACTTTATGGTTCCATTTCCACCATCCACAGACAAGCTATACATACTTTTGGCAGTAGACTATGTCTCTAAATAGGTAAAAGCAGTAGCTCTAGCATCTAATGATGCTAAGTCGGTATTGAATTTCTTACATAAGAACATTTTCACAAGATTTGGGACACCGAGAGTAATCATCAATGATGAAGGATCCCATTTCGATTACAAATTAACAGCCAATTCTTTCCGTAAATATGGGGTGAAACACAGAATTGCCACGGCATATCATCCCCAGACCAATGGCCAAGCCGAAATCTCTAATATAGAAATTAAACATATTCTAAAAAAAAGTAGTAAATCCTTCTCGAAAAGACTGGTCTATCAGATTGGATGAAGCTTATTGGGCAACCGAACAACATTTAAAACACCATTAGGGATGTCACTTTTCAAGCTTGTTTATGGTAAGACATGTCATTTGCCTGTTGAACTTGAGCATAAGGCATTTTGGGCAATTAAGAGGCTAAATATGGACTGGGCCACTGCTGGCAGCAAAAGATTATTATAGTTGAATGAGATGGAAGAATTTTGGGCTCAAGCATATGAAAATACTCATTTATATAAGGAAAAGACTAAGCGATGGCATGATAGTAGAATTTTGCCAAGGTGATTTGAACCTAGACAGTAAGTGTTGCTATTTAGTTCCATGCTCAAGTTATTCCCTAGTAAATTAAGATCTCGATGGTCAGGACCTTTTGAAGTAATTCAAGTGTTTTCGAATGGAGCTATTACTGTCAAAAATTTGGAAGCAGGAGCAAAGTTAATGGACAACACCTGAAGCATTATTGGGGTGCTCCTGTTGAACGTGACAAGCTAACCATTAATCTTCGTAACATTTAATTTAACAAATTTTCTTTTAATTTATGTATTTTAATTAATAATAAAATTTTTCATTATTTTCTTGTTATTAATATTTTATTATTTACAGTTTGAATCAAAGCAGAATAAAATGATTAGGATTTGCTAGTAAGCGCTGAGCAGTAATGTCACATCATTAGAGAGGAGTATGATGCCACAACAAACTGGGTGATGAGGTGTCAAGACTTGATCAGTTGGAAAACTCCAAAAGAAAGATTTGTTGGCAAACCCTTTTGGGAAAATCAAATAGAAGCCCTAAATGGAGGGCCCGGATATTTCATTTCCCCTTAAAATTTCGTTTCTTTTTTTTACCCCACGTCATAACCCGTTTCCTCACGTTTTCCTTTCCCTAAAACCGCCATCATTATCCCCTTTTAATTCCTATTTCTTCCAACTACTCACGTCTCTTACCTCTCATAAAGTTTTCATGTTTACACTAATTCCTTCTTTAACTCCTCTGTTACTCTCTTCACATTTGGGTACTTTTCCCAAATTTCTTTTTAAAATTCCTTTATGGCCCATGCAAAGAGTAGTTCAAAGATGGTAGAATCTTCTCATGCTAAGGGTTCTCAACCGAAGATATTCTTCAATACTGCCGTCGTTACAAGGTACGCATCTAATATTCTCAAACGATCATTTTGCTTTGAGCAGGGATTTCTGTTGAAAGATGAACCTTATTTTGGGAATGATGAATCGGTGGCGTCAGTTATCGAAAAGCACAACTGGAGTAAGTTTTGTTTGCATCCAGGAGATGTTTTGGGCAAAGTGGTGCGAGAGTTTTATGCTCATGTTAACTCCCCAGATTCCCCATTCATCTACATGAGGGGTAAATCTGTTCCGTTTGATGAAGACCAAATAAATATTACACCAGTAAGATTATCACGAGTTTTGAATGATTTGTATGTTGAAGGAACATAGTGGACTATTTCAAGCCACGACTGTTACACTGTTGAGCATGCTACGTTGAAGCCATTAGGGAAGGTCTGGTATCACTTCCTGAGAAGTAGGTTAATGCCATCAACACATAATACGAAGATTCAAAAGAGAGAATGTTGTTGTTGAATTATATTATTCAAGGTCGAAGGATAAATATTGGGAGAATTATATTCCAGGAAGTTCACAACTGTGCAGATAAGAATGCTTGCAGTTTAAACTTCTCTTCTTTTATCTCAGCCTTGTGTGAAGTAGCAAATGTGCCATTAAGTGATGCTGAGGATGTTACCCCCAACAAGGGTGGAATAACACGAGCTATTTTTGTGGAGCTAAGTTTACTGCAGCATCCCAACACCATCAAGCTTCACCTGCCATGCAAATTCCCACAGCAACGTCTCCTAACTCTCGTGATTCCCTTAACCAGAAAATCTTACATTCTTTGATGTAGCTAGAGTAAAGGCTATCCCTTTTTGAAGTCCAGTAGTACCACCTCATTGAAGAGTTGGGACAACTCAATGCACGCTAGGCTTAGTATTGGGCATATGCAAAAAGTCGGGACTTGGCCATACGAAGATCTCTTCAGAAGAATTTTTCAAAACCCATGCCACCATTTCCTGTGTTTCCATCGACCTTGCTATCATCTGATGACTCTAAGGAGGAGCCAGACCAGCCTGCTACTAGCAGTGATTCCGTGGAAGAAGAAGCCACTCCTAAGGAGAAAGCTGCTGAGGATGAGCTGGGAAAATTTGCATTTACGGACCCTATAGAAGAAGGACAGAAATATGAGCAAGCCACTGCCACTACTGCTGCCACTACGACTGCCACTACTGGTAATAAGGGTAAAACTTCTGTACCCGTGTCTTCACTGACTTCCGTGACTGAGCAAGATAAAGCAATCGATCAATTGATCGATGATCTTACAGAAATTGATAAGGAAGGTTGAGAGAGCACCACTTTGAAACAAAAAATGAGGTACAAAGTCAAAGCCCGCAAGACTGTGAGACGACTTGAATGATGCACCTACAGTCCAGTCTAAGTTCGATAAGTTTTTTCTTTCCTTATTTCTTTTCTTAATACATTGCATATTATTTTTTTCTATATCCATGCATATACTTATGTTTATGTTGTTTCATGCATTGGGGACAATGCATCCTTTATGTTTGGGGGTGTATTGGGCCTCTAGCTTGCATTTTGTATTTAGGATATATCCATATTGTTGCATATAGGAGTATTTTGCCATGTGTAAACTGAAAAATATATAGGATTTTTCCTATGTAATTTATCACCTTTTTACTTAAATTCGTTATTAAAACTAAGTAATTGTTTAATAAATTAATGAAATATGTGAAAATATGAAATTAGGACATAGAAAATATTAAAATGTGATTTTATGCTTTATTATATAGTTTTTATGCATAAAATGGCCTATTTTATACTTATTTGAACATATTATATTTTTAAGACATAAAATGGGCCATGCATGATTAAATTAAATAATAAAATATAAAACTATATTTAATAATTCATTTTAAAATATTTCATTAATAATTTGGGTTGTAATTAATTATTTAAATTGGATAAATTTTATTCCTTGGTCCTTTAACTTATTGATTTATTTTGAACAGGTCTTATAGCTTTGTTGGATTACAAAAACCATCCAAATCGAAGACCAAGTCAACCCAAATTCGGCTACACATGGCTGTCCATTTAAACCACTTTTTGGTTTAATTATACAAGGTCCTTGCATTGTTGAAGAAATTAGAGATTTGCCTGAAGATTTACATTGGACCGAGTCTCAGTCCTGAGTTATTATGGCATTTAAATTGCTTAAAAATCAAGCAAAAATAAGCTCAAATTCCACTAATTGTGGCCGGCCACTCAAGGAAGAAGTGTGAAGAGACTAAACCCAGCTATTTTTAGCAAACTGCCCACCTCTCTTCACCTATAAATAAGACCCCTTCATTCCCTTATTCATCATCCCTCATCCCTCATCATTCTCTCTTTTCTCTCAATTCTCTTTAGCATTTTCCATTCCCCACGCCTAGCATCATCTCTTCATAGAGATTTTAGCAATTAAGCCTCTTAAAAAGCCTTTGGTCGGCCACCTTGGAGAGCCATCAGCAAAGGAGCAAAGCAAAGGAGCGAAGGAGCCTAGTCAGTCAAAGTCTTGGGTGACAGCCACTTTGATTTGGGTTTAATCTTTCCTTTCTTTAAATTAATCTGAAAATGTTTGCTATGTGTTATTTTTTCTTGTTTACAACAATATTAGCTTAATTTTATTTAATTTAGGATGATTGCTTTGATTAAATAATATTTATTTGATTAATGCTTATAATGTTTGTGCCTCAATCGATCATGTTTTCAATTAAAATCAAGTCTATATTTCATTCATACGTGATTGAAATGCACCTGAATTAGCTGAGCGATCCTAACCAGACGACGACTAGTGGACACATAATTGAAATGAGCATGCTCAATTTATATCCTAACCTGATTAAATTGCAGGTTGCATAACAACCCTAACCAAGCTCTGTTATCTGCATAGTTTTAGATTTGTGTGATTAAACTGTTTCAAACCTAACACGTCCCTGTTACCTCACATAAATGCTAAGAAACCCTTAGTAAATAAGGATCAGTAAAATGTGTATCTACTAAGTAAAGGATTCTGAAAGGACCTATTGTGGTTTCCAAACTCATGAAAGATCGAGTTGCCATGGAATGTTTTTCCGAATGTTATTAAGCATGTTGATAATAAATTGAGTTTAATTAAAGTAATAGTCCTAGCTTATTTATGTTATAATTGTTGCACATTGTGTTTAATTTTGATAAAATCTATTTCATTCATATAGTTTGCATACTTAGGATAATTTTCATTAGGGATCGTTGCATTTAGTTTAATATATTTAATTTTAATCATCACTTTTCAATCATATTGTGTTTTTATTCACCAAGTTGTTAATATAATTTTACAATTAAGTGATTTAACACAAAAACAATCCCTGTGGAGACGATAACTTGATACTTACTTATTACTTGATAACGACTGTGTACACTTGCACAAACCTACGCGTTACACCATGGCATTGTGACTATCGATATATTGTTTGTCTATACGAATTACAGTTTTCATTCATGATGTTCGATGATGATTATAAATATTATTTTTCGATTTGCCTGAATTTGTAAAAATGGATTTGGTAAGTTTTGTTGAGGCTAGATTGCTTGGAAATTGATTTCTAAAAATAGGATGCCTTATACTCTGCACCTTTTTATTGAATTATAGTTAGTACCTTTTAATGCTTTAGGGATTCTACAACCTAGTATTAACAATGCTACGACATATTATTGAAATAAAATATAGTAGACACTCCAATGCTTCAGCATCATTAAGTAGGTCAGCACCACTTTGTTTGCTCCATCATGCTGTTGATTAGAAAGGTGGGTCTAAGTATGAGTGTGTAATAAAAATTGTTAGGGACATTCCATTGTAGCTAAGGACTGAGTAGCTAAGGAGTAGTTGTATGCTCCATCCATCTTTTTAGTCAAAGGCCTAGCTTCATGAATGCTTTCTTGTTTAAATTGTGACATATGTAATGCCTCGGCAATTCGGTGTATGCTCCACTGTGATTGTCAGGGCAGAAAAATGTCGTGACATGTAACAACCCGTTTTTAGTGAAATCAGAACGGTGGTTTTGGGACCACAAATTTGATCTAGGAATATCTATTTATTTATTATTTTAATGTCTACAGCATGTTAGTAGTATCGTATAAAAATTTCGTTAAGAAATTTTACCATTTGCATGCTTAATTCGATAAAAAGGACTAAATTGCAAAAGGTGTAAAACTTGAGTTCTATAAATTAAAGAGAGTTATAGCTATGAATTTAAATGGCAGGAGGTTTTATTTTTTAATTATACCATTTATATGGTTAATGTACAAAAATGGGCATGGTTTAGTTAATTTTTAAAGGTTAAAAACAATGGTTAAAATGGTAATTTAGTAAAATAATCATAAAACAAATAATAGAAAAATTAGTGCTCATCTTCTTGAGTTTTCTTCTCTATCGAAATTAGGCTTGGAAAACCCCATTTTTGGAGCTTGAAAGTTCGGTTGAGCTTTTGGGATTGCATGGTATGAATTTTAACTCTATTTTTAATGATTTCTACGTTTTTTAAGTCGTTATAGCTTAATCTAGCTAGCCCGGGAACTAATTTGCAAAATTGTTAAAAGTATAGGGTGTTACCATGAATGAAATCATGTGAATTTGATGTTTGATGGAAGAAAAACAATATATGTTATTAGATAAACAACTTTTGTAAAGTGAATTTTGTTGAAAATGTTAATTAAGGGTTAAATTGAAAAATGTGAAAGGTTCATGGTGTAAATTGTGAAATAATGAATTGTATGAGTTGATAAGGACCTATATGAAATTCGGCTAGCTTGAGTTAGGGATGAATTTGCATGAATTTCATTTATTGAGCTTAAGGACTAAATTGTAAAGAAGTTAAAATGTTAAGGGTGAAATTGTAATTATGCATAAATGTGGTTTATGGATTTAATTGAATAATTGAGATTGATTGAAACACTTATTTAAGTATAATTATTTATTTAGATCAAGGAAAATCTCAACCAGATTTAAATCGAGGGAAGGCGAAAGTCACGGATTAGTTAATCGTACTTCTACGCATTAGTTGTCAAAGTAAGTTCATAGTAGTAAATTGTTTAATTGAATTACTTTATGTATTTATACTTTATAATTTAGTAGATACCTACTGTACTTCGGTACCCCTGTTCGCACATACATGCCCCTGTTGTACTTCGGTACTCCTGATAGCACTTTCGTGCCGTGGTTATTTATCGGTAACATTTATTAAGTAAAATAAGAGTTCATTCATTTAATGTTAAGTTAAATAAATTGCTATGTACTTACTAATTTTTATAAGCTTATATGAGTTTGTGTGTCGTTTTGTAGATTACTTTTGCTGACTTAGGACGGATCGAAACTTCGGCTCACACTGTCCATCATCGTTAGTAGCTTTTGAACTCTTTTGGGATTGTGGCATGTATATGTGGCTATAAGTATATATGTATATGTGTCTAAATAATTTTGTTATAATAATGAAATACTAAGTTGTGTTTGGACACTTTGTTTTCTAGGTTGTATATATGTATCTTTTGATTTGATAAAAGAATATGGATGCAATCACTTGTGATATGATGAATTTGTGGTGAATTGGTATTTTAGTATGTATGCATTATGGTTATTTGGTGCTAGTTTAGAATGGCATTTTTGGTACCAAATTGTTTATGTTGCTTGGTTAATCAAATGGCATGTGAAGTTTTAAACTTAGTTTGAAGTTAGTGAACATCTTAGCAAAAATTCAAGTATCTAATTGTGTATGAAATGATATTGTGATTGAGGTGCCTATTGGCATATTTGCTATAAGACGGAAGGGGAGAGTGGATGAGTATTTAGGAGTTTTTGTTTTTAGGAGATATTTCTACACTACCTTTGCTAGACAAACCTTAGCCATTCAAACAGACTTTAGGACAAAGAAAATTACTGAGAACTGAGATATACATTGTTTTTCGAACAGATAAGCAGTATGAAAGGGTTTCATGCCAGGGCAAAATATTTGCATTAGTACATATAGGAAATTTTTGCTTGAGGACAAGCAATAGCTTAGGTTTAGGGGTGCGATAACTCTTGAAAAGAGTTAAATTTTATGCCTTTCGACCTAGTTAATTGTTTGTACTTAGGTATATTTTGTTGCATTTTAGGGCATTTTGATTAGCATTTGTTATATTGCATTCGGGCTTGGACTAGTTGAGTTATTTAGTTCTTTTAATTGGTTTTTGTGGAAGTTTTATGTGGTGGTAGGAAAGGAACATGTTTTCAAAGAAAGGAAATAAACGAGTGAAGTTTTTTGGGGGCAAAGTGTAGATGATATGCTAGCACGAGTGCCACAAAGAATACTGGGGAAGATCGAGTCAAGCGTTTCACGCAGTAAATGTTGTTTGATTTGAAATTTAAACTCGTATAGATAAATCTCCCTAGAAAAGAGGAGAAGATTAACACAAACTGATTAGCTAAACTCTATCTATAAAGGACAATGAAGGGAGCCTCAAAAGGCATCCCAGAGAGAAGTAGAAGAGTAAAAGATCTCGAGTGGAATAGGAAGTCATCCTTTCAATTAACACAGGACTGTGCTGCTGGAGTGTGGACTAGCAGAAGTTGTTTTCCCGATGTTCTTCCATTATTTCCTTAGTGCTCTCTTGTGAACTTATTTGGTTGTAAATGATGGTGATGGTTTGGAATTATATTTTCCAACCGATGAGTTAAATTTCATCGGGTTAGGGCTATTTTGATGATACTTACCTGTTTTAAGTTTCCATGGTATAAATTTGATTATTTTACTCCCCATTCAATTATTTAAGTGCAATCCCTAGGAATAGTCGATGGCACAATATTCTTGTTAAGTTGATTTAATGCGGGAAAGGTTAGATTACTTAACTAGTATTGGATGGCATGAGCAACATTCAAATGATGCTTGTGTCATAAAGAAGGAATTACACAGGTTACTATAATAAGACCCTGTATGAGCAGGGATAGTGACTTGAGGTTTTGCCCCTGAAAGGGGCAGGCCACTCTAGGACTCTTCTACACAGTAAGTTAATCAAGATTTTTCCACGGCATTACTGACAGTAAGATTGATTCTGAGTAATCCCAACCTTCCACATAAATATTGCAGACGCTATACTTGATTCTCTGTCGAAATATCTTTGCCTTAGCATTCTTAATTAATTATTTGTTCATTTATATATTATTCACGCAATAGTTCCCATATTTACATTTCTGTTATCACCTTTGTCATAGCAATTCCAGTTATTTACCCATCATCGCATATTTACCTTATTTTTTTTCCATAACATTTCCTTCAATCATTTTACTATAGCATCAACTTGACCCTATTATGATAACTTGACCAATTTTATGCCTCAATCTGATCTTCGTGGGAACGATACTCACTTACCTTTTTATTACTTGAATCAACGTGTTTACTTGCACAAAAATCGCACACCATTTTACACGCGACAATTACATATATATCTATATATTTATGGGTTATTTATTTAATAAGTCCCTTTGTGATTCCACTATAATTCAACTTTTTGCACTTACATGATTTAGTCCTTGTACTTAATTTTAAGCACTAAATCATCATAAATACCAAGCCGAATTTCGATTCACTTCTAAAATAACTCTGTAAATATTTAATAAAATATTTACAAATACGATTTACGAAAACGAGGTCCTGATACCTCTATTTCTAAAACCACCTACTTTAGAGCCGATACACTTGTACCTTATCTAACTTTCCAAATAACTTCAATATAATACTGTAATACTCTTGTAAATATTAACAAATAATATTCATTGATTCTATCATTAGAAAACAGCATTCTGAAACCACCATTTTCGACTCCATTGACTTTCGGGTCGTTACATTCCTTGTGTACTTATTAAGCTCTTCGAGATTAACATGTTAGTGGTTTGAAAGTGTAAGTATTGGACTCAACAAGAAGTATAAGGTTTGGGAGCTTGGCATCATCAATCATCTTGGGGTTGTACATCATTTATGTATAATGTCTTAATATTATAAAGTAGCATGTACACAAAGACTTATTTTGGATTTAAATTATGTAAACTTTGATTTGTATTTCAAGCAATTTTTATATTTTTAATCAAGCTCTATTTCATGGTTTACTTTGATTGTTCTTTGGCTTGTATCATGTATTTAAATGAGGTTTGGAACTGGTTTATAAAGCTTTGGGACACATTAAAATTATATAGACATGTTTAGGCATTATTTTGAAGTGATTTTGGGATGTCTAGTAGGTGATGTCGCGACTTCGGTGTCGTCACGTTGCGACCTCGCATTTCTCATGTCGTGACATCTCCCACTAGAAAGTGACATCATGACATCACATGTCCCAAAATCTTGACCTCACACTTTGTTTCAGTCTTGTACACCACTTTGTTCACACTACATTGTTTTAAGTCATTTTGACCTTTCGATACCTATTTTGGATTCCGATCACCTTCGATTAACCTCGTATCAATTATAAATGATTTTAAATTATTTTTATAACCTTAAGTTTGTCTAAAAAGTAATTTAATGATTTCAAAAAAAAAAATTAAACTTTTAAATAATTTCAAGAATTCTTACTTGTACATGCACCGATGACATCTCCCGATCGTATCGATCATCGTGATGGGTGAGGGGTGTTACATTGAGACTATTATGCTCATGTATGAAAAATCATAGCCCAATTAATCAATTCAAAACTCAAATCGAAGTCTCAAACTCGGACTGAATTAAGTGTCTACACTTCTAAACTAGTCAGAATAGATCACTATGCTTTCTTATCCTTGAACTTGATAAAAGCTCTCATCCTAGCTTTCCAATATTCATAGTTGGATATATCCAACTTGGGGGGTCAAGACATTGAAGATCCTTCTATATTGATAAAAAAATCAAACACATGATCAACACTTAGTGCACCCAGTGTTTTTTATACTAATTTGAGAAAACATTTTGATTTCTATTGGCAAATATTGGTCTGGATATTGGGTAAGTTGCATCTAAACGAAGTGACAAGTGTACAAAACTAAATATGAATACTAGAAACTTGGTTACATAGTTTGGACTCCTTCTACGTCTTTAGGGTCTTGCCTAAATAGCTAATCCACTATTCTTCAACACATAAAAGTGATGATTTAAGTCCTACAACTCACCATGTAGCAACTTCACACTTGTACACAAATTTAGATCACTCCCCACTGAGGCTTTCCCCTTGAAAATGTAATTTTAAAACCAAATAACTCTTTTGAGTTTTACTTACACAAAATGCACTTTGAATAGGTTCCTTACTGGACAAGTAATAAGTGCTAACTCTTGTGCAAACTAACTAATGCTAGCCTATCATATTGATCAGTTGTTTAACATCACAACAAAAATGTGCAAGCGTACACTGTCGATGCAAGTATAGTAGACAGATGTGAGTCTGTCGGATATCGATCCCACCGGGATAGTAGTCTTCTGTCTATTAATGTCGGTGCAACAACTAGATGGAAACGAGATAAATTGTGAGAATAGTTGTCGATGCAATAACTTGAAAACAATAAAATAAAATATGATAATGATAAACTGGGATCCCCAACATGAATCTTCAGCAGAATACTAAGTGCTAACAAGGTATAAAAAGATAGGTGATTGTCGAAGCAATAAAGTTCAATGTATATCTTACTCAGCGTCACTCTTCTATTTAATCCGAGACTTAAACATGCATACTAACCTCGCCTTCCGATGATGGAAATATGGCACTACTGTTAAGAACAAGTGAACTAAATTCCTCTAATTCTCACTCAACTTCCGTTGTAATGCTTGTTGGCTCAAACTGTCACTGCACTTTCCAGTGTCAGTGACTGCAATAACACTTTCGTGTTAAAAAAACATTCAAACCCCAAGATTAAACAATAAAAGAAAGCTTGAATAAGATAACATTTAATCAAGAATTCATGTGTACTTCCATACAAATAGAAAACAGAGAATAATCACCAGCATTCATAAAGAAATAAGAAAGAATCGAGTGGAGAATACTATTCCTAGGCAACTTGACTGAATCTCTCTATTCCCTCTTGTCTTGCATTTAGGTCTTCTCGTCAGAAGCTAGTCTGCATCTGGTTTTCACGTTGGCTCACCCGTGAGAGGCTTAAGCTTCCATGGCCGCAAGCTTCAAGATAGGATGATGAAGGTGATGATCCGGAAAAAAGAAAGCTCTCTTTTTCTTCTCACGTCCACCTTTTATGTCCTTCTCCAACAGTACAGGTGTCTTTTCCTCAAAATTATTCTATCCTTGTACGTACAAGTTGGCTATACCAGACTAGACAGCTCATGCAATTTTAATTCTTATCCGGACAGCTGTCAGGTGCGGCGAAAATTCTGGACGCAATTTGGAGTTCACTTTATGCAGCGACATTAATGCAAAAAGACAGAAAAATTAAGGATAAAATAGGCTAGGATTCACTGAGTTGTAAAATGCAATTTACTAAACTGAAAATGCTAAAATGTATGCTAAGGATAACTAAATGGGAACAATTTAACCAGTAAGTAAGGGAGAAAACCTATGTTCTTTCTAGTGCTATCACATATATAGGAGTTTTAAGATTGCTAAGATATAAATCAATTACAATCAAAGGTCCCACAAATAGCCCTACAAAAAGGACTACATTTGTCCTAATAAATACTTATATAAGTACTGATATCTTCAAGTCACCATGATCTGATCTTGACAAAATTGGAAATTCGAATTGCTTTATAAAACTTGATCTTTCTTATGATTAAAGGGGTCTTACTTTGATTTGATTTAATTAAAAATTTTATCCAAACAAAGTAAAGGGCAATACTTTTTCTAACTTTTATTTTCTTTTCCCTCTCCCATTCCAATCCAAAAATAAAGTGCGTTTGGTGTGATAAAAAGTTATCACTTTCCAAGAAATTTAATTAATTGGAATGTGATTACAACGTTTAATATGTTAAAATTGGTTTATTTTCCTTGAAATGTAACATTATGTTCGTAGTTACTTATCCACAAGCAATAGAAAGTGATTCCATTGATAATTGGTGGGAAAGTAACTTGCCCATGTAGATGGAAAATAGAAAAGAGTTGTTAAGACAAAATTTGCTTTTTTTATTTATTTGTATATATGGTATTAACTTATTTTTAATATGTATTTTTTTATTGAATCAAATTTTAGTATTAGAATAATTTCAAGTTATTTAGACAATATATAAATACATTGAATTTCGATGTAAAATGTAAGGAAGAAAATGTTGTAATTTGCGCATATTCACAATCTTAAGTTAATATGCAAATTGTTTTTTTTTAATGTATTCATATAACATACTTGATCAAAATGTGAAAAAAAAATATAAATTGTGGATTGATTTAAATGTTTTTTAATAATAAAGATGGTTGAAAATATTGTTATTAAATATTTAATTCAAATATTTGTTAATAATAAAAATATTAAAATAAATTAATATTATTTTTTAAAATTAAGAATGTAAACCGATACTTTTAAATATATATTAATCATTATAAAATATTTTGTCTGATAAACTATCACAATTTTACACCAAACACCTCATAGGATAAAGTTTAAAGATCATAATAATTCAAAATTACACCAAGTTAAAATCAATCTTCTCATTGTAGTCTCTAGAAGTCTATTGCTCCAACCATAGTTTAAGATTAATTTAGTTATAAAATAAATGCCTAATTAATTAAAAATTTGAATAAACACTTACTTAGACAAAGTATAATAATTTAAGAGTTTTTAAAATACTAGATTTTATCATATCAACCCTACGAGTAAATAAAATTATTTTTATATTACAAATATAGTTATAAAAACATTTCAAGAAATGATCATTAGAGTGGTAAGAAGTTTTATACAAATTTGTTAATTTAGTGTTTGATTCTCAAATAATTTCTTTTGTTATTTTATTAGAAAATATATAAAAGGATGAAAAATTAAAAAAAAAAAATCCTTATAAGAATATACCCTTAAAATTAAGGTATTTTAATAATTTCGCAAGATAATATCAAGTTGACTTCTAACATTAACTCAATTAGGCATTTTATATATTATAGATATTAGCCAAAATTTATTTTTCCTAATGTCGTAATAAAAAGATCGACATTTTCCTTTCGCCTAGATGTTTTGTAGGTCAAATACTATCAATTCAACGAAGGGGTTAAAGCAAGAAGCTGACCAAAATAAGTACGTAGGTCAAGTATGATCTTTTACAACAATGTAATAAAAATGACGCACTAATTAAAATCTGAAACAGCCCAAGGCCTTCACCAAGATGGGACTGAAAAACACAAGTTAATGGACAAACAGAGCAATTAGCATATGTCCATACCTCATGTTGAAATGTTAACCCCTAAAGACATAATCCCAAAACCCACAATGGAAAAAGTCATAATACAATCACACCCCCACTAAAGACAAACACCAGACACAGCTGAAGCAATTTGACAGGGTTAGAGAAAGCTAAGAAGTTAAACCAAAGCAATGCTGCTTTCGCCGCCAGGGGGTTTGCGAACACCACCAAAGTAGTCTCGAGACTCTACCTTCCCATCAGCGAAGATGTTACTGCCACTCATCTCCCGCAGTTTTGCAGCACTGAGTGGTTTCTCAGCAGAACCTGGAGGAACATCACCCTTAAATATGTCATTTCCTGAGAGCTCAGTGAATTTCTGATTATGAATTTTCTTTGCTGTCTTAACCGAAGCCTCCTCACTTGGCAAGCCACTTCCAGCAGGCTACAAAATAACAATCCAAATTCAACAACCTAATAGATATTCAACTTTAATTATTGATGCTAAAGGCAAACCTCAAAAAGGAAGCAAGTGAAATTGAAGCACAGAAAGTCATAAATGTAAATCTCCTACTTATTCCATGCCCAGCTCTATGGGACTCCTAACTATCTTAAGTACAATTGGTTGTGCGAGTAATCTATAGAAAAAGTGGTATACCAACCTGTTATCGCTTTGACAAAATTCAATGAGTTTTAACATGTACTTACATTGCGTGTATCAGGTTCTCCCATGTCAAAATTGTCCTTCAATGCCAATGCACGTACAGTTGTCGGCCTTGGTAAAATTTCAGGTGGAGGTGCAAAGATGTCATGTCCACTAAGGTCCTTGCACTTTGCATCACAGAGTTGCTTCTTCAACTTTGCATCCTCACTATCTAGTGTTCCACTTAGCTCACGCTGCTTCGCCACTTCAGGAAGAGTAGTCGGCTTTTTTGGGGAAATACTCTCTTCCTCGGCAAATGAGATGTGACTAATTCCAGCTAGTGCTTGCTGACAATGCCAAACATCAAAATATTTAATGAATGATAGAAGTATAATGTTTAAAAGTCTTAAGATTGGTAAGAATTACTATATTGATCATGATGAGAAAAACAAAAGAACTGAATGCATACCTGGTACATTCGTAGTCCGGTTTTGCTGTTTGGAGTAGGATTAGCACTGCCTAGTTCTGATTCATCATTTTCTCCATTGGCTGCGAAAATGCCACTACCTGTCATCTCCTTCATTTTATATCCAGAACAAGGCTTCCTGGAAACCACAACAGATGATTAAGCAGCATAAAACCAAATGTAGAGGAACAAAGAAGATGCAAAATCTATCAAGCACAAATTCCTTTTCTCATTCCAATACAAGCTTAATGGCTTATTGGTTTATCCTAACAAACTCACTTATAAACTGCGACAGAGAGGAAGAAAAGAATAATGGAACAAATTTAAACACCTTGCTGAGCATTACTTAAGAATGAATGCCAACAAACAAGGAAATCTTAGTAAAAGAAATTATTTTCAAACATTTCATCTTCAACTGATTTTACTTTCGTATATTAAAATAAACCTCGCAATTCGGCGAAGCATTAGTAATTCCGAGCAGTGAGACATGATTGGTTTGCTCAATAGTTACAGTTGGTACAGTTATATCTCCATCAACGGTTGCCAGAGTTGGATCAGAAGAGAGATCCAACGAATCATTGTTGTTAATCACGGATAATTGAACAGATCAAACCTCAAAAAAAAATTTAAAGAACGCGCAGATTCGAAATCCAATTTTTTTTTTTCAAAATATTCAAAACGGTATTTTTTATGAGATATTGGAAGAAAAAAAAAAAAAAAAAGACAAACAGCAAAATTATAGTAACAGCTCGAAGCTTCTGAAAGTATATTTTATAAAAACAGGCATAAAGCTACAAAATGTTTCAAATAAATAAAGAAGGAAAATGAAAATGAAGATAGGATTTTTAAGGGTACGAAGAAGGTGGAAGGAGATCTCACCGTTTGTTTAAGTTTTCAAATTCTTCATCGGTCACTTGACCTCCAAACACCACTTTTCTGATCCCATCCGACGGCTGCCATTGATTTAAAAAAAAAATCAGTAAAAAAAACACTAATAACATACCAGAAAAGTTTTTTTCTTTTAAAAGGACCTGATGAGGGCGGGTGGGACGAGCGGCGGAGGCGGAGGAATCAGGTTGAGGAGTCTCGGACCAAGTGAGAAGATCTGCAGTGGAAGTGTGTGGTTTCCTCACTGGAGTACTCCTCTCCATTTTCGTTTGGGTTTTCTCTGATTCCACTCTCAAAACCACCCAAAGAAAAACAAGAAACGCTTCTAATTGAAGAAACAAAGCGAGAGAGAGAGAGAGAGAGAGCCTTCGATTTGAATGAAATGAAAGAAAAGGGGATCTGATGGAAAGTAGAAATGGAGTTAGCGAGAGAGTGAGAGTGGTATTCTAGTAATTATAAATTGACTGCAGTCGAGTCGAGTTTGAGTTGAGTCGACTTTCTCTCACCTCTATCACTTGTGTTGGGTGTGTTGGTTTTTGAATATTGTACCGCCCTCTGTCTGTGATTTTATTATTCTCTGCTTTTCTTTTTGGTTTGCCTTTACAAATGCAGACGACACCATGTGCTCTGTACTCTATTCCATTTCCGCCTCCATATTCTCTAAAACTAAATATCCTAATTTTCAGTATAAACTAGTTCTAATGTGATTTCATGCGTTTGATATTTAATTACTTTTTAAATATTATTTTTTTAATTGCAGAAGAGTAAAATAAATATTTTTTAATTGAATTATTAATTATAATATATTAATCCATCAATTTAAATAGTAAAATAGAAGTTTTCAAATAATAATTAAAAAATTGTAACATGTTGAACATATAATATAGTTTTACTTTATATAATTAGTGCAAAGTAATATTATTTAAACTAATAATTAGTTAATATAATTAACTCTAATATTAATTAAGTTATAATTAATATGCTTAGAACCCTATTTAAGTAATAAGCCTATTTTACATCAATAAAATTATCACAATTTTTGTTTACATAAAAAAATTAACTAATAATTATAAATTATAATTATAAAGCTTATTATTTGGTGCACTGATAATATACTCTATTTTTTATTCCACAAAATTAAAAATTTGACATGTGTTTCTTTTTTTTTAATTATTTATTTTTTAAAATATTTTATTATACTCCTATAGGACATTTGTCAATCTCTTAGCCTTACTTGTGAAGTCTAAAAACTTCATTACAAGTACCAAATAATTTCCCTAACTATATTTATCACAAATTTTATCCAATATCTTTTGCTTAAAGCTGTATTCAATTAATAACTCTATTTTAAAATTAACACAATTTTTTAACTAATAATTGTAATTTAAATTCTAATTATTTTTATGTGTAATTATCACCACTTATATTTTATTTTATTTTTTAATTAATATTTTTAAATTAAATATTATAATTCTTTTTAATTGTAAATTTAGTAATATGATAGAAAATAAAGGATATTCTCGTCAATTCAAAAGTTTTTTAAACTCGTGCTTATATACATATGTGTATGTTACAGATATAGGGTTAGTTTCTCATTGCTTTTGAAAATTGTTTTTGAAAAGTACGTAAAAAATATTTTGGAAAACTTTGATTTAATATTTAAGAGTTTAGTGTTGCTGTAAAAAAGTACTTTTAAAAAATAAAATATTCATTTTAGGCATGATATTGTGAAGTATGAATATACATTTAAATAATGTTAAAATTCATTAATATTACGATAATTTAGTAAGAATATAAAAATAATTTATTGTAACTCATTATTAATATTTTGGTATATGAAATATAAATTTTAAATATTTTTAAATAATTAATATTAATTATTTGTAAACTTTAATTTGAATATATAATCATTATTTTAAATATTATTAAAATATAATCATTACAAATTTAAATATATAGTGTTATTTATTTGAAATAAATTCAATAGGAAAATAAGATACATTGGGTTATAAATAAGGGTTTAAAATGTTATTTAATTCCAAAAGTGTCTTCCCAAAAGTAAAAGTTAAAAAAAGTGCTTTTGAAGTATTTCTAACCTTATGGTTTCAAAGGAGTCAAAAGCTCTTTTGACTCCAAAAGTACTTCTGATAAACAATGAGAAACAAAGCCGTAGAAGATTTTTCTTATCTAATAGCTTTTGTGCTAGATAGTTACATTCGTCTAATCCACAAAGGGACGATTCTAAATGTGGTTTTTTAAATAATTATTATAAACTTTTATTTATCTTTTAAGACTTTCTATTTTTTAAATATTTGTTGATGCGTCAAATAACATGTCAACTTGACGTATACGTGCATGCCATGTGCCATTGTCTATTTGTTTTGTTAGCCACATCATTTAACAGTAAAAATAGATGGAATTTTTAATAGAATGACCTGTTATAGGGCTAATTTCCTCACTTTTGAGTCAATGGGACAAAATGTAATTCGATTCATAGTGTAGGGGCCTCTATGGTACATTTATCATCTCTAAATATACTAATTTTCAATATAATTAAATTTTTTGAAGAAAATATAATTTTTCTTTTGATAATTGGGGATAGGGGATAGGGTTGGTTGGGATTGAATGTCACACCCTGAAACGTTAAGGTTGGAATGGTAATTTTGGAGATTAATTTGAAAAGCTTACAAATTTAAGCAAGCTTTAGTAGAAATAAGAGCAATTGGTAGACTAGTTGATAAAAAAATTGATTTCAAGAGCAGTCCAATTACATTTAAACTAGAAAGTTTTTTAGTGGGAGACATGATGATTATAGATTTGCACACTTGGCTGTTGAAATTGACATCAGTGAAGAAAGTGCGTGAGTAGTATATAAGGGAGAGACGTTATTCTCCGATGTGGTTCTCTTATTTTTCTGTTCTTTCTTCAGCTTCTTCACTGGTCTAGATTGAAGGAAAGAAAGATTAAGTAATGGTCTGCATGGAAGAAGGTAGCTAAAGTTTGTGCATAAGTGGCTGATGATTTCTCAAACTGGTAAGCTTCCTAACCTTTCTATGTTCCCGTATTTAAGAAAAGGGATGAAAGTTAAGGATGTAGAATACTTGTGTATGAAATGCATGTGTATGAATTATGCGAAGTTATAGAGGGTTGTTGAAATGTGATTGAGATGGAAATGGAGAAGGGACTATGATATGTGATTTGCCTCCGATATGGCATGTAAATGCAAACTGTGAATGGTGAATGCCCCAACCTATATGATTGCCCATTTTTCGGGCTCTGGCCTAGCAAACGGGCCTAAATTTTTAGTTGAGCCCGGCCCGAACCCTGGCTGGCCCATGCACACCTTTACCCGTGGCACAATGAAAAAATCATTTCGACGATCGTCAACCACGAATCCATGTACGAGGAACGAATCAAGTTGAAATAGGGTTAAAGATATACCTTTTAAAACTGAAAATGATGAAAAACGTTGTTAGTTGAAATCCTTGCACAATGTTAATCCAAGCTGCAATAAAGTGTCTCGACCTCTACGTAGTCCACTCAGTTAAGCACGAACAACAAAACTCTTTGAACTTTTTTTAGAAAGAATACAAACTTTTGGCTGTTAGACCTAGTTAGATTTTCTTACCCACACCTACATAATCCAAGATTGTATTCCTTTTACTAATATCATGTATATTAAAAACAAAATAATTTCCCTTTTACTTTTCAGAGAAAATTATGGAAGATATTAAAATTATATTCTTTTCATAAGAATACTAACTTCCATAAATATTAACTCTGGAAAGATGTTGCGAGGCGTATCCTCTTGACAATCCTATTTGCTCGGTAATTCTATCCACCAGGTTATTTTTTGTCCATCAGGCGATACTATTCGTCAGGCAATATTGTTCGCCAGGAGATTCTGTCCATTAGGCGATATTTATCCGCCAAGGATAAGAATCCATCATAATTGTATGTAGGAGGGTATACACCCATTCTATTAGCGTGAAGTCTGTTCGCTTTAACAATAGGGTGTGACTCTGTAGGTTCTTGTAACATTAGTAGTAATACTAGAACATTTCTAATGTTACAAGCAATGAGTGGCATCTAGCAATGCATCATTGCTACCCAAATTATAAGAAATCGTGATTCAGCATAACCTTTCTGTGATAAACTTTTCATGTATCACATCCTTTTATCCTTTAAATCTAGATTGGACACACGTCATGGTATAGTCACACTTGTACAGTCCAATCTCATATTTCTTGATATTCTGAGTAGACTACAATAAAAAAAATAAGTGTGATATCTCATATCACACTTATTTTAGCATGGCCATGCATTTCTAGTCTCACTCTACCAAGTGGCCCAATATATTACTCCCATTATGTAGGAGGGATAAATCATATATTGATCAATCATATCCCACTACATGTATTATGGTATATCCAACATCAGTCCTTCTAGTACAACCTGTTACGGTAGATGTTTGACTGTATCAAAACATACGACTCACGATGTTGAGACAATGATGATCTTAAGTTTGAGGATCATATACATAGTTATCACTATGAGT